>JAAXCT010000144.1:0-600000 GCA_012490785.1 Eragrostis nindensis
CCCCTACTTCCTGTCGGGGAGCAGAGCGGAGGGCGAGGTGAAGATCCCGTGGCTGCGCGAGAAGCTGGAGGAGCTGTGGGCGTTCGCGTGCGGCGGGCGGACGCTGGGCCCCGACGACCCGCGCGTGAACCCGGTCGCCGCCGGCGCGCCACCTGCGGCGCTCGCGTGCGAGCGGGTCCTGGTCTGCGTCGCCGAGGACGAGCTGGAGGTGCGGGGCAAGGCGTACTACGACGGGCTGCTGGCCAGCGGGTGGGCGCCGGGGACGCCGAGCTGCTGGTCTCCGACGGCGAGGAGCACGAGTTCTACCTTCGTCAACCCGACAGTCCCAAGGCGATGCGCCTCATGGACAGGCTCGTCGCGCTCGTCCGCGGGGACGCGTAGAACAGAGCGCCACGAGCGGTGGTGGCGCCAGTCCGCTCGGGTTACTCACTTCGTCGCGTGTGTGATGCACTGTCATCTCGAATCATTTTTTTTTTTTTGCTCGAAAAATAATCTCGAGTTGCTACAAAATAAATAAATTGAAGGAGAAACTTCATCAGAGATCACATACCAGGATTCATAAGCTAATAAAGCTGGGTCAAACGTACGTACAGTCCTGCACACACTCAAACTCAACTCAGGTTTGCTTGGGCCTGGAGTTTGTGCTGACCGTTGACTGTTTCTTCTTGCTTTGCCTAACTCGATTGTTTTCTGAATTCTGTAGTACCCCTATGTGATGCGTCGCACGATCCTAAACATGAAACTTTGGCTTCAAGAAATGGTCGACAAAAGAATATTACTCGAAAATACAATTCAGCATAGGAATTGGTGGTACCAGCTTACCAGCTGACAGCCATTGCCACTTGCAAAGGACTAGTCAAAGTTCAATGTCTTGATCGCCTACGGTCACCACTGACCAGTCACCAACTCCGACAGGGCAGAGGCTTTCATCCTTCTTCCTCACAGATCGCTTGACGACTCGCTCCCCATTCCCAACCCCAACTACCGGGCTCCCTGCGCTGCCCTGCCCAGATCTCCGCCGCGCGATGGCCGCCTTCGCACCCGCCCCGCCTCCGCCCGCCTCGGCCGACGACGAGATCGTGTACGAGTCCATGCCCTGCATCCGCATCTACAAGAACCGCGTGGAGCGCTACTTCGGCTCCGAGTTCGTCGCCGCCTCCGCCGACGCCGCCACCGGCGTCGCCTCCCGCGACGTCACCATCTCACCCAACGTCTCCGCGCGCCTCTACCTCCCGCGCTCCGGCACCGGCGACGGCGACGCGCCCGCCAAGAAGCTCCCCGTCCTCGTCTACTACCACGGCGGCGGCTTCTGCCTCGGCTCCGCCTTCAACCCCACCTTCCACGCCTACTTCAACAACTTCGCCGCGCTCGCCAACGTCCTCGTTGTCTCCGTCGAGTACCGCCTCGCGCCCGAGCACCCCGTCCCCGCCGCGTACGCCGACTCCTGGGAGGCGCTGGCCTGGGTCGTCTCCCACGTCGCGGCGCCGGCGCCGGCGCTGGCGAGGACCCCTGGATCGCCGGCCACGCCGACTTCTCCCGCCTCTACCTCGGCGGCGAGAGCGCGGGCTCCAACATCGCGCACCACATGGCGATGCGCGCGGGCGCGGAGGGGCTGGGCGCCGAGATCCGGGGCCTCGTCATGATCCACCCCTACTTCCTCGGCACGAACAAGGTGCCCTCCGACGACCTGGACCCGGCGGCGCGAGAGAGCCTGGGCAGCCTGTGGCGCGTCATGTGCCCCGCCACCACGGGCGAGGACGACCCGCTCATCAACCCGTTCGTGGACGGCGCGCCGGCGCTGGAGGCCCTGGCGTGCGGCCGCGTGCTCGTGTGCGTCGGCGAGGGCGACGTGCTCCGCGACCGCGGTCGCGCCTACTACGACCGGCTCAGGGCCAGCGGCTGGCGCGGCGAGGCCGAGATTTGGCAGGCGCCCGGCAAGGGCCACACGTTCCACCTCCTCGAGCCTAGCTGCGACGAGGCCATCGCGCAGGACAAGGTCATCAGCGACTTCCTCAACCGTTGACTCGGCCTCACCGGTGGCGGCGACGTCGGAGTTGGATCGAGTTCAGCTTCATTGTATACTTTGGAAATCGGAATAACAGCCGCTTCATAGCTTCTTTGCTGATGAATGCTGCTGCTCTACCATTCTACTAGTACATTTGATGTGCACATTGTGTTTGTGTTCTTTACCATTGGGTGTATGGATGACATGGGATTACCATTGTTTAGGTGTTCATTTCATGTTGTATGCATTGAAACTTGGAAGATGAAGATACAGTCATAGTGTCTTACAGATGAAATTATACAGACAACAGAATTTGTTGAAAAGCTGATTGACCTTCTATTATACTTGCCACAGCTGGAATTGAATATGGAATTGCTTCCTGTCGGCTCGGGTTCCATTGCCAATGCACTCCTATATTCAAACAAATAAAAGGAGAAGAAAAGAATTGCAAAGTTCATCTGTTCATACATTTGTCAACAAGGCCGGTTCACATGCAAAGATGCCGACTATTGCTTGAGTGGCTCCCATGTTCTCATGTTCGCTGTGTTGAGGGGATAATATTGAAGGGCCAAAGTCAATGGATCAGTACACTATTTTATCTCCACCATTCAGTTTCAGAGATGCTGCAGAAGTTTTACACATAAAAATGAAGGTATTTTAAATTATTGTGACCCTTTTCTTCTATTTGTTGGGACTGGGTAGCCTCCCAAATTTTCATATGGGCCTCCTTTTTTTTAGGGAGCTCTCTAGGTCTCGGATTTGGCCCACTTGCATTCTCTGTGCACCCTCTCGTCTCTTCAGTTATCTACTCTGCGCGCATGTGTCATGAATTGATGGCAAACTACTGCTTCTATCAGGCCCTCTGCTCACTTATTCAAGTAACATTCCTTTGTTCCTTCCTAAAAAAAAGAAAAGGGAGGGGGGCGGGGGGGGTGCTTATCCAGCTGAATAAGCCAAATAGATTTTCATGGCACATTTAGCCAACTAAAACAGTGCAGCAATCTAATCTTATGCAGCTTATCTCAGACTCTTGCAGATTTTGATCAGTTTTTTCAGACATGCACTGAAGAGAGACTATGACAGGATATGGGAACCAAGTTTGATGGATCTGCATCGAAGGTAATTGTTCAATGTATTTACCTACGTGCATCTCCATCCAATGCAAAATATAAATAGCCAAACCATATTTAGTGCTGATGAAGAATTAGCTTTTGTCCTGACAAATGCAGAAACATCTTGAAAACAATGAGTGGTGCTCTTTATTTTGTTTATCTAAAAATCTTGTAAGTTAAGGATCGATACTCATTCAACTTCGGCTAAAATTGACTTTTTTTAAGATTCGTTAAAGGCTGAAATACTTCTTTTCATCTGATATCAGTGGACCTGTATAAAAGTTGTCTCGGTTTTAAAACCTAGCATATACGGCGGTTGCTCTACGGACCTCTCATCAGTTAATCAACCACTTTTTTGAAAAGATTATAAACCAAGGCGAATTTCATAAGACTGCATCAAAAGAGTGTCCAGATTTGGATAGACCCTTTTCTTGAAGAAAACCAGTTAATAGAAGCTAAAGTTTGCACAGGAGACCCTCGTTTTAAAAGATATAAAATTATAAATATACTACTGTTGATCTGTCGACCTCTCAACACTTAATCAACAATTGATTTCTAAGAATTTCATATGACTATACAAAAGGAGTACCTCAATTAAGACAAATTAATTAAAGGTGACTCAGCTCTGTTTCAAAAGTAAAAAGATTCCAATGCTACGTGTAACATTCCATAGTGAGGTCAACTATGAACGCCGATGCTGACTTTTCTTGGGGCGATAAAGGGCATCTATCATCAAACAATGTTGCGGTAAAAGAAATCTGATAAGGTTTGCAGAGGCACCTTTCCTTGGCCCAGGAGCTAGGTATATTTGGTGGCATTGCGTTTCAATCCCAAACCATACACTATTCGTGGTTATCCAGCAAACTTATGCAGCTTATTCCAATTTAGTACAGCTCGTGGTTTTCCAGTCCCTGGGAAACTGTCACCTGATTTACAAACCAAGTTTTGATCTCCTGATAATTGTTCTGTGTGGTTTTCTATGTTGTAAGATCTAAGAATAAAAAAAAAATTAGAAATAGGAAAACCATTTTTTAATTCTGATGGAGAAATAGTGTTTGTGCTGATATACAAGGAAGCATCTCGAGAAAAATAGAAGTGGTGTTCTTTAATCTGATCATATGAAATGTCAATAAGTAACAAGTCAAGGATGGATATACTCATTCAATTTTCAGCTAAAGTCTCAATTTTTTCAGACTAAGAAACATGAGTATTCATGGGAGCAGTCTCAAAGGACAACTTTTATAACCTACTTATGTTGCAGTTGCTATACTGGCCTCTCATCAATTCGTGAATCACTTTCCGAAGATTCTAAACTAAGATGAATTTCATAATGCTACATAAAAGGAGTGGCCCAATTTGGACAAAATTTTTTCTTGAAAGGACCAATTTAGACAAAACAAATTGGATTCCAATGCTATATAGATAGGGTATCTGCATGATAGTCTCATTTTAAAGTCAGAATACACTACAGTTGATTAGTCAGCCACTCATTAATTACCGGTTATTGATTTTAAACAAAGTTAAATTTCATAAGACTTTCGACAACAGTGCCCCATGTTAGAAACAAACTAAAGTTGACTCCATGGTTATGTTCCAACCCCTTTTCAGAAAGATTCTTTTAATGCCGTGTCTAACATTCGTTAGTGAGCCCAACCATGAGAATCCAAGCTAGCTAGAATTTGATTGCATAGAGAAAATAGTATATCTCAATCTATCACCAAACAAATTTGTAGCAAATGGCTTCTCCTCACCACAGATCATAGGTGTACTTGTTGATTTTAATATTGTACTGTCCTTTCCATAAACATATAGGTGGATTATAATGCTTAGGAGACAAAGACAACTGGCCGAGGAATCTAGTGCTTTTGATGGATGGCATCAACAAACATACAGGAATCAAGTAGGAGCTTGCAGGAGGTCCCTCTCCCTATTGATGGCCCATGGTTCATGAACATCGTCATCGGCAGTGATTTTCTTGTTAGATTTGTGCAATGATTACGATGATCTTCACAAACATATAGGACTGATTTCCTTGGCCAGTCAAAAGATGGTTACTTTGATGGATGGAGCACAATCAGAGTCAAACATAATACAATGGTTCTCCTGTGGTCTAATCACACAATGGATGGGATTCCTTGACATGAACGTACAATGCTTTCATTTTTTTAGAACAAAAAGCTACAAATCAGCGTCATTCGAACGGTATAAAAGTTTAAATGAGTATTTTCTGTCAAATTAGCATTTGTACGGTTATATGCCATAGAAATATTTCCCAGAAAGAGAAATAAGTCATAGAAAAATACCACTACAGCTAGCAACAAGTTGTATGTACTACATGCATCCAGAATCTGGTGAAACTTGGCATTATGTTCTTTGCCCAAATCATACGCAGGTTAGTTTTGATATTTGATTACTTATTAAGAACCTTACCCCTTGTTTTTCCCCCTGATGCAAAGAAGAATCCAAATTTCAGAAGATACAGTCTTGCAATAATCAGAACATCTTGTGATAAAGAATCAGAAGAATCACCACCTCCTACATATATTGAAATTTGTTGTTGTGCCCAGGTAAACACAAAAACCTCTTTGAGCCCAGAGGCGCAATCATCAACCATCATGAATCGTGAGACCATCTACTGTATGGCAAATTCTAATAATTTTGGTAAATTCTTTTGATTAACAAATGTTTGTGTTATATAAGAAAAAAGATGCTGAATGGTACACTAGCGGTTTCATGCTGTTTCATTTCTTTGCTTTTGTTTTGTGCCCCCGAATTAAGAAGTACCATCGGGCATTTTTTGCTAGCATTTTAAACATAATGAGCCGATGAACAGAGTTACATGGGCGTCCTGATGAGAGACATGGTTTCTGAATGACTGAATGAGCCACTAGCATGTGGAAATTTAGGATTTTGCTTCCTTTTTTCATGAACCTCTGAGTGAATCGTACAACGATGCATTTATAATATCAAACTACTCCTTCAGTGCTCACTCCCTATATATATAGGCGCAGATACCCTTCTCACATTGGCCCCAAGAAACACCAGAAGAGGACTGACCAAAATACTAAAGCCTACTTATTGTCCCAATTAAGGAACACCTTGTTCCATTCCTTTCTCATTGTAGCTAGGCTAACACGCATACCTGCATGGCTGGTTCCAAGGTTTTGTGCGCTTGCGTTCTTATCTTTGTTGTCATCTCAAGCCAGGCTGCTGAGGCGAGGCGGCTGATGACGGCGACGAGCAACGGTGCGGAACGACCAAGCAGCGACGCCATTGTTAAAGGTGACGGAACCTTCAGGGCAAAGCAAGAAATGGCCACCGCGACGAGCCAAGGCGGCCAAAGGATGATGCCAATGACGAACACGGACTCCCGTTCCACAAACCCTGGAAACAGCCCCGGAATAGGCAACAAAGGGAAAATCATCAACTAGCGTCCTGTGTTCTTATCAGAAGGTATCTCCCATGAAGATGGCTACTAGTACTGTACTTATTTCTAATTTGGTACTTGCTGGTGCTAGTCTGTTCCATTTCTTGTCGTTTGATTTTTGTTGTTCTTCTGCAAATGTCAGTTCACTATGCAATGTGTAACTGATGGTGTACTACTACTTTTTTTTTTGAAAGGTGTACCAGTACTTTGTAATCATGAACAACATAAATAAAGTTTTCAGGGACTGTATTGAAGCCCCTTATGTCACCACATGACCACATAGCTCCAATTGTTTGATGTCATCACATAGCTCAGTGATGATAACTGAAAAAAAAAATGTCTGAACTGTGACAAAATATTAACAAGTTGATAAGCAAGATCAAATGGGATTGTTTAGTCATTCTCTGTCCTAAGCATGCTCAGCATGCAAGTAATGGTCCGGCAAAAAGAGTTGTGAAGAGGGAAACTTGGAAGATTATTGGAGTGGTATTGTCTCTCTCCCTACTTCCATTCTGTTTCTTATTTCAGGAACATTACTGAATACGACAAGGCATAAGCCCATATAACTCAATTTGCAAGACATTCTTTTGGTTATAAGAAATGCTAGTAAAGTTAAGGAATCTGCGCATTACAAAATTGGGAGTGCGAGGGAATATGATGGCAGTCACCACGATGTTACGTTGCTTAAATTATTCTGCATGCATGGCTGTCTAAAATTGAACAAAACTTGATGCTCGTGTATAGTGTACTAATACTACGCAATCAAGCAATTGCGGAGCACGTATCTGAAATATATTTATGCTTTCATTTTCTTGTATTATATATCACAACTCAAAATATTTTCGAAAAGCTATATCATAATATAAGAACGAGGGCTGTGCTAAGTGCTAACATTCTTCAGCTGGGGGTATTCCGGTGTAAGTGTTTGTTACAATGAATTCTCAGGTTTCCACCAGCAAAATCCTGGTAGGTATCAACAAACAGATTTGTCCGCTAACCAAAAAGGGAAACTCAAATATTTTTTATGCACATTGTGTTAAAACTCACTTTGTTAATTTTGGATGTTGAAAGGCCAAGTTTCCCTGTTATGGTCAGCAACAAAGAATCATGGCCCCCAATAGAAGTTTTTTAACTGGTATAGATGAAAACTTGACCATTCTTAGGTGTTTTAGCTGTTAAATTAGTTCCCAAGTTCAAATGAAGTTTCTACCTGGTATGTACTATTATTGTGAGTTTGTGACAATATAAAAGAGTACGTTCCGTCAAACTAGCATTTTTTATGGTTTTTATATTCATATAAATGTTTTTTTACAAAGAGAAACACGCCATTGAAACGTACCACTAACAGGTGAAACTTGGTGTTATGTTCGTAGGCCGAACCATAAACCGGGTTCAGTTAGTTTTTGTTATTTGGTTATTCAAGTGTTAGGTTATTTGTGTCTTGTTCTGCAGAAACCTATCAAATTTTAGACGATCAGAGTCTTCCGAAAATCATCATCTCAGATCTATATAACTTATATAGAAGCAACCCACTAAGAATCATTGGTTGCTATAAAGCTGGACTCTCATTGCGCCACATCATCTTAAAATTCGCAGCCGTTAGATGGTGAGCTCATGAGTTCATCTTACCGTCAAATCTGCTCCAGATTTCTGCAACTGAAAGTATGGCAAAAGAAACTGATCTGGACCTCATGCATGGCCATTAAGCAACCTCTACGCCACCTCTCCCACCAGCACCATCCATTTCCATATCTACTCTTTGTTTATAAGTACCAACAAAAGTCATTAACACCTAATTCATCATGTCACGTCACTTGGAAAATATGAGCCGCTAGATCATCATGTCTTAGGCTAATCTGGCCGTCAATTTTCTTGCTCCCCCCTCCGGCAGTGTACATCAGCGTACGAACCAAAACCCACCTTTGCCCTCCTGAAACAGCCAACAACTTGATTAGCCAAGCCCATTATGGACCTTTCTTCCAGCATATTACTATCACTTTTTAAGTACATGCAAGCGTTTCCACCATGAACGTCGGATCAAATCCACTGGAGCACACAAGCAGACTAGGTGGCTTGCTGCTCTCCTCCCCTGCGGGTGGAAGTTTCAGCAGCCAAGGTGACCCATCCGAAAGGTCACGCATTGAACCTCCATCATTCTCATCTTAATACTCCCGTTAAATGGTAGCCATCCCTGGGACCAACCAATGCCGTTTTCCCATGGCCAATTAAGATCTGATACGTTTTGCTGTTACCTTTCTTCCTCCCGTTAAATGGTAGCCATCCCTGCCAGGAGGTCTCGCATGCCCCTTCCAGCCTTCCCTCCTGACGATGCCGAAGAATTGGAACTCTTTTGGAGTTAAGCAGTAGAGTTATCTTTCCAGTTTGTTTCAACTGAGATTAGGCAATTCTTCACATGTATTTACAAGATTTTCCATTGTCTTATCTTTTAGTCCATAGAGTTTTCATATTGACAGTGCAGCTATTTTTTCATACTGTAATCATATCCTTACAGTAAGGTTACAGAGTAATAATTATTTTGTAGATCAGCATGCCCAAGGTCTCTGCATTTTACGTGCTCTGTTCCTATGTTCAAATAGAGTTCAGATATGTATTCACCTGTAGGAGGTGCGGCTGTTGCTCTGTTTCTGCGGTAATTCAGAAAAAGGTTTATGGGCAATTCAACTTATTGCGCACTATTCTTTAAGAAGACGTCGAATTTAGTTGTTGCATTATCCCTTATACTGATGCAATTATCAAATTTCCTGTCCGGTAAGATGCCTCAAGTGTCATGTTTTCTGCTCAATTGGATGAACAGACTTTGATCAGTTTTCTTATCTATATTTATGGGGTGTTAAATGACTCTTGGCACTTTTTACTTTCCTGGGAAAGATGTTTTCTTTTCTTTCTTCAGTTCTCTCCCTCTCATTATAATCTCTTACTCCGTGTTCATCAAATCCCTGACCATTCCTATGTATGTAACAGACACATTGTGTGTTCGTTTATTTCAGTTTACCATTAGCAGATATGTTAGACAGAGATGCAACTGTGTTTTCCCTAGGTTCATCTTTCAATGATTTCATAGTTGTTTATATTATTTACCTGCACGCATATCAAAGATAAAATACCCTCTTCTGACAATGTTTTAGGTTGCAGGTTAATTGATTGTAGCTATCAGTAGTTTTGATGAATTGACGCGATGAGGTAGAAAAAGCTAATGGAGCATAATCACTTCAATGATGTATGTGATCGTGTTTTCAGTTTTTACAACAATTGATCCATAGGGTGTTTTGTTCATTCAGCATTGCAGGTCCAGCATACGAGATCATTATGTCGCAACGCTTGGGTATCACAATAATGTTTTAAATAAAATCCTTTTAATTGCATCATCTTCATCAATGCTATGCTTTTGAAGTTCATGGTGTGGTTTTTCGAGAATTTTTAATTGGTAAGCATGACATATTGCTTCATATAACCCTTAGGTGTTAAATATACGCCTCCTTCTTTGCTTCATTTCATTACCTCATGCACAGTTTTTATGAACTAATTTGCAATATATTGAGAAGTATATCCATGCATGAGGTACTATTATTGGTGACTACAAAAAAATGGGGGAAACCATACATCCATGCATGTTTAAGTGAAAAGGACTCCGTGAATATACAAATGAAAATTAGACCGCTTATTATTTCTATGTACCTTTTATAAAAAACAATTGCGTCCCATACATAACCACATTTAGTGTCGCAAATAAACATTATATCACTTTATCATTTATTGGATTCAACCGGTCCTAAATAAAAATTCCAATGAAAATCCCGCAGCAACGCGCGGGGAATTCACCTAGTATCAAAGAATAAGTAGAATCACCACCTCCGAAACCCTAATTAAATTTGTGGCAGGGAAACCGCTGACTCCTGAAATACCTTTTTTAGAAAAGGAATTATATATTCAATGTTTAGCCTCTGTATGAATGCATATAGTTATTCATCATTACAAGCATACCAATCGAAATGAAGGTGGAACCAAACATTATAAAGTTCAAACCTTACACATATATAATATCAAAATGCACCTTTAGTCTTCGCTCTCTCAGTATATATATAGGCGCAGATCACTTCTGTCATTGGCCCCAAGAAACATCACAGAAGTGGTGGCCAGCAAACCTGGACCTGCTTAGCTTGCTCAGTTGCTCCGTTCCTCTCTCATTCTAGACTAACACAAATAATTGAATGGCTGGTTCCAAGGCTTTGTGCACTTGCATACTGATCATTATCATCATCTCAAGCCAGGCTGAGGCAAGGCGTCTGATGGAGGCAGCGAGCAACGGCATCGCTCGCAATGATGCTGTAGTTGAAGGTGATGGAAGCTTCAGTGCAAAGCAAGAAATCGCCACTGCGACGAGCTCCGTGCAAGGTGACCATGTGACGATGGAGACGACGACCGCGGACTCCCGGCCCACGGCTCCTGGCAACAGCCCCGGCATAGGCAACAAAGGAGAGATCATCAACTAGCGTTATGTGTTCTTTTATCCAAGCGCCCGTCCAAGGAAGGAGGTTGCTAGTATTGCACTGCTTCGTATTTGGCACTTGCTAGTGCTACTACTTTTGTTTAGTTTTCTCGTAATTCTCAATTTTATGTGCGTGTTTCAGTTCACCATGCAATGAGTAACTGTTGTACTACTGCTTTAACAAATAAATAAAGTATTGAGGGACTGCAGTGCAGCCATTCTGGCACCACAAATCTCCTCCAGTTTCGAGTTGGCAACAACATCAGCAACGTCGCAATCACAACTGAAAAAACTGTCTGAACTCTAAAAAAATATTAAGACCAGGATCAAATGGATTCCCATGCATGTTCAGCATGTGGTGGTACATCAAAGTGAGTAGTGCAGAAGATAGAAGAAACTTGGATGGCCAAACTAGATCGACGTTGTTGCCCTTCCCTGATTGCACATTAATTCTCTTCTGTCTGAAGGGAAAACATTACTGAATTGACAAGGCATAAGCCCATATAGTTCTATTTCCAATTTATTTGTGTCACTATATTTTCATTTTCAAGAACCAGTAAAGCTCAGGAATCAGGGTTACGTAACTCTAGGAAGGAATATATCGGCAAAGCTCCATGTCCATTCACAAAGATGCTAAGGCTCCTTAAAAAGTATTCTGCTTGCGTGGCTGTCTAAATTAAACAAACATGCTTGCGTTGCAGTAACCCGCAAGACAGGCATTTGTGGAGCACGTATCTGAGATAAGTTTATACGTTTTGTAAGGTAAGAAAAAGAATTTAATAGCATTCTTTAAAGGGGAAAGAAAATAAATATGTCACCTTGAAATTATAAACAAGAGATATTTTACTCTGTGTGTATCCATTGTCTCAAATCTAGTGCTGATCTGGTTAATGCTCAACAAAATATAGCTTATGGCGCTCTATTCCATGTCAAAGAATAATAAGGAGAACTAACGGGTAACTAGCGCATTTTCACGGCTATCCAATTGTATTAGTAAACTATATCAGATGCATCGGTAATTTCTTTCCTTATCGTCGTTATTTTTTCTAGAACTGTTATTTTCTACTGGTTGTATTTGTAATGGCAACAATGGGTCACTTTTGAAAATATGAGGAGAATATTTTAGACTGATTTTTTTTCACAATAGTAGTGGTGGGTAATTGTTCTTTCTTAATGTGCTGCGTAATTTATAAACTTATATATGTATTTTGGGTGAGTTTTTTAATGACAATGGTGGTAGAACGTGTGGAGGGCATTTTGAAATCTACTTTTTCATGGCTGGGTGGGTAATCTTTTTTACTCCGGTAAATGTAATTTCTAACTCTTAGGAGCGAATTTGGTGGTTTCTTTTCTTAGACATGTATTGATATAATACATCACCACCTCCCCAGCTCGAACTTAAAATTTGTGGTTGCAGAACCGCTGACTCCCAACGTAGAATACACTTGTATAATATCAAACGCACCTTCGGTAGTTCAGTGCTCGCTCCCTCTATATATAGGCGCCGAACCCTCTCACATTGGCCGCAAGAAACATCAGAAGAGTAGTGACCAACAGAGACTTGGTCCTGCTTCTAGTCCCAGTTAGCAAATAGCTTGCTTCACTCGCCTTTCATTCTAGACTAGCACACATAATTGAATGGCTGGTTCCAAGGTTTTGTGCACTTGCATTCTGATCTTTGTCATCGTCTCAAGCCAGGCTGAGGCGAGGCGTCTGATGGAGGCGGCAAGCAACGGCATGGCACGCAACGATGCAGTAACCGAAGGTGATGGAAGCTTCAGAGCAAAGCAAGAAATGGCCACTGCGACGAGCTCCGAGCAAGGCGGCTATGAGACGACGCAGATGACGACCACGGACTCCCGTCCCACAGCTCCAGGTAACAGCCCCGGCATAGGCAACAAAGGGGAGGTCATCAACTAGCGTTCCGTACGTGTTCTTATCCAAGCGCCCGTCCAAGGAAGGAGGCTGCTAGTACTGCAGTGCTTTGTATTTGGTAGTTGCTAGTGCTGCCATTTCTGTTTAGTTTCTTGTAATTCTCGTTGTTCTGTGCATGGTTCAATTCACCATGCAATGTGTAACTGTTGTACTACTGCTTTGTCATCATGGTTAACAAAAATAAAGTACTGAGGGACTGCAGTACAGCCCATTATGCCACCAATATATATAACTCCTCTATTTTGACTCAAAAAAAAACTCCTCTATTTTTGGATTGGCAACCACATGGTCCACATCAACAACGATAACTGAAAAAACTGTCTGGAGTCTAAACAAATATATTAAGATCAGGATCAAATGGATTCCCATGTATGTTCAGCATGTGGTGGTCCGGCAAAGTGTTTTGTGGAGAAGAGGGAAGAAACCTGGAAGGCCAAACAAGATCGACACTGTCGCCCTCCCTGCCTGCACATTCTCTACTGTCTCGCAGAAAAGAAAAACATTGCTGAATTTGACAAGGCAATAAATCTATGTGGACCTATTTCCAATTTATTTTCGTCACTATATTTTCAGTTTTAAGAAATACCAGTAAAGTTCAGGAATCAGCACATTACAAAACAGTGGGAAGGAATATAACGGCAAAGCTGCATGTCCATTCACAAAGATGCTAAGGCTGCTTAAAATTATTCTGCTTGCGTGGCTGTCTAAATTAAACAAACATGCTTGCATTTCAGTACTCCGCAAGATAAGAATTTGTGGAGCACGTATCTGAGATAAGTTTAGACGTTTAAAATTTTAAGTTAAGAAACACAAACAGCCATTATACTTAGACTTTCCACAATAGTACCGGTGCTGAAACCCTGTTTCTTCTGACATTCAAACCCGATGCTGAAACTCAACTAGCTAGTGCCGCAACAGCGAGCACCGATGCTCAACTAAACGTGGGGCCATTTCGTTAGATCACTTGTTCCTCGTCCGTTTACTTGGGAGTTCACCAGGCTGCGGTGGTCGCCGTTGGATATTATTATTTTATTTTTTAGCACCGGTGCTTCTACTTGATCCGGACGAGAGAATCTTTTTTCAGCATCCCTCCACACAATCGCATGCATTGGTGCTGAGGGAAGAGAGAGAACGTTTCAGCATCGAATATCTTCACTACTGTGGGTAGTCTTATGTCGAATTCCTGGGTAGAATATTCAATACGGTCGAATTCTTCACTACTGCTTGCTCCTTCGTGTTAATACGGCAATCATCACAACCCTAAGTATTCTGATGAAATGGCAAGCGTCGTTAACTCCGTCGATGAAACGGTGGTGCCATATTGAGACAATATGTGGCCAACGGTGGTGCCATGAGCCGTGAGCGGGGAGGGTGGGTGAGCGACACTGATTAGCAAAAAGCGGCGTGGATGACACAAGTTGTTGCTTCGATTCAGTCAGGCAACTCATTTGTGATTAAGGAGCACCATATTCAGATTTTTTAAATGATACTTGTTATTTAGGCTCACTAAACCTGCTATTGTTAACACTGGCACACATTATAATGCTTCTGAGATGAAATAAATACTCTTCAGGAAATGGACGTACAATTAACATCGATTCTCATATTTAGCTATGCCCAACACTTTTAGCATCCTTCTGGAATTTAGGTTTGGCCAGAAGAGATCAAAACAAACTGAAAGCATGCTTATGTGCAATTATCAATATCACACCAAGAATAGAAGTAGGAAAACGTCAACAGTTGCTAATATCGATAGTCAAAAGTAGTGACCTGGAGGAGGCTATACACGTGCTACATCATCAAAATACTTAAGATTGTGAAGGTAATGACCTTATTGACACAAAGAATCAAGCTTAGTGACCAGAATTCACAGTTTTATGAGTACAATAGCCATATTGAAATGGCGGGACAAGCTCAATAACCATTCTTGCATTTTTACTCCTTTGTGTGACAAGGACCGTAAGAAGGCCTCCTTTAGTAGCCAGATACGAAGGCTTGAATGAAATTTTGGCTGCATATTTAAAAATATCCGGATGATTATTGTTTCTTTTTCATATGTGTTTACTGGTTATTTTTTCTATGCTTTTATGGAATACAAAACATACATTAACACGTACATATATACACATGTCAGATCACTCTTATGAGAGCCTAAGGTACTGGCAAGCCCAGAATTACTTGGTTCGTTATGCAATACCAAACAGAATTGAAAATGGCAAATGTTGAAAAACATATTGAATCTATTGAGTTGCATGCGCCGGCCAACTCACCCACTAGCCTAAACTGATGAGAAAAGGTGGGCAATTCACTTATACTCCAACACTTATCTTCACATGCAGGCTTTCTCAGACCGCAAACGAGGAATATTGGAGTGAACGACAATTTATTTAGTAAATTGCGTCAGCCAGGATTCGAACCTGAAACCTCTAGTTCTGATACCATATTGAGTTGCAGGCACCAGCCTACTCACCCACCGGCCTAAGCTGATGGGAATGGTGAACAGTTCACTTATACTCCAAGAAAATCAAATCGAATGGCTATTCAACTCCATTTTTGAAACCAACTTTATTACCAGCTTGACAATTACGTGGTACTTGTCAGACCTTAAAATCGTAGAAGTGGGAGCTTGGGGTAGAGGAACAGTTCAAATTTTTTGTGACTTTTTTCACTTTTTTATAGGCATATGTCATATACATTATAAATTAAACTTTCTGGCAATAGATTTTAGATATATGCAGATGCGTACTCATAGATCAACGTAGGTTTGCCCCTGCTAGAGGGGATCATGTGCCCCTGGCCCCCATAGAAGTTCTCGTTGAATATCTGCTTGTGTAGTAGTAACTAGTATGGCTGCCCGCGCATTTGCGCGGCTAGAGTTGATTGTTTCACAATGATGATAGTATAAAATTTATAAACTTGTGTTTATGTATTTCATGATATTTTGTAATAAACTTTTATATTCTCTCTCCTACGGTCGCATCCCTCGCCTGCTCGTAATGATGCTTAGCTAACTGTCGCACTTGGCTTGTTGTCCGGCTCACTTGTTCCTTTAGTACACTTCTGCCAACTCATTATCCTTCACACGTCACTTTCCCCCCTCGTCTTCCTACTGGTAGGTTGGTCATTTTGTTGTTCAGATTGCTTGCTTGTCGCGCTCTCGTTCAAGGTTCTTCCCATCCTTTGTAACTTGTTTTTCGTGCTCCCACTCATCCTTACTCTGTCATCGTCATAGCTTATTTTTTAGCTTGCCTACTCTCACGTCACAATTTGGCTATTTTAGACTCATAATGGTATGGTGGAAAAATTAGAAATAAAAATTAAGGATATTTTTAGCTATCATTTATAACCCGAATTTAGTTATTTTTCAGACTTATAACGTAATGACGGGTAATTTAGAAATAGGTGTGAAGTGTATGTTTGGTTATTTTTTATTATTTCGAATTTAGCTATTTTTGGACTCATAATTGCATGGTGGGTAATTTAGAAATAGGTTCGAGGGGTATTTTTAGCTATTTTTTATTATTTTGAATTTAGCTATTTTGTAAATATTTATAAAGGGTTTTGTGACTAATTTTTCATAATGGCAATGGTGGGTAATTTTCTCTTCTTATTTTCTCGGATTAATGTGGGAATTTCTAGCATTTTAGAGCGAACGTGGTGGCTCATTTTTCTTGTCAATTATATATATAATAGATAAACTTGCCATTTAGACAAAATATTACACTAACCGCGGCCGTGTTTTGATCTTCATATTGGATTAGAAATCAAACAAAAAAATTGCATGGGTCTGTATTGCTTAACTAAGAGCGTATAATAGGTCTTAATCAGCAGGCCAAATAGTTGTCCACATTACAAAAGTCCTAGCTGGAAGAGTGAGAAGGGAAGAGAGAGAAGAGAGCCGGCGATTGTTTCATCGCCGAGCTGAAGCAGTGGACCCAAGAAAATGTGCTAACCTCCATGCATGAGTATTAAAATATTCAATTGAGATTTCCATTGAGGCCAACAACAGCCGGCTCAGTACCTAGCAGCGTGTTTTTCATTATATTACTATTTATGTTTACTTACTAGTTAGTGAGAGAGTTGAAGTGACCTGGCACCTGTATTTCGCCGGCAGCGGGCGAAACCAACCCTGCTCTTACATGCACATTGCATGGGGCCAGCAAGCCGCCGCAAGCATGCCCAATGATTCACGTACCTCGCCTGACACTCATGGCGGTCATCCGATTCGCGATAAGATCTCGTTACAGTAGCTCAGAGGACGAGGCACGAGATCCTTGCAACTGCAACGCACTGCCGCTATGCATATGCTTCATATCACACCAAGAATCCTGGCAAATTCTCTGTATTCCCTGGAATATTCCGAGCTCCTCTGACTCGTCGCGCCATGTTCGTCTCTGAGTGTCCTTCGGTCGAAGAATTTCAACGGCCAGCATTCTCCGGAGCTGTGGGCTCATGGCGAGCGACCTCAGGAAAAGGAATAGGGTAAAAGAGCCCCGCCGACCTTGGATTCTCCTTAACCGTTGTGCAACCTAGTCCAGCATAATTGGGCGCACAAGTGAAGTGAAAGCCTCTATGATAGAGCGCATGCAGCTAGTGGTGCAGCCTGCTCGATGTGCTGAGTGATGGGGCATGTGCTTGTACTAGTTCTCATCTTACCAGTGGTTCGTACAAAACCTCTGTGCTGTCGTTTGGCCTTGCGATAGCTTTTTTAAATAATTATAAGCAAACAATAAACTGATCTTCATGTTGGTTTAATTAGAGATCAAACAAAAAACAATGCAGACTAGACATGTATACCCGTTGTCTTGGTGCCAAGATGACGGTGCAACATTACAAATCTTAGCTGGTAATTCCTTCAGTTTTAAATTGATGATGCTAGTACAATTTTGTTTGCTCGAAAGTGAACAGATAATATTGCCCTAAGTCCTAACGTAATTGTTAAAAGGATCTCTTTTTAATTTCCTTAACTTGTGCTCGTAGTCTTTAAATAATTTTTATAATATGTTTTTGTTTTCAATGCTGATACTTCTTCAGTTTGATAGTGTTCTTAGACAACTTGGGAGAAAAGAACATCATTTTGCTACTCGCAAAAAAAAAAGGAACAGTATTTTGCTTCATTTTGCTACTCGCAAAAAAAAAAAGGAACGCAAATGCAGGAGGATAGAAAAAATCAAAGGGGAAGCAAAGGCCCGGAGAAAATTGAAAAGTTCCATCATTCCATGGGCCTTGAAGCAAGCAGCAGCCCAGAGGATAAAATTGACGTATTAAGGGCTCATCCAAAATCAGAACAGGCCGTGGCTATGTTTCAGCCCAGTTATTTTGAACCCACTTGTGAACCCATGTCTGTAAGGAATCTAAGGATTTGTTTGATCTTTTCGGCCATTGCTAACCTTTACACGATCAGAATAGATGGGTCTTCTATGCTAAAAAAAAAAGAATAGATGGGTCTTCAATCATGCTCAAGAGTCATCTATTCAACCACATGGACACTCGGTGATTTGAGAGATGGAAACATTTTAAAAAAGAAAAGGTGCATTTTATATACCGGCATGCTGATGGATAAAGGTCAACCGAGACAAATAGATGAATCCAGAGCAAGCTAACTTTGGATTCTGAAATCATTGCCATTGATTCAGAGGCTATTGCCATGCTAAACAGTATAGCAATGAACAACAAAGAATCAGAGAGACAATGCAAGCTTTTAGGTACGAAATTCAGCAGCCACTCGAAGATGTCAACGGGGCAACCAGGCAAAGGCAAAGCAGCGAGCTGCCCACCTTTTGGCACATGACTGACTGACTGACTGCATCCATTTCTTCAGCATTTCCTCAGCTGTGCCGTGGTGGCCATTGGCTCAACCTTCTTTGGACCTCTGTGCCATATGTGTGCAACTTTCTGCCATAGAAGCAGGTAAAAAGGCATGCCGTGGACCATTGCCTTTGAGAACAATCTTGGACGAGCGCTGCCTCTGATGGGCAAGCTGGGATAGCCGATGGTATGAGTTCGCATTGCTTAATCTTACGCTTTGGTCAATTTCTTCTTTCCAAAGAAAAAAAATGATCAGTTAACTGCAGTGTTCTGCTTTCTTCATAGGCATAGGACGAAAACAGAACGGTGACATGTGATGCCGAGCAGAGATCGTTCGACCTGCCAGTATCTAAAGAAAATGTTAGCGATGCAATTCAAATCTGCGCTGCAATTTGGTTTATTGGATGTCAGAGTGCTAATGGCGCTTTCTTACCGGCGGAAACCTACAAGCATGAATTGAATCCGATGTACTACCTGCAAAGGAAAAAGAACAAAAGGCATTTACCATTGCTTCCGAAATAATTCTAGCTGGGAGTAGTGCTAGCTGGGAGGCATCTGTCTCTACCGTTGTCGCCTCCTTTTCCATGAACAGGTACAGTCTTCAGGTGAAGACACTCCAACAAGCAAAAACACAATTTTGTGAACTGTAAGCAGGCCACCAAAGTTTAGCAATAATTTGATGGGCATTCGACATCTTTTCCTTTAGACCTTTGCCAGACAGTCATTTTGTTCCCTCCAATGAACTCATTTGCTTCTGCTGCAATTGTGAGTTTTGCAGTAAAAAGCAGCAAGCTTTTTCTTCCAAAGGTGTTACTAGTATATGATTTAGCTAGGGTGTCACGTACAGCAGGGTAGAAGGATTATTATATTTTTTTTCCTGAACTAACATTATAAGTTTATACTGATCCACAGCTTTTGTTCAAATTTTCACTACTCCAAATGGAGCACGACAGTTCAGTTTAATATAATAATTACTAGCAGTATATGCTAACTGGGTGAAGCAAAGCGAGGTCACATGATACCGACTAGGAACTTTGAAAAAACAAGACGTCCAATCAATGGAGGACTACACGTTTATATAGTACGTTATTAAGCACGACATACATCAGTCTTTGTACTGTCCTCTTACTGAACTTCCGAACAAGCTTAACTACTAGTAAACTATTGTGATCGATGCCCCCTTTTCTTGAACAAAATATTATATATTCTGATGCATCTTTCTCTAATTTAGTAATGGCTGTTGGTCTAGCTTGACCACTGCCACTAGCCATGAGCTGAAAGCAGGTTCGTTTAGCCTTGGATTCCAGGGGTTAGGAGAAGGATTGTTGTCGGCTTCCTGTCATCTGAATCTCTCTGATTCACTGTCATGCCAGCCGACCTTTCAGCAACACTGCTTGGACGGTTCCAATTTTGAATCTGCTTAAGCAAGTGGTCAAGAGTTTCAGTACACGACGAGTGGCATGTATCAGTTTAATCGACATGGCAGATATTGTTTAATGAGATTGCAGTGCCGTGAGTTTCGTTCAAATGCAACGGCTATGAGTGGACTGCATGTTAGTGAAACATTCACATATAGAAACGAAAATAAGTGTCTTTCATGTGCCAAAAGCGTACATGTAGATGATGAAATTTGCTTATTTTGCAGGAAAAGCGGAAATGTGCATAATGGTTATGTTGTTGATTGAAGAGTTGGAGTTCGTTCTCTAGACGGTAAAAAAAAAATAGGCCATATTTTTACTCAGTAGACAAGATACTTGTTTTGAATACGCAATAGCTGATTATTGGATCTAGATAAGGTATAATTAACATCTTAACAACTGGTAGTAGCCTTGACCTAGAACTAATCTTCAAAGAACAAAACAGGGTACCACATTAGTCATGCGTGCTTCCAGATGCGAGTGACCATTGTTTCAGTGTTGCAGCCCTGGACAAGCTGAAGGATATGTGCCACTGCCCATGAGTACCATGGCACATGGACAATGCCAGGACGAAATTTTGTCGACACAAACTGGCCACCAAATCCATCATGTAAAAAGGGGGTTGCTTGGCAGCACCGCGACCTTCATGTGACACCCACGCAACCCAGAAAAGCTAATATTCACATAAATAATTTTCAGCTTCTCTAATCCGGTTTAAACACCGACTGTCCAACTTAATCCTTCACAAGAAACAAAGTAGCAACCACAACTATTTAGCAAATGGCGCACTTATTTTGAACGTACTGCAGATTATCTTGATCTTTATCTTGCATATTGGTTATAGACCGATATCATGCTTTTGTCTTCCTTTCTCCGTTCAGAACGATCGACCACCAAATAATCTCAATCCATCCTGACCAACATTTTTGCCATCTGCAAATTCCAACGCTTTTCACCTGTCTATTTGTTACTTCCTGCTTGTAATTTTGCAGAAGCGGAGACGTGGTACATACTTCACCACGGACATGTTTTGTAAAGTATCTGCCGAAATCTCCCTAAAAAAAAAAAGTATCTGCCGAAATGGGCGCGGTAGCCGACCCCGGGCAGCCTGCTGAACGCATGGCCACAGGCCACCGGCGTATAACAAAAGGACTTGAGCAGCACCGCAAAAGTTTTAGTTTCTCACGTGGCTGCAGCGGCCAGCCGGCCGGCCGGAGACACATCCGTCTTTATTTCACATGCATCCGTCGATGGATTGATCGATGCTTCGTGGATACATGGTAGGCCAAACTCTCTAATGGTGATCCTTTTGTCCATTCGATCGCCAACTACTTTTGAGGCTTTAGGTGCATTGAGGCTGTCTTCCAATGGCCTTGTTTGGTCAGGGAACAATCATGGAATTACGGTGGTTGAGACTTGAGAACATACCAGATTACCAGTGCTGCGGTGAGGAACAGAGTGGGAGGAGGGTCAGGGAACAGCGTTAGACATGGTTGGTGGGGCTAGAGCTATAGGATAGCTATTAGCATGGTCATGGTGGGAACTTACCGAGTTACTCCCAATCACAAATGCCAAAATGCACGACTTTAAAACATAGTATCATCTTTAGCCTTAATATTTGGTTAAGAAAAGAAGTCATCAAATTCGCTCTTAGGCTAGACATTATCACATTAATCGAGGTGAAAAAGAAAATATTACACACCACTGTTATTATGAAAAAAATTAATCTAAAATGCCCTCTAAATGTTTTAAAAACTACCTACCGTTGCCATAATAGTCTGAAATACCTATATGCGTAATAATTTCTTTTAAAATACCCACCATTGCCATAATAGTCTGAAATACCTATATGCATAATATTTTTTAAAAAAATATCCACCGTCTGCCTACAAACTTAGCTTGATATTTTTCTACTTCTTCTGTTCCAGTTTATTTGAAACTTTAGCTTCCTCTATTTTTTTCAAAATAATTGACATTATCACATTTTGATGCACCTTTATCCATATTTCCACTCTGTCAATTGCCTGCAAAATTTGGCGACATACATACATCGCTAGGTGCATTGAGGCTGTCTTCCAGGTGCGCTAGTGAATCCAGGCAATCCTCACCTCAGCGTGCAAAATTTGGCGACATACATACATCGCTCCCAAAGCACGCACAGCTTTTCCGAAACCAAGGTTCTCAAAACCGTTCAAAACCGGCCGGTTTTCGTGAAAACCGAGAAAACCGTCCGGTCCGGTTAGTAAAACGGTCGGTTTTCCAACAAAACCGAACCTAGTTACTGTAGCAAAATCGAAAACCGTCTGGTTTTCCGGTTTATCGGACCGGTTTTTTCGGATCAAAAACCGAGAAAAGTACGGTTTTGTGAACCTTGTCCGAAACTGATACTAGTAGTAGTAGTGCGCAGGCAGCGCCCTCCAGTGTTTTTACAGCGTGCAAACAGTCAAATCGATGGCCCGAGTCAGTTGTGCTCCACTGAACGAGATGAAAGGTGGTAAAAGGGACGCGAAGCAGCCTGCCGGTCGACGAAGCGCACGCTGCGCGGATGATTAGCCGCGTGGCCCCGCGCGGGCAGGAGGGAGAGCAGCTGCCGCTTGCCGCGGCGCCCCCACGCCACGGACCGAGCGCAATCGAACGGAACCAGCCGCGGCGGCTCCACCACGCAGCGGCATATGGGCGGAGGCGCCACCACCCGCGCCGCGTGCCGGCCCCGCCGCCCCACCCTGTCGCGTCGCCCCGCCCGCGCGGGGGCAAGTCGGCACGGAGAAAAAAGAAAGGAAAGGAAACACTCCGCCACGCACGCGCGCGCACGTAGTACTACATAGCGGGGGGCGAGGCGATCCGGCCCACGGCCACCCACGCCACGCGCAGACGAGACGACGACGCCAGCCAGCCAGCCACCGGCGCCATCACCGCGCGCGCGCTTCCCAACCCCGACCGACCCGCCCGCTGCCGAACCCTGTGACCTCTGCCGCCTCGTCCGGTTGTCCCGCTCCAGGCGCTGCCAAGACAACCGCCGCCACCTGACGACCCGAAGCTCCAGGGCTCGCACCCGCCGTTAATGCCATTCAACGCTCCTCCTCCTCCCGCCGCGTCCTAGGCCCAGGCCCCCGCATCCGGACGCGGCTCCGTCGTCGCTCCTGTCGTCGCGCGTCGTATTGCGTTCCGCGTCGTCGCAGATGCACACGCCGGCGGAGATGAACGGCGGGAGGGCGCGGCGGCCGGCGGCGGCGCGCGGCGGCAGGGCCGCGGCCGCCGCCCCGAGGAACGAGAAAGTAAGCAGGCCTTGTACTACTCCCCCTTCCACTCTTTTCTCCGAAAGTTTGCGCCTTTCTTTCCTTGAGCTGAGCGCCATTGCGATGATGATGATGAATATTCCCTGCTCTGCTGCGTTTTGGGGTCGGGGGGCGGTTTCCGAGACGGTTTTTCTGGGTTTCCCGGCGCCCTGCCTGCCTGCGTGCTCCTCAGCTCCTCGGATCAGAAAGCTGACGGCTTTCTTTCGCGCTCCGTGGTGCTGGATGGATGGGTTTTTCAATTCTTTGCGTTTGCGTCTTTGTACATCCCGCGCTTTTGGTGCCTTCGAGAGATGAGCTCCGCGCTCCACTCCACCCCCTGTTCTTGGACGCAGCGATTGCTACAGTCGCCTTCAAGTTTTCTGTGAGCAGGCAAAGGGTTGTTTATAGTACGGTTGTTGTGTGCACCGCACTCTGTTGTTCGTTGCTTTTCTGAGCGGAATTTGGCTGTTCGGTTCTGCCAAGCGTTTGGAATGGGCTCGGTCGGATCCGTCGCCGTTGAGAGCGGCTCGAATTTGGTACCCCAGCTTTTTGATCGACGCCGATGTTCGAGTCCTGGTTGGTTTCTCTCTTCGACTCAAATTTTGGTTCTCTCTCTGGTGTTCCAGGCGATGGAGAAGGACCAGAGGCGGCCCAACTCGAAGAAGACGCCGGCCGTGATGAAGCCGTCCTCCAATCCGACGACGACGCCGCAGGGCGTCAAGAACAGGAGCCAGTCGCGGAGAGACAGGAAAATGGCGCTGCAGCAAGATGTACGTACAGTACTCGATCGGTCTCCCTAGCTACTGTCTGCCTGTCTGGACGGAACCTAGCTGGTTTCATGGTTGAGGAGATTCAGCGTTTCGTGTGTTGCAGGTGGACAAGCTGAGGAAGAAGCTGCGGCACGAGGAGAACGTCCACCGAGCTCTGGACCGGGCCTTCACGCGGCCGCTCGGCGCGCTCCCTCGCCTCCCCCCTTACCTGCCGTCTCAGGTTAGTGTCCCCCTCCCTTGCATTTCTCTGTTCACGCAATCCATTTCGAAGCGATTCCGTTCTGATTGCTGCTTCTTCTGAATTCCACTCAGACACTGGAGCTTCTCGCCGAAGTCGCCGTCCTGGAGGAGGAGGTCGTCCGGCTCGAGGAGAAGGTGGTCAACTTCCGGCAAGGCCTCTACGAGGAGGCCATCATCACCTCGCTGGCGAAGAACGCCTACTTCCCGGAGAGTGACCGGTGCTCAAAATTGTATTACGCACTTTTGTACTGGGCCGTCAGTGGGCCACTCCATTTTCAATTAATGGAAATTCAGGTGGGGAGTCCTCCTCCCCCCGTTGACCTTCAAAAAAAAAAAAAAAAAAAAAAAAGTGACCGGTGCTCGCCGGCGCGGCACAGGCCACCGGCCCAGTTGCAGAATGCAGAGGCCGTCTCCGCCTCGACGCGTACGCCACGTTCCGATCAAGATGCTAAGCGAGTCGCCAATGTCAAGCAGACGCCACGAAGGCCTGCTACTTCCCTGGGGCTGGGGCAAGGCGATCGTCCGGGAAAAGAAAATCAATCGTGTGGCACTAACTCGTGCAGAGAATTCTTCAGCCGGCCGCCTTTGAGTGCTGTGCCAAAATGCAGGATGCCGGTAGAGGAGAAATGCGCCGGCATTCAGGTTTGTACAAGGCTTCTCGTTATAGAGCTCAAAATGCCACTAAATTTAGTGTTCAGGCTAATGGTCTTGCATTTGCACCGTCCATTTCAGTCACCTAGCACTACAGTGGAAGATCATCATCAAGCTCTTGACGGCAGCATTGGCATTGATGCGGACAAGGCCTCAACATCGGCGAACAGAGTCTCGGAGGAGCTGTTGACGTGTCTGATGGCCATCTTCTCGCAGATGAGCACCTCCGGTAGCCACGACGAGGAGCGAGCATCGTCGCCGTCGGTCTCAGGTTCTTGCGCTAGCAGCTCAGACGGTGCATTCGCCAGCGACCCTTACGGGTTACGGCGTCCTAGAATTCGGATGGAGAGACATTGGCCCGTACAAGCAGTTCAGAGCGGTGGACGCCGCTTCATTGGACTCAGATGTTTTCTCCGGCGACACGCTTCTAGGCCGGAGATTGAAGTGAGTTTCCATCGATTCGGTAACGACTAATCTGTCAATAACATTTCTGTCATTATTTAAACTATGCATACTTAGATTTGGTTTTGTCTGTTTGACTTAGCATGCTGATAGAATGATCGTTGTCTACCTGTCAAAAATCAGGCAATTGCTCCGGAAGCTCTCCTCCGTTGACCTAGTGGGTCTCACGCATCAGCAGAGGCTGGCATTCTGGATCAACACCTACAATTCCTGCATGATGAACGTAAGGTGTCCCTCATAATTGAGGCCTTTAGTCCTTTTGCTTCTTGCTCCAGCATGATAGGCTCCTCCTTTGTTGCTCACCAGTTCACATTGATACAAGTTTGTTTGTTGGGACCATTTCAAACTTTTAAGTACGTTGATGCTGTACACTGAGATAATGTGCAGTCCTGGCAATGTACTAATATGTAGGAGTAAATTTTTTTAGGTACTTCAATCCGTTGGACTAGGAGGAAAACAGGGCATGTCTGTGCCCTGCATCATGTTAGTGTCCGTTAATAAACTTCAGTTTTGAAAATGCTTCTTGTCTCCTTGATCACCATCAAAGCCCTAAATGATTGTGATCTTGGCTTCGTTTGCCTTTGACCACAGCAGGTCTTTCAGTACTTACAGCCTAACAGGACATGTACATACATTAATAAGATCAAGTGACATGTCCTGATCTGGCACTGATGCTTGTTTATTCTGCAACTCTCCAGGCATTTCTTGAGCATGGAGCACCTACCACCCCACATACGCTGGTGGCCATGATGCCCAAGGTCCCATGTTCACTTCACCTCTCCAGATACACTACGTGTAGCATAGCACTTACATGGTTCTGCAAAATGATATAATGTGCGAAAAATCTCTGACAAGAGTGCGCTGGCGGTTCTCTTCCCGCAGGCGACGATCAACGTGGGTGGGCGCGTGCTGAGCGCCATGACGATCGAGCACTTCATTCTAAGGCTGCCATACAATGTAAAGCATGTAAGACATTATTGTTGCCGTGTATGAGTACGTGGCTAAAAAAGGCTGTAAGTTGTTGGTCTGGTGAAGATGGAAATCTTGACATGCCGCTCGTGCACAGGTGAACCCGGGAGGGGTGAAGGGCGACGACATGGCGGCGAGAGGCGTGTTTGGGCTGGAGTGGCCGGAGCCGCTGGTGACGTTCGCGCTCTCCTGCGGCAGCTGGTCCTCGCCGGCGGTGAGTCGCTGCCTCCGTTGACGTTGTGCAACTTGCACTTCTCTGCCTTGCACTGTAGAGTCATATATCCCTGGGTTCAGGACTGACAGAATGAGATGTGCTGTCTTGGTGCATCTTTTCAACTGTCACGGTGTGAAGTTTCCGAACTATATTTATCATCTCGCAGGACGCATGTGCCAGAGTTGAACAACCCGCGTTAGAGTACCGCGCAGTTTAAATAGGGTACAACGGATACTGTTTAAGGGTACTTTGAGTTGGTTGCGATCTGCCACTATGTTGGGACTTGGGAGTAAATTCAGTGTGCTGCCCCAAACTTGAACTTAAAGTTATCTGAATCAATTCGACAGTTCCAGCCATCTCAATGACGAACAAAAAAAGGGGGACAACTTCAGGCACTCAGCACACATCACTAACCGAGCTCTACAGGATTTGTACAATCTAGTATTTCACAAGCATAACCGTAGTCTGCATCTCCTTGAGCTACTTGTTCAACTTCAGAACTTTGTTGCAGTGCGAGAATTCAGGCGTGACATATGCGATCAACCAGTAAAGCAGATACTACTATAGTACTTTTAGGCTCTCTGGTGGGTCCTCACGACCCACACTCCGGGATGCCTCAGTGCAAATGATTTAACCACAGCACAATAGCACTGATAACTGCATGCTGATCAGTACATGCCGGCTGGTATAATTTCGGTCCACTGACAGTGTTGCCACCTTTTTTTTTCTGTCTCTGATCAGGTGAGGGTCTACACGGCTGCCCGTGTCGAGGAGGAGCTGGAGGCGGCCAAGCGGGACTACCTGCAGGCCGCCGTCGGCGTGTCGACGCCGGGCGGACTGGCGATCCCGAAGCTCCTGCACTGGTACCTCCCGGACTTCGCCAAGGACGTGAGCTCCCTCGTGGAATGGGTGTGCCTGCAGCTGCCCTGCGAGCTGCAACGCGACGCCGTGCGTGCCGTCGAGACCCGGCAAGGCCCCGCGGCGCCGCGGCGAGTTCGTGTCATGCCGTATGAGTTCAGGTTCAGATACCTGTTGGCCTCGTAGAGGTAGAACGACTGACACCTTGGATGCTAACTGAACATGTACACATGTTTTTGCGGTGTGTTAACGCTGGAGCACGGCTTTGTCTAGTTCAACCGAATTGGGTCTGTCATTCAAGGTGTTGCATCGTGTCAAGCGGGGGGGGGGGGGGGGGGGGGGGGGGGGGGGGGGGGGGGGTGGGGGGGGGGGAACACAAAGCCCAAAAGACAGTAGTCAAGTGCTGCCAGAAAGAAAATCACATTCGCCTGTCGGCCTGTGTTCGCGTTTCTGGTCATGAAGCTCTTGGCACTACAGAGAAAATGAAGAATGTAAATGAATATTGATTGTGCAGAGTCTCCTGATATAGTTATATCGCCTTTCTATCCTTTAATTTTCTGAGTGGAATCTACAGAATTTTCCAAAAGAGGTTCCCTGAAATCTGAATCGAAGAGTATACTAGAAAAAAGGGCGCGCAATTTGCGCGCCATTTGGCCCCGTAGTTTGCAAGCCCGTACGTCAGCTCAACCGTTTTGTTTAAAATTTGAGCATTAAATGAAACATATTTTTTTAATGTTTGTAGCAATCATATACACCCATATTCGTATGAATGGCAACAAATTGTTGTGGCATTAACAAAGGCTTAATCCAGAATAGTTGTGGCATGACATAAGGAAACGGGGGAGGTTATAATGCTGCAAAGGCAGAAAGGACCATAGATGGCATGTTTATCAGCGATGGTAAAGAAGAGCTCAACATTTAAAGTACTCCCTCTGTTCCAGAATAATTAGTATTCAAGACTATTTAAGTTTTTTTAAAATAATTGACATTCTTATTTTCCAATGCATATTTCTCTCTTTCTAATACATCTCTATCTCTGTCCTCCTTGTTTTCTGTGCATTCACCCTTTTCATTTCTCCTTAATCCCGTGCCCACACCCACAATGCCAAATATAGTGGGACGGAGGGAGTATTATTTACTGCGAGAGTAATGATTACTATCTAACAACAAAGATAGGGCCTGTTCGGCTGGTGCCTGCAACCAGCCAAAGCTACAGTTTGCTGGCTTTTCTCCTCTTAATGCTACAGTGAAAACCGGCAAGAAACAGTGGACTTCTTTACCAGCCGAACAGGGCTATAGTCTGCGAGCCAGGGTTTTGAAAACCGGTCCAATAATCGCAAAAACCGCTAAAACCGGTCGGTCCGGTTCCACCTGTTTCCCTGTTTTTTATTTTGAATTTCAAATGAATTTGAATATTTGACGAAATTTGACTGGTTTTCGACAAAACCGCTACCGGTTGGTCCGGTTCCACCTGTGTTCGATGCATAGTCATAGCTCATAGGGATGCCTGGAGCATTACGTTCATGTGGTGTGATTCATGGGCTGCTTTGCAGCTGGGGATCGTGTGCCTGTCTCTGCTCCTTCCTCGATTGCCCACAGCCTCACAGGTCCCAACTGCCTGGAACTAATGGAAGGATGCATAGAGTCATGAACTGGCAGTGTTGTCTTCACCACATTTGTATGTAGAGTTCATCATGTGAAATATATAAACGAAGATGACTTTGGAGATACTTTTGAATTGTCACAGCGCTATTGATACAGTACTAATCAATAGGATCAGTATGAAACAATGCGAGCATCAAATAGAAAGAAATTGGGTTCTAACCAATGTTTTGCAAAGACATGGTTGCAATGTTGGGCTGCTTACATGGTAAATAACCACAAACTCTGCAGTGAAGAGTACCTGCACATTGCAAAATGCCACAATCACAGCCTTTTTGAAGCTGCACATTGTTTTCAAGCAGGAATCACATATATAATATTTGCCAGTGAGAGGTGTCAGTGTTGCCGATTTTGTCTAAATCCTATCATATCATACTCTTAAATTATTGCTGCTACTGTATTTCGAAAAAGTTTATATTAGTTGTTCCATACTTTTTACGGACATACATAAAAAATTTGCAGTGAGCTCTATTCTGAATTACTGAACAGAAAGTACTAATCAGTATCATATCTAAGAACAAATTAATATTGACGTTGTATTGGAATACAACCTTTGTAAAATATATATAAAGACCTGCTTGTACTAAAGACATATGTAGCATATTTATAATAGGAATCACATATGCAGCATATTTTTGCATAAGTTGAAAAAAAAAGAAGGAAAGGCACTACTACATTGGAATTTACAGAACTTTAACCAACATCATACAGTATTGAGTACTAACTTCAGCAACAGATTCTCAATTGACAGTCCAAGAAGTTTTAATGAAGCTAAAAGATAAGCGAACCTGATATTCTGTTTCGTTTAGTTAATCATTCTACAACTCTAACAAATTAACAATAGTACATGTAGTGGTCTCAGATCATGCATGCATGGAAGAGTTTGCTTGCAATTGAGAAAGAAAACAAAAAAAATTTTCAAAAGGAAAAATAATTGGATTACCAGAATATTTTCTCAATCTTATCACCGTGATTGCAATGTCTGCAGGAAGCACGGCGTACCCGTTTCCGTAGCTTGCAGGTTCTTCTCTTCTATCTATGCCGTATGCATGTTTACTCGCATCCGGGTCTGGCTTCTGAAGGGCAACATGGCAATTGCCGTGCCATAGTAGCTGCTAGAGTCGCGAAGCATTGGAGAACAATCGTCGATTGGCAGCAGCAGTCATGGAAGGGAATCGCATAGCTATTTGGTCTACAGTAGGACTGCCCTACAATGTAGCAACTGAACCATCTTATCGAAAAATCTTATTGAGAATGCTGATAACTCTATTGCCATTAAAGTTCATCATTGAATCAAAAGTTATCTAATGCACAGTTTTCCCAAGTAAACTCAGTAGCAGCAATTAATTGAAATGATGTTCACAGTCAACTATGTAGAGAACAGCTTGTGTCACAGATGAGTTGTTCAAACTACGAATTGTTGTTCAACAAATATGTGGGTTGTAGAGCTACACCAAAATGACATTTAGCCGGATGTTGGGGGAGGCCCACTGTGTCCCCTCCCCCTGGCCCAAAGGCCTGGCCTGCTACGAAGCCCATCAAGGCCTAAGATGATATATATTATAGGATAGGCCCATGTACGATGGCCTCTGGCCCACTAGGGTTAGGGAATCTCACCTTGTAATAAGGAAATGACCATAGTGCCCTGGAGGAAGGGCAATATGGTACTTGTAATTCTAGGGTTGTAGGGGTGTATCAGCCTATAAATACCCCCCTACCACCCTCAAGGCGAGGCATTGAATACAAGCTCTTAATTACCTACCTCTCTTGGCTCTTGTTTGGTCCCTTCCTAGTCCTTCCAGAGGTCCCTCACTTGTGGTAGACCCTTGGAGGATCCCCCTTCTACTATTGTGGGCTTGTAACCACAACAGTTGGCGCCGTCCGTGGGGATCGAACAAGAAGCCACAACGAGATGACAAAGAGGGCTGAAAAATCAAAAACTGACCTTCCGGCAGGAGGCACCCGGAAGACCAGGTCCGCGGCTTCGGACGAAGGCGTCGACCCGCTGACGGCCATCCGCACCTTCCCCGCCGGCTCGACACTACCTTCGGCATCGACGCTGCCTTCGGCTTCGACCTCGGTGGTACCACCTTCGGAGACCAACAACACAACCAACGTCGACCTTCCGGCAGTGGACGAAGTGGCCGAAGGCGCCGAAGGTTCCTCCGAAGACGAAGAAAACATCGACACGGGCGAATTCGAACGCCGCGACGAAACGATGGAACCACCTCGCAGGAACGCCGAAGCCGAAGCGCGGAGCCAGAGGGGGCTCACCGAAGCTGTGGCCGAGGAGCAGCGTCTGGCGGAACTCCAGGAGGCGTACAACCGCGAAGCTCGCGAAGCCGACGAACGGCTGCTGAGGCAGCGCGCCCTCGAGAACTTCGATCGAGACGAAGAAGCGTACCGCCTTCGAGCCGAAGCCGCTCGTCGACAGCAGGTTCACCTCCAAGCGCAGGTGAACACCCTCCGACGCACCGGTCGCCGGGAGGCCGAGACGCCGGAACACCGCCAAGAGCACGACGAGAGGCACACCCACTCCAGCGGGAGCAAGCGTCCTGCAAGCTCCTCCGACACAAATCAGCCGCTCTCCGCGCGTCTACAATCAGTGGCGTGGCCCCGGAAGTTCATCTCGGCGAAGCTGCCAACCTTCGACGGCACCTCCGACCCCCGAGAGTTCTTCATCAGCTACGAGACCGCCATCGAGTCGGCAGGGGGCGACGACGACATCAAGGCCAAGGCCTTCGTCCTCGCTTCGAGCGGGATCGCCAAGACATGGTACACCAAGCTACCGGCGAACAGCATCTACTCATGGGAGCAGCTTCGGGACCAGCTCCAGATCCACTTCCAAGGCAATTACGCCGCGAAGGTCACGGCGGCAGACCTTCAGGCGTGCAAGCAGAAGGATGGCGAGTCACTGCAAGACTACACCCGGCGCTTCATCCACCTCAAGTGCCAGGTGGAGGGAGTACCAGACTCGATCATCATCGAAGCCGTCACCAAGGGCATGAGCCTGTGCCCGGCAAGGTCCGAGATCCGAAGGACTGAGCCGAAGACCTGCACCCACCTGCTGCAAATCCTGGAAGCACATGCACGCGCCGACGAAGACTTCCGGCGCGAGAAGGAGGCGCGAGCAAGCCAAAAGAAGAACGACCGGGGGAAGCGTCACAGCGACCGAAGCGACGACCCCCCGGATGATCGCCGAGGCCACCGCTCCCAGCGCCGAGAGGTCAACAACATCGACAACTCCCGAAGCCGGAGCCCGCAGAGGACGGACAATCGCTCCGGTGGCTCGCGAAACAACTCGCGGCACTCCGACAACGGTCGCCGATACAACAATCGAAGCTCTCGCGACCCATACTGCGAGGTGCATGGCGTCAATCAGGGCCACACGTCGAAGCAGTGCCCCCAAATCGCCGCCTTGCGTGAGGCGAGGGAGCGCCGCGACGCCGACGCCGCGCGAGGAGTCAACGTCATACATGGGGCTTCCGGAGCGGGCGAGGCCTTGCCCCCGCCTCCGGACCACCACCCAACCAGTCACAACGTCATCCTGGCCATCACTGGGGGCCAGTCTGCCATACGCCTCGAAGAGGCAGCGTCGCGACTACGTGCGAAGGGTCAACCACGTGGCCGCCCATCCGCCATTGGCCCAATGCCGCTGGTCGCACGTACCGATCACCTTCACTCAGGCCGACCTTCGCCCGATGGAGTACCCGCACAAGGACGCCTTCGTGATCAACGCCAACATGCGCGGGACGGAGGTCCGTCGCGTGCTTATTGATGGCGGCAGCTCCGCTGATGTCATCTTTATCGACGCCTTCAACCAACTGGGCATCCCCCGATCTGAGCTACGGGCCTCCGACAGCCCCCTCGTCGGCTTCGGGGGAGAGCCAATTCACGCCCTCGGGAGCGTGAAGATCGCAGTTTCCTTCTCCGGGCCCGCGGGACACCGCACCGAGCTGATCCCCTTCGACGTCGTCGACATGCCCTACGCCTATAACGCCATCTTCGGCAGGGGGCTCATCAACGCCTTCAACGCAGTCACCCACCACGGCTACCTCTGCATGAAGCTTCCGGCTCCGAACGGCGTCATCACTGTTTACGGTGATCAACTCGCCGCCCGTCGCATCGAGCATGGCCAAACGCCTGGCCAGAAGCAAGTGCACCCGCTCCGACGCGAGCCGAAACCCGAGACGGTCGAAGCGGCCACACCGACACCTCCGGCCGGAACTCCGAAGGCACGCGTCGACGGCGAGGTCAAGAGCGTGGTCTTATCTCCAGACCGCCCCGACCAAGCCGTCCTCATCGGCGAGGGGCTCCCGCCGGAACTGGAAGCAAGCATCATCGACCTCCTCCGGAACAACAAAGACGTCTTCGCGTGGTCAACCAGCGAGCTCTCCGGAGTAGACCGTAGCACCATCGAGCACACGCTCGACATCGACCCGAAGGTGACTCCGATCAAGCAAAGGAAGCGGGAGTGGTCGGAAGAAAAGAAAGTGGCGCTTCGGGCGGAGATCCAGAAGCTCAAGGATGCTCAAGTAATCCGAGAGGTGAACAAGTCCACCTGGCTCGCGAACCCGGTCCTCGTCAAGAAACACAACGGCCAGTGGAGGATGTGTATCGACTACACCACCCTCAATAAGGCATGCCCGAAGGACCCCCTTGGCTCGCATCGACGAGTTGGTCGACTCCACGGCCGGGTGCGAGCTCATGAGCTTCCTCGACGCTTACTCCGGGTACCACCAAATATGGATGGCCCCCGAAGACGAAGAAAAGACGGCGTTCAAGACCGACGATGGGACCTACTGCTACGTCCACATGCCCTTCGGCCTCAAGAACGCCGGAGCAACCTTCTCCAGGGCAATACAGAAGACCCTCGGGGACCAGCTCAACCGAAACGCCGCCGCCTACATCAACTACGTCGTCATCAAGAGCACCTCCGATACCGGCCACCTCGGCGACTTGGCCGAAACCTTCGCCAACCTGCGCAAGGTGGGCTTCAAGTTGAACCCGGCGAAATGCACCTTCGGCGTGCGCGCCGGCAAACTCCTCGGCTTCCTCGTCTCGAAGCGAGGCATCGACCCGAACCCGGAGAAGATCAAGGCCATCACCGACATGGAGCCGCCCAAGACCACCAAGGAGCTTCAACGCTTCACCGGCAGACTCGCAGCTCTCGGGAGGTTCATTTCCCGCGCCGCAGAGAAGTGCCTCCCCTTGTACCAATGCCTTCGGGGCTCCGGCCCGATGCGCTGGGGGGACGAGCAAGATAAAGCATTCGAAGAGATCAAGTCCTACCTGGTCAAGGCGACCACGCTTCGCCCTCCGCCTCCGAAGGCGCCACTTCTACTGTACGTGTCGGCCGCTCCGGCAGCAATCAGCGCGGTCCTCGTGCATGAAGTCCTCGTCGGCGACAAGCTGGTGCAGCAGCCCATATACTACGTGTCGGAAGCCCTCTCCGGAGCCCGCCTCAACTACAACGTCGTCACCAAGCTGGCGCTCGCCGTGCTGATGGCATCACGGAAGCTGCGCCGGTACTTCGAAGGCCACGAGATCACGGTGCCCACCTCATTCCCACTGAAGGACGTCCTCGGCAACAGGAACGCGTCCGACACCATGGCCAAGTGGGCCATCGAGCTAGCGGCCTTCGACATCAAGTTCGTGGCTCGTAAAGCCAGCAAGTCCGGTATCATTGCCGACTTCATCGCCGAGTGGACACCCGCGCCGATCCCGGAGACGATGCCCCAAGAGCCGCTCTGGACAGTACATGTCGATGGGGCTTGGGGCTCCTCCGGGGCAGGATGTGCTGCCATCATCACTTCACCAAGCAACCAGAAGCTTCGGTACTCGGCTTCGCTCGCGTTTCCAACGACAAATAACGCAGCGGAGTACGAGGGTGTCCTCCTCGGGCTCCGGCAGCTTCGAGCCCTCGGAGCCCGGAGGGTCACCATCTACACCGACTCCCAGCTCATCGCCGAGCAAGTCTCGAAGGAGTACATGGCCCGAGACCCGGAGATGGCAAGCTACCTCAAGATCGTCCGGAGCATGGAGAAGCACTTCTCCGGTTTCGACGTGAAGAGCATCTCGAGGGTACACAATCAGGAGGCCGATGCCCTTGCAAAGGCAGCAGCAAATCAGCTCCCGGTGCCCCCCGACGCTTTCCACGAGGTGTTATCAGAAGCATCCTTCGCTCCGAAGAAGCCGGGGTCGGTCATGATCCTGAGTGGTGAAGACTGGCGCGCCCCGATCCGAGCACAGCTCGAAGGGCGCTACTGTGCCGATGATCCGGTCGAAGAGAAAAGGGTCAAGCTGCGCACCCGAAGCTACATTATCTTCAACAACATCCTGTACAAGAAAGGTGTTTCGGAGCCACTCCTGCGCTGCCTTTCGTTCGACGAAGGCAAAGCGCTCCTCCGCGACATCCACGAAGGCCTGTGCTCATCGCACCTCGCACCTCGGGCCCTCGTCGCCAAGGCGTTCCGGCAAGGTTTCTACTGGCCCACTGCAGCCCGCGACGCCGAAGAACTCGTCCGCATCTGTCCCAGCTGCCAGTGGATGGGAAGGCAATCTCATCGCCCAGCCACCCCGCTCCAGCCAATCCCTCCGGTCTGGCCCCTCGCCCGATGGGGGATCGACATCGTCGGCCCCCTTCCCACCGCTCCCGGCAACCTCAAATGGGCGGTGGTGGGCTACGAGTACTTCTCCAAGTGGATCGAAGCCGAGCCCCTCGCCAAGATCACGGCGCGGTCCGTCCGCAAGTTCTTCTGGAAGAACATCGTCTGCCGCTTCGGGGTGCCGATGCGCATCACCGTCGACAATGGCTCCCAATTCGAGTCCCACCTCTTCAAGGAGTACTGCCTCTCCATCGGCGTTCGGGAGTGCTTCGTCTCCGTCATCCACCCCCGAGCCAACGGAGCGGTGGAGAAAGCCAACGGCACCGTCTTCGACGGCATCAAAAAATGCCTCCTCGGCCTGCCGAAGGGCAAGTGGGCCGAACAACTGCCCAACGTGCTGTGGTCGCTGCGCACGACTAAGTCAAGGCCGACGGGCTTCTCGCCGTTCCGCCTCCTCTTCGGAGCCGAAGCAGTCACACCGGAGGAAGTGCAAAACGGCTCACTTCGCACCACTTCACCGCCTGCCGACGACGAGGACGTGTCCAAGGACCTCCTCGAAGAAACAAGACTCCAAGCAGTCGCCAACTTGAAGCGATACATGGCTTCGGTGGAGAACTCATACAACCAACGGGTCAACCCCCGACACTTCATTCCGGGCGACCTCGTCTTGAAGCAAAACATCCACCCGACATCTGTCGGCAAGGTAACAGCAAGTGGGAAGGGCCCTTCATCATTTACAACTCAATCCGCCCGGGGGCATTTCACCTGATGGAACTCGACGGGACACCGGTTCCAAGGACATGGAACGCTGATGCCCTTCGCCGATACTATGTCTAAGGACTTAGCATCCGCGGCCTCCGAAGCCGCGTAGCCTGCGTGCTACAAGATACCTGTACCTCGTTTCGGTGTGTTCTTCTTCCTTTCGGCAGTAGGGCGACGATGATCCCCTTAGCTGCATTCCCCGAGGGGCCATGTAATCGGTACCATTGAATGAAATGAGAAACTCTTTCGGTGCCCAACTACAAAAAAAATCCAGCCGGGAGCCGGAGGCAAACGCCGGAACAGGCTGAAGCTAGGCACACATAAGTCCTAGACTCCGAACCCTAAGGGGAAATCGATGCCGACACGATAAACCGAAAAACTCCCATCGGTAACCGTCGAAGGCGAGGCATTCGTTAAAGACCCTGCAAAACGTGCACGAAACCAAACTAAGTCAATGGGGGGACGCCTCCGACTTATAAATTCCGTTCCACTCCCGACGAGCAAAGGGTGGGACGACGCTCGAAACGAGCTCACTTCCTCGCCGAAAGCAGAGCGACGGAATACCCTCGAGGCCATCCTCGACTTCGACGAATTTTCGTTCCACTCCCGACGAGCAAAGGGGAGGACGACGCTCGAAACGAGCTCACTTCCTCGCCGAAAGTAGAGCGACGGAATACCTTCGAGGCTACCCTCGACTTCGACGAATTTTCGTTCCACTCCCGACGAGGAAAGGGGGGGACGACGCTCGAAACGAGCTCACTTCCTCGCCGAAAGTAGAGCGACGGAATACCTTCGAGGTTATCCTCCACTTCGACGAATTTTCGTTCCACTCCCGACGAGTAAAGGGGGGACGACGCTCGAAACGAGCTCACTTCCTCGCCGAAAGTAGAGCGACAGAGTACTTCGAGGCTATCCTCGACCAACAAATCTTCGTCCACTCCCGACGAGCAAAGGGGGGGACGACGCTCGAAACGAGCTCACTTCCTCGCCGAAAGTGATGCGACGGAGTACCTCCGAGGGCACCCTCGACGAACAAATTTTCGTTCCACAGAGAAGGGACGACGCCGACAATATCATCACACGCTCGAAAGAGCTTACATTTCAACATACGTCGAGCTAAACAGCTCGACACGAATTACAATACCGCTCAAGTCGGCACCTCGACACGGGGCCCGAAGGCCCCCCTTACAGCCCACTACCGGAGCGCATCCCTAATGACGCTTCGGCCCTAGCTATCTCCTCCCGGGCTCGCGCCAGTGTGCGCCGAAGCGAAGCGAAGTCTGCCGGAGTCGATGCAGAGGCAACATCGGCCTGCAATTGCTCCAAGTCCACTTCGGCGGCAGCATCTTCGTCATCGCTCGACACATCAACCACCTCTACCTTCGGAGCAACAAGAAGAGGAGGGTTCAGCGCTAAGTCCAAACAATGCGCTTCGCGACGAACTCGCCTCTGAAGCAAAGCTTCGGAAGAGACCTTCGGTACCTGCGCCATCAACCGTGCGTTTCGCTGGCGCAAATCCCGAAAGAAGTCCCCGAAGGACCCGCCCGGGTTACGCCGAAACCAACGACGCCACTGCGTGCCCTTTACATAGTAAGGGCGACCCTCCGGTGCTGGAATCAGAATGCTCTCCGGAACGACGTCAAGGCACATTAAGGTGCGATTGCCTCCGGCCTCGCTCGAAACCTATAAATCGCAGTAGAAACGCATAAACATCCTGAAGACCAAGTTCATTGCAAAGCCCGAAGGGCACCTAGTACAATCTATGTACACCAAAAAGCATGGCTCGAAGCCAGCAAAGAACTCACACCTGAGGGGGAGGCTGGGCCGATGAGTCAACCTCTGTGACATTGCCCCGGGCCGCCACCGAGCCTCCACCCCCGCTACCCACTAAGGTGCTAGCGCTCCCGGCCCCGGCTGGGATCTCGCCCGATGGAGGCGTCAGCACAGAGGAAGCGGCAGCCGGAGCCGGAGCGGGAACAGAGGCACTGCTTCCAGGCTTCGACTTCCGGGATGCCGCAGCAGCGAGAGCAGACTGGCGGGCCAGTCTCTCACCCACCGGCAACCAGAAGTGCTGGCCGAGCCGGTTCCCGAAGTCCCGCACCTTCGAGGCCAGCTCCCGAAACCGGCTCCCATCACCCGCTGCCATCTCCGCCAGCTGTCGCGAAGCAGAAGCAGCAGCTGGAAGATGAGTGCAGCCCACTTGCTCGAGGGAGCCGAAGGCCGCAGTCCATGCGGTCTCGGCGCAGAAGGTGCCGAAGGCCTTCATGGCGCGGGAGGCCAGCTTCACGGAACGCACAAGGCGCCCGATGCTCCCTCCGAGGTCGTCGGCGGCATGCTTGACCGGCTGCACTTCGACGCCCAGCCCTTCGAGCAGGCTGTTGAAATCGCCAAGTGCCTGCCATGCCGAAGCAGCCTCCTCCTCCCTCTGCTTCCTGGCCGCGTCCAGCAGCGCCTGAGTGTCGGACAGTTCCTTATCAGTGGCCTCCTTCGCGCGCGCCAAGGCATTGTAGGAGGTCTTCAGCTCCTCCAGCTCCTTCCAGGCGTTCTTGGAGACGTTCTTCGCAGACGTCAAGGCATCGGAGGATTCCTTGACCGCCGCCAAGGCCTTCTCCAGCTCCGCCGCCTTCAGGTTCCCTTTGGCGGCCTCGGCAGCCGCCTCCGCGACTTCGGCACGCGCCCGGAGCCGCGCAATGTCGAAGCCCTCGAGCGACCCTTGCAGAAATCGTGCAAGCACCGCGATCTGTCGAAGCAAAGCACGTAAGCTACAAGAACCTAAGTCGAGCCAAAGCACAAGGAGCACAAACCTTCATCGCCAGCCCAGAGAGGGCCGCGGCAGCGTCCTCCGGAGCAACTCCCTCCATTGCCCCCTCCAGCTCATCGAGCCCGTTGAAGTCGTAGATCCCTCGAAGGACCTCGGCGGCCTCCGGACGATCTACGAAGTCGCGCCAGCCGAGGCGACCCTCCGACTCCTTCGGCTCTCCCGCCTCCTCGATGGGCGACTTCCCGAAGTAGCCCTTTCCCCGGCCATGACTGGGCATCGGGTCGGTCCTCCCCACCTCTCCTCCAGAAGGCTCCTCGGAAGTCTCTTCGGCGCAGCGGCCTTCCGCTAGAGCAACGGAGTTAGTGGGACTTCCACAACCAGCAAAGCAAGAGTGATGGGAAGAGAAAATGATACCGGGAGACCGAGGGACCGGCTCCATCGTTTCCTCGACGTCTGCCGCGAAGGATGGCATCCCGAAGAAGCCGACGTCTTCATCGTCGGACTCCAGATTCACCACCTTCTCGGCAACGCGCGGAGCCGTTGCCGCGGCAATCCCTACACGAGCAGCGTCGTCGGTCAAATCCTCCGGATCGGTGCCATACCCCAAGTCCGCGGCGACACTCGACGCCCCGGCTCGGGAAGTAGATCCCTCGACGCGCGTCGCGGCGGGCCGAGACCTCTTCGGCGCCGGCCTGCTGGTATCTCCGGCAGCACGTTTCGAGCCAGCCGGGACACTGCTCACCGGAGCCAAGGGAGCTTCGCTCTCGGCCTCCTCATCCTCGCCACCTCCGCCGCCGGCCGGGACAGCGACGAGCACCTCTCGCTCCGGCAGCTGGAGCTCCGGGTACTTGATGGCGAGCACCCGATTGATGCGGGGACCCTCAACAAGCTTCGCCCGCCGCGCAGCCTCGTCCGCAAGGAAGGGGCCGAGAATCTCAGCGGCGCCGTCTTCCACCTCCTTCAGCGTCCTAACTGCAAGAACCACGTCAAGCCACGGCGAACAACCGAAGCAAAGTATCCAACGGAGGAAACGTACCTGGAAGGCTCTCAGGCCTCAAGTGGACCTCCGGGTCTCCGCCCGGAACTTCAACCACGAACTTTTGCTCCCAGTTTCGGAGCAAAGGCCACACCCCCGCCGCGACAAACTCCTCGCAGAGATCGCGCATCGACAGCTTCCGCGCCATCGTCGCCAACAGCTGCACCCGGGACTCGTCGGTCCCGTCCAACTCCACCGTCGGGTACCGATGGAACAGCACCTCCGACATCATCGATCGGAGAGGGCAGTCTTCCTCCATGCGGTAGTAAAACCACCCGGTTGTCCAACGCCCCCAATGCAATTTGTACGCCTTCGCCGGAACAACAGCTTCGGGGCGGGGGACGAAGGAGATGACTCCCATGGAGCCGACGACGTCCTTCCCGTCCAGCTTCAAGATCTTTTTCACGGCGTGCGCGTAATGCGTCGCCGCGAAGGCCCCAGCGTGCGGCCGAGACCCTTCGAGCCAGAACGCCCACTCGAAGACGCTCAGCCGCACAAGGGCGTTGACTGTGAGCTGCTGGATCTCGAGGCCGAAGAGATCCAACACCTCGGCCACGAAGGGGGAGCAGGGCATCCGAAACCCGGCCTCGAAGAACCGCCGGTACAGAACGATGTACCCGTCCTTCGGACTAGGGGTCGTCTCCCCCTTCCTTGGCGCCTCGGCCCGGCTCCGTTCCAGGAGCCCATCGGCGGCCATCTCGTCCAGCACCTTCGCGTCGATAGTGCTCCGGTCAACGAACGGCGATGCCGGGTAGCGGTCGTCGATGCGAACGCGCTGCGAAGCGCCGGTCTTCCCCTTCCGAGCCATCTCCGAAGCCAGGGCGACTACTTGGAAGCAGCGAAACGCGCGGAAGCAATAAGAACGCCGAAGCAAGCTAACTGAGCGGCTGCGGCGCGGCGTGAGGAATGACTGGCGGGGTGAAAACCTGGGGCGCCCGGGCGGTAAATATATAGCCCCCGGTGAATCGGTCTGACCGACCGATGAAGGATCAACGGCCGCAGATACGGCCACGCAATCAGACGTGTCCCATCATGCGAAACGGCGTCGCATCGCGATCCGCGCCGAGTCAGTCCCAGTAAATGAGACGGCGTCGTTCCGCAATTCGCGCCGAGCATTAAAGACCTTTAACAGGTAGCAGGCAGCTACCTTCGCGCCATCAGCGCCACCTTCGGCGACCGTGACTTTCGGCCATCGCGGTGATATAGCCGGCAGCTATCTCCGCGCCATCAGCGAATAACCTTCGGCGAACGCGCCCTTCGGCAAACACGGCGCCATCGCCTGAATCAACCGTCGGGCCATCTGCGACAGTCTTCATCGACCTCCGTACCTTCGTCGACCGGACCTTCGGTGTCGGGACCTTCGGCGACCGGCCCTTCGGTGTCGGGACCTTCGGAAGCGAGACCTTCGGTATCGGAACCTTCGGAAGGCGACCTTCGGAAGCGGGACCTTCGGAGGCACGTAGAAAGCTTCCCTTCTGAAACCGACGCAGACCAGACCTTCGGAGCGCCGAAAGAGGGGACGACGGGCGGACCTCCGGATGAACACAGTTTCGGCCCTACCGAAGGTGAATCTCGACTGTGTGGGGCTAGCTGTTGGGGGAGGCCCACTGTGTCCCCTCCCCCTGGCCCAAAGGCCTGGCCTGCTACGAAGCCCATCAAGGCCCAAGATGATATATATTATAGGATAGGCCCATGTACGATGGCCTCTGGCCCACTAGGGTTAGGGAATCTCACCTTGTAATAAGGAAATGACCATAGTGCCCTGGAGGAAGGGCAATATGATACTTGTAATTCTAGGGTTGTAGGGGTGTATCAGCCTATAAATACCCCCCTACCACCCTCAAGGCGAGGCATTGAATACAAGCTCTTAATTACCTACCTCTCTTGGCTCTTGTTTGGTCCCTTCCTAGTCCTTCCAGGGGTCCCTCACTTGTGGTAGACCCTTGGAGGATCCCCCTTCTACTATTGTGGGCTTGTAACCACAACACCGGACTTCCAAATGAACAAATGTCTACTTGTGATCAAGATATGTACCTGAAGATGATGGTGTTTAGATGACTTTTTGCAAAACCTGACCAGCGACCAAATGCAATACAATAGCTTATGTCCCTATACAGTCAAAACTTGAGACCATGGTGGCCACTGAGATGAAGTTCAACAGGTCACGCATTTTATCAAACAACATGCAAGCGGTAGCTTGCCCACAACACCTGGGTCACAGCTAGCTGCAAGAAGGGGGAAGACGGTACTAATGCGATGCTGGTTAGTTAAGAAGGTCGCGGCCACGGATAATACGAGAGCCGCATCCAATGCCGACGCTAGAATCGAATCGCCGTGTCATCTCAGCATTTGGAGATTTTGGAGCAGGATGGAGAAATGGACATTGCAGAGGTACCTCAGACGCGCGTGTTCCTCAAGCGGTGAGGACAAGGCGGACTGCCGCGCTGGGGAGGTACGAGGAGGGGAGCACACCGGACACAGGATGAAGGCCCGGGGTGGCGACCAGCCGGGCTGCTCAACCTCAACTTCACGGGACTGGGCGACAAGGCGGGAAGCCGCGCCTCAGCGTACGATGGGAGCTGGGGAAAGGCTGCCGGGAGTGCTCGACAGGATGAGGCGGCTGGTGGAGGGTGCGCTCGATGGGGTGGGGCAGCAGGGTGTTGGGAACGCTTGACAGGGCAAAACGGCGCCAGAGTCGGGCGACCTCGCCGTGAAGATGGCGGGTGTACAGCGGAGGGCGCCCTGGGGGCAGAGCGCGGCGGTGTCCGGCTGCGCAGATCGTGAGGGAGGGGGAGGAGCGAGGGGGCAGGCGGGCGTCGAGGCTTCTGGTCACCGGGGAAATTGATGGATGGTGCGGAAGGGTGTTATTGCTAGCTGCGATACCATGTTTCGTGAAGGGTCTGGATAAAAGTATTACAATGGGGATTTGACGGCTCGATTTCTTTCAAAGAGAGATCAGACGGTTGATAATGCTGGAATGACGTGGCATGGTCTTTTTGCAAGGAAACGCACGCGTTTTAGAAGAATATAGATTTGTGTTCTATCAGGAGTCCCAGGACTACTGCTTGTGGGCCTTGGTGGCCCAATATGTTCAGCCCGTAGCCGAAAGGGGCCAGCCATGCCAATCAGATATCCTCTGGTGGGCCTGCACGCCTGTAGTCCACTGGCAAAATTGGTCTCTTGGGTCTTCTCAAGTTCTTCAAAAGTTCAAATTAACATAGCTACTCCTGTGGAGGAGGCAGGATATTAGATTTTTTTTTTTGTGTGTAAAGGGATGTTAGAATTAGGTGTGCCAAGCAACTCAATAATTAACTCATTATAAAAGTCCACAAAATGAAATAGCAGAGTACAATAGTTCAAAAGCTCAGTAACTTTCAAGTGGCATTGTTGGTTAAGGAGGACGTGGATTACTACAGATGGGCTATGCAGGAAGTCGTACCAACAAGAGATGGCAATTCAGTAAACAAGCTATGATTTGCTCAAAAAAAGAAAAAGTAAACAAGCTACGATTGCCAGTAGCGAGAGTCCACATACCTGACGTCCCAGAAAAGGAAAGCCCCAACCGACAGACACTAGACATGGTGCATCATCCAGCGGTGCCAGGACAGCCAGAAATGGAATGGCAATATGAAATCTGCAGCAGATCTGACAGCCAAGTGGCCAGAGTACTTGGGGCTACAGTTGGGATGCTGCTAACGCCTCGACGTGGTCCTTTCCTTTGTGCTTACTACCTCCGTTCCAGAATATAAACATTTCTGAGTTTGTTGAAAGTCAAATGTCTTCAACTTTGACTAACAATATCTATAAAAGTATAATATTTTTTTAATAAAAAGTTGCATATTAGGATAGATTCTTTCATGATGAATCTAACAATATCATTTATATATAGTCAAGCATCATAATTGTTTTGTTATTGATGGTCAAAGTTAAAACAGTTTGACTTTGACTAAACCCAGGAATGCTTATATTCTGGAACGGAGAGAGAAATTCCCAAGTTGCCAAGATTCGTATCCTCACCCACATTCCAATGGGTCCGGCCCGTAACGATGGTCTGTGCAAGGCTCCAACAAGCCGACTGTACAGCAGCTCAACTATTCCTCTCTTTGTGATCTGAAAAATAGGCCAGGTCACAAAGAGAGGAATGCGTGTGTGAGAACCCAGCTCTCACCATATCCTTCTTCCTATTGAACTTCTCACCGCCAACCCAGCTCTAACCATATCGTCTCGTACGTTGCCTCAGTCTTGCGCGTCTTACCGTGCGTTGGTAGTTACTAGCCGTGATTTGGGACTTAATTGGCTGGACGGATCCAGTGTACCGACAGGAAATCTCGACTTGCCTGCGTGTAAAGGCTGTTGTGATGTGACGTGGGTTGTTAAGGAAAGATAAGCACACAGGACCGCGCCTCTACCGGAGGAAGAGGTAGCTGGAATGGAGAATGCCAGACGAGGCGCGGTCCCTGCATCCTGTCCGCGTGAGTTGTAGTACTACTTACCACGCGGCGCTGCAGCATTCTCTCGATCCCGAGCCACGGTACGTAGATTCTACTGTCTTCTTCACCTGACCTGACCTGGCGCGTAAGCACATAGCAGCCGTGGTTCGGGGCCGAGGTGTTTGCTTGTTAAAAAGCACCGGGCGGGGCAAACGTTTTCTTTCTGTCCAAACCAACGACCGACTCGCACAGTTAGTTCAAAGCTGGACACTGATCGAACTGCGCGCTGCCTACTTGCCAAGTAGGAGGAGGTAGCAGCAGTCAGGAGGGCAGTTCTCGATCGCCAAGTAGCTAGCTTAATTAGCATCTCTCTCTTGCCAAGTCGCAGCAGCCAGCAGCCAGCTGAGTTCTCGACCGGCAAGTAGATCGAAGAATCTCTCCCTTCCCTCTGTGAGTCCGGCCATATGCTGAGGTCAGTGTCCGGTTCGACCTCCTCGCGGGGCATCGCCGCCGTGGTGGGTGTCGGCCCCCGGCTGGGCTCGGCGGTGGCCCGCAAGTTCGCGTCGGAGGGGTACACGGTGGCCATCCTCTCCCGCGACCTGGAGAAGCTGTCGCAGCTGGCGGAGGAGATCGCGCAGGAGGCCAAGGCGCAGGTGTTCGCGCTGCGGGTGGACTGCGCCGACGCGCGGTCCGTGCGCGAGGCCTTCGAGGGCGTGCTCTCCCTCGGCCCCGTCGAGGTGCTCGTCTACAACGCCTGCGAGCCGCCCGCCGCCGCCGCCCCGACGCCCTTCCTCGCCGTCTCGCCCGACGCCTTCCACCGCGCGCTCGCCGTCTCCGCCGTCGGGGCGTTCCACTGCGCGCAGCAGGTGATTCCGGGGATGGTTGAGAGGGGCAGGGGCACCATTATCTTCACGGGATCCTCGGCCTCCGTCACCGGCTTCGCCGGACACGCCGACCTCAGTAAGTACTTCTGCCACCGGCGGTCTCTCTCCCTGCTCCTGGCGATCCTGATAGAACAATAATTCTCATGAGGATGCTGCTTGACGACGCGCATGCAGGCTGCGGCAAGTTTGCCCTGCGCGGGCTGTCCCAGTCGCTGGCCAAGGAGTTCCACCCGGCCGGCGTGCACATTGCGCACGTGATCATCGACGGCATCATCGGCGAGAGGAGGTCAGTAGACTACTGTCTCTGCGAATTCATCATAATCATTCCTTTTGTTTCCTCGTGTACTACGTACGTAGCCGTCGCTCAAACACACACACACGCACGCGCGCTGTTACAGCTCGTTCTTTGTTGATTCTCAAAGGCCGACGTGCATTTTTGCATTTTTGACTCCGAGGGAGATGCCAAGTAGGCGGCCGGGGAATATTGTCCCTGCTGAGCTGTCCGAAGGAGGAAGAAGAGAAAGATATAACGATCTGTCTGAATTCCCCCATCGTAAGTCAGCGAAGAGTGGTCCCGCGGTATCCCAACGTGTAGATCTGATCCACTTGTAGGCCATTTTCAGGAAAGACCACAAAAAGGAAACATAATGTGCAAGAATCCAGCCACCACGGATAGGTACCGCTTTTTTTTTTTTTTTTGGAAAGACCCGGACATTTGCCGGCATATATTAATAAGGAGAAAGCAGGTTACATACTGCGTCAGAGGCGCAGTTTAGAGCTGTTTGGTGAGAGAGCCTAAGCTTCCTCCAGCCCTACGACAGCAAGCGAATTTAAGAACAGGTTACAAGTAAATCAGTCGGGCAACTCTAGTAGCTCCTATACCGAGTGCGGCAGCATCTCGCGAAGCTTGCGCGCCCCCGCTAAGGTCCAATTGTTTGCCTCGTCACGCAACAGCGCCATGATACCAGCGGCCGTTGTGAACCTGCTGTTGAAAACTCTGTTATTGCGCTCTTTCCATATTGCCCAGATGGTTAGGATGGCCAGTGTGCGGACTTCCTTCTTGTGTGCCGATCCGGTAGTGAGCTTCATGAACCATTGCTCAAGTGACAGAGAGTGCTGCCAGTTGTCTGGATTTAGCGACGGCTGGCATGCCCAAGTGCTTGTCCGCTTCCAGATTTCTCTTGATACTGGGCACTCACAGAAGAGGTGTTCTGGCGTTTCAAGACTGCGTTCACACATAGGTACCGCTTTTATACCTCTACTACAGAAATGCTACCGAGCTCTGACTCTCGATGTAGCAGAGCTAGATATTTGGCCGGGTTGATCACCAAATCGCTGTGAAAACAACTCAAGGGGTTGGTCCGAGTAGTAATGAAATGGTAGTACTCTCTCTGTTCACAAATATAGTGTATATCTAGTTTTGTCCTAAATAAAAAATTTTAAACTTGAACTCTTTATAACAAAAAGTTATAAAGATTGACAACATGAATACGATTTTACTAGATTTATCGTGAAATAGACTTTCATAATATATAACTTTTTTAATTGGTCAAAGTCTAGAAATTTAGCTTAAGACAAAAATAAGTGAACACTATTTTTGAGGCCCTAGAGAGTAGTAGAGGTTAATTGGTGTTGGCCTGTTGGGTTCCCTATGAAAGGTTGACAGGGACTCATGCAAAGATGCAAATGACTTAACCTAAAACCCACACCACGTCTTAATGAAATGCGCTCTCGGAAAAAGAAAAAAACACACCACTCCAGTGATTGTTCGTGCAAGTAGGAGTACGTACGTTGTTGAAAAAGTAGGCATAAAAATCCAGCTCAAGCTGAACCCGAGCTGTTTGCCTGTTTACTTTTTTTTTTTTTGAACTGGCCTGTTTACTTGATTGGGAAACCGAATAGAATAGATAAGCGGGTCGTCGCAACGTCGCGCATCAAATCTATTTCTAGCATCCTAGGCTGTTGGGATCACGCAGCTGTCGAAGCAACAAAAATCACATCCTCTTAATTGGCACCGGGGGTACTTCAACGTTGAGACTTTTGCGTGCATATACCCACGTAGCGAGACAGCGATCCTAGTACGTGCCGAATTTACTAACTGCAAAGCTATATTCCGGCGATACGTGTAACCGTCCGGTTTCGTCAAGAGATTCGAGGATGCGCTTTTGGGCGCCCGGCCTCCAGACCGCTCGCAGGCGCCGGCACCTGGCGCGGCGGCCGCCGGGCACGTCCGCGCGCGCCCCTGAATCTCTTTTTGACTACGCCGTGTCGGCCGGCCGGGTGGACACGTACGTGCGCGGGGGGTCGTCTCCGATCGACCTGGTAGCTCGATCGAGATATCTGTCGTGTCGGCCAAGATGCGCTTTTTCTGCGCCGAGGGCAACCTGTGCGACGCGCGCGCATGCAGCAGCCCGCGCCGGCTGCCGCGTGCACGGCGCCTTTGCCCCGTCGCGCCACGCGTCGCGACGGGGCGCGCCGCCGCGGGGCACCGCTCGCCACGCGTCCCGGCGCCGAATCCTCGGTCCCCGTCGCCGCGTCGAGCATGCAAGATCAGATCGTGCCGACGGTCCACGTACGTGTCAGTGGGGGAAGTTATCAACGCCAGATCGTTGGAATCCCGCGCTCTGACTGACTTTTGTGAGGCTTTTCGGATTTCTACTGACGGAAGGAACTGAAGCATGCTTTTTGACGATACTAACCTCCGTTCACAAATATTTGGCAATGTTGACTTTTACTGTTTACATTTTGACTACTTTGACTGACAATAACTTTTTAAATTTTTAGTTACCAGTGCTAACAATTGTATTAATAGATTTGTAACAAAAATACTTCAAACATGTAGTTTGTTTCTATGTAGTTGAAAAAAAGATGTAGAAAAGATGAATGGTCAATGGTGCTTGAAAAACTCAAAATTGCCAATTATTTGTGAACGGAGGTTATACTTATCTGATTTCCTTCCTCTTATCTGTGTCGTGTCGGCAGGTCGCCGAGGGGCAGCAGGGCCGGCGGCGGTGAGGCGGCGGCGGGCGCGGACCCGGACGCGGTGGCGCAGACCTACTGGCACGTCCACGCGCAGGACAAGAGCGCGTGGACGCAGGAGATGGACATCCGGTCGCCGTCCTTCATGTAGACGCCGTACGAGGATATCGGTCTCGTCGGACCAGAAGATGCCGTGTATTTAGTACTACGTGTGTGTGAGAGAGAGAGAGTCTATGTTGACTTGTATGCATGGTTTCCGTGGAATCTGTGGCACGTCTCGTGTGTGTGTGTGTGGTGCGTTTCCGGGTGATCGTGTCCCCGTTCCGCGCCGCTAGCTTGTAGTGTGATGCACTTATATATATGCCCGCCGCTGGTTCGGCGCGCAGGAATATATCGCTGCCGAAAGCGACGGTGCCTCTAGCAGTCTAGCTTCCGTTGTCCCGTCGCCGATGGCGGCGACCGATCGAGTTCATCTTGGTTTGTGCAACCTATATGTATAGCTAATCTACATATATATTTGCATGTTCGATGATGATCTATACAGTCACGCGTTACCATGCAGCGATGGTCCTTGTACATTGCACAAGTGTAGCTAGGTGCTTGTTCGAGCATTCCAGACGCGCTTTTCAGCGAAAGAGAGTGGCACCCGGGACGACCGGCCGGCACTCGCGCGTGAACGGTGATGGCACGTCAAGTGGCTAACCAGGACACTGCACGCAATCATGGTATCCTTTTCGGCGAAAGGGAAAGAGTGACCTGTCATCTGTATTCAGTTAGCTGTAGATGGTTCCGGTGTCCTCCGCTCCGCAATGCCCCCATCAGAAAACGACGCATCACCTCCTCTTCTACCATTGCTAGCTAATGCGTGGTCGCCGGGCCGGCGTGCCTAATCGTGAGCCGTGCATCCGGCGCAGCCACGCCGTCATGTTACTTGTTGTGATACGATGAAATCACTGGGCATAAACAGGGATTGGATAGGGCATAGGAGAGGCCGGACATGCGGGAACGCAGATGGTTTCAGCTCCACACATGCGCACCATAAAATCTTGGGACTAGAGAAATAAGTATTTCATTTTCCGGTTACTATAGCAACGGAATGATTCGTTACAGTTGAGGGATGGGGACAATGTGTACTCTTTGCACGTGATAAATGTTGGCAAGTACAATGGTCCTAAAGCATGGGACTCAGGCAGAGGTCTTGTCGCCACCAAAGGCATTTTCCAGGACACCGGTCTCCTGAAGGTGACTGATGTCTCCCACCATCTTGACGATGCAACGGCCGGTGGTGCCAGACACGAGGATAACACTTACTGATGTGTTGTGTATTTTACCGCGGATCGGCTTCATAGGACTGGCATGCCTGTAGAGTTCTCTGATGGTACCGCCGTGTGAGACTACGATGACTCGCTCCCCTGATAGTAGACGAGAAAAGGATCAGAAACGTTCAAAAGTCTCATAGGAAGTGAAAATGAATTGCAAACTGTTATTTCAGATATGCATTAACTGTTTAACGTGGTTCAAGCAGTTTCCCTACTTCTAATTCATTATGGAACTTAACATCTTACGGAAATCAAACAGTTTCAAATTTAAAAAAAAAAATCCTGTCAAACAAGAGCCCAGCGAGTGAAGCTCAGTGCTTACCTTTGTGTTTCTCAACAATGTCATATAAGCATGAGACACATCGTTCTGACAGTTGATCAAGACTCTCTCCACCACCCTGAAGAACAAGATCAAGTATAGTCAGGAAACAGCACACCTAGAAAGGTATACACCAGTTAAATAAGGTTCTACGGGCGTCAACAGGATGATTCCTAAAGTCAAAATGCTTTCGTTCTGGGTACAATACGATCAAGAAAATGGTTATTGCCTTGAGCGATTCAACTTTGTAATCAGCCTACGGAAGTTCACAGAGAAATGACTATATTAACACATCATGTCATGGTAGAACCTTGAGCTAAGTGCACACTCTGATGAGAAGCCATTCCAGTTGGCTGGGCCATTTAATGTGTTTAGGTTCTACACATCTGCTTCAGAATATTATTCAGGTCACTTGTATACAAGTATGCGTAGCATTGCAAACCAAAATATTTGCCCGTGAAAGTAGCATGCAAGACTACTTACAGGAATTTGTTGGTTTCTCTTGTGGGACATAAAAGCTTTGTAAGCCTCTGGCCTTTCTTTAGAGGCAACTTCAAGCGTCATGCCTTGCACATCTCCGATGTGTCTTTCTCTCAGTGCTGGATCAAACACTACCTGGGATGATTAAGCATATAGCATTAAGAATTTAACAACCGACCAATCAAGTCCAAACAATTAAATTTCTGAACATGGAAGCAACATGCAACGCTAAATATTTAAGCAGCATAAGAGGGGAATGTGCATGCATACATTTGGCAAATTGCAAATTCTGGCAATTGTTTGTGCAGTCTCTGATGCTCGCTTCAGATCAGAAGAGTATATGGCAGCTGCCTTGACTTCTTTAGAGAGCCGATGAGCAACCTGAGCAGTTTAAACAATTTAGATATAAGAATTGTAAGTACAGATATTAAAAGACGATCTGAACTAGTCATACCGTACCGCAACAGCTTGCTTCCTCCCAGCCTCATTGAGCACAGCGTCCAAGTGCCCCTGTTCAAGCATGTTCAGAAACTATTATTCTATCAACCAAATAGTTGAACAATTCGTGGTTTGAACCAGTTGACCCAGAATAGGATCTTTCAGCTGGCAATTGTACGGGGTAAGGGATAACAGAATCATAAATTCTATCATGAAAAACTGTATTAACTTGAGCCACTAAAATTCTACGGCTCTACCATAGCACCGTGCCCTTTCTTCGTGCTTTAAATTCACTTACGTACCAGTAATATTTACGGATGATTCATGTTGATAGAACACAAGGGTAATGGAAGTGCATAACCAAGGAGGTTTCTAAGGGAAAAGGCCCTGCAAACTAATATAGATAAGCAAACATGTGCAGATAGCAAGACAAGGCATCAATTATCATTTCGATAGCAAGATGTGGCACCAATTTTTCTCAATTCTTATCCCGCAAATGTATACATGCGTTACTGCATTGTATAAGGAGAAATTAGTGGGGAAATATAGTCTGAGACGACTGATGCTGAATCAAAACGTTAGAAACACATCGTGCTTCCAAACCTCAACAAGCATATGGAAACCATAAACTGGCTTCTGAAACCATAACCAGACTATCAATTCCCACATCTTTAGAAAGTTAGCAACAGCATTCTAACTTGTCACATGTGCCCATCCAATTAAAAATTTACAGATATTCGAGTGTACTAGTACTAACTCTCGCCGAGACACATTCTCCCGCAATTTTGGTTTCTGAACTTGAGAACATCGGAGCATCATCCTATACACTACTGCAAACACTAGAAACCAGTGCACCACAGCAAATAGGTCTCTAATGTTTCCAGTTTGAGCAAGCCGTATAGACCAAGCGGCAACAGATCAACGGTGAGAACTATGAGAAAAAAGGAAGCACCACCTGAATGATGCGACTCGCGTTCCAGGACGTCTCTCCGTGCCGCACGATCACGACCTCCGTGAACTCGCCGGCGGCCTCGCCCTCGGCGCTGGAAGCTGATGACATCGCTAGACGCGTTCTCGGGGAGCCGCTCAAGCGGATCTTCGGTGAGGCAACGAGCCCAGGGCGGACGGACGCCGCAGCAAAGACGGATGGTGGAGAGGGGAGGAGGGCGGCGAGGGAGACGCGCGAGGCGGCGGTCGGCGCGGTCGGCGGCGGCAGAAGCGTGGTGGTGGGGATAAGTGGCCAGGTCATCTTCGGGTGGGCGGCGACCGGCGAGCTAGTCGTGCATTACTTAGATGGGCCAATTTGTGGCAATTGGGCTGAGGGAAAGCAGGGCTGTACGAAATAGCGTACGCGAGGCCGGTCCGGGAGATGGGCGGGCCATCATTAGTGGAAGATTTCAACAAGCCAGGCCCAAGACAAAGGTTCATGTTGGGCCGTTCATTTAGATTTTCTCCCGAATGATTTTTTAATTAAAACTGAACAATATAAGTTTCTAAAAAAAATGAATAAGATATTGATAGGTTCTAGCCTTTGTATCTTTTATGCATACACTATTTGTTACTGTTGCAACCCATGGAAGACAGTTCATGCAGTCAATGTATGACATCTTAATTAGAAAGAACTATATTACTAAAGTGTTAGTCACGAGTGGCAGAAATATACTAACGTACATCACCGTGGTTCAAAGCACACAAAAAGAATAAATATACAATTTTTTAAAAGAATGGCCTATGCCACATTATAAAGCAAAATTTTTAAAACTAGTGCATTTTAGCTTCTCTTGTCAGTGTGTATGTTTTGCTTTAAACATCAGCAAAAAGGACTAAACTAAAAGTCAAGTAGAATCACCTGTTGTGCCGGTACACACTCTACAGTAGCTCTGTTGCTGTCCCCGAACCACATTGCGAATCCATCCAATGGACCAGACCAGCAAAATATAAACACAGCACGTGCACACTGATGGTCAGTGAACTGCACCCGGCGGTTAACTGCTTTCTCGTGCTACGAACAGACTCGTAAACGCCACCCACGACTTTGCCGCGCATCCATCTCCATCCATTGATCGGTTCGGTTTTCACTGTAAAGCAAACTACACTCCAAATCGAGCAAATAAAGCATTGAGCAGTACCGTACTACCGTTGTGCTTTTGTTGGTCGCCGGACATATGTCCTTGGAGGGCAGTTTGACTAGCAATATCTAGTTGGCAGCACGGACTTGATAAACACAAGCATTATTGGGCATTCTTTTCAAGCACGAAAAGGATGGTGCTAGCTAGGGAAATGGGTTTAAGCGGAAGGATGCACGCACTCAAGTGATTGTTCTTGCCGAATCAGAGAGGCGGGCACCACCGCACTTAAATCACGAGGTGACCTTTCCACTTCCTCCCCCCTGGCGCAGGGCTCCATCGGAGGACAATCGCAGCTTTCAGCCGCGCCAACAAATCCGCCTCTCCGGATCACTGGCCAATGCCGTCCCTCATCGACAGCGCGGCCTCTCTGCGGTCACTGCTCCGGCCGGTCACGGATGACCGGCGGACGACGAAGCTTTCCGGTGCGGGAGCCGGCGCCGCCGGCGGCGTTGCGGGGCTGTTCAAGATGTTCAAGCTCGTGCCGATGCTCACCACGGGCTACAAGGCGGCGGCGCTGCTGGGCCGGCATCACAACGGCGCCCGGGCGCTCCTTGCCGACCACGCGCCGACGGTGACGCTGTTCGGGCACCGGCGCGGGCGGCTGAGCCTGGCCATCCACGAGGACACGCGTGCGCCGCCGGCGTTCCTGATCGAGCTGCCGATGCAGGCGGCGGCGCTGCACCGGGAGATGGCCACGGGCACCGTGAAGCTGGCGCTGGAGAGCGACACCCGCCGCGGCGCGCGCCGCCGGCTGCTGGAGGAGTACGTCTGGGCCGTCTACTGCAACGGGCGCAAGGCCGGGTACGCCATCCGCCGGAAGGACGCGTCCGACGACGAGCGCCACGTCCTGCGCCTGCTGCGCGGCGTGTCCATGGGCGCCGGGGTGCTGCCGTCGCCGCCCGACGAGAGGGGGAAGGGGGGCGCCACGCCGGACGGCGAGCTCACCTACATGCGTGCCCGCGTCGAGCGCGTCGTCGGGTCCAAGGACTCGGAGGCGTTCTACATGATCGACCCGGACGACGGCAGCGACAACGGCGCCCGCGTCGGTGATCGTGCCCCGGAGCTGAGCATTTTCCTGGTGAGGAAGAAGTGAGGAAATTTTCACTCTAGTGCGTAACTATACGCGCGTATATACTGCTTTCTCATGAGTGTGTGTACATATTCATATTAAGAAGTGTGAACATGTTCTTCCATCGTGACAGATTGGATGGATCATCGCGCAAGTACAATGTTCCATTCTATAACGCCGTATATATAGCCTGTATGGTGATACATCACTGTTTTCTGATCACAATGATTTGTCGCACATACATCACTGTTAAGATGTGGTCCGTAGTCAGTCAGTTCGCATTTCGCATAACAGTGACGTCATAAATCTATTATAGAAATATTTTGCAAAAAAACTAATTCCCGCATTCACTCCCAGTGTCTAGAGATTTATACATTAGTAAAATAAATTACAATTTTTTTCTTTACAAAACAATTAACCCAAAATACCTTATACCTGTTTGTAAATTGTCAACCACTGTAATTGGAACTATATTCATACCTTTCTTGGAGTCACCTGCCACTAATGTATGTAACGTCTATGTATACCTCTATACATATTTCTTTTGTTCCCCCATTATTTGAAAATGTAAATGATCTAAATTGATTTATGAAAAATGATGACATATATTAAAGTGCAAAGGGTCATATATACCCAACAAGTAGGGGGATATCTTATGGAGCTAGCGAAATCAAATGCCCATGTGTATGTACCTACAAGGTGCACCCAAAAGAAATCGATCTCAAAAGAAAAATAGGTGGGGGTGTTATGTACATATTTTTCTTAATTGTTGATTGTTGACCACGATCAACAATTGAACTTGCGTAAAAGAAAACTCATCAAGAATTCTCAGACCACCCTACTATTTCTGCTAAAATATAGGTGTTTTATTTATCTTTTTCCATATATTTGACCACAATCAACAATTGGGGCAACTCTTTTCTCAATCACATTGAATTTTAAATACAAGTGCAAAGGAGCTAAAATGCACGACGAGGGCCCATGTATGTACTTAGGTCTTAGGGTATATTATATCTCGTAATCACTTAGTCTCGCAATCACGTAGGGGACCTAACATCTCAAATCACATTAGAAGCTAGCTCGAGGGTACGTGTAACAACTTATGCATGGCCCTACTCGAGTTGCTATGTCAACCTATATGCTAGGACAACCTAGCATATTGGGAGGACTCGAGTTGTTAGGCTTACTCGAGTTGCTAGGTTCTTCGAGAAGACATCCAAACCAATGTGCATGTCACATCTCCTTTAGTTTTGATCTCCATCTCCCAATCTATCACTGCATCTTCACACGTGCATAAATACCTCCTCACTAACCAATAAAATCATATCAGTGATACTAACGAAAGAGTAGCTCTAATATAAAAAATAAACAAATTGAGGAGTTTTACGATACACTATATTAAAAATATATACTCGTGGTATTTAGAATCCGACGACTATGATTACTTCTCCTTCCATCTCTAATACCACAAGTATTCTTGAGTATGATTAATAATACTAGGATATTTTAAGGAAAAAATAAATGTTAACGTGAAATCGATGGCGGCATAGATGAAATATGTAAGGTAACGCGGTTGTGGGTAACAGCAGGGTGAGTTCACGGGCAGGTGGCTGTACATGGATGGCGGCACAACGAACAGTAGACCACTTGGATTAAAATGACCATGGTAATCCTCAAAAAAAAAAAGACCATGGTAATCCTTCATGATACCACCAGTATTATACTAGTGCTATTGTGCGCCATAAATTTCTCAAAATTTTATAAGCTTATAATAGCAGGTACAATTTACAACTTACTTGATGACCTGATGACCCATGATATGTATTGCTGGTTATTTCTCAAGTTCATCACAACTGCAGAAGATCCTCAACAATCTGAACCATGGCATTTCAAACTGGCAATAGCACCATGTAACACTATGGATGTCCAGCCGCGCGGATGGGCTGCATTAGGTAGGGTGGCGCTTGCATGCGATCGAGTACTAGAGTTCGTACGCAGCCTATATATATGCAGCTTCGCCGTAGCTTCTCGTGCAAGTGTCTGCTTGCTAATGCTGTACTATTGAGATGGCAGGGGCGGCGCCACGGACACAGCATCCGTTACCTACCAGCTGATAAAACGAGTTACTCCGGTACCGAGCTGAGCTCCATGCATGTTCGCCGGTCGAGTTTGAGAACACGTAGGAGATCGGCACGAGCGATTGATCAACGTCAAAGGAGAATCGAATCTATCATGCTGGCAGTGTGACCCATCGCGCGGTACAGCTCACTTAGGCCGGATCCAGATCATGGAAGAAGCTAAATCACATTTAAGGTCGCCTTGTTCCATCGACCGATAGAGGTGGTCCTGGCATATGCACACGTCGCACGACACGATGGGCCAGCAGGCACGCAATGATCTATCCACCAGTTCACCGACCGGGTGATCGGATTCATGTTACACTGGTCTTTCCCAGAGAAAGTACACTTATCTTAAGTCTCAACTGTGCTATTCAGAGCACCAATAATAAGCGCTGAATGATTTTATTTTATTTTCCCTATGTGAGCTACAAACGCAAAGCAACATGCTCTGCTCATGGTTTCATGCAGCGTTTTTGAGGAACTGTTTCATGCAGCGATTGTGAACCATGCCACAATGGGAAGAAAGAAGGCAGCTAGTGGGCCAGTAAATGGTGCAGCTTGGAAATGACAGCCCATCGACGCATAAGGAGTCCAACAGGCCCTAAACAGAGAGGACACAGGGAAAATGCTTTGCCCTAAAATTAAAAGCTTAGGAAAATATAATGATTCACGTACGATTCATTTTTACTACCATATGTTGACACCAAATCTCAATGGTTATAAAAACAAGTGAACCACCAATGTAATTCAAGCTATATTGGATCTCTCATCGTACAATGTGGTCATATAAATGAGTCGGATGTATTTGAACTATCACAATATCCGATTTTGTGGCACGCCGGCCATATTGGCCAGCATAGAGGAGGGGCAAACCATTTTGTACCGTTTTATTCAGCATTTTTTTCGTTTCTTTTCTTACATATGTATTTTCTCTTCTACCTTAATGAAAATGCAGCTCTCCTGCCTACTTTTTTTTTAAAAAAAATATCCGATTTTCCAGCCTGAACCAAAATACCAAATATATTGATTCCCTAATTTTTTGAAAATTTCCAATAGGACAGAGTCCATCTGATCAATTTCTTCAATCAAACAATCGGACCCTATATAACACGTTAGAAATTTATGAAGAAAAATCTCACATTTATAAGTGAACTGTTGGATACAACAACAATAGGCAAAAATCTCGAAGCTTATTCTCTGTGAGCAACTACTAGATGGATGTGTGGATACACAAGGAACATGAATGAAAGAATGAGTTACAAGGTTTGTTTAGTCTAAGCATATTTACGTATATTTGACACGGCAAGTATCTCCAGCCCATCCATGTTTACAGCAAGTTCTGGCCTTGCTTCTCGAGCCTGGCCCGGCGCTCCCGGGACAACATCTTGGCGAAACAAGTCAATTCCTCCTCGTTGGTGCCCCTGCTTCGGTCGGGCTCGTTCTTGCCGGTTTCGACGTTCACCTTGCACGCCGGCTTCTTCAGCAGCGCCTTTCCGACGCCGACGAGCCGGTTCAGGTTCTCCTCGGTGGACACGTCGACAGACGCCATCTCGCCCGTGAGCTCGTCGTCCTGGATCCGGAGGTAGCCCCTGTCACAGTGCAACGCCTGGAAGAGAAAGGAGATGTGGATGTCGACGAGGTCGGAGCTCGCTTCGCTGAAGCTGTCGATCAGCGGCGAGTTTCCCTTGTTGTAGAGCCAGCCGAGCACGCCCCACTTGCCCGACTGAACGGCGTCGTACTTCTGCTCGACCTTGGCGGTGCCGGTGCCCAGCGACAGGACCAGGAATTTGCCGTAGTCGGCCGGCTTGATCGGGAAGAAGTCCTTGTTGCCTAGGAGGATCTGCTTGCTCACGTGCGTCATCGCCAGGAGAGCCTGTAGTTTTGTCAATGCAGATATATGGCGTTTAGTCGATCGGCTAGCATCGATCAGAATTACAGTGAGTCAACGACTCGCTGAGACCAACAAGTGTGCAGATGAATACAGACACGTTGATCGATTTGCTATGTGTCCTTTCGTGTATTCAATTTTGGTGTCGTTAGCAAGCAAGCTAGCGTGTTCTCATCACTCACCGGATTGTTGGCAGCGACTCCTCCGTCGATGAGGTTGAAGGCCCGGGTGCTGCCATCCTTGCATTTGGTCTCGAACTGGTGCCCTGGGAGGTACGTCGGCGCGGCGGACGTGCTGATGCACACGTCCGACAGAAGAGCGTCCTTGGAGACATCGTTCAACGCCTGCACGTTTACACGTGATACCAAATCTACGTTATAGCACATGAGAAAGGAAAACAAATAAGCGTTATGCATGCAGGTCAGGCCAGGGGACGTACGTCGTATTTGGAGAAGACGGTGGGCTGGAGGAGCTTGATGTCAAAGGTTGGGATGACGATGTTCCGAAGCGCCTGGCTGACCCTCGTCTCGCCGAGGAGCTTCCGCACGATGGAGTGGAGGTACTCGCCGTCGTACTTCGGCCCGGCCATCATGCTCTTCACCAAGCCCACAAGTCCGCCGCTGTGGGACGGGAAGATCTTGGGGCAGTGCTCGAGGTAGAATTTGTTGATGTCCTTGGCGGCGAAGAGCGGGCGGCCCTTGTCGTTGGGCGCCGTGAGCATGGCGGTCACCAGCCCACCGGTGCTGGTCCCGGCGACCACGTCGAAGTAGTCCGCTATCCTCGCGTCCGACCCGTCCAGCTCCTGCAGCTTCTCCTCGAGGAACGCGAGGATCGTGCCCGGGATGATCCCGCGCACGCCGCCGCCGTCGATGCTCAGCACGGTGACGACGCTCCCGTAGGCCGGCGACGGTGTCTTGGGCGTGGACAGCAGCGACCCGCGTCGGCTGAGCAACCGCTGCGCCGGTTTCAGGATCAGGCCGCTGGACCCGTTGGTGCTGAGCTCTGGAACGTGCACGGGCGACATGGCTAGCTAGCTAGCTAGCTGCCTGCAATTAACCTCAGAGACACCAAAATGAACAATCCACCAACCAAAGCTGAAGCCTAGTTTGCTCAAGCCTAACGCGAGGCTAAACAATGACTCAGGAGATCCTTTCAATCGATCACTTTTTCACAAAAAGCTAGGCTGATTCGCTTGGTTGTCTAGCTTTTGCGCTTCTTGTGATGCTATTCACTATTCAGGTTGATGCGCAAGCGCAGGTATTTATACCTGCAAGGGTTAAAGAACGAAACAACACGCGGCGATTCCAGTGACGAATAAGAAAAAGTCACAGCTCGCGGCACTCCTGCCTTGCGAGTAAAAGCTTTGAACTGACCATGTAGCACGCCGCACGCGGCGGATCCAGGCCAGGACGAGGAAACCTGTCGCGTGACGACGAGCCAGTCATGGTCGGGCACAAGCGCGGCAAATGTGTTAGCTTGGACCTGATGGCCCGTAAACCTATCCATTCTGCAGCCCAATCCTGCGCTGCCACTTGCCTGCGCTGCAGCCGCCTTGCGTACCGGATCGAGGCGGCGCAAGTGACCGGCCGATCGCCGCAGCCTGGTCTACGCATGGACGTGTACCTTGTATGCTTGCGTAGTTGCGTGCGATGTACAGGATGGGCGGGCGTGCCGAGCGGCGAGAAGTTCTACGCCGGGAAAGCTGCTGGAAGCATCGCGGTTTCGTCGTCAGGTGAGGAAATACACGGCACGCGTATCGTAGCAGTATGCATGCTGTTTCCTTTCCGGTGAATATACGGAGACGAAACCCTGGCAGTTTCAGATGCTTGTGACCGAGTTCCTTATTTCAAACCGTTCGAGAAGAACTTTCATAGTTTGGACGAGATGATCAGGGCTGACTAGCAGAAGACTGTCTGCTTGTTGTTCCGAAAGTCTTGGGGTGCAGTTTCGAGCTCTGACCAAACCGTTGGTTTTGTTCTGGTTGTACCGTTAGATAGCTGTTCATCTGCTGTCTCGACTACTCGATCAATACAAGTAACTCGACGCCAACTCGAGCGTTAGCGTACGTACAGGCGGCCGGGTTCGTATGTAACCGTCCTACACGTACGTATAGCATCATGCCAAAGCATTTCTTTGTACCGAGATTTTCAATTCACCACGTGAATGCCGGCGGACGACGGCGTATTCTCCACATGGACTGTGAAAATAAAAAAGCAGCTAATATACAATATATACAGCTAGTGACGTTTTGAGCAAACCTATCAATCTCTTCTTATCGAAATCGTGTGTGCGCAGCAACCCGCTAAATTCATAGACACGTTGGGCACCAAGCCCACGGAATATTAAACCTTGATTCTGCCAGCCACGCATGTATCGTTGTCTTCCCTCGATCTTAAAAGAAAAAGGAATTTGTAGTGCATAAACATTTGAGCCTATGGTCAAATAAGGAGTCCAAATCTATCTATCTATTATCTTAGTATTTGAAGAGAAAAAGAAGCCACCACGTTCGCTCTTAAGGCCACGAAATTACCACGTTAATCCGGAAAAAGAAAAGCTATGAGCCGTTGGATTTTATGAACATCTAACGGTCTAGATTAACCAAAGAGTTCACGCCAAATACAATTCGTACATAGAGAAAAAGAAGCCACCACGTTCGCTCTTAAGGCCACGAAATTACCATGTTAATCAGAAAAAAAGAAAAGCTATGAGCCGTTGGATTTTATGAACATCTAACGGTCTAGATTAACCAAAGAGTCCACGCCAAATACAATTTGTACATAGATAACATTGGAATAAATAATAAAAGAACAGAAAAATATATCTGAATAGGTAACAAAAAAAGACTACACGTATACATGGATTTAGATCACGTAACTCAAGTTCTTGATCTACACGTTCCACAACGATGACGTCAAATTGATTGCCGAAATCAAGCACCGAGGTAGTCGGTTTAGGGCTACGAGAGCTTTGACATGCCATCAGATTCAGACCTCACCATCTCTTGCACGCCATCGGCAGCCTCTGCGCCTGGATGTTATGCCCGTGCGATTGCTAACAAGCGGACAAATCCGGTGAGATTACTCGGTGAGACGGTGACCATGCATGGTCTGCACGGGTCCGACGAATTTCGTTTGGTTGACTGACAGGAAGCAATGATCTATTGTGACTTGCAAACAATGATTTGGAGACTAGAAACTCGATTTGGGTGGTCGTAAGGTAGGCCAAGGATTCATGGGCATGGGTGATGCAAGGTCAAGGGCCGGCACCTGGAGCGTAGGCGCAGACGACGGCTGCAGGGTGATTATCGGTGGAGGTGAGAGCCTAGGCCAGTGGCCGTTTCTATGCTCTGAAGCCTGGAGCAGATGTAACGATGGTGTGGCAGGGCTAATATATCTAGCTAGCAAGATCATTAGATCAGAGCAGCATAGAAGATAAGATCGCCACCGCGCAATGAGACAACTAAGCAGTTTCCTCGCTTGCGATAGAGCATAGAATATGCAGACAACTAAGGCAAACAGAGATGAAGCAAACGAAGAACAAGCTGGGCTGAATTGTTTTTTTTTTAAAAAGTTGTCATGTGTTCTGTACTAGATAAAGAAATTAACTTTACCACAGAAGCAATCAGACAACCACTTGATACGAATTCATGCATGAATGCATCATGCGTGCTGCTGATTGAATCGACAACAGTAGAGCATTCGAACAGTAAGAACAGAAAAAGATAGCTAGAAGCAAGCAAAGCATGTACACGGTTATTCAAAAGGTAGACTATAGCTCATATCTCAAGCTTGATAAGCAATCGTGAACATCGTTTTCAGACAAAGGAATAGCAAACAGATGGATTGGCTATCCGTGATGAATGATTTTACTATGGAGTAGATCAAAGACGGGGTTTGTTTCTTCCGCAACAGGGTCAAGAAAAAGAATATTTGCGGCCTTCGGATATTACCAACTTTCAATTGTTCTACACATGTTCTTAAAGGTTAGCATTTCACATTGATTTCTAGATTTGGCTGGTCTTTGTGTTCCTCTAAAACGTGTTCTCTTTTATATCCAAATAGTTTATCCTCTACGAGTGTTTTTTTTTACGGTTCATCCTCTATGCTTCATTCCTATAGAATAGTTCGATCACCGATCATCTTGTTACAGCAAGTCTAGGCTTCTAGCCACGTAATATGCTAGAAATTCTCACGTTAATCCGAGAAAATAAGAAGAGAAAATTACCCACCACTGCCATTATGAAACAATTAGTCAGAAAACCCCCTAAAAGTATTTATAAAATAGCTAAATTCGAAATAAAAAAAAGGCCAAATATACCCCTCACACCTATTTCTAAATTACCCACCATGCCATTATGACTCAAAAAATAGCTAAATTCGGAATGATAAAAATAACCATAAATACTCTTCACACCTATTTCTAAATTACCTTCCATGTCATTACAAGTCCAAAAAACTAAATTTGGATTATAAAAAATAGCTAAAAATATCCCTAATTCTTATTTTTAATTTACCAACCATACCATTATGAGCAAATAGCTACATTTTTGGAATAATAAAAATATCCAATAAACAATTTATCCCGATTTCTAAATACACTCTTATAAAATACACTGTGATATGTCTAGCTAGAGTGGCACATTATCTTATTTTTAACATGACACGTTTCCTTCGAAAGATTTACTTTGTAGAACGACACATGCTTTTTCCCTACCACGAGATATGTTAGTTGTTTAGCATGCTATGTTTGAACCAACCTCACTTCTAAAATAAATAAAATCAAATATATTGTTAGATATATGATGACTCATCTCACACTCAAATTAAGGGACAATGAGAAACTCTCTAATCTATTTCTACCATTTTATAAATATAGAAATAGATAATAACAATAAACTATGTTAAACTTCTACAATAATATAAAAATATTTTAAATAGTATAGTAAGTCTAGCCGCGCAAATGCGCTGGCAGCCATACTAGTTATATATAAAAAAAAGGAGTCCAACAGGTCGTAAACCGATAGGTTGGAAAAAGGAACAAGTCATATCTAACATTTTCAACTATCATGATGTTTGTCTAAAAAACAACTACCATCATGTTCCTGCCTAACCCAAAATACCAAATATCTTAATTCCCTCATTTTCTTAAATTTCCTCAACTGGTTTCAATAAGGTGGTTTTGTCTAACATGGCGCTGGACCCGATGGGTCGCATATGACAATCCCTTTTTTATTTAGAAAATGAAATATGTATTAATATTCCAGCCTCAGTATCGATCGAAACATGTAGTTGTCCAATATTTCAACCAAGACACATACCACACATAAGCTTCCAAATAAATCAGAGAACACAGCTCTCCATCTTAATAAATTCAAATAAAAGGGGTCTATTGCTAAAGAGCCATTTCAGTACACTTTTTGGCTCGATACTGCACCCCCAAGACTTGAGCAATAGACCCTCTTTTATAGGAGTAACAACTCGTGCATCTACGTAGGAGTAACAACTCGTGCATTGTTAAAAACCACATCATTTCTGCATAACCAGATTGCCCGCAAGAGAGTACAAGTTCTAACAAAACTTTCGTACTTACGCTTCTGATCCTTCCCAATTAACCAATCCTCAAACATATGTTTGATTCAGATAATTGTACGAGTTTCGTTTAATATATCGCCTTCTTTAGACGACAACATTTCACGCTTCCTTTCCATCGCACTTTTGCTAAACTATCCTTGGTTAGAACTACTCCATTAAGCAGATACCAAATAAAGATCTTAATTTTACAGAGAAACTTTAACCCATATAACATGTTTTTTAGACACATGTTAATTGCAAGCGCCCTACACATAGAGCGGACAGAGACCCTGATTAACTTCTTCACATGAAACATTCTCCTTTGTATAGGAAATTAGAAATTTATATTGAAAAATCTCAACATTTACAAGTGGCAACAATAGGTAAAGATCTACAAGCTTGTTCTCTGTGGGATATACTTGGGAGATACTAGATGATTGTGTGGATACACAAATAACATGAATGAAAAAATGATTTACAAGTGTTGTTTATTCTAAGCATATTTACTACTTCTATATTTGACTCGTAGTCCCATCCCATCCATGATTACAGCAAAATCTGGCCTTGTGTCTACAACCTAGCATGGTGCTTCCGGGACAACATCTTGCCGAAATTGGTCAATTCCTCCTCATTGGTGCCCTTGTACACTTCGAGCTCGTCCTTGCTTGTCTCGATGTTCACTTACATGTTCACTTTATGCACGTCGGGCTCGTTCAGCAATCCCTTACCAACGACGACGAGCTGGTTCAGGTTCTGCTTGATGGACATGTCCATGAACGCAGCCTTACTCTGGAGCTTGTCATCTAGGATGTGAAGGTACCCCTTCTCACAGTGGAGTGCCTGGAAGAGCATGGAGGTGTGGATGTCGACGAGGTCAGAGCTCGCGTGGCTGAAGTTGTATATCTATGACGTATTTCTCTTGTTGCGTTTTGTAAAAAATAAACAAAAATCTATAATTAACTTATAACTTACAATAAATTCCTTACTACTGCTTACACCGCATATCCTAGAATGCATATTCAACAAAATTATACAGTCAACTAAGAAACTATTATACCATGCAAGTTTAACAATAACATTGTCCACATGATTTTGACAGTAACATTGTCCATGGTCTCCTAGATGCTGTACAATCCAAGCACCACTTTAAGTATGCAATATGCCATAGGAACCAAATCTTTAGTATTGGATGCATTATTCATCGATACAACATGAGACAACGTAAAAACATCCCTCTCCTTTTAGCCACTTGTGGTTTCCTAAGATATGACCACAAAGGAGTTAACTTGGATGAAATATCCGACCATGTGAACCACTTTTTTCTTCATAAATGAATATCTTAAGCCTATTTTTTATTTAAATATTGTAAGTATGTATTGTTTGCCAAAAAAATGTATATGACAATCGCATAAAATTGAATGTTGTTTAGCATGAAGTTGGATTGTATAAAAGTATAGAATTTAAATAGAAATATATTTTAATGGTTAATGTATAGGGAAATATGTGAGGCCAATAGAAAAGAGGATGAATGATAAGATGAATCACTCAGATTTTTAAATTGATTCACCCAATAAAAAAGAACACTCGTGCAGCAAGTCCAACAACCAAAAAGTGGTTGAATTGTAAATATAACAATGCAATAATTTTTTGGAAGTGGCATGCAACCGATGAAATATACATTCTCAATTAGTGTTTGAATTTTCCTGACAAAACGTTCATATCCTGTTATCTACGTCAGTTTTTCAATATTCCAAGAGTGTGGAGGCAACATATTTTTCAGGTAACCCACATTTTTTTTCCAAGTACCATTTTGGCCATTTGACCAACTTCCATAGGCACATATACAGGGCCGGTCCTGGGGGAGGGCCAACGGGGCAGCCACCCAGGTCCCCCAAATCTGAGGGGCCCCACCCCAGCAGTACATCACGCCCATCAGGCATCTACGACGGCTGTTGTGCCTGTAGCTTGTCTCCCTTCTAGCCCAATACAGCAATAGCGCAATCGAAGAGGCGTCTGGCACCGCAATTCTTTGCGCCGCACACATCAACAATTCGACACACGAAAGTCGCCGCAAGGGTGCAACGTTGATCGCCAACGACGGACAATCGCCGCGTGATCTTGGCCACGCTTTTTGGTGCTGCACCGTGGCAAACCTTTCTTAATTCGCTTCGCTTGGCTGTGCTAAACAAAGTTTGGTTTAAGGTACGTATATCAACTTATGCTAATTGATATGCTCTAAGTTTCTAAAATGCTATTGCTTAATTTGATCCTTTTTTTTTTGAAATTTTCAGGAAGGATCGTGTTGTGCTTAGTGAAAAGAGAAAAAAAAAACATCGATGCCATTATCAACGACTTCGCATCTACAAATGTTAGTAACAATTATGTAAAAACACTTCTATATGAATATTTTTGTAACAATATTCATTTTACTTGCAACAAAAAAAATTATATTAATATGTATTTGTGTGCGAAAATTTGATTCTTATATAGAGGGGGCCCTGGCATTTAGATTCGCCCCGGGCCCCCAGAATCTCAGGAACGGCCCTGCACATATATACTAAGAGGCAAAGGTGATGCACATACGAACATGAATGAATGAAATAATAAATTACAAGGTTTGTTTAGTCTAAGCATATTTACTACTTCTATATTTAACGCGACAAGTAATCCCGGCCCATCCATGGTTACATGATGTTCGTGCCTTGCTTCTGAAGCCTAGCCCGGCGCTCCCGTGACAACATCTCGGCGAAATGAGTCAGCTCCTCCTCATTGGTGCCCCTGTGCACGTCGGGCTCATTCTTGCCGGTCTCGATGTTCACCTTGCACACCGGCTTCTTCAGCAACGCCTTGCCGACGTCAACAAGCCGGTTCAGATTCTCCTCTGTGGACACGTCGACGGACGCGGTCTCTCCTTTGAGCTCGTCATCCTGGATGCGGAGGTACCCCTTGTCAACATGCAGCGCCTGGAAGAGCATGGAGATGTGGATGTCGACGAGGTCGGAGCTCGCTTGGCTGAAGCTGTCGATCAGCGGCGTGTTGCCGTTGTTGTAGAGCCAGCCGAGCACGCCCCACCTTCCAGACTGAACGGCGTCGTACTTCTCCTCGACCTTGGCGGTGCCGGTGCCAAGCGACAGGACCAGGAATTTGCCGTAGTCAGCCGGTTTGATCGGGAAGAAGTCCTTGTTGCCCAGGAGGATCTGCTTGCTCACGTGCGTCATCGCCAGCAGCGCCTGATAAATTGTCAATGCAAAGAGAGCGTTTAGTCCCGGGCACGTTGAGAGCAACAAGTGTGCACGCAGACGAATATGACGTGAGTTTAATTATGACATTTATAGCCACGTGTCCTTTCTATTTGCTTGTGTCTTTTGTTTGCTGTCGTTAGCATGCAAGCGTACGTGGCCACTCACCGGATTGTTGGCGGCGACTCCTCCGTCGATGAGGTTGAAGGCCCGGGTGCTGCCATCCTTGTACTTGGTCTCGAACTGGTGCCCTGGGAGGTACGTCGGCGCCGCGGACGTGCTGATGCACACGTCCGACAGAAGAGCGTCCTTGGAGACATCGTTCACGGCCTGGACGTAGGTGACACCAAAAGATCACATAAGCGCATGACAAAGGCAAACATATGTGTATGCAAAGCGAGCGTTATATGGATGCAGGTCGGGGACGTACGTCGTATCTGGAGAAGACCGTGGGCTGGAGGAGCTTGATGTCAAAGGTTGGGATCACGATGTTCTGGAGCGCCTGGCTGACCCTTGTCTCGCCCAGGAGCTCTCGCACGATGGAGTGCAGGTATTCGCCGTCATACTTGGGCCCGGCCATCATGGCCTTCACCAATCCCAGAGGTCCGTTGCTGCACAATAGTACAAGAATACGCAACTCATGTGAGCTGACGCCGACCTGCAACAAATATGCTGGAAATGAATCACAAGTTGGGTTAGGTTGGGATCCTCACCTGTGGGACGGGAAGATCTTGGGGCAGTGTTCCAGGTAGAATTTGTTGATGTCCTTGGCGGCGAAGAGCGGGCGGCCCTTCTCGTTGGGCGCCGTGAGCATGGCCGTCACCAGCCCGCCGGTGCTGGTCCCGGCGACCACGTCGAAGTAGTCCGCGATCCTCGCGTCGGCGCCGTCGATCTCCTGCAGCTTCTCCTCGAGGAACGCGAGGATCGTGCCCGGGATGATCCCGCGCACGCCGCCGCCGTCGATGCTCAGCACGGTGACGATGTTCCCATAGGCAGGCGACGGTGTCTTGGGCGTGGACAGCAGCGACCCGCGCCGGCTGAGCAACCGCTGCGCCGGGTTCAGGATCAGGCCGCCGGAGCCGGACCCGTTGGTGCCGAGCTCTGGAACGTGCACGGGCGAGGACGACATGGCTAGCAGCTGGGTGCAACTAACCTCAGAGACACCAATCAATAACCAAGCTGAAGCCTAAAAGTTAGCTCAAGCGAGGCTAAGCAATGACTCGGGAGATCCTCTCGATCGAGATGAATCACTTTTTACAAAGGCTGTCTAGCTTTTTTGCGCTTCTTGTGATGTTGTTCTAACAAGGTTGATGCGCATGCGGAGGTATTTATACTGCAGGGCTAAAGAACGAAACAACACGGGGTAGTGACTCCAGCGACGAATAAGAAGAGGTCACAGCTCGAGGCACTTCCTGCGAGTCAAAAGCTTTGAACTGACCGAGTATCTAAGCCGCTCGAGCACGCGGATCCGGGCCGGGACGAGGAACCTGTCCTGTCGCGTGACGACGATCCAGTCATGGTCGGGCACGAGCGCGGCAAAGGGTTATTACGTGTAACTAGTAAAAATGCACGTGCGCCACGCACGTATCCGTCTAAATGACATGATTTGGCAGGACTTTAAAAGACATGACACATCATAAAAAAACACACTTCTGAGATATCGTTGCATTTAAATACCATAACGTCATTAACAGGACAAGCTCAAAAATATGATAAAATAATGACACTGTTTGAATTTAACGACACTAATTGACTTTGAGACATAAAGACATGACATAGTAGTACCTTTTTTCTGCCTCTTGACTCCTTTGTTTCCATGCATCTCGACAGCCTGGTTTTCCTTGCCACCTGGAACAAACAATTCCTTGCCACCTGGAACAAACAATTCAAATTGTATGCACTTCATATAAAAAGTAGTGTGTCATTTGCCTGATTTTTGCAGTGAATATGTAAAAAAAGGACACACCAGCAGCTCCGATGTTCGTGATATTACCTAGGGGTCGTTTGGTTGAGTTTACCAGCCTCGCCTCTTGAATATTTCCAGTAAGAACAGACAACTGTGATGGTTGAGATGTGCCATGATTGTCATCCCCACAAATTCCTAAACAATGCCATTGAAAAGGTTACAATACTCAGCTGAAATGGTATGCATTTGATTTTACAAAAGGAGTAGTAGTATAAACAATGCCTTAGCCCGGTCTAAAGGCACATTGCCTGTATGTATAAACAATGTAAAACAAACTCACAGACGACCTACCAGGGAAATTACTGTTTAATACAAAATGTAACGGATTTGTGACCACGGAACCTGATTGCAAAACATTTTTCAGGCGCTCTTCACTGTTAGGATTTCCGGGTGTAGCCTTCTGTCGTGCACGCCATCTTTTTTGCCGTTCATTGTTCTGAGCTCGCCTCTTGGCAATCGCAGTATCGTAGTCCTCACCTTTAATGGATTCTAAAATCGTCAGATGAACATTTAAATAATTTACAATCTAAGAAAAGGAGAACACGCACCAGGATTGTTTGTTGAGTTCATGTTCTTCTGAACACCCTCGCCATCGGCTTCGTCTCTTGCCATGAATCAGGAGCATAGAACACACTTGTAATACGGTCCGGCGTCTGTGACCGGGGAAGTACGGCTCAACTTGGTCGCCACGAACGGCGTCAACACCGCCGGTTCTAGGGTTGGCTGCTCTCCGGGCAAGACGACGCCCCGGTGCTGTCCGGGCAAGACGACGTCCTGCCACGAACGGCGAAGCGGCCGCGCTGACCGACGAGGCTGCAAAGGATTGGGAATCAGGCAATTATTTTTTCGTATGGAAGGCAATAGCATCCGGATTGAATTGTACCCTCGTATGGAAAGCAAAAAGTTACGGTAATCAATTATTATGCGTGTGGGACCAGGTCTTGTTACGTGATGGAGGTGGAAAATAGAGGTGAAACAAATCACGGTAGTCTATTGTATGGAAAGGAACGGCAATCAATCAAACCCTGTGGGACCAGGTATTGTTAATTATGTAATGGAGGTGGGTGGAAAACGTAGAGGTGAAAAAAATCAGTGATTTGAGCATTACGTGATGCAAACAAATAACGTAGAGGTGAGGGAAGGGGAGGGGGGCGTTACGCTCGGGACAGGGTGGAGCGATTTGGTGCGTTGGATGTTGGGCCCACGATATGGCAGGACGATTTAGATGGCAGGGTAGATAAGATGGTAGGGTGAAAATGATTATTCTCTAAATTGGTTCTTTAAGGGTTTAGATATAGATACTCCGGTTCCGGTCCGGACCAGATGATGGCCCGTAAAACTATCCAGTCCGCAGCCCCATTGCGCGGCGCCATTTGCCGGCGCTGCTGCCGCCTTGCGTACCGTCGCGGCAGGGCGGCGGCGTCGCAGGTGATTGGCTGATCGCCGCAGCCTGGTCTACGGGTGGACGTGTGCCTTGTACGCTTGCGTGCGACGTAGTATACGGGTGCGCCGAGCGGCGAGGAATTCTACGCCCGGAAAGCTGCCGGAAGCCTCGCGGTTTCGGTTCGTCGTCAGATGAGGAAATACACGGCACGCGCACCGTAGCAGAGTGGTATGCATGTTGTTTCCATTGCGGTGTGTGGAGACAAAATACTGTGGCGGTTTCAGAGATGCTTGTGACCGAGTTTACTACCAACCGTTCGAGAAGAACTTTCAAGGTTTGGACGACATGATCAGGGCTGACCAGCACAGGGACTGTCCGCTTGTTCCGATAGCCTTGGGGATGCAGTTTTGTACTCTGACCACACCGTTGGTTTTGTTCGGGTCGTACAGCTAGCTAGATAGCTGTTTTTTTTTTTTTTTTTGGGGAATAAACCCGCTAGATAGCTGTTGATATGCTGTATCGACTACTCGATCAATACAAGTAATTGGATGCCAACACGTGCGTTTAAGTATACTAGCAGGTACTGGCGGCTGGGTTCGTACGTATACACGTACGTATATCATGCCGAAGCCTATCCCGTTCTACGGAGATTCAATTCACCCACGTGAATGCCGGCGGACGACTGCGTATCTCCTCTATCTTGTCGAAGGTTACCACATGCACATAGACTGGGAAAATAAAAGGCAGCTAGGAAAAGATATACAGCTAGTGACGTTTGCGCAAACCTGTTCAAATTATTTTGTCGACTCGTACGTGCGCAGACCACCCAAGTCATGGGCACCAGCCACCGAGTCCATTGAATATTAAACGTTGCTTCTGCCAGGCACACGCATCTCTGTCTTTCCTCTTAACCAAAAGGCCATTTTTCTTTTGCAAAACAAAACTAAAGGAAAGCATCAGCCGTACTACGCACAATACATGTGCCGTTGTTTATCTATTCTGGTTCAGTTTTTAAGTTTAGATAACGCACCTCTTCTCTACCTGGTTTTCGTTTTTTTTTTCAGGAAACTACCTGGTTTTCGTGACAGGATGTACAGTCTTCCTAGAAAATAAAATGAATAGGGTAGAATAAATAAGATGGATATTCAATCTATGACATATTAAACAATGGTTGCGAGTGTTTTTTATGCGAGATACTTATCCTATCCCTCTTGAAAGAAAAGGAAAGTTAAAACTGTTGTAACACGCTGTCGGCGGGGGAAAATAACACACAAAAGTAGACAAGAGGCGAGACACAATGTAGGATGGAGCCTTCTCTTTATTATTCTGAATAAACTTGTGTAATTACATCATGGGGTGCTCAACTATTTATACTCGGGGTAAGAGGACTCCTTTCCTTCTAGGAGAGAGAGTCCTTTGGTAAATTGCCTACATATGGAGTAGGACTAGGATAGGTTCTCTTAGAACTTCCTTTCCTCCTCCATCAAGTATTACTGTTATAACACTCCCCCTTAGGCATTTTATGACGACACACATGTCTCATTAAAAACTCCTTCATAAAAACCCAATGGGAAAAAATGGAGTAAAGAGTACATTGTACCGTAGCTCTTAATTGCACACATTGCCTCGTTAAAAACCTCTTCTTTTGAGAAACCTTCAGGTAAAAACTCAAATGAGGGAAAAAGAGTACAATGCTATATTCTTCTAGAATTTACTATATTGTCTTCTTGACTATAGTGTTAGGGATTATGTGCTCAAGGAAGTTCTCCCCTTGATTTGCACACATCTTTAAGTCTCCTCATTCCAATACCATGCCTATGCTTTTCAAAAGATTTAGCAGGTAGGGCTTTAGTGAACATATCTGCAAGATTATCACATGAGCGAACATGAGTCACCATAATTTCTTCATTCTCTTGCATTTCATGCGTGAAGAAGAATTTAGGTGTAATGTGCTTCGTGACCTTAGACTTAATATATTCCTTTTGTATTTGTGCAATGCAAGCTGCAAGATCTTCATAGATAATGGTAGGGGATTTACTCACTTCAATTCCACATGTATTCAGTACATGGTGAGTAATTCTTCTTAACCAAGTGCATTCTTTAGATGCCTCATACAAGGCAATAATCTCTGAGTGATTTGTTGATGTAGCCACCATAGTCTGCTTCGTAGATCTCCAAGAAATTGCAGTTCCACCACAGAGAAAGTCTGCGAGAATGATTTGTGTGGATCCGACATGTACCCAGCATCTGTATAACCTTCTAGAATTACATTTCCTTCCTTGCGGAAGAACAACCCCATATCTTCCGTTCCTTTAAGGTATCTGAGGATATGCTTAATGCCATTCCAATGCCTTCTGGTTAGAGCTGCACTAAATCTTGCTAGGAGATTAACAACAAAGGCAATATCGGGTCTTGTACCATTTGCAAGATACATCAACGCACCGATAGCACTTAGGTAGGGATATTCAGGTCCCAACACTTCCTCATGTTCCTCTTTTGGTCTAAATGGGTCTGTCTCTACGTCGAGTGACCTCACAACCATAGGGGTTCTGAGTGGATATGCACTACTCATATAGAACTTCTCTAATACCTTCTTGGTATAGTTCGACTGGTGCAATAGTATCCCTTCTGGGGTATGCTCTAGCTGCAAGCCTAGGCAGAATGTAGTCTTTCCTAAATCCTTCATTTCAAATTCAGATTTCAGGAATGAACTAGCTTCCTCGATGCTTGTGTAGTTCCAATGATATTCAGATCATCGACATAGATAGATATTATACAATATCCCATCTCTGATTTTCTAATGAACATACAAGGACAATCTTCATTCTTCAAGAATCTTTTCTTCAATAAAAACTCACTAAGCCTATTGTACCACATTCTTCCAGATTGCTTTAAACCATATAATGATCTTTACAGCTTCACACTATATAAGTTGCATTCTTCTTCATTTGGAACTTTGATTCCTTCTGGAACCTTCATGTGGATTTCAGTATCCAACGACCCGTACAGGTACGCTGTCACAACATCCATTAATTTCATCTGCAATTCCTTATTTACTGCTAGAGAGATCAAGTAGCGGAATGTTGTTCCATCCATTACAGGTGAGTATGTGATATCATAATCGATACCTGGTCTCTGCGTGAAACCTTGAGCTACTAATCTTGCTTTGTATCTTACGACCTCATTCTTTTCGTTTCTGTTCCGGACGAATACCCATTTGTACCCTAGGGGATACAGTCCTTCAGGGGTGAGGCAGACTGGTCCGAAGACTTGTCTTTTATTAAGCGAATTTAGTTCTGCAGTGATTGCATCTTTCCACTTTGGCCCATCAGAACGCTGCTTGCATTCTTTCATTGATTTGGGTTCTTCAACCTCATCAATGATGTGGGCAATCTTCTCTGCAAAATATATGTCGACATTCTGAGCTCTTCTATCATACTTTTCTCCTGTCTCAACATAGTGTGTTGAGTTCTCCATGATTCTTTCATCATGGTCCAGATCATCACTTACATGTGTGTTCAGATCTGGAATATCCGGTTTCAGTACTTCGTGTACACTCATTTCACCATTCACGGGATTCTCATTAGTACCAAGCTTATGCTTACGCTCTGTCGGACGTCTCCTAGGAGCTTTAGCTTGCGCTTGTACTTTGGGTTTCTTCGATACCCTTGCAACCGGTTCACTCCCCCTCTTCCTAGCAATTCTAGCTAATGAGGTAGTGGCTCTAGTTTGGAATTCCATTTGAGCTCCCGCTTCATGAGGTATTTCAATTCTTTCCGGTGCATTTACTGCTGGTATATAAGATTTCATAATTCTCTGTGTGTTGGTGAATGTATCTGGCAGTTCATTAGCAATCCTCTGCAAGTGGATGATATTTTGAACTTCTTGGTCAGTTTCTTTAGTGCGAGGATCCATTCCATGGACTCCAGGAGTTTCCCACTCTATTTCTCGGCATTCTTTCTTGAGGTACATTCCTCCCCCTAATCTTGGGAAATGATCTTCATTAAATATACTATCATCGTATCGGGCCATATGCAAGTCTCCAGTGAGTGGCTCAAGATATTTTATGATCGATGGGCTCTCAAATCCCACATAAACTCCAAGTTTACGTTGAGCTCCCATTTGTGATCGCTGAGGTGGTGGGATAGGGACGTATACGGCACATCCAAACTTCTTTAAATGAGAGATATTCGGTATCTTCCCTTGCACTAATGCTAATGGTGATTCTTCAACTTTAGCAGATGGTCTAAGTTGTATGAGAGCAGCAGCGTGTAGCACAACATGTCCCCAACAAGTGGTAGGCAGCTGACTATGCAATAATGGTGGTCTTGCAATTAACTTGATCCTCTTAATTAGCGATTCTGCTAAACCATTTTGCGTATGCACATGAGGAACAGAATGTTGTACCTTTATTCCCAATGACTTACAATAGTCCCTTCGAGGTAAATTCTCCGGCATTATCCATGCGAATGGATTTAATTCTATGCTCTGGAAAATTATTCTTCAATTGAATTATTTGGGATGTAAGGCGTGCAAAAGCATGATTTCTAGTGGACAATAGACATACTTGACTCTATTTCGAGGAGGCGTCTATTAATACCATGAAGTATCTAAAAGGCTCTAAGAAGGGACTAATAGGTCCACAGATATTTCCTTGTATTCTTTCAAGGAATGGTGTATCTTCTGCATGAAGTTTTAATATAGAGGTTCTAGTTATCAATTTTCCAGTTGCACATGCAGCGCAAAAGAAGTCTTCATGACTTGAAGGAAATCTTTTCGGTTGCAATTCATGACCACTAGAATTCTTCAAGATTCTGCTCATCATATTACTTCCTGGATGCCCAAGTCTTTCATGCCATATTCTGTATGGTTCATGATTCTTCAAGATCACTTTGAACGCAGCTAAGCCATTATGTGGTTTAATATAGGTGTAGTACATGCTTTCCTTAAAGGAGGGGAAACTTTCCACAACAATCTTCTGATCTCCGTGCTTCTTAGTCATGATAAGACGTTCTTCGCCATCATCGTCATTGGTTTCTACATGAAAACCATTTGCACGGATATCCTTGAAGCTCAGCAACGTTCTAGTTGCGTCTGGATATAGTAATGCTGCTTGGATTACTAATGTCGTTCCATTAGGGAGAGTAAAGGTTGCTCTTCCGGAACCCACAATCTTTCTCCCATTTCTAATGAGAGTCGTTATTCCTTCTTCATACTTTCTGAGTGTTTGGAAATAACGAGTATCCCTAAGAACTGTGCTAGTGGTGCAACAGTCTACAAGACATAGTTCCTCTTCCATTGTACTTCGGGCGTGATGTAGTCGATCGCAGGTTGATGCAGGCGAACTCGATGCAGTGTAGTTGTTCCCCTTCAACAGCTTCACGTTGGCGCGGACGTCGATGTCGTCGAGCACGGAAATCGATGTAGCACGATTCCCGAGGTCGGCGCGCTTCCCGAGGCGGCGCGAATCCTGAGGTGGCGAGTTGAAGAACTCGCCGACTCCTCCTTCTCGGCGACTTCGGCGGCTCCTGTAGCTCGGCGGAAGAGCGTGCTGATAACGTGTTGTAACACGCTGTCGGCGGGGGAAAACAACACACAAAAGTAGACAAGAGGCGAGACACAATGTAGGGTGGAGCCTTCTCTTTAGTATTCTGAATAAACTTGTGTAATTACATCATGGGGTGCTCCACTATTTATACTCGGAATAGGGGGTCTCCTTTCCTTCTAGGAGAGAGAGTCCTTTGGTAAATTGCCCACATATAGAGTAGGACTAGGATAAGTTCTCCTAGAACTTCCTTTCCTCCTCCATCAAGTATTACTGTTATAACAAAAACAAGAGAAAGGTATGCATTGCCTTTAGATTATCTCAAATTGAATGAATATATTATTACAGTGCACTTATCCTCTACTCTTTCGCAAGTCCATGGAACATCCTTTACTTCTCTTCCACCTTTTTTAAGAGATAACTACAGATGTGTCTGTCATCTGTCCGATTTTGTTCAATTTTATAATGCGCAATGCATGACAGCATGAGCAGCTTTCCACAAATCAGGCTCCTAACTTTCAACAATATATCAAGGTTTTCATGGTGATATTCTAGAATTGATGGCGTGAACGTGTTAATTGAGTGCGATACCTCCCTTAAAAAAGTTAAGTACAATGACCAAGCAGATTATGTGGACTATGTTTAAATGTATACCTACCAAAGTATGTGGCTTCTTCGGATATGCATCACTGCCACTTGGCAATAGCAAATTAGCAACTTACAACACAAGTATCGCTAACAATGTCTAGTTTTTGGTAATGAGTATATAGTTTTCAATTGTCTGAAATTTTCTTAATCTGTGAATGCGCTTTTTCTGTTTTGTAAATACAATTCCCTAGAGATGATTTTGAAAGTATGAATTAATTGCAAATTAGGGTACTATTATCAACCTTCAAGCTAATAAAAAAGTTATAGCTCAAATTCTCAAACTTATAGACGTCGATACTCACAAGTAGAATATTTCTTTTGGAAAAAAATGGCAAAAATGCTAGTTTATTTCGGAATTAACTGAGGGAAAAAAACCTAGTGGGTTGATTTCAGCTTTTCCCCATTTTTTCCGACTAGCGGTTTCTGGGAGGAGGATGAGCAGCGAGCAAGAGAACTTTAGAAGAAGCTCAATGTTTAAGAGGAAATGTTAGAAGTTAAGGGTGTGCATGCATGTGCCACCGTGCTAAGAAATGGGTTTGTTTTTACTTGAATTTTCTTCTAGTTTCCGCTATTTACATTCTCTAAATTGTATGTGGTACGGATTATTTTTGTAATCTCATATGAAATGAATTATTTGTTCGAGCATTTTGCTTTCAAGACCGTAATGAAATACCAAATTGGATGTAAGTTTGTTTCAAAATTTATAATTATTATGCTTAATTCAGACCGTTGGGAGACCCTTAAGATCATGATTTCACCTCCCTCGCTCTCTCTCCTTGGTCTTAAAAGAGAGTGTATTGTATTAAATTTAACAAAATATAAATAATTATAGACGGTTAACCCTAAGAGTTCTTGAGACACAAGACATAGCGTCTCATCAACTGGAATAGGATTCTTTTAGTATAGATTTCATAAAATTAAAAAAACTACCAATTGTAATGGATCTAAGACGCGAGCAATGGCCTATATATATGGCCCAAGTGACCCCTGTTTGACGCAAGATTCATCAAAAGGTAAAAACGTCACTCGTGTTTATATCCAAGCTAAGTCATCTGGACTTTAGGACTCTCTAATTTTCTTCTTTGGCAATAACACATCCGATCCTTGAATTTGGTAGACCCTGGCGTTGTTGGGCATAGCTGCAGGTCTGAAAAATCCATGAGTTTCCTGGATATGCTGCTCTACAAATCAATGTATTTGAAGCTATGAATTATTGGGTGGGGGTATATAGGTTTGAGTTGTTTTGTCCTTCTTTTGGACTAAAATGAAATTATAAAACATTTTATTTATCTTATACACTCCAAATCCACCAAGGAACTCGAAGTTAGTGGAGCTGTGCAAAAGACAGCATAAGAATGAAATCACAACTAAATGGATCCAGATATACTCTCAATAGACTCAATTACATAGGGATCAACTTAAACAATGCCCGGTTGTGTGAAGGCTCAAGTCTCACTGACTCATCTCTACAACTCTCATGAATTCCGATGGTGTCGTCCGCTCCGAAAAAACCGTAATCCGCGCCCGTCGGTTTCGCACGCGCTCCCTGCGATATGAATGCGCGCGGCGCGCCCTTGGGTTCCCGAAAAAGTCCTGCACTCGATGGGATTGCCCCCGCTACTCCCCTGTTCCCCTTCCATCTCCGTTGCTAGCCCTTGGCGCCGCTACCCTTCCTTGCCGCCGGCTCCGCTCAAAAATCATCGCTCCTGGATCCCTGAACCCCGTCCCCGAAATTTCCCTGCCTCGTATGGTAGGGATTGGCCGACGCCCGCTGTTGTGCGCAGCTCGTTCACCCCTCAACGGCGCCTCTCGGGCTGCGACCAGATCGCCCCGCCTAGCACGCCGAGGATGCTGCCCCGTCGAGCCTGTCGTCATCGCCATTCGTGCCTGCGCTCCAACCCATCACCCATCGCCGCCGTAGGCGCGCCCTGGTCGGCCCTGCCCGCCATTGCCAAATTTGGCCGGGATCTCGCCTTGCCGTTGGGGCAGAGCGAAACAATCATAATCGTTCTGGCTCGTGAAGTTTAGGTCAGCTGGGAGCCGGTGTCATGCAGAAAAAGGTATTGATGTTTCCTTGTGATAAAAAACAAACAAAAAAACTCTGCTTTGTTCTTCGTATACTACAGTTGTGCAGTACTTTCTGTAGCTAGATGTAGCAGTATTGTGCTCTACAAAAATCGATAATCATTGCCTGGTAGCTTTTGGTTTAATCCCTGTTTCGACTAACTTCTCTGTAGTAGTATTCATTTTCGGCCCTCCACTGAAGCTGCACAACAGTAGTGATCGTAGGTAAGTCTGAAGAAAAGGCTACAAACTCTGCTGCTGGACTTCTTCGATTTTCATGTCAGATTACTGAAGTTGTAGCCTCATTTTGCTTCGTCACTAGATGCATCTGTTCGAAAAATAACTGCTCTTTTCTGATAGATCTGGGTCAATGGTCATTTCTCATTTTTAACTACATATAGAATCATCACATATATGGCTTAACAGCAATGATTGATGAGGTCAGTAGCATTCACCTTTATGCACTCTCAAGTGCTTTGCTCATTTGTTAGCTGTTCTAGATATATTGGCATATTTGTTGTTTAAGAAAAGTGCCTTGATGCAGGTTGTTGCTTGTACCTGAGATGAAAGTGGTGTCGAAATATACCAAGTATTTGATCTCTTGTCAGGCTTCTGAGAGCATTTTGTTGTGCTATTCATAATGTCGGAGTTAACTGAATGGAACATGCCAACTTTCACTATTTGTTTGGCACTTGATGAATCTCACTTCTCTGTTTTGGGTGTAGGCATGCCATTTTCTAAGTTTCCTATTGACACAGCTACTACGTGACTTTGAACCATGTGCGGAGCTTCTTATTCAAGTTGGTTGCTGTTTTTTCCCCTCTATGCATCCACATCTGTTTACAATTATTAGTGCCAGCATGATATATTTAAATTGACTTTTTTTTACCTGAATCTACAGATTCTCCTTAAGAATGTCGCAATAACCGTTCTTCTAATATCTGAATTTGTAGCTGATAACTGTATGAAAGAGGTAACACATGGAAGCTGCTTGCTCTGTCCATTTGATTCTTATGTCATTTCATTAATTTGATTCTTGTCGTCACACTTGCTCAGATGCTACGGAACTGCAAGGTAGCTCGTATACTACCAAGAATTATTTAATTAGCAAAGAATAATAGAATAGAAGTGTGGTTCTTCGTGCCAGGTACAGAGAAGCACCGCTATGGTGTAATATCGAGAATACTTGTTGGAAGCTTAAAAAGGTTTTCCCAATTGCAGGTGTTGTGAACAAGCAGTACTGATGCTAGAGTACCTATTGATGCTCCTGAAATAAGGATCCGGCGGCAATAAAAAATCCAATGGAGTTGGCTCTGCTTTAAATAATACTCCCTCCATTCTTTTTTTTTCTTGATGTTTCAGATAACCAATTTGCACTAGCTACAAGCTAAAAAGTCCTGTCCTAACATCATTAATTCAAGCAAGGAGGGAGTACCAATGTTTATGCTAAGGAAGAGAAGGGAATGGATACGTGGGGCTTGGTAATGGTGGTAGTTTGTTTAACAAGCGATTGCCGCTGTGCATGTGTGATGCCATTGGCATACACCTGTATTGCCTATTAATGGGGGTGCTAATATCTTAATTGACATCATTGCGATAGAGTTACGAGAAAAGAGGTGGAACACAGGATGTTGTTGAAACGGAATCATGAAAAAAGTCTCTGTATTTAATTTTTTTCATGTTTGATTTTGGGTTTTGTTGTTGAAATAGGTAGCTGATTTAAAGACAATATGTAATAGCGGAGGTAGCAGGAAAAAAAGAGTAGTGAGGTCAGAGGACATATGTTTGTTGTTGAGCGAGACAAACTTCTAAATTGTACTGAACTTTTCTATATTAGTTTTATTCAGGGAGTAATGGACTGATTGACTTCTGGATTGTACTAAACTTTCTAGATGGAGGAGCATTCATGTCAGTAACTACCAAGTTTTCATCTATGTATTATATTGGATGACATAAGAACAACTATTTTAAGTAGTAGAGATTGATGCAATCCTTGCAACGTATACCATGCAAGAAAATATAGGCAATTCAAGCTGTTCTATTTGTTGCAATGTTGTTTTCCCTTTGTTCAAGAGCATAATGAGTTCTTAAACAATCATGTTGTTAATTTTCAACCCGTAGCAACGCACGGGCACTCATCTAGTATGAAATGAAAAACAAAACAAATTAATGAACGAATTACATGGTTTCTAGGCGTCACAAGGTTTCTTAAGCGCATATATTTATATATACTACATAAATATTTCCTGGCCGATGAATGCTTATTGCTTGATGATGCCTTTCTTCTGAAGCCTTGCCCGACGCTCATTTGACAGCATCCGGGCAAAATGGATGAGCTCCTCCTCCACTAGTACAAAAAGGGCCTTCAGTGGCGGGCCTTTTGGGTCATCAGTGGCGGTCAAAGCGTGCGCCACCGAGCATCCGCCACTAGAAGATCGTCCAGAGCGGTGGCGCACAAACTGTCCGCCACTGATATAGAGAACAGTGGCGGACGATGACGCCATACCGTCCGCCACGCGACGAGGACATCAGTGGCGGAGACAATGACGTCATGAGTGCCGCCACTGGTGTTGGAGCCTACAGTGGCGTTCACTATGACGTCACCCGTCCGCCACTGCGCTGCAGATATCAGTGGCGGACGGAATGACGTCACAGCGTCCGCCACAGAAACAAGGAGCTAGTGGCGGACTATGGCGTCATGGCATCCGCCTCTGTTGCTGCATATCGGTGGCGGTTATCGTGACGTCATGCTGCCCGCCACTGGTACTATGTACCAGATTCAAAAATCATGCCGAATTTCAAATACACCCAGGATTTAAAATTCAAATATCTTTCACAAACCAATATTCATCACAGATCATCATCACATATCAAATATCCATCACATCACACATAACCAACATTGAAGATCAATAATAACAACAAAATACAAGTTACAAGTTCATCTATGCATATATATTACAAAAATATGTCAAGAATAGTGTACACAAGCTATGGAGCAACATCATCGCTTTCATACGGCCAACTATAGTCTATCAAGTCCCTACGAGCGAGATCATCCTTCCAATTGTTCTCAATGACGGTCTGGTGGTGGCTTGTAGATGATTTTCCGGTCCAAGTGCATAAGTCGATGTGCTGTGCCAAATCACTTGTAGGATCAAAATATGCTCCTTCGGGATGGATAAGATGATGCATAATGAAGCGACATATCCTAGATGTGAAGCTATAAAGCTCTGAGTCGCTATACCCACTAACGCCTTTTTTCTTCGTGTCCTGCGCACATGACGAAAACAAACATCAAGATTTTGTCAATGAAACATAACAAACTATAGCAACTATGTGTGCGTGTGTGTGTGCAAATTGCGTGATTTAATGTACTTACGTGTTTCGTAGCGTGTTCGCGAGGCAAGTGTAGAAACTTGTTATGCACGCCCATGGACATCCATCCAAGCACGTAGTAGCCACAGTGCACGGAGCCCTTAGGCTGTTTTCGACACTGGGTAACCATAAAAACGACGTTAGCGTTAGGCCCACTCAATCTCCGACATAAGTACCTATAGAGTGATAGAAATGAGAGCTCATTCTATTGTAGTACCGGATAGTTCCACCGCCATCCCATATGCGTTTCCCACTTCGCCGGGTGCTCGCCGTTATAATGATGAATGTAATGCTGGTACCCGCTGTTGCAAAAGTAAACGATGGCAAGTCAGCTTTAGTGTCGATGTAACTATATATATATTGACAAGAGTCCCTTAGATACGAGTTCTTACCGCTCTATGACTTTCATAAACATCATGTAGTCTCTATGGTCATAGTCGAGGGAGTCGAACACCCAAACCCTTCCTTGCTTCGGATATATCAGAAAACATATCCAGTGGTTCCTACACAAAGAATTATCTATGTTACTCTCATAGTTTAGCAATGAACAACGAAATAAACAACGACGTGATTGAGAAAACTTACTTAAAATTGTAAGGGGCCACGATGCAGTGTCTGTCTCGCCATTCGTACATGCATCTACCAATATAGACCGAACATGCTTCCCTCATATTTGTGGTCATTTGGTCGACCATATTACGCCGCTCTTTTGGAGACATGCCAGCGTATTGTGGCGCATTTTCATCGATCTTCGGGGTGAGGTGTAATTCAGATATGAGATGCGGGTGGAGGAACCCAACATGCTTTTGGTCATTGTGGCAACAAATCCTACACAAGAATTGCATTAGTAATGCTTAATAATCATTTCCATAGAGAATAAAAGTATAGAAAGCACTTACAAGCACCAAAGAATTATCATCGTCGCGTCGATCCGATCGAGACGATACATGTGATGGATATCCTCAAAAAGCACCTTCATCTCGAAATCAGTGGAGTTGAAAATCTTCCCAGGAACGCGACATGGGATATTCTCAATGCTTCGGGAACACGCCTCAATGTACCACTCGTGAAATCTATTCATTACCCAATCACAGTCATTGAGCTTATTCCTTGGAAGGAGTGGCATGCCGTGCACGTACTGCGGGAAATCATCTTGTTCATAATCCCAAGACCCTTCCGTCACACCTGGCTTCATCGTACGTTTTGGCGCCTCAACGGCCTGCACCGTAGCCTTCTTCGTCGTCCTATCGGCCAAGGTGCGATAGAAAGCTGCACATGCAGTATCAAGTGGTTTAGCCGGTTGGTCATCGTTATAAAGTCTTGTCTTCTTAGGGATAATTAAGCAAATAGGCTTACCTTGGACAATCCCCTTAGCATCATAAGGCTTCTCTTTTTGTTGCTTCTTTGCCTTTTTCCCCTCAGTCGCCTTATCATTTTTTGGTGGTGGTGGAGGTGAAGGATCGCGCGATCTCTTGCTACCCTCGGCCTTCTTGTCCTTTTCCGGTGATCGCGGAGGTGAAGGAGCACGCGTAGCCTTGGTACCCTCGGCCTCCTTGTCATTTTTCGGTGACGAAGGAGGCGTAGGATTGCGAGTGTCCTCTTGTTCATGGGCCAGAGAAGCTATAGGTGAACGAGGTGAAGCTTGAATATCCATCTCCGGCTCTTCCCTTTCCTCTCGAGCCGGAGACTCCGCAGCTGGAGCTGTAGCTGGAGACTCCGCAGCTCGACCTGCACCCGGAGCTGGACAGTCCGCTACAGGAGGCGGAGGCGGAGGCGGAAGCGGAGGCGGAGATGGAGACACGGTGTGTACAACAATGTCCTTCCTATGCCATGCCACGAAATTGTTGATGGCATCTTCGAGAGTCTCAATCCCCTCTTCCTCATCTGGGTAGTCAACCTCCTCCTTGAGGAATTTATCGTCTATGACCCGGCTGACAAACACCCTGGCACACTCTTTTGGCAATTCCTTTGCGTTGATCTCGCGACCAACATAAGCAGTGCCTTCTGCAACCTTGAACTGCCGGCTCTTCCCTTTCCTCTCCATTGTCAGAAACAGAGAGCATGGTGTAGGCTCCTTGATATCATCCACTGGGTACCTCTGAGTATCGGCAGCCGTGGAGCCAGCGCTGCTTGGAGCCTTGTGTTCGCTTTGGCTATATGTTGCTGTCGGTGTCTCGATACTCAAAGTGAATTCAGGAACTTGTATTGGTGCCGCCAAGTGTGGGTTCTCCTTGATGAACCTGAACATGTTCCTCTGAAATTCCTCGAACGATTGATCCACGAAGGGACGCTCGTCCTCGGGCTCGACAACGCACCGTGCGATGGAAGAGAATCCTCGTGTGCGACCACGGTGTTCCTTGGTCCCGAGGGCAACGCTAAGCTGCTTATCTGCTTCCTTTCCCTTTAGCTTCTTTGCTTTGTGGGACGCAGCAAAGTCCCTGGCTCTCTGCACCACTTCACTAACCTGGGAGTTTTTTGGCACCAACTTCCCGTTAGCAAGTTTCTTCAGCCGTGCAAAGAGCCAGTTTCGAGTACGGACAGACATGTCTCCATACTCAACCACTTCTCCCGATTCGCGGGCTTCCCGTTCCCTTCTCCTCCATATTGGGATCTTGCCTCTGTAGCCCCCAGGCCCTAGGTTATGATGCAGCTGGTTCTTTTTATTCAGAGCAGTGAATATTTTGCTGATCGATTTGAACTCTTCAGAGGACCTGGAGTTGACGAAGGCTTTCCAGTCATCGGGTGGGATAAACCCAAATTCCTTCAATGGGTCTCGACCAGTTTTGATGAAGTCCTTGTCCAGGTTATACCTGAACGTGCGAAGACACTTCGACATGGTCTTTAGAGTAGCAGCTTTTGCGGCTTCAAGAGAGTGGGCAGGGAAGATGTACTTGGCCTCAATGAGACTCCACAAACGATCTTTCTCCGTGTCGGGTACCTTCTTCCAATTCGACCAAGTGATCTTCCCTTTCTCTCTAACTAAACACCCGCAATCAGTGCGCCAGTTTGCCAAGATTCCCTGCGGCTCGATTGGCGACCCTTCTTCGCTGACCCTGTCCACTCTGTGGATGCCAGAACTTAGCTTGTTCCGCTTCCTTTTTCCTTTTTTTTTCTCCTTCTGCATAGAGCTCGTTTCAGGAGCGGGTACTTGGTCTGCCGGCACTATGGCAGATGCGTCTTCCACGAACAACCGTTTTCGTTTACTTCGCCGTGGTCGTGGCTGTGAAGGAATCTACGAAATAGCACACCATGTGTCAGTTTAATGAAACATTTAACTCCTGATGTAATAGGTGTCGATGACCTGATACCTCATCATTCGGATTGTAATCGGGGTCTGGGGGTCCCTCAGCGCGCTGCCTTTTACCGCACGGCGGAAAAAGAGGGGATTCAGCCTCATAGGGATCAGCCTCTTCCTCATCGTTATCGCTGGGAAGTACCTCAGCAGTTGGGCTCCTGTCTGCTTGATTCCCTTCGTCCATTTTTTTAGACTCTTAAATGATTACTGTGTAATAACCGAAATCTTGTTAGGTTTATTCATCTACTAAATATTATTGTTAAAAAAAAACATGCGTCGACATCAGAATGAGGATAGCATTATCATTATGCAAAAGGTAGACTTCTCAGAGCCGCGCGGCATGTCAAGCCAAATGATTTTCACTTCGCATCGACACGACACATCGACTCTGGGAAGTCTACCTATGGCTATCCTACCTCATCATTTGCCGAGAAAGGAAGTTGTCAAATAAACAAATTAAATTGCTCTCAGTGCGGGTTGCCGAATTAACGGCCATCCAACGCTCTAAGGTCCTTGACTCGAGTGGCAACATGTATCCAATATCTTAAGATATGGTCCAGGTTGGCACACTGTCTCGCTTAGTCCGCACTCATCATCGAGCATTGGCCGGCATACAACTTCAACTCTGACAGCATCGCAGTAGTATAGAAGTCTCAGCATAAATAGGTAGATAGATCATCATAGCAGTAGCACATCTATCAGTGAGAGAGAAACAAGAGGGGAAAGGAGAAGAATAATAGTGCAGTGGTGGGCAATGACAACGAGCCATGTAAATCTGTCAAAATGATGCACTAGTACAAAGAGAGGCTTTAGTGGCGGGCAGGTAACATCCAGTGTGCTACTGCTGCTCAGAGTCAATAGGTAGTGATCTGGGTCATCATCGACTATTGTACTACTGCTCAGAACAAATCAAATAAGCTTCATCGACCATTACTACTATTTTTTATTATAGAGAAAATGCTTCATCGGCCATGTTTATTTAGGCACGAAAAAAGTGAAATCAATCTGCCGCCAACGAAAGTAAAATAATTGGCTCATATATATGTACACAGCCAAAGATAACAGCCACATCAGGGCAAACAATATATTTGACCGCAGCCAAAGTTCCAACAGCATCATCAAGTAATAAAGATCAGGGCCAAAGTGAGATTCATATATACTAGCTGCAGACATAACTAACAAAATTACTAACATATTTTATTAGCACATTAGTAATTTATATCAGGCCAAATAAAAATATTTGAGAGCAGGCAAAGTTCCAACAGCAGCATCAAGTAATATTTCACAGCAGCGTTGCGTACTAGCTAGCTACCAGATTCACTTCAAAGTTGCATACTAGCTAGCACTATAGCAACATCAGCCAAAATATGGACACTATATGATCAGTAGTAAAAAGCTATATTTTTAAGATTGAGCTAGCAACTATCCATGTCATTTCAAAGCTAGGACACTAAGACATGTCATTTGAACCAAAATATGCCTGCACAAAATCCAGCAGCTATAGCACACTAACACATGGTCCTTAAATCATCCATTTTCATTGTACTTCAACAAAATTCTCCCTGCACAAAAATCCAGCAGCTAGCACACTAACAGATGGTCCTTAAATCATCCATTTTCATGTTACTTCAACAAAATTCTGCCTGCACAAAATCTTCTAACATATATCAGGGAAAAACAAAAAAAATAACTGGCAGTAGCCAAAGTGCTCGAGCTCAACTGATAGTGCATGATTTGAAGACTATGAGCAGCAAGTAATCAGCCAACAAGCACGGCCCTTGCCTCAGCCAGAACAGATATGTTGCACAGCAAAAATGAGAGCTACATCCTCTCTAACACACTATGAGCAGCAACTAATCAGGCAACAAGCACTGCCATTGCCTCGGCCAGAACAGAGCAGCAAGTAATCCAACAAGCACTACCACAGCAAAAATGAGAGCTACATGTATTCAAATAAACAAATTAAATTGCTCTCAGTGCGGGTTGCCGAATTAACGGCCATCCAACGCTCTAAGGTCCTTGACTCGAGTGGCAACATGTATCCAATATCTTAAGATATGGTCCAGGTTGCCACACCCGTCTCGCTTAGTCCGCACTCATCATCGAGCATTGGCCTCAGCATACAACTTCAGCTCTGACATCATCGCAGTAGTACAGAAGTCTCAGCATAAATAGGTAGATCATCATAGCAGTAGCACATCTATCAGTGAGAGAGAAACAAGAGGGGGAAAGGAGAAGAATAATAGTGCAGTGGCGGGCAATGACAACGAGCCATGTAAATCAGTCAAATTGAATCACTGGTACAATGAGAGGCTTTAGTGGCGGGCGGGTAACATCCAGTGTGCTACTGCTCAGAGTCAATAGGTAGTGATCACAATCATGGAAATAAGCATCATCGGGCATTGTACTACTGCTCAGAATAAAAATCTTAGAAATTGCATCATTGGCCATGTTCATAAGAAACAACAGACTATCAAGGCAAAATTGGAAAGAAGCTCATGGCCAAAAGTGAGATTCATCATGTCTGCAGAATTAAAAAGCGGCAACAAGCTGAGGACATGGCATACAAGCTCAGCACATGGCATACATGGCAGAAATAGAGCAGCCATATGAAAAAGAAAAAAAAACTAGCAGGAAGTGTGTAATTTCAGAGCAATACACATGACTAAAGCAAATATGACAGGCACATGATAACAGCTAAAGGCATAATGACAGCAGTATAACAGCAGCAGCACAACAGCAGGTTGTCACAACAGTGGCAAAAGAAAAATATTCAGTGACAAAAGAAAAATATTTAGTAGTATAATATAAGCAAGTATATGGCATGTATGATTATATGGCATATATGAGCACATACATAACAGTAGTATAATAGCCGAAGATAACAGCCAAATGATAACCACCAACCAAATGAACATATGCCAGAAATTTCAGAAACATATATATGGCATATAGACAAAAATATGGCACATATCAACAGAAGTAGCATGTAAATTATGTATAGTATACCAGAAGATTAAAAATAACAGCAACTAGTTATGGAGTGAATGGGCAGAAATGACAGCAGGTAGCATATTAAAAAAGAGAAATTATGGTTGCCATGTCGAGTGAAATAACAGGAACTAGCAGTTGTAATATGCAAGGACCAGCAACATTTCAGCACTAGAAGAGACCCAAAAATCAGCATCATATATATAGCATATGTTCTAAATATTGCATCCAATCAATATAACAGAACAAAACAATCCGGCAGCACTATACAAATATTCAGAGCTTATCTGGATGAGTTCAAGCAGGACATTGCTACGAGAAGTAATTTCAGCACAAGGACCAGCAGCACTTCAGCACAAGAAAAAAAGCCAAATTTCAGCATCCCTGAACTTAGACACCGACACAAAGTCCTTATGAGTATATCGCATATGTTCTAATTTAGGAGTTTCAGCAGGACATTACTAGCAGCAGTAGAAGCATATAGGGCAGCAACAATTTATCACCAGGACATCACTAACACAGGGTCCTTATTGACCCCACGGCACGATCACATATTATTGACCACCAACAGCAGGATCAGAAACAGGTGCATCAGTAACCAGAATCACAAACCAACAGCAGGATCACATATTCTTGACCACAAACAGCCAGTAACAGCAGGAGCAGAGGGGAAGAGGGGCAGAGGGAAGAGGGGCAGAGCAGAAGAGGGGAAGAGGAGAGGGGGCGCACCTGGACGGCGAGGTCGGCGAGGACGGGCAGGTTGAGCACGGCGACGGGGCCGAGATATAGGAGGGGGATCGAGCTCGCGGGCGACGGGGACGGCGCGGTCGAGGACGGCGAGGTCGTTGGCGGCGACGTGGAGAGCGCCGCGGCTAGGTTGACGACGGGGAGGACGGCGAGGTCCACGAGGTCGGGGATGGAGAGGTGGAGGTCGACGACGGCGGCACTAGCTCCGGGACGGCGGCACGAGCTCGGGGACGGCGAGGTCCACGACGGCGGCGGGGACGACGAGCTCCTGGAAGGCGAGGTCAACGACGGCGGCACGAGCTCCGGGACGGCGAGGTCGAGGAATGCGGCGGGGACTTCGAGCTCCGGGAAGGCGAGGTCGACGACGGCGGCACGAGCTCTGGGACGGCGGCGGGGGCGACGCTCGAGGGCGACGGGGACGACGAGATCCAGCGTTGGGGACGGCGGATCGGGGGCGACGAGATCCAGCGGCGTGGGGAGGTGGGTTCCGGCGACGAGCGTTGCGGCGAGGAGGGAGGCGGCGGAGGGAGCGTAAATTTGGCAGCCTGACGGCGTCGGGGGCGAAATCCCTAAGTTAGGGTTTCGTGGCGCGCCGTCTGCCTTGTTTCATAGGGGCAGACAGCAGTGGCGGGCGAGCCGACGCCACCGACCGCCACCGAACGGGTGACGTCATCGCGTGCGCCACTGAGAAAGGTCACAGTGGCGGACGCGATGACGTCACCCGTCAGCCTTAAGAGACACAGGTATGGTACTTAAACATAAAATCCTGTTTGCTTCACGAACGTCGATGTGTCCCAGTGGTAAGCCGTCTGCCTCATATGTTGGAGGTGCTGGGTTCGAACCCGCCCGGCACCATTTTTTAAAAAATTGTTTTTTTCTTTTCACTTTTTGTATTAAAATAATATATGTAAATACATTTAAGTTTAATATAGTATGTAATATATTTTAAAAAAATTAGAAATATAGTAATTAATATACGATTGTAACTATGTTTTTACTTCATATATATAATATTTTGTGATAAATCTGTATAACTATTGTTTTTATTTTCTTTTCACTTCTTACATTACAATAGTAGTTTTAAAAAGAACTTTAATATAGTACTTAATATATTTTACAATAATTAGAAAATATAGTACTTAATATATTACAACCACACGATATTTTACAATAATTGAAAATATAGTAATATTACAACCACACGATATTTTACAATAATTAGAAATATAGTACTTAATATATCACAACCACACGATATTTTACAATAATTAGAAATCTATATATTCTTTATAAGTACAACCACTACAAGTCATTTAATCCACTTTCCCTTGCTATTTTCCTATTCTATGGAGCATGTGCAATGAGGCTCATAGTAGGTATTTTTTGTGTCATTTTATAATGTTAATTCTTCACTTATTTGTTCAATTTATGTTTTCCTTCTCTGAATTTTGTAAAATTATTTCAGATGAACCTTGGTGATGTTCTTGCACCATAGGATAGATCTACGCATGAGGGTTCCAACAAAATTTAGTTTGCGAATTTACGATTTATATTTTATTTTCTATTGATTTTACAAGATATGCTAAATTGAGGGGGAAAAAAAAGAAAAGATTGGGCGGCACTGTAGCTTTGCCAGGCGCGGCGGCGGCGGCGGCGCGGCCGCGTTCCGGCCAAACCACGGTGACCCAGAGGAAAAGGAGGGGAGCACCACGACGAGGACGTCGAGGCGGCTCGTTCCCCCTAGGATGTGCACGTGCGCGCGGAGCGGAGCTAGGTCGGCGGCGATGGCGGCGGCGGCGAGAGGCGGCGCACGGCATTCCGGCGAGAGGAGAGGTCGAAAGGGAAAAAGAAGAGGAGCACGAGCATCACCACGTCGGCGCGGACTCGGAGGACGATGATGTCGTCGACGGGGAGGCCGAGAGGTGGGAGCTCGTCGGCGAGATGGCGGCTCCGGCGGACGGCGGCGGAAAGGAAGCTCGTCCCGGCGAGTATGGCTGTGGAAACACGAAGAGAGGGGGTTAGGGATGTGCGCACTCGAGTTTCCGATCACCCTGCGCGGTTAATCGACGAATGGCTCACCGGCCTTGGCGTATTCGACGGCGAAGTCGACGTTGGTCACCCGGCGGCCATTGGAGAAGAAGGGCGTCGATCTCGCGTTGGAGTGGAGGAAGCTGGAGTTTGTGCTGCCGAGGAGTTAGGTGGGTAACTTGGGCGCAGATTCGTAGTTGGGGTCGGGCTCAGGGGAGTGGTGGAACGATGGTGAGCAGGAGCTCAAGTCGCGGCGGCCATGGCGGCTTGAGTTCTTGGCTCGATCGTTGAGAAAGAAACAGAGGAAACGAGTGTTGGACCGGCTGGGGAGCAAGAAGATGAGATCGAGGTGGCGTGCTGGAGTTTTGGCACTTGATTGCCCACGCGCGCGGCGTCCTGTGGCAGCTCGACGGCGGCAGCAGGCGGCGCCACAGAGCCCAGCGAGAGAGAGCAGAGAGAACGAGAGAGAGAGAGTGACGCGCGTCCATTTTTTTGATTTTTCAAAGTACTCAAATGTGCTGAATTTCACTCCTTCCAAACACTAGCTTCCAAAGCTCAAATGGAAAACTCCCAAAAGAGAAGTTGGAGGTCAACTCTGGAGGAGCAAGTTTCCTTATTGGATCTTTTTGAATTTCGTAACCAAATTTTAATTAAAATTCTGTCAATGCAAACTCGTTTAAATGCTCCTTGAATTATTTAAAATACTTCCCTTATCCATAAAATTCTGGGAAAAACTCCAAAATTATATTTTGGGACATGTAATCCAAGGGACATGTCAGTGGGTCCCACTGTTGTGCAAAAGTTTGATGATTTAGTTCAAGCTAATTTTTTATCACATTTGAAAAACTGGATTCTTTTGGAAATCCTTAAACATGATCACTTGAACCCTCACTTGTTTGGCACTAACAGCGTGTTTAGAACATGATTAGGGCGGGGATGTTACAAAGTCCACACAAGCAAATCCAAAGAAATAAAAGGGTACATAAGTTCAAATACATCACAAGTTCAGAACATTCACAACTGAAGTTGACATCTCAAGTTCACAATATTTTACATAAGTTCACAACAGAAGTTCACAACAACAGTTCACAACCAAGCTCGCGGCGTCTCCGGTGTACTTTTCTTGAGTACTTGCCCCTTCGAGCGACTCCTCATCTTTGGATTTAGCTGTAAAGGAGATGTGTTAGCAAAGAGAGGGCTGGAATATTGTTTTAATTAATTCGATAGTTGTATACATAAGGATTGAAGTTCAACTAAATGTACCCTTCAGTGTTGAGACGTGATGTCACATCATCTCAGTGGAACTTTTCATGGCTGAAGGGACTTTTGAGAGTTGATATTATCTCGGTGGAACCTTCATTTGATGATGTCTCCTGTAATACGGTGTCACTTTCGTTTGATGGTGTCTCCGATACTACGGTCGAACCATCGCTTGATGAATCGGGTGCTTCAAGAAAGTAACCTGATGCATGAGGGATCCGCATCAGGTAGTGCAGTTTTTGGACTGTCTAGGTGCTCAAGTTTGTAGTTAGGGGGCGATGTATAGACTGGTTGTAGCATACCTGCTTGCTGACGACCTGCTCCATGTGCACCTCCTGTTCCGGAAGTCCCCGCACCCCTGTCACCATTTGGTTGCCGAAAGAGTGTGTAGCGGACTCGTGGGCGGGTTTCTGCAGTAAGAGTGACAATTGTTAGAGGAAACAATGTAACATTATCGGAGCAAGGTTCTGTTGTAACTGCAGTTACCGTTGGCCTCAACTGTCTCTGGATCAGCCGGTGGATCTGGTTGTACCTTAATCCAAATTGGCCATATGCTCAGTAAGGAACCACATTTTCTGCGGATGCCAATATGGGCCATCCTAGGTATAGTTGATGGGCGTGCATGTGTTAACATGCCGAATGCGAGATCATGCGTCCTCAAACGGATTCCGGTAACTTCACATATGTTCGTGAAGATTCTAGATACTAGATAAGTCTGGTTCCAAAAGACTGGTGGCAGTCCAATTACGACAATCTTCAGTGGTTGCAAATTTTCAGCAATTTGTGGGGGTGTAGCTTGTATCTCGAGGTTGGGAACTGTGTTATCAATGGGTACTAAACACTCACCATACAGGGGCATCAGTGGTAACATCGCAATGTGATGTCCCTCAATTTGAAGGGATGTTGTACTCAAGATCCGATTGGTTGCATCGAATGAGCCGGAGAACAGCACATAATCATTAAGGAACCGGGAGATCTGCTGTACCGGAAGCACCACACCCGTCTGGTCATGTAAGGCCTCCTTTATCGTCATGCGATCGATGTCACTGAAGGCATAGGGAGATTGGCTCTTCATAAGTACTACGAGGCCTAAAAGATTTGCATCATTCAATCTGACCTCAGCCTCATCAAAGATCATCATGTTTGGGAAGTGGAAAGACGCCATCAGTTGGTGCTCCGGTTCAGCTCCGAAGGCCTCTTCTCCTGCAAAATAAGATTGATGTGTAACTAGAATAAAATCTTCATGATTGATGTAACTTCATTATCTTACTCAATTGGATAACTAACTACATATGAAACTAAAATTGCTAACTGAAATTGCTAAGTAAAATTAGCTAACTAACTAATTTGTAAGAAAACAATCACAGGGATGGAATGAAATACAAATCAACTAATGCTTCAGTCGTAATAACTAAGTGTAGAAATTCCAGATTATATTGTGTAACTGAAACTATATCAGACATGGAGCTCATAACCTCTTCTACACAATCATGGAAATAAGCATCATCGGGCATTGTACTACTGCTCAGAATAAAAATCTTAGAAATTGCATCATTGGCCATGTTCATAAGAAAGAACAGACTATCAAGGCAAACTTGAGAAAGAAGCTCATGGCCAAAAGTGAGATTCATCATGTCTGCAGAATTAAAAAGCAGCAACCAGCTGAGGACATGGCATACAAGCTCAGCACATGGCATACATGGCAGAAATAGAGCAGCCATATGAAAAAGAAAAAAAACTAGCAGGAAGTGTGTAATTTCAGAGCAATACACATGACTAAAGCAAATATGACAGGCACATGATAACAGCTAAAGGCATAATGACAGCAGTATAACAGCAGCAGCACAACAGCAGGTTGTCACAACAGTGGCAAAAGAAAAATATTCAGTGGCAAAAGAAAAATATTTAGTAGTATAATATAAGCAAGTATATGGCATGTATGATTATATGGCATATATGAGCACATACATAACAGTAGTATAATAGCCGAAGATAACAGCCAAATGATAACCACCAACCAAATGAACATATGCCAGAAATTTCAGAAACATATATATGGCATATAGACAAAAATATGGCACATATCAACAGAAGTAGCATGTAAATTATGTATAGTATACCAGAAGATTAAAAATAACAGCAACTAGTTATGGAGTGAATGGGCAGAAATGACAGCAGGTAGCATATTACAAAAGAGAAATTATGGTTGCCATGTCGAGTGAAATAACAGGAACTAGCAGTTGTAATATGCAAGGACCAGCAACATTTCAGCACTAGAAGAGACCCAAAAATCAGCATCATATATATAGCATATGTTCTAAATATTGCATCCAATCAATATAACAGAACAAAACAATCCGGCAGCACTATACAAATATTCAGAGCTTATCTGGATGAGTTCAAGCAGGACATTGCTACGAGAAGTAATTTCAGCACAAGGACCAGCAGCACTTCAGCACAAGAAAAAAAGCCAAATTTCAGCATCCCTGAACTTAGACACCGACACAAAGTCCTTATGAGTATATCGCATATGTTCTAATTTAGGAGTTTCAGCAGGACATTACTAGCAGCAGTAGAAGCATATAGGGCAGCAACAATTTATCACCAGGACATCACTAACACAGGGTCCTTATTGACCCCACGGCACGATCACATATTATTGACCACCAACAGCAGGATCAGAAACAGGTGCATCAGTAACCAGAATCACAAACCAACAGCAGGATCACATATTCTTGACCACAAACAGCCAGTAACAGCAGGAGCAGAGGGGAAGAGGGGCAGAGGGAAGAGGGGCAGAGGGAAGAGGGGCAGAGCAGAAGAGGGGAAGAGGAGAGGGGGCGCACCTGGACGGCGAGGTCGGCGAGGACGGGCAGGTTGAGCACGGCGACGGGGCCGAGATATAGGAGGGGGATCGAGCTCGCGGGCGACGGGGACGGCGCGGTCGAGGACGGCGAGGTCGTTGGCGGCGACGTGGAGAGCGCCGCGGCTAGGTTGAGGACGGGGAGGACGGCGAGGTCCACGAGGTCGGGGATGGAGAGGTGGAGGTCGACGACGGCGGCACTAGCTCCGGGACGGCGGCACGAGCTCGGGGACGGCGAGGTCCACGACGGCGGCGGGGACGACGAGCTCCTGGAAGGCGAGGTCAACGACGGCGGCACGAGCTCCGGGACGGCGAGGTCGAGGAATGCGGCGGGGACTTCGAGCTCCGGGAAGGCGAGGTCGACGACGGCGGCACGAGCTCTGGGACGGCGGCGGGGGCGACGCTCGAGGGCGACGGGGACGACGAGATCCAGCGGCGGGGACGGTGGTTCGGGGGCGACGAGATCCAGCGGCGTGGGGAGGTGGGTTCCGGCGACGAGCGTTGCGGCGAGGGAGGGGAGGGCGCGAAATTTTGGCAGCCTGACGGCGTCGGGGGCGAAAACCTAAGTTAGGGTTGTGGCGGCGCCGGCAGCCTCATTCATATAGGGGCTGACAGCAGTGGCGGGCGCGCCGACGCCACCGCCCGCCACCGAACGGGTGACGTCATCCCGTGCGCCACTGAGAAATATTACGGTGGCGGACGGGGTGACGTCACCCGTCCGCTTAAGGGATAGTTTACAGTACTTAAGGATGAAATCTTGTTTCCTTCATGAACGTCGCTGTGTCCCAGTGGTAAGCCGTTTGCCTCATATGTTGGACGTGCTGGGTTCGAAACCTGGCCGCCACCATTTTTACAAAATTGTTGTTTTTTCTTTTCACTTTTTGTATTAAAATAGTATATGTACATACACTTTAAGTTTAATATAGTACGTAATATATTGTAGAAAAATTTGAAATATAGTAATTAATATACGATTGTAACTATGTTTTTACTTCATATATATAATATTTTGTGATAATTCTGTACAACTATTGTTTCCATTTTCTTTTCACTTCTTATATTACAATAGTATTTTCTTCAAAATTGTTGTTTTTTCTTTTCACTTCTTGTATTAAAATAGTATATGTAGATACACTTTAAGTTTAATATAGTACGTAATATATTGTAGAAAAATTGGAAATATAGTAATTAATATACGATTGTAACTATGTTTTTACTTCATATATATAATATTTTGTGATAATTCTGTACAACTATTGTTTCCATTTTCTTTTCACTTCTTATATTACAATAGTATTTTCAAAAAAACTTTAATATAGTACTTAATATTTTACAATAATTAGAAAATATAGTATTTAATATATTATAGCCGAAATATAGTAACTAATATACGATTGTAACTATGATTTTATTTCATATATATAATATTTTGTGATAAATCTGTATAACTATTGTTTTCATTTTCTTTTCACTTCTTATATTACAATAGCATTTTCAAAAAGAACTTTAATATAGTACTTAATATATTTTACAATAATTAGAAAATATAGTACTTAATATATTACAACCACACGATCTTTTACAATAATTGAAAATATAGTATATATCACAACCACACGATATTTTATAATAATTAGAAATTAGAAATATTGTACTTAATATATTACAACCACACGATATTTTACAATAATTGAAAATATTGTACTTAATATATTACAACCACATGATATTTCACAATAATTAGAAATATAGTACTTAATATATTACAACCACACGATATTTTACAATAATAGAAAATGTAGTATATATCACAACTACACGATATTTTACAATAATTAGAAATATTGTACTTAATATATTACAACCGCACGATATTTTACAATAATTGAAAATATCGTACTTAATATATTACAACCACATGATATTTCACAATAATTACAAATATAGTACTTAATATATTACAACCACACGATATTTGACAATAATTAGAAATATAGTACTTAATATATTACAACCGCACGATATTAGTATTTAGCCTTTGACTACTTTCCCTTCGCAATCGGTGCGCAGGTAGGGCACCACGGATGAATAGGTGAGATCAAGTTCAAGTTGACTTATCCGGTTTGTATCAGCAAAGAAGGGCACTTCATCAAACTGGTTGTATTCTTCTTCATCCGTGGCACCGTCAACTCCGATGATTCTTTGTTTTCCATAGACAACAACCTGCTTCTTCCAGTCAGTTTCTGGGTCAGGAGCATACCACACTTGCGCGACATTTTGGGGGAGTATCCAAGGATCATCCTTGTGACCAACAATGTTTAGGTCAACAAGAGTCATGCCGAATTCATCCACATAGACCCCTTGGTCCTTGACCCATACGCACTTGAATATAGGGATTTGTAAGGACATTCCATAGTTGAGTTCCCAAATCTCTTCGATGTATCCGAAATATATGTTCTTGTTTCCCTCACTGTCCTCTGCGCTTGTTGTTACACCACTGTTTTGGCACTGACTCTTATTGTCCTTTGCTTTAGTGTAAAATGTCAACCCATTAATGTCAAACGCTTGCCATGAAGTGACAAGACTTAGTGGACCATCTGCCAATAGATGCATCGTCTTTTCATCTGTTGTCTCTCCAACTGGTAGGTTTTGGTTCTTCAACCATATAGTGAAACACCTCTTGTGCTCTTGCATGATCCAATCTTCATCGCGTGTGGGATTTTCTTTAGAAAGTTGTTGCAAGTGTTGCTCGACGTATTTTGCGGCAATCTTTAACTGATGCAGGATGCTGTAATGTGCTTGACTCACCCTTTCGTAACTCTCATCGGTGAAGGTTTGTCTTCCTTTAGTTCCTTTACCAGCGAGCCTTCCCTCGTGCCGCGACCGCGGAACACCTATTTGTTTCCCATCTGTCATGTAATCGTTGTAGCACTCCAAAACCTCTTCTGTTGTGTAGCCCTCTATCATGGATCCCTCAGGATTTTTGGGACTGCGCACATAGTTTTTCATAACGTACATATACCGCTCATACGGGTACATATAGTGAAGGTAAGAAGGCCCAAGAACAAGTATCTGATCTGCTATGTGGATCATGTAGTGCTCCATCGTATCAAAAAATGTGGGGGGAAAGCACATCTCGAGTTGGCACATAGTCTCCCGCATCAGTTTACGTATCTTTTGCAATTCTCCAACGTCGATAACCTTCTTGGAGACGGCATTAAAAAAGTGGCACATCCGTGTGATTGCAATCCTGACATATGGGTGTTTAATAGCCCTTGCAGCGATCGCGAGGAACAAAGAAAGCATCATATGGCAATCATGCGTGTTGTAGCCACTTATCTTTAACTCGGTCAGTGAGACTAGATTCTTTACGTTGGTTGAGAAACCTGTGGGAACTTTGATCCTGCGTAGGCACTTGCATATTGCTTTTTTCTCCTCTAGTGTTAGGTTAAAACTGGCTGGTGGAAGGTAATACTTTCCATTCTCCAACTGCTCAGGGTGAAGCTCTTTCTTTATTCCTTGTATTTGTAGGTCTTTTCGAGCGCGGAGCCCGTCCTTTGTCTTGCCTGGTGTGTCCATAAGGAGACCTGAGGTGCTATCAAAGACACCTTTCGTAACGTGCATAAGGTCGATTGCATGACCTATTTCCAACTGTTTCCAGTACGCTAAGTACCTATAGAATATTGATTTCTTCTTAAATATTGCATCCTTTGGAAGCAGATCGGACTTGTTCCGCTTTCTCCCCTTGACTGGCTTGCCAAAAACAACCTTGTAATCTTTCACCAGATTATAAACAAATTTGCCATCGCGAAGCACTGGTGCGGAATCTTTCTCCTCTGTACCATCAAATTCTTTCGTCATTCGACGGTATCTGTGATTTTTTGGTAAGAATCGTCGGTGTCGCATGTACACCAGCTTGCAGAAATTTGGAAGGTGCACGCATGATGTTTGGTCAACGCAAACAACGCATGCCGACTTCCCTTTTACCTGGCCGGTTAGGGTCAGGCGAGCGGGATTGTCATTGATGGTCACGAAAATAATAGCATAGAGAGTGAAGTGCTCCTGTCGGTAGGCATCCCACATACGAACCCCCTCTTCCCACAGCTTCTGCATGTCTTCCATCAAAGGTTCCAAAAACACATCTATATCAATGCCAGGTTGTTGTGGACCGGATATAAGGGTACTCAGCATGAGGTACTTTCTTTTGTGGCACAGCCATGAAGGAAGATTGAAGACGCAAAGAATCACCGGCCACGTACTATGTGGGTTCCTCATGCCACCGAAAGGATTCATTCCATCTGTACTCAGGCCAAATCTCACATTCCTCGGATCGTATGAGAACTGAGGGTTGTCGACGTCAAACTTTTTCCACTGTCGGGCATCCGCGGGGTGACGAAGCTTTCCATCCTTCTTGCGCCCATCTTCAGCGGCATGCCAAGTCATGAGTTTGGCGTCTCTGGAGTTTGCGAACAGGCGCTTCAAGCGATCGACTACCGGTAGGTACCACATCACCAACGCCGGAATTTTTCTGCACTCAACCTCATCTTCTTCCCCTTCGTTCTGATGAATGGTCCTGCCGCCTCTGTTCCTCTTTCGTCCCTTCTTCTTGATGTTCACGGTACAAGAGTCATCAACATTGTCATCGTATCTTTTGTACCGACTGGCGTTACAAACTGGACACTTCACCTTGTCCGCGTGTTCTTTACGGTACAGGATGCAGTGATTCGGACAAGCGTGTATTCTTTGTACGCCTAATGTCAACGGAGACAACAGCTTCTTTGAGTGGTACGTGCTTGTCGGCAAAGCGTTCGGTTTCGGCAATGTGTCGGCTAAAACCAGCAGCAATTCATTAAAGCTACTGTCTGACCACCCGTTGCTGGCCTTTAGTGTGAGGAGTCGAAGCACCGTCTTTAATACCGTGCAGTCACTCTCACATCCCTTGTCTTTGGAATACAGAGGCTCTCTCGATGCCTTATCCAACATCTCTGCGTTATCCAAGCCTTTCTTTCGGTTGTGGAGTAAATCCTCATGCTCCATGTGACGGAGCATTTCCTCTACATCGAGGCCTTCACATCCTCCACTCTCGTGTACCGAGCCATCATCTTGGGCGTTACACTGATCTGCACTATGACGCTCATTGTTGTCTTGTGTCCTCTCTGCGTGACTATTGCCTTCTGCACTTCCCTGCATGTTGTTGCCTTCTCGAGTGTCTGGTGTTTCACCATGTTTGATCCAGATTGAGTAGTGATCCATGAAACCCTTCTCCAACAAGTGCTCACGAATAGTTTCATGTTCCTCAAACAATACATTATTCTTGCATCTCTTACAAGGACAATATATAGCCCTTGTATTTTGACGTGCAGCGTGAACCTTGGCGGTTTGGAGAAATTTGGTAACTTCCTCGAAATATATTATTGGATCTCCGCCACCCCCATTGTACATCCAAGACCTATCCATCATCTACAATATTTGAAAAAAATAATTAAACAAACGAATACGAATTATCTCTACTACTATAAAGCACGAAGTTGAACCGGGTTTACACAACGGAACGGAATTCCTACCGTTATGCAATCCCAACCGTTGATTTGGCCGATCTGAGGGTCACGAACGTCTGGATTCGCGCTACAGTTCCCGCTACAGTACAACACGTGATAGATACAGGATTCCGTTCGCTGCAGAGCCCGACAGTGCCGCTACAAGACCCCGATTGCTGTAGCACCATCCAGAATGTTTCGAGCAATCACTCCGCCTGGTGTCTCAAGCAATATCATTTGCTTATGCATTTGTTACATGTACAGGGAACAGAAATTCTAGAGGAGGTAAGAAAACAGAGAGTGTAAGCATCTTACCTTCAACGTTTTCATATTTTCCAGTAGCACGGTTGAGTCCTGTACATATAAACATGAACTGATAAGTGATAACCAAAGGAGGCGACTTATTTTATTGTGCATTATTCTACACAGCACTCATTATTTACTGCTGGTGCCCGTCAAATACAGCTGTTTGTTTGCACAAATGTTCCAGGTTTAGTGACAAATGTTAGCGCATCAGCGTGAAGCAAGAAGTCATGATTACTTAAGCTTCTGTAATTCATGTTGTATTAAGTTTTTATGCACTTACAAAATATTTTTTTATGCAAACTCTGAAATAAGGATTGCAAAAACAAAAATGAGCAATTACATACTTTAAAATGTAAAATTTAAAAATATAAAACATCAACACAGAAGTTACTTGCAACCCTTCAAAAGAACATATATACTTAATATCAAACAAAGTAGGGATAAATGGATTTCTGTACTATACTAATCAAAAGTGCACATCAAACAGCTACTCAATGTAATGATATTGAGCTCCGCATTTCAGAAAGAATCATGACTTACTGAATAATGTAAATGCCTAAAAAAAGAAATTGGCTAACTTAAAAGCTTTTGCATCTGAACTTGCAGGCAAGATAAAATTTCTGAAATAAATTCCAAAAATATAGAGAAGATACAGGCGACAGAAAACAAATACGTTCTATGGTTAAACAAATACAAATTTATGAAACATTTGCCCATACAAATACACAACGTCGCACGCCGATACTATTGTCTACCCTCATATTCGCGTGCAAAGCACGTGTAGCTTACTAGTAAATTAAGAATAACAATGCTATACAAATTTAACACAATAGTTTTATTTAATCCATACACAAGACTATATTAATCTCCCCATCCCCTCTCTCTTACACATATGGTGCATATATAAATCAAAATCATTGATCTCTTAAATTACAATATAAACTCACAAGACAAACAACATAAGACTTAGAAGGTGAACATATTAGATAAGATCCACTAAATTCCCCCAAAAAAACAATAGAATCATCTCTATTGAAGGAAAAATGTTTGCAATCCTAAATAAATTTAATCCTCAAAATTAACCATAAAAAAGACATCAAAACACAAAATGGCTCCAATGGATATCAAAGATTTACCTCATAGATCAAATCCTCCAAAAAAAACGAGATCAAAACCTTTCCCCCATGTTTTCTACTTTTTCCCCACCGCCGTACGGACATCAATGTCGAGTCCGGTACTGGTCGCGCGGGGAGAGAAGACGCGCTGTTATATAGTTGCGCGCTATCAGTGGCGGTCACAGTGACGTCACCCCATCCGCCACAGATTACGCATATCAGAGGCGGACGGCGTGACGTCAGCACTACCAGTGGCGGTGTAGGTGACGACACTTACGTCCGCCACAGACGGAGAGGTATCAGTGGCGGTCGGAGTCGTCACGCCGTACGCCACTTACGCCCTCAATATCAGTGGCGGTCGTTGTGACGTCATCGTCCGCCTCTGATTTCGGTCTCAGCGGTGGCGGACGCTTGTGATGTCAATTGACCCGCCACCGTTGACCTCTTCTCGGTGGCGGTCGTGTCTGATGTCATTTCCACCGCCACTGATACGTCATTCTGGACCTGTAGCCTTAGTGACGCCAGCCCGTCCGCCACTGATGGGTGATACAGTAACGGATGTCGGGCTAGCAGTGACGGATCGATGAGTGTGCGCCACTGATGTAAAATTTCAAGTGTCATATTAGGCTCTTTTTGTACTAGTGCTCGTTGGTACCCCTGCTTGGGTCAGGCTCGTTCTTGCCGGTCTCGAGATTCACCTTGCACACCGGCTTCTTAAGCAGCCCCTTGCCGGCTTCGACAAGCCGGTTCAGGTTATCCTTCGTGGACACGTCGACGGACGCCGTGTCTCCCTTGAGCTCGTCGTCTTGGATCCTGAGGTACCCCTTGTCGCTGTGCAGCGCCTGGAAGAGCACGGAGATGTGGATGTCGACGAGGTCGGAGCTGGCATGGCTGAATGAAGCGCTCCGGTTATCCCAGGAGCTTAAACACTTTATTATACCAGTCCCTGTATCAGTTGCTGGTACAATCAAGTCTTACAACAGGTGATATTACAAGTCGCGACCTGGCAGGGGTCGATTGATAAGCAACAAGAACACTAATAGATAGGCAACAGTAAACATAAAGCTAAACCAGAAGATGACTTCTAGGTCATCAAACACCATAGCGGAAGCAACTAAGCGGTAGACTAATGCCACAGGCAGCTCGGGTGCGGACGAGACCAAGCTTAATCGTCTTCCTCACCGTCGGCGTCGACGAGACCAAGCTTAATCGTCTTCCTCACCGTCGGCGTCGACGAAGTCTGGGTCTTCCTCTGTAATCAGTAAGCAAGAATGAGTACAAAAGTACTCAGCAAGTCGCAACCCTTACCCTACCATCAATGGATAAAGGTATGCATTTGGCAGTAGCAAGGTAAAGGCCATCAGGTTTAACATTGCAATAAAGCAAGTTTTACACATGCAGGGGTTCAGTTATAAAGCATTTTAGCAAAAGCATCAAATTAAGATATTAAGGGGGTTGGTCAAGTTTTACGCTGCTGGACACCCCGTCCACGACAACCTTCGGCGGAAGGCCGGACCTATTCTCAAAACAACTCACACATCAAGGAGATAAGCACCCAACCCATGCTAGTTCTTGGACCGAACCAAAGCCATGTCCGTGACCGTGGACTCGGCTATTCGAATAGATTTTAACACTCTGCAGAGGTTGTACGCTGTACCCACAATCTGAGTGCATCACAAGCCACCGCGCTCGTGGGTGTGAAGACTCACAAAGCCATTACCCATCACAGCATCGTCCCGACTAATCGCCATGGGAGTTGTCCAGGGGTCTAGCCTCTAATCTAGGTCTTCGACCGGGTCGCACACGTCTGCATCACGTCTACCTGCTCCATGGGCTCCCATTGCATCTCCAGCCTCCAGGCGATTAACAGACTAGCTGGCGGGGTTTAGACTAAGCCGTGCCGCATACACGGTAGTGTGGTCGCACTGAATAAACGGCTAGGTAGGATGTCACAAGCAACTCGGTCCTTATACGAGCCAAGGCAATCATCTCCACATACATGAACCCACCACAGAGGCGGCATTCATCTCCCATATCACTTGTCATAAGCACACCACAGAGGCGACACTTAATTTTCCATAAATATCATCAGGATCACCTCAGCTCTAACCCAAGTTCATTCATTCATCTTTCTTAAGTTATCACCCAACCTTACTACTACCACACAACACCAATCACGGTTTTCACATTTGCAAAATCTAGATATAAGTAGAGCACTTAGTGATACACAGTCCTAAGCATTTCTATAACAAGGCAATCATCCATGCGTAAACCTTGTCATACATGGATATCCTAAGTTTATCAGGGAATAATATAGGACAAGTAATATAAGGCTCAGTGGTCTTGGTCATACTACACAAAGGTTTTGCAAACATCAGGACAATCATTTCATGCAATAAAACGGCTGCTACGGGTTGTGTTTATAAAACATAGGAGCAGTATGATCAAAGGGAAAACGGATTGTGACTTGCCTTCGTTGACGTCCTCGGGGAGCTCCTGCTCGAAGTCTCCGGCTCTTGGTTCCTGCTCCTCCTCCTCCTCGTACTCGTGCTCGTACACTCCGTTAGCTACGGTTCGCGAAACCGGCACACAAACAAACAAGCAAACAAACACAAATAAATACAAACAAAATAGGAGATGAGCTCTACAAAAGATGAAACTGGTGGAAATGGATAGAGCTTGATTTTAGATGAATTTAGGAGGAAGAATCGGGTCAATCGGAGCTCGTATGGTGGAGATATCGATTTTACAGTACGGGTCCTGGATTAATTCCGAAAATAAATTCGGAAAAGAAAACAACAGCACGTACACGTGCTGTGGGCTGCTGGTGGTGTTGGCGATTAGGAGGGCCTGATTATAGTGGGTGGGCCGTAGCTGGTTTGGCCCAGCACGGTGGGGATTTTCTGGTTAACAGAGACGGGATTGGGATCGACACAGAGTGTTCGTCCTCCTCTGTTCTCGTCGCCATGGGCGAGCTCGGGAACTCGAATCCGCATGGGGAGAGGGCAGGAGGGCGGCCGGGAGTTGGAGGAAGCGAAGGAGTAGGCCATGGCGCATCCATTTGAGGCGGAATCTCGGGTTGGAGCCATGGGGATGGTGGCTGATTCCGAGGAGGGAGCGAGGGCGGCCATGGCTGATGGGTTGAGCTCGGGAGGGGGATGGAGGGGGCGATTGAGCGGGCTCTGGAGGTAGCTGGGGGCACGAGCGAGCTCGACGGAGACTCGGCCGGGGCGGAGTGGCACTGGAGGTGGGGAATGGCTGGGCGGCGCTCGGCCGGAGACGGAGCAGAGAAGGGAGACGAGAGGGGCTCACCTGCGACTGGGCTGGGCAGCGCGGTGGCGGAAGGGCTCGCGGGGAAGGCTATTTATAGCCGGAGGGGGAAGGGGCGAGGCTTGCCGCGGACGGCGCGGCGGTGGCGCTGAGGCGACGGCGTTGCTGTGCGGCGCTGTTCTCGGGTCTTCGCTGCTTGCGCGAGCAGTGCGAGACGTGGCCGTGGCAGAGCAGGGCGGTGCGTCGCGATGCGGCGTGGCCGGCGCAGAGCGACGGGACGGGAGCGGCAGCGGCGCAGGAGTGAAGCGGCGTGCGGCGTGGGCAAGTGGGCACGGCCGGGCGTTGGCGTGTGGCTTTGGAGCGACGGGACGCGAGCGTGCAGCGAGGAAAGGGGCCATGCGGTGCGTCGTATAGCTGCTGGACGGTGCAGAGCGATGGGATAGCTCAGACAGGCGGAGTGAAGGCGGTAGCTGGGTAGCTCGGGTGTGATGGCATGGCAGCAGGTAGGTGCAGCTCTCCTGTGCTGGAGGAGGAAGAAGAGGGCTTACGGGCTGGCTGGTCAATGGGCCGGAATTGGTGATATTGGGCTGGATCAAACGAGAGAGGGAAAAAAGGGAGATGGACCAGACCGAAAAGGAGAAGGGATAACAGATTGGGCTGGAAACGGTTCAGATAGCAGAGAGGGGGAGAAAGGTTTTCAAAACATTTTGAAAACTTCCGATTTTAGTTTCGATTTGATTTACGGATTTTAAGGGTGAATTTTCAGGGCGTTACACTGAAGCATCGCGTGTTGTCGTCAGGTGAGGAAATACGTACGCTGGAGATGAAACACTGGCTGTTTCAGATATATGGCCGCGTCCCGCGTGTTAAGCTTGACTAGCAGCAGTATTTGGCAGTTTTGAATTCTGACCGTTGATTTTGTTCTGGTCATATATGCTAACTGTTCATCTGTTGTGTGTCTGGGTTACTAGTCGATCAATGCTAGTAGCAAGAGGGCAACTCAAAGAAGAAAAGAACGACAAACCGGAATGCAAATTAAGAATGGAAATCAAAACAGGGAACTCAAAATTACAAAAAAGAACGTTGTCGTTGGGGCTTCATTTCGCTCGCAGCCAACGTGCATTTGTGTAAAGGCAGACGGCTTTGGTTTTTGCCCTAGTTTATATCTCGCGCGGTTCCGAGAACATTCCCTAGCTCGGGCGCCCACATCTATCACGCAAAGCCTAACATTCCACGGAGATTCAACACCACGTGGGTGCTTCACAGCACGCAGATATAACAAGGTTATCACAACCTTGATCGCCATGAACTAACGTAAAAAAAATACTAGCAACTTACAGATAGCGACGTTGACCGAACCCTCCTGTTAGTTTCTGATCAGTCGCATCAAGTTCGTGTTATGCCAGATAAGCATCTTTGCCCCCCTCAATTCCTCTTAAGAAAAGGACAAAACAAAGATAAAGGTCATGTCATCCATGGAACATATCCAGTTAAAATACGTCTTAATGCCAGTGCTTAACCTCTAGACTTTCTCAAGTCCACAGAACATCCTTGACTTCTCTTCTAATTTTTTGAAGTGCTAATGAGCCATTATTTAAGTGTCTTCATTATTCACGTATATTTGAAATTGAAAATAGATAAACACATAAGTAGTAGCTTTCAACCAATCAGAGGCGGTAGGTAGTCTAAAGGATCAAGGTTTGCCTAGCAATATTATCCTACAATCAATAGCGTGAACGTGTTAATGAGTATGGATGAACGATGATGGTCACCTCTGAGCTTGGACAAACCGCTCTAAATAAAGCTTGAGTATGAGTGTATGACAGCTGACTGAGCCGAGGAATCGATTCTGAATGTGTTTAAAATGTATATTCTGCTTGGGCCCCCTTTGTTGGTGACCCGTGTTTGACGCAAGATTCATCGAAAGGTAAAAAGTCACTCGTGTTTATATCCAAGCTAAGTCATCTGGACTTTAGGACTCTCATTTTCACCTTTGGCAATAACACATCCAATCCTTGAATTTGGTAGACCTTGGCATTGTTGGGCATAGCTGCAGGTCTAAAAAGTCCATGAATTTCCTGGATATGCTGCTATAGAAATCAATGTATTTGAAGGTATGAATTGTTGAGTGGGGGATTTGGGGGGGTGTTTGAGTTGTTTTGTCCTTCTTTTGGACTAAAATGGAATTATAAAACATTTTATTTATCTTATACACTCCGAATCTACCAAGGATCTCGAAGTTAGTGAAGCTGTACCAAAGAAAGCATAAGAATGAAATCACAACCAAATGGATCCAGATAGACTTATGATCGACTCAATTACATAGGGATCAACTTAAAAAAAAAACCTAGCCGCCCCCGCGTCGTCCTCGGGCGACTCGGGCGGCGATACAACGCCACCCCACCTAAGCCCTACGATCTCTCTCCGTCCCTTGCCGCTGCCGGAGCTCGCAAGCCGGCACAACCCGGTGGATTGCAATGATGGTGGCGGCGGGGCCGTCGTTCTGATGGATTCCCGCTCGTTTTCCTGATAGATCTCAAGGACGGTTGATGGTTGCCGATTGCGTCGATTCCTTTGGCCGTTCATCGTCACGGGGGCCTTGGTTCCCTGCGTTGCGTGTTGCGGCGGTGGCGAGATCCATCACGGTCTCGCGGTGGCTACGGCGGCAAGACCCATGATCCATTACGGTCTCGGCTTTCGGCGGCATGGACTGTCGTGGTCGCACGGTGGCGTCGGCGGCTTGGAGGCCTTGTCGTACCCCGCCGATTCACATCTCCCGACGTTCCCTGCCGCTCAGACGAGAATCGATCTCAGCGCCAGGGGCAGCCGTGGTCGCGTGTTCTTCGCGGCTCAATGGAGGCATTTGGACACCTTTGCTAGGCTCACACAGGGAAGGCTACCAGGAGATGATTTCTGGTTTGATCTTGCAGCTGTGTGCGTCGGTGTTGCAACTGCGGCTCTGGCCGCCACTCAGGAAGCAGCTGGTGCCTGGTGGTGGCCTATATTGTGCAGATTTTGATATTCTACTTGGAGGGATGCCTGGCGATGCCTGTTTGGCCAAGTACGAAGGTTCGATCTATAGTTTGGAGTACCAGGTGAAAGCTTAGCCTGGCTGATTGCTAGTGCCAACGACGAACTTGCCTTGTTGAAGGTGTCGTTGTGGTGCTCCGTTGTCATCAGATCGAAGGACTCCAGGTGAACGACAGCGGCATCTTTGATGTCGTGACCTTGATGAAGGTGTCGTTTTGAGAGTCATTTGCACGTGTGGCTGCATCCAACAGATTGGTTGTCCCAATCCCCGTCCTTGTGTCTAGCAGTTATCAATTTCTTGCTTTGTCGGTTGCCGTTTGGGTGGTCTTTGCTTTAATCAAGGATGTTGTTCGTCATTGGATTGGCAGTTGCTCGTGTCTCTTCTATCCCAGAAGAACAGACATATGGAGTTGACCGTACTCAAGAAACAGCGCCGGAAGATAGTAGAAGTTGTGGATTGGAGGCTTTTTATTTGTTCTCTTTTTTTTTCATCAGTGTAGCTTTTGTGCACTTCTGATGATGGTCGATTATTGTCGATGATTGTATTTGGCTGTAACTTTCTTAGAAGTCAAGGCCACTGTGGCTGTAGCTTCTCTGAACGCCAAGGCCGGGATTAATGCAATCTTCCCATTATCTAAAAAAAAAACAATCCCTGGTTATGTGAAGGCTCAAGGCTCACCGCCTCGTATGAAATGAAAAAACAAAACAAATTAATGAACGGATTACATGGTTTCTGGGCGTCACAAGGTTTCTTAAGCGCATATATTTATATATGCTACATAAATATTTCCTGGCCGTTCTGAACTCGCGCGGGCGCTTTCAATAAAAGCGGGGGAAACCTTTTGTCTAAAAAAAAAATATTTCCTGGCCGATGCATGCTTATTGCTTGATGATGCCTTTCTTCTGAAGCCTTGCCCGACGCTCATTTGACAGCATCCGGGCAAAATGGATGAGCTCCTCCTCGTTGGTACCCCTGCTTGGGTCAGGCTCGTTCTTGCCGGTCTCGAGGTTCACCTTGCACACCGGCTTCTTAAGCAGCCCCTTGCCGGCTTCGACGAGCCGGTTCAGGTTGTCCTTGGTGGACACGTCGACGGACGCCGTGTCGCCCTTGAGCTCGTCGTCTTGGATCCTGAGGTACCCCTTGTCGCTGTGCAGCGTCTGGAAGAGCACGGAGATGTGGATGTCGACGAGGTCGGAGCTGGCATGGCTGAAGCTGTCGATCAGTGGCGTGTTGCCGTTGTTGTAGAGCCAGCCGAGGACGCCCCACTTGCCGGACTGCGTGGCATCATACTTCTGCTCGATCTTGCCGGTGCCGGTGCCCAGAGATAGCACCAAGAATTTGCCATAGTCGGCCGGCTTGATGGGGAAGAAGTCCTGGTTGCCCAGGAGGATCTGTTTGCTTACGTGCGTCATCGCCAGCAGAGCCTGAAAATTATGCAAACAGGGCGTTTAATAGTTAGTCCATTAGCATCGATCAAAGTTCATTCATGTAGTCAATATTGTATTTTATTTTTTTTTGTATTTCTTGGTCCAACTGAGTAGATTGAATTCCCAGTAGCTTGTGGTACTATACACCGTTGACTAAAATGACAGCACCAGAGACCAAACTCATGTTTTTCTTTCTTGTTTTATTAGGCGTTGGAAAATCTTGATAGCCACTCACCGGATTATTGGCAGCGACACCTCCATCGATGAGGTTGAAGGCCCGGGGGTTGCCGTCCTTGTCCTTGGTCTCGAACTGGTGGCCCGGGAGGTACGTCGGCGCGGCGGACGTGCTGATGCACACGTCCGACATAAGCGCATCCTTGGAGACATCGTTCAAGGCCTGCGCATGATACCAATTCACGTACGTAAGCACAAAACAAAAGGCAAACATATATTCAATCGTAAACTCGCATTGTTGGCGTGAGCTTGATAGTGAGAGGCGGGGATGATGGCGACGAGGGCGTACGTCGTATCTGGAGAAGATGGTGGGCTGGAGAAGCTTGATGTCGAAGGTTGGGATGACGATGTTCTGGAGCGCCTGGCTGACCCTTGTCTTACCCAGGAGCTTCTGCACGATGGAGTGGAGGTAGTTGCCGTCATACTTGGGCCCCGCTATGCTCTTCATCAAACCTAGAGGTCCTCCGCTGCACATCACAAGTAGGTTTCAGTTGATGACGACACATGAACGCGCGCAGGGACATCGGACATGTGCACATCCATTTGTTTTCGCTTTAAAAATTATTATTTTCTGCCGTCTAATACCATAAAAAAATCTTCATATATATCTAGATTAATCGTCCTGACCTGACGGAAGGGAAGATCCTGGGGCAGTGCTCGAGGTAGAAGTTGTTGATGTCCTTGGCGGCGAAGAGCGGGCGGCCCTTGTCGTCGGGCGCCGTGAGCATGGCGGTGACCAGCCCACCGGTGCTCGTCCCGGCGACCACGTCGAAGTAGTCGGCGATCCTGGCGTCGGCGCCGTCCAGCTCCTGCAGCTTCTCCTCGAGGAACGCGAGGATGGTGCCCGGGATGATCCCGCGCACGCCGCCGCCGTCGATGCTCAGCACGGTGACGATGCTCCCGTAGGCCGGCGACGGTGTCTTGGGCGTGGAAAGGACAGACCCGCCGCGGCTGAGCGCCCGCTGCGCCGGGTTCAGGGTCAGCCCGGCGCCGGACGCGTTGGTCGCGAGCTCCGGAACTTGCACGGGCGTCATGGCAAGGACGACCTCAATCACCTATCAAAAACCTACCAACCAAGCCTAACCTCTCGAGCCTCGAGCAGTCGTAAACAAAGACTCGATTGGGGGATCTCTTCTCTTTCACCTTTTCAAACAGAAAGGCTCGTGTGTTCGTTTCTCTCTGGCTGTTGCGCGCTCCGTGATGTGTTGTGTGTGGTTAGGTTCCTGAGCATGCGGGCATGTATTTATACTGCAGGCCGGGTTAAGAACGAAGGCCACAACGCACGCGGACTTATCCCACTGACGAACTAGAAAAATGGAAAGCGAACGTTCGTTCGGGCGTACGGCGAGTCAAAGTTTTGAACTGATCAAGCAGCCGCACGCGGCCGATCGAGCCGGGACGAGGAACCTGTCGCATCGTCGCATGGATGACATGACGACGATCTGGTCAAGGCCGCGCACTATAGCGGGAAAACGTTGTACTAATAGTATACGGTATACCAAAAAGAAACTTTGGAAAGTCTGATCCAGTTGTACTTGGACATCATGGCCCAATTAGTTTTAAGAAAAACTCGTGCGATCTGCGGCCCATTTCGGTGGTGACCACTCGCCGGCTGCGTGCGAGATTGGAGGACGCCGAGGCTGCGACCGCGACGCGCGGCGGAGCTGGTTGGTGGTAGCGGGCGACGGCGCCGCCACCTCGTCGGTATAGGGGAGATGTACGTATGCGACTACGTACACGTACACCGGCGTGGAAGTCCACGTACCGCAGTCGCAGGGCGTAGACGCACGCACGGACGGTGGCAAGCAACTGGCTGGCCCGTCGCGGCGGTCCGGTCGCCGCGCTGTGGATACGGTCTACGTATGGGTTAGTACTATCATGCTGTAGGCTGACGTATGGCCGCGCCGATCGAGCAGGTGAGGAATTCAGAATTCTGCGCCGGGAAAGCGGCCGGAAGCATCGCGTGCTGTCGTCAGGTGAGGAAATACTCCGTAGCAAGCAAAAGCAGAAAGCAGGTTTCCTTTCCGGTGAATGGAGACGAAACACTGGCTGTTTCAGATATATGGCCGCGTGCGTGTGGCCGTGTTTCCCAACCGTCTGAGAAGAACGATCATGGACTGGACAAAATCAAACCTGACTAGCAGCAGTATTTGTGTCTTCCGGTCTTTGTGGTGCAGTTTTGAATTCTGACCGTTGATTTTGTTCTGGTCATGCCAACTGTTCATCTTTTGTTGTCTGGAGTACTAGTCGATCAATGCAAGTAACAAGAGGGCAACTCAAAGAAGAAAACGACAAACCGGAGTGCAAATTATATACTCCCTCCATTTTTTTTTCTTGTCGTTCGGACAAGCAAAGCTAGTACAATTTGAACTACCAAAAGCTGTCCTAACGACAACATATCAAAAACGGAGGGAGTATATAAGAATGGAAATAAAAACAGGAAACTCAAATTTACAAAGAAGAACGTTGTCGCATGGGCTTCATTTCGCTCGCAGCCAACGTGCATTTGTGTAAAGGCAGACGACTTTGGTTTTTGCCCTAGTTTATATCCGAGAACATTCCCTTGCTCGCCCAGATCTATCACGCAAAGCCTAACATTCCACGGAGATTCAAGACCACGTGGGTGCTTTACGGCACGCAGATATATACAGAGCATTCTCCAAGTCGTCCGTCGATCTCCCTATACTCCTTCCAGTCTTAAATTGTTGACGTTTGATTATTTTTAAGTTACGTTTGACCATTCGTCTTATTCAAAATATTTTAAAAATTATCATAGATTTTGTTATGATTAGCTTTATCACTAAAGGAAATTGAAATATAACTTATAATTTTGCATATTTAAGCTAATATTTTGAATAAAACAAATAGTCAAACATAAATAAAAAATGGTCAAACGTCAACAATTTAAAACCGGAGGGAGTATTTCTCTACATACTAACAAGATTATCACAACCTAAAAAATACTTAGCAACTTATCATGCAGATAGCGACGTTGACCGAACCCTCTTGTTAGTTTCTAATCAGTCGCATCAAGTTCGTGTGGACACGTCAGACGCTGAATCATATCCTTGGATTATTAAACATTTGTTATGCCAGATACGCATCTGTGCCCCCCTCAAGTCCTCTTAAGAAAGGGAGAAAACAAAGATAAAGGTACATCATACATGTCATCCATGGAACATATCCAGTTAAATACTTATGAATGCCAGTACTTAACCTCTAGACTTTCTCAAGTCCATAGAACATCCTTGACTTCTCTTCTGATTTTTTGAAGTGCTAATGAACCATTTAAGTGTCGTCATTATTGGCGTCTATTTGAAATTGAAAGTAGATAAACACATGAGTAGTAGCTATCAACCAATCACGGTTGATCAAGGTTTGCCTAGCAATATTATCCTACAATCAATAGCGTGAACGTGTTAATGAGTATGGACAAACGATGATGGTCACCTCTGAGCATGGACAAACCGCCCTAAATAAAGCTTGAGTATGAGTGTATGACAGCTGACTGAGCCGAGGATTTCTGAATCTGTTTAAAATGTATAGCCTGCTTGGTGACATGGCTTGTTTAAGATATCCATCACTGTCACTGGGCAATCTCCTCGAAACGCAACATATTTGTATGGGAGTTGTTGAAATTAGTTGTGAATTAGCTAGGATATTGTTTTCAACATGCAAGCTAAACTTACCCCCTACTTCGAGAAATGTAAACATTTTTGGGTTCAAACAACTTTTTCAAGTTTGACTGTCAATAGCAAAAGAATCCCAACATAATAATGATGTTGCTAGATTCATGTTAAACCAACTATCATACATTTCAACTCATTTTATTTGAAATAATTCATTTATTAACATTGTCGATCAAAGTTGAAAACTTTAACTTTGACCAGACCTAGAAATCCTTCCCTTTATTTACAGAGGTTTGACGAAAAAAGTGGTTTGGTGCCTTTTGGCTGAGATTATATTTTTGTTGTGGGCATAGCATAGGACTATGAATGTTTCAGTCCGTCATCTACTTGGAATTCGCCAGAGCCTTTAGATATAGCATTGAACAACAGACTGTTTGGAAAAGTTGTGTTGGAGGCATGGAGCTCGATGCTTTCACGATCACAAGTAAAACACCGTTCGGTCATTCATATATTAAAATACAGTATGGTATGTCAATCAATCACACGAAATGTGACGCGTACACCGGCAGATTTCACAATTTTTTACAACACATTCACCAAACCACACTTTAATTTTGAAATGCTACCATGAGAGCTCGATCTGGCGCCGGCGTCGTTCAGCGGAGAGCTGCTTCGCGAACTTGGTAAGCTGCTCGGCGTTGGTGCCTTCGCCGGGCACCTCCACGAAGCGGCCGGTCTCCAGGTCAACCCGGGAGACGTGCTTGATGAGCAACTCGTTCCCAATCCTCACCAGGTTATCCAGGTTCTCCTTGGTGCAGTTGTCGATCGAGCCCGCGTTGCCCGTCAATTGATCATACTGCAAAAAAAAAAAATCATTTACGCGACAAAATAATGAGCAGTTAAATCACTTAGTGAAGCTACATGGACAACAAAAACGTAAATCTGACCATACGTAATAGTACCTGAATGCGCAGGTAGTTTTGGCTGCAGTGCAATGCCCTGAAGAGGACGCAAAGATAGATGTCGACCATGTCGGCGCTGGCGGAGTTGAACATGTCAACGATGGGGGCCGTGCCGTCCTTGATGAGCCAGTCGAAGATTCCCCACCTAGCGGCGGCCGTGGCGCTGTACCTGCGGTTCCGGTTCGAGCCGCAGCCGATGGAGATCACCATGAACTTGCCGTAGTCCGCCGGCGTCACGGGGAAGAAGTCGTCGTTCCCCAGGATGATGTCCTGCGATACCTGGCTCATCGCGCACAGCGTCTGCTCATCGTGCGCACAACATCGGTAAGAGGCGTCTTGCGTAGATGAATTCAGCATTGTTATGACGCGCCACATAAGCTCTTACAGGGTTGTTGGCGGCAAGGCCACCGTCGACGAGGTTGAACTCCCTCTTCCTACCATTCTCGTCTTTCGTCTCGAAGTAGTGCGCCGGGAAGAAGGTGGGCGCTGCCGAGGTGCTGATCGCAATGTCCGAGAGGAGCGCGTTTTTCGCCGGCCGGTGTTTCAACTGATCAGAAAACGTGGCAGGGAACCAGGTAGCATGCATACAACGAGTTAATTAATAAGACACGAATAAGAATGATCACTCCCACTAGATGGCAATCATCAGCAAAATGATTATTATCTGATCATATGAAACTAAATTGTTGGTCGTTGTTGGATTAGTATACTGCAGCTAGCAGTTGGCTTTTGAAGGTGTATCGAAGAAACAAGGTAGTTGTTCATAGTCCATCAGCACCTGCCTTTGGTTTTCCTCGAGTTTAAGCCACAAAGACTAAAGAAAACAGAAGTGATATGCATGTTTTAGTTTGGACCGATAGGCAACATGTGCAGCAGAATATAGTAAGAAATGGAACTTAATTAAACCTTTCATAATTTCCTTCATAATTATCATAAGCAGTTATGTAGCCCCAATTGTCTCAGAAATATATGTCTAATTTGTAATGATTTCTTTCATGATTATCAAAGAAGTAAATTGAATAAGTAGGTAAGAAAAGAAACTTCTTTATTTTGGGACCCTTTTTCTCTACTACTCTTTCACACCCTCTTCTATTATTTGAGAAACTACTTCTGGGCCAAGGGTGGAAATGGGCACCAGCAATTTCCTATAAATGTTCACATCCTTTTCATGTGCAGGTACTTGCAATGACAAAAAAAAAAATCGAGAAACATGTAGTTATAGTTCATGAACTTGTACTGATTGGATTGAGCAACAGTGTACTATTGCCAGCACACCGGACGGCTGTTCAATTACCTCAAAGCTCGAGAAGATGGTTGGTTGCAGGTACGCGATGTCGAAGGCCGGAATGACAACGTTGGTCAGCGTACTGTCCAGCCTCACGTGGCCGAGATATCGACGAAGAAGCGCATGGAGGTACTTGCCGTTGTACTTTGGCCCTCTCACCATTCTCAGCGCGCCGGCAGCCTTGGAGAGGATCCAGTTCCTGCAAGACTATGTCTTAAAGTACCATGCATTTTGCATATTGCTATCAAGTTTCTTTCAGAGAGCAATGGCATCTTTTTGAACTGTAAGAAACCAAGACAATCATACAGCAATATGATTTGGTAATGCTTGATGTTGGCTTACTTCTGTGGGAAGATGTTGGGTGCGTGGTCAATGTAGAACTGCACAAGGTCCTTGGCGGCGAACAATGGCCGTCTGCCCTGGTCTGGGGCTGTGAGCATCGCAGTTAGGAGGCCACCAGTGCTCGTGCCGGCAACCACGTCGAAGTAGTCCGCAATCCGAGCATCCGGCCCGTCCAGTTCCTACACAGAGGCGCAACCGCAAAACATGAAAAAGTCCACGAGACCTCAAAACCTGACATACATGAAACTGCATGCAATCTTTTCTGCTCTTTGCAGAGGCAGAGTGTAGGGTTGATAGTGCCGTTCCACATTAGGCATTACCGGTGCATTGTTTCATGAAATAGATGAACTTATCTCTTTATTACTTGGAGCTTTTCTTCGAGGAAGGCGAGGATGGTGGCTGGTATGATCCCTCTGACGCCGCCGCCATCGATGCTCAGGACGGTGACCAGCTTAACCTTGTCAGGGGAAGTCCGGTGTGGACCTTCTGCCATGTTTGATTTTGGTGGCACAAAGCAAGGAGATATGAACTCGTGAGTTATGAGAAGGAACAGAATGTGAAGGTACTACTAGAGAACAAGCCATTAAGCCTTTTATATAGACAATGTCTGAACTCCCTGGATCAACTCAAGGAAGAAGCAACAAGATTGGCACAATAGCAGGGTTTAATACATGGTCAAATTAATGGGTGAAAGGCCAGCTAAGTCATCAGTTCCTTTCAAATCCTTGTAGTTAGACAAGAAATTGGTGCCAGATATCTTCAACATACCGTCTATTAAGCTGTATTAGATACTTACGTGTTACTTAGATATATACAATTAAACATTAGACGTCTCCAACAACTTAATATTTCTACCCTCCCCTCCAAATAAAATTTTTTCACCAACTCTCTGAGGTGCACCAGCCATAATAATTTAACTTACCATAAACCGTGTTGTGAAGAAACGACATCCCTTCCGATGCATTGTTCTAGCTTATTGTATCTTCCTTATTTGATAAAGCTATATGTGAGATGTGAAGGTGCCCATGCATGGCATCAGGAAATAAGCAATTGTACTTGTAATTTGTTTTCATTCAGGGTTCTATTTGTAAAGTTAGAGGACGTAAGCACAATTATCTCTAGATACAGTCTAGTGTTTTGCAGCACCTTAATCTCACAAAAAGAAAAACAATTAGCAAATTGCCACAAAGCATGGAAATGCGCCTCGCCTAGTTTTTTTGCTTCAAATTATCTTGTGTGTGATGCCTGTACATCTTAACATAAAGAGATCTTAACTTATCTGGAAATTAATATTGCAAATGTTTGGTATTTCTGTTCATAAGAGTTGTTGGAGCTGTTGCTTTAGAGATTAGAATATTAAACATGCTTTTAACAAAAATGTTTGTATGCAAGGACATAGGTAACAAATTGCTCTTCCCATCCTAAATGGGTTGGGTTGCAACGCCCCGAACATTAAGGAAATGATATATCATGATGTACAATACAAGAGTTCAGTGTTGCTACTTCCAAATTAAAGAGTAAACCTACAGTATACAGAGGGATACCCTTCCTCAAGAAAAGGAAAATAGGAGGACAAAATCTTGAAGTGTTAGTCTTTCATCACCAGAAAAGGATGACAACTTTGAAAAAACATGATCTGGCCGAAAACGTACATAAAAGAATGTTTAGAAGTGTTCCAGCTAATATAATGTTAACATACACATGACACGTACTACTGTCTACTGTTATCCAACCATTTTGTTTTTATCAGCATAAGTCTGCAAGAGTAAACTAGATTATGCACAGCTATACCTATATACTCCCAAAGATTAATAATGTGTTGAGAGATGTGTTTGTGATGATGACCGAACTAAACAAGATAAGTATGTGAGCTGTCCATTGACTTCTAGAACAATAATGTGATTTGAAGTACTCAGGCTGGTTGTTGAGTGGAAGAAAAGAAACTATTACAGTGCAGATTACTTAATTATCCATGTTTTCTTTATGTCACACACAATTCGTGAGGATGGTTGGCATTTGCTTGGTTTTAGAAACCTATCTGTTTTGTTAGTGCTTAGCCCAGTACATGTTTGGTATTCCTCTCTATGCAATTTGTTTCTGAAAGTTTCATCGTATTGTCAGGTATTATAACTATGAACAACATGATTCCCAAACCAAACAATGAGTCCATCCCAAACATCAAATTCAATGAAAGTTACAAGCTCCAAAACACAGAAGAGGCAACCATCAGCTGTATCATTACATAGGCTAACTGCAGATCAAGAAATGGACATATCTGAAATTGTAGTAGTTAGTAAAACTTAGTAACAACATATGTATTCATACCATTCACAAAAATCAAGTCACATGCAATGCTTCGCCATGGAAAAAAAATACTCAATTCCTTATTTTCAAAACTTTATGCCAGTGACAATTACCAGAAAATCTGACAGACCGACACCATACATTTGCACAAATTCAGAGAGGGATTGTGTTACATTTGACAATGAAATAACAATTAAGAGTTTCCAGTTGAACAATTAGATCGCTCTGTCCAGAATGCCTTCTCAAATGATTAGCTGAGACAGATGTTCTGATCATCTTCATCTGAATCAAATTCAACTGTCATCTAGCACATGTGCTTAATGGATTGAAATGAAATCTTAGATAATAGATACAAATTTGAGTAGTATAAACATTGTCATAATGTTTATGGAACTAGGAATAGTTGATTGTCATGCTGATCTCAACATCAATAGATCCCCTGTTGCTTCGGGAGTTCAAGTATCGCTAGATTTACTTTCTGTTACTATTTTGAAAGTTCGTTCTGGCGCCGGCGTCGCTCCTCGGAGAGTAGCTTTGCAAACTTGGCAAGCTGCTCGGCGTTCGTGCCTTCTTCGGGCACCTCCACATACCGGCCGGTCTCCAGGTCAACCCGGGAGACATGCTTGTTGAGAAGCTCATCCCCAATACTCATCAACTTATTCATGTTCTCCTTTGAGCAGTCATCAATGGAACCCGCGCTGCCCGTTAGCTGATCATACTGCAATGACATGAAAAATAAGCATACATGAAACCTTTTTTTTTTAGAAAATGGAAATAGTTTCCCGCCTCTGCGTTTCCGCACACAGCGTAGCATACATAAAACTTAACAATAAGAAAAAGCGAAAGCTGAACAACCGAAGCAGCTCTTGACCTCTTACTGGCACGTCAATATCATGAAGTTTCGAAGTGTATTGTTAGAAAAATATCACAAAGGGTCAACATTGAACAAAACATATAATATATAATCTCGAAGTTCACATTGTACATACAAGTTTTATTAAATGCAAAATTGGCAGGTGTACGATAGGACAGTGCATTTAGACTACCAAACTCAACTATTTACGTTACACACGCGTCCCTGTAAAAAACAATGCAAAATAAAGAAAAAAGTTGATTGAAACAAAATGCTGGGCGCGACTTTCAGTTAATTAACTTTCCATCAGCTGATAAACACTTTTAGATTCGAAAGTTTCTTTGAAACTTTTGAAAGGCAGAAGACAAATATTAGTTTCTTGTTACGACAGATAGCAAGTCATCTTAGTGCATGCTGTAATTTTCATACTGGTCGGGAAGCTCATTCCTACGACAGTCGAAATATTACCTGAATGCGCAGGTAGTTTTTGGACGAGCGCAGGGCCTTGAAGAGGACGCAGAGGTGGATGTCAACCATGTCGGCGCTGGCGGAATTGAACATGTCGACGATGGGAGCTGTGCCGTCCTTGATGAGCCAGTTGAAGATGCCCCACTTGGCGGCAGCCTTGGCGCTATACGTAGCGTTCCGGTTGAACCCACAACCGACGGAGATCACCATGAACTTGCCATAGTCCACCGGTTTCACCGGGAAGAAATCATCGTTCCCAAGGATGATGTCTTTCGTCACCTGGCTCATTGCGGTCAACGTCTGAATGTGGAGATGGCCATTAGGTTATTATAAGTCATTCTTGCGTGTAAGATATATGTAAGCATGCTATCGCCATCGAGGTTCTTACGGGGTTGTTCGCGGCGAGACCGCCGTCGACGAGGTTGAAGGGCCGCACCTCACCCTTGTCATCTTTCGTCTCAAAATAGTGCGCCGGGAAGAAGGTCGGCGCGGCGGAGGTGCCGATCGATATGTCGGACAGGAGCGCGTTTTTCGCCGGCCGATACTTCAACTGGTTCATGCAAGCATTTTTTTAACAATCATTTAGAGGACCACAAGGCGGTATCATGCATGCGTCATGCAAGCAAGGTATCATGAAAGAAACAAGAATCCACTGTTGAGTTTTAGCATCGTGGCTACAAGACAAGCAATTAGCGGCCATTGATCGAGCTGTCATTTATATACTATGAACCTGAGTTGTTAGGCGGTGTTTGGATTATATGCTCAAATCAGACAATCACATAAGCACCCCCTCTAAGCAATTAAGCTACCAAGAGTAGAAAAATATATAACTCCAATGCATACGACAATTACGGCGATATGCACATATGTATGCAATCAGATCGCGAGAAAAAAAATACTGTACTATCCATACCATAAGCGCGAACAGTAGAGTAACTGATCCATTATTAGTCAGATGAGGGGGTGCTAATCATGATGGCAAATGCCAGCATGCAGGACACCAGCGAAGCGATCAGTCAATTAAAAAGGTATACCTCAAAGCTCGAGAAAATCGTTGGTTGCAGATTCGCTATGTCGAAGGTCGGGATGGCCACGTTGGTGAGCGCCTTGTCCAGCTTCAGGTCGCCAAGGTTCTGGCGAAGCAGCGAGTGGAGGTACTTGCCGTTGTACTTCGGCCCGCTCACCATCCTCAGTGTGCCCATGACCTTGGACAGGAACCAGTTCCTGCAAATAAAATGCATGGAAATCAACGGCAAATGTATGAACTGATCGGAGCAAAGTAAGGTCCCGTTTGGAATCATTAGCTCTAAAGTTTAGAGAGAGCTAGTTGGGTTGGAGGAACTAATGAGGTTTAGCTAATTTGAAGTGAAGCCTAAACTTTAGACAACACTTTAAACCTCTTGGATCCAAAAGGTCTAAAGTTGGTCTAAAATTTAGTTCAAACGAGGCCTAAATTCACCTCCTCCTCGGATGTCTTCCCATGCTCTGCGATGTTCCTGTTCTGCACGAATCTCAGAACAGATCTGACAGGATATGAAGTTCTAATAGGAAAACACCGCGCTCAACTAATCACCATGGCATGTTATGTGCAGTCAAGATTCAGCTAGCAACGCGAGCGCGTATCCTGCTTGAATTGAGCAAACGTTTTTCTGCTTTTGCGGGAGTAAAATTCTTCTTTTAATTATGTGCGTTTGGTTACTTCTGTGGGAAGATTTTGGGCGAGTGCTCGATGTAGAACGGCGCCAGGTCCTTGGCGGCGTACAGTGGCCGTCCGTTCTTGTCCGGGGCTGTGAGCATCGCCGTCAAGAGGCCGCCCGTGCTTGTTCCGGCGACGACGTCGAAGTAGTCTGCAATCCTCGCGTCTGGCCCGTCCAGTTCCTGCACAGACGCAAAGCGAGAGCTCACGAGGCATCAAAACCTGACAGAAATGAAGTTCCCGTCCAAACAAAAAACTGACAGCGCGGCACAGTAAACAGCACAGGTGCACACGTATCATGAAACACTACGTCTCTTACTTGAAGCTTTTCTTCGAGGAAGGCGAGGATTTTGGCAGGGATGATCCCTCTGACGCCACCACCGTCGATGCTCAGGACGGAGACCAGCTTGACCTTGTCAGGGGAATCGTTATGTGTACTTGCCATCTTTGATTTTGATGGCGCAGATAGGTATGGGCTTCTAAGTTATGAGAAGGAACAGAATGTAGCCAAGGAACTACTTGTACCAGGAAGCAAACCATTAAGGTTTTTATAGAGACATGCCTGGGTCTGGAATTCTGGATCATATCAAGGAAGAAGCAAGGACCATGTTATTAGCTCATTTGCAGGGTGATATCGTGTCAAACTAATTGGGAGAGGCCAACTAATGCGATTATTTAATATAACATCCCGAGATTAGTTATTAGTCGCCTTCAACTACCTGTAGTTAGACAAGAAATCAGTGTTTGGATGGCTTTGTACGGTATCTCAAGTTCTATTAAAGACATCAATGTCCATTGTACGGCTACAAGGACAACATCTCAACCAAATTATTTCTACCACTCTCCTAGCAAATGTTAAGTTTCCAAATAGGTCTTGCAATTAAAAAAAAGGCAAATGTTTGGTTCCCTGCTTACAAAACTATTTATCAATCTGCTGCTAGAATTTACAAAACTGAATGGGTTTTCATCCAAAAACAAAATTATGCATGGAGGTACCTGGAAAGCTGGAAACCGAAATGCAAGAATACTGGAAATAAACTGCTCGTCTTGTCAGTTTCACATGCTCCTGCAATTCTAAATGGCTTGTAACAACTCGTGCTTTAAGAAAGGAGCACATGATGATGCTAGAGTTGACAAATAGTAGGCATGTTTTTATTCAAAGCACAAAAGTTTATGGTTACTACTTTCAAGAGTTCGGGCATATATGTTTATGCCCTTCCAGGAAGATTAAAGGGAAAATATGAGTATAAGTTTGTTGCGAGATGTATCTTTACTTTTTGCTCCTCTCTCAGATAAACAAAACATTTATGTGTTCTTAGAATTCTAATATCCCTAATTCATCCACTTTTCCACTAAACCATTTCCCAAACAGATCTTGCAATAAAAACAATGCAAATATTTGGTTCTCTGTTATAAAACTACTGACTCATCTGCTGCTAGAGTTTAGAACATTCAACTGATTCCCCCAACTACCCCCCCACCCCGCCCGCGCGCGCGCACACACACATGGGAGGTACCTGGAAAGCTGGAAACCAAAATACAAAAATACTAGCAATAAACTGCTCGTCTTGTAAGTTTTGAACATGCACCTGCCAATTCTAAATGCCTTGTGAGAACTTGTGCATTAAGAAAGGAGCACATAGCGAAGTTAGCGTTGACAAACAGCCGGCATGTTCTTATTCACAGCATATAAGTTTATGTTTACTACATTCAAGAATTCAGGTAAGGTTTATATCTTTTCAGGAAAAGGAAAAATATAAGGAGCATAAAATTTGTAGTATTAGTGTTAGCCTTTGATCATCAGGGAAAAGAAATGTCTTATAGTTCCTGATATGAAAAGGACAAGTTTGAAAACATTAAGCTGCCATATAACGTGGCTGGAATGAATAGAGCTGATACCTTCCACAATACATGATCAGAGACACGCTGCTGTTTTCTACTATCCTGCCCGTTTATTATCATTATCTTCATAAGCTTGCCAGAATAAACCAAGTATCCATAACGCACAGCTATGTCCTTCCAAAGACTGTTAAATTGTAGAGATTAGTCTTTATGATGATGACCAAACTAAAGCAGTTGTGCATGTGTGTTGTCCGTTGTGTAAACAGGTCTGCTGTCTCGGTGACAATAAAATAGATGAGATTCCGAGGGCGGTTGTTGAGTGCAAGGAAAATAAACTAATCTGTTGCAGATCAGCTAACTAACCATGTTTGGTGGATAAAGTATGTCAGACTATAATCAATCTTTTTTTCTAAGTAGTTAGCACAGTAAATGTTTGATCTACCTCTTTTTTTTTTCCGTGCGATTTGTTTGGTCAGGGCAACAATGTCATGGATAATAGGATTTCAAATCGAGCAATTAATCCAGTCTCCAAACACGGACGTGTTAGAAACGATCAAACAGGATCCAAAAACAAAAGAGGTAGCCATCAGTTGTATCTTTACAGAGGGCAGCGGTTCAATACATGCATGTATCTGAAACTTCTCAGATCCCTAGTAGTAATTAGTATCTAAATACTTATTTTATCCTCAAATACCAATATACAGCTTTTGCTTCACTATGGAAGCAAATATTTGAATAGTCATTTCAACAAGCACACAATCGATTACAGTATATTATCAGTACTGCATGCAGTGAAATTTACCAGAAAATCTGACAGATTGACACCGTAGGTTTGCATAATTTCACAAGGACTTGACAGTGATTCATCTCACAGCTAAAGAGCAATTCGAAGTTTCCAGTTCAACATTCAGATTGGTCCATTCAGAATGCCTTTTTAACTGATCAACAAAGACAGATGTTTGGATCATCTTCGTCAGAATCAAATTCAACCTGCCAACCAGTTCAAACATGTTAATTAATTGCAAAAATATGTATAGAAACTGATATAAATTTCCAAGTTTAAAGAAATAAAAATTTCACGATATATAAGGAGCTATTCCTTTTGGATTATTATGACATAAATCTATATAGTAGTACTAGATTTATCAGCCCTGCTCTCTGTCTACCTGAAATGATATATGCACTGTACTTGACTGGGATTCAAGTCTAAACAAACATAATCTCAATGCAATGTTTTTGATAGAACCAACATAAATTGTATCAATGAAATGTAGAGAACTATAACAGCAAGGAAATCACTTCCAAGTATTTTCTAATGGCAATATCTTTACAAAAGAAAAAATAAATTATGTAACTCACATTTTCGTCTCTGTACCATTTGCCATGGCAGTCCCGTTTCCAACCTGAAGCAGTGAATCTAAGTTCTTGCTCCTGGCGTTTTTGGATGTCTGATTGCCTCTCTGAAACTACATTGCCTTGACTCTGATTTCCAACAGAAGCTTCTCCTTTAGTACTGTTACACTCAATCGATCCCGTACTTCCAGTCAAGGTTTTCATTGAAATGCCAGGAGAAACATGGTAGTCACCAGGTGAATCATGTGTCGTCCTCTTCTGATCACAAGGTATCGTGTTGGCGTTGAAATTATTCAATCTGGTCGACTGTGCTTCCAAAATAGCCCTTCGGGTCTGTTCAATTAAAGGTTTTTCTTTCATAACAGCGGGCATAACACGAGCGCGCGGATTACTGGAATTTGAAAGAGTGGTATCTGAAGAAAGTGCCAGTCTTTTGTTAATTTCATGCTGTTCCGATAATACTTTCTCCCTCAACCTAGATTCTGCTGCCATATGCCGTGCCCCTTTATTATGCATCTGTTAATTTAATGCCGTCAGAAAAGCAACAGCAGTAGAAGAACTATGGTCATAGCAAGATTAATGACAAATAACAACATTAATATAATGGGCAGAAAAAAAAATAGAGGATAAAATAACTGTCAGGTATATCATATAGTGTCAGATCTTTTGAAGTTTTATCAGCAATAACTAGATTAACTGGGTGCAATTAACACTGACAGATTAATCATCAAATCTACTTTCATCAGTGTGTTCCAACATGGTTCCGTAAAAATTAGTAAGCGATGTACTTGTTGAATATGTCATGTCTAAAATGACATGTTGAGGTGGTAGGAGCCATTACACATCCACTGAAAGTTAGGAACTTAAAAACAAATCAGCTTCCTGGACAACATTTACGCTATGTCTCGAGGGATTATTAAAGATGCTGAAAGACAGTTATTGTGGAACAAAATTTCAATCTAAAAGAGCGGTTTCATAATGTTTTCTTCAGATCATCACGTGAATCCACATTGCTACTAGCATGCAGCTACTGATGTCCCAAATAAACCAAACCTCCATTCTTAACTGTTACAGTGACATATTTCAGATAACGTGACCTGACCGTGATTAGATACCCGATCATAGTAATGCTAGGAAAAATACTAAACGTAGATTAATACATGGGAAATGAGATCTTAAACGACCAAATTCTCTCTAATGCATACAACAATTCATACACGCATGGGCAATCCGACAGCTAACTAACTGTGAGATTCTAATACATCAGTTGGAAATGGAGGAATCGCTTACTGAGAGCATGAGGGGGGAGTCGAGGACGGGGCGGTGGGGGCAGACAAGGCAGGCGAGCTTGCCGTTGGGGAGCCTCCTGAAGGAATTATGGGTCGAGGGAGACGAGGACGCTGAGGCAGGGAGCATGAGGTCGTCGACGCGGCGCTTCCGCTGCTGAGCCTCGCGCCCCCAGCTGTCGCCGCCGAACACGCTCATGCCGCCTTCCTCGTCGTCGCTGCGGCGGCCGCCGGAGGAGGAGGTGGTGGTCGTTTGGACCACGTCTGCCTGGACACACTTGTTTTGCTCATTCCTGGAATGCCACTTGGGCTTTTGTGGAAACATGGGCTGTGGATTTAGAAGACAAAGAGGCCTATTTTCCTGGATTTAGAAGTCACGCGTATGGGCCCCAAAAGAAATGTCCGTTTTAGCAATACTATATTTTGGAAGTATTTTCTTGCAGACAATGATAAAATATTAAATTCGCTTTACATGCTTATAAAATGTGTATATTTTTCCTAGTGCACGTTATAAGAAGTGTATATGAAGTACTAGTAGCCAATGAAAAGTTCAACTTCATCCTTCACCTTTGAAAAGGTCCAATTTACTCCTTTGAACTTGGTTCAATTTCCCTATGTGCTTATCCACATTGGCATGCCATGTCAGTTTTGCCCATCCCTTTGATTTGTTAGATTTGGTTATCAGCTGCGCAAATTATCTATGTTTTGATCCTCGCTCCCATTTCACAATGGGTCTGCTTGTTTGCTGCCTGCCAGACAGTTGCGTTCCGTTGGCATGCACCGCGGCAGATGTCCAAAATCAAAAACTTGAGAGAGACGCATGGCTCATGTAGATTGAGCAGTGCTTCAACGAAGCAAGCCCTATGATGTAGTTTGGTTGGTGCCGAAGCACCTATCTTAGACCTAAGGCGTCCATAATCAGACGCTTGAGCGTTGTGCTTGAGTCAGACATCTTTTTCAGGATGCAGGCCAAACAAAGCCCATAGGAGAAAAAGAAGGGTAAAAAGAATATTTCATTTGTATGGTTTCAAACCGATCAAAACTGAAATAGCGCGCCAACATGAACAACCCACATCCCACATAGGATTAAGAATCAAAGTGAAGCAAACCAAAGTTCAAGGACTAAATTCAATCATTCTACAATTCGAGTTACCCTTCGGGATAGTTCCTGAGATGCCCATGATTAGGTGCACCTAGCAATTCAGTCCATATCAGACGCCACAATCCAAGCAACAGCCAGACACACCAGGTGCCATCCAAAATCACTGCACGCACCCACAAGACGCAACCCCACAAGGTCCTGATCTATCCCCCACTTCCCAGTCAAATCCCCGCCTCCTCCACTGTGCTCCCCACGGCGAGCACCCCATGGATCCCGCCGCCGTCCGGCGGCGGCAGGAGGCGGAGCGGTGGATGAGCGAAGCCGAGAAGCTCCTGATTGCGCGGGACCTGGAGGGCTGCAAGCAGTTCGTCTCCCAGGCGCTCTCCACCGACCCCAGAGTACCCGGCGCGGACGACCTGTTCGCCGCCGCCGACGTCCTCCTCGCCGCCCGGCGCCGGCGCCTCTCCTCTGGGTCCCCCGACCCCTACGCCGTCCTCGGCCTCGACTCCTCCGTCCCGGCCTCCCGCGACCCGGACGTCGTCCATTCCCACTACCGCCGCGTCTCCCTCCTGCTCAACCGCTCCCACCCCGACCGCCCCTGCTCACTCGCCTTCGCGGACGCCGGACGCCTCGTCGCGGACGCGTGGGCTTTCTTGTCGGACCCGCTCCGCAAAGCATCCCTCGACTCCGATCTCGAAGCCGCCGCCGCCGCCGCCGCAGCTAATGCTGCAGCAGCCGCCAAAGCAGCTGCCGCCGCAGCCGAAGCAGCAGCTCGTGCGCCACCCGCTTCCTCTCCAGAGAAGCAGCAACAGCATCAGCCGCAGCCGCAACCACAGCCACCGCAGCAACAACCACAGTCGCCGCGTCTACAGCCAAAGTCGCCACCGTCTGCTGCCAAACCACGGCAAGCGGCATCGTCCACGCCGCCATCAAAGCGTGGGCGACCGGCGCGTGCTGCCAAACCCACGGCAACCCCGCCGGATCGGCAGCAGGAGGCAGAGGCACCGCAAGCGCCAGCGTTCTGGACGGCATGCCCGTCCTGCTGCCACTTGCACCAGTACGACAGCTCATTCAAGGCGCAAACGCTGCTCTGCCCGAGCTGCCGCCGGCCGTTCTTGGCCACTGCAATGGCCACAATGCCGCCCATTGTGCCAGGCACTGACATGTACTACTGCTCCTGGGGGTTCTTCCCAATGGGGTTCCCTGGAGGCCCTGCATTTGCCGGACCGTTCAATTCCCCGGCGCAGCAGGCCCCGACTACTCTAGGATTTTATCCAATGGGGCCATACTTACCATTGCCAGGCCAAGGTGGCGTTGCAGAAGGCAATATGGCGGTTGGTGCTGGCAATACCGTTCCTGTCACTTCCACGGTGACAGAGGCAGCGCCGGCAGTGGCAATGCCAGTGAAGTCCTCGCAGGTAAAGGTTGGAGCAAAGAAGCGAGGGCGGCCCAAAGGCAGCAAGAACAAGAAAGTGGTGATTGAGATCAATTAGGGCTACTACAAGGATGGAGTGGCGAATGGTAGGGCTATGACAGAGGGTGAAATGGCAAACTGTATACATCGTGATGCCGCTCGACATTGGTATCTGTTGTAAACAAAATTTTCTTTAATGTGTGGGGTAGTTTATTTCTAGTTAGTGCCTTAGCGGATGACATCGGAGCTGTAGATGGTCAAGAATTGAAATTCGCCCACAGTATTTTCGGTGACTAGGTTACCCTATTTTCATTGCAAAGTGGGGATTGGGGTTAGTTCAGCTAGCTGTTCAGTGTTAGCGGTAAATGTTGCAGTGTTTTTTTAGGGTAGCAGCCACTCAGCAGACAAATGTGCTGTTTGTAAATGGTAAGATTATGAGATTAATAATAGCTCTGCGAAATGTACATGACTTAGGATTATGTTGTTGTAAGCTTGCGTATGAGATGTGCAGCGGCTGATTTAACTTGTAAGATCATCAGCTGGATAATTAGTACTGAGATGTAAATCAGTTGGAAGAATGAAACTGCTGGGAGCTTGCATATGTAATTGTCAATATGCATTGGATTGAGTGAAAGGCCTTGCAGAAGTGCTCCAGTTGGTGCAGGTAAATCATGATGTGTGCCTTTTTCTGTCTCCTCATTATGCAACAATTTGTACTGTTAATAAAATGGTAAGATATGTACTACTTCTGTAGTGAAGATAGAGGATTCAGTATGGTGCGATAACTAGATTAACATGCGATGCAGTGATTGTATTTCAAATTACAAACATTTTCTCTCTTAACCAGTCTGGTCTGATCTCCCTGCAATCAAAAGAGTATGAGGAAGTTGCAATCAGTTCAGAAGTTCCAGGCCACCACCTGAATGAAATGACCATTTTGAACCACTGGTTGACTCATCTCAGTCCTTCAAATCTAAGGTTATTTCGATCATAGGGGGCAATAGAAACAGTTGCCTTTTGTTCCTCTTTGAAACAGGTTCAACAGGTTCTCAGAAACAGAATTCGATGGAACACAAATCATACACTGACAGTTCAACTTCCATACTACGACTGAGCCAAGAAACATTAAGGGGTGTTCGTTTCTCTATGCCTAAAGGTCACATCAAAACTAATCTTGTTATTTAGGTGTTTTAAATAAGTCTAATTAAAAAACTAACTGCAGAACCTTGTACTAATTTGCGAGACGAATCTAATGAGGGTAATTAAGCCGTGATTAGACGATGGTTACTGTAGCATCAATGTAGCGAAACATAGATTAATCAGGCTCATTCGTCTCGTAAATTAGCCTACATCTGTAAAAAGGTTTTGTAATTAAACTTATTTAAAACGTCTAAATAGCAAGATTAGTTTTGATGTGATCTCTAGGCCTAAATTGCCGAACCGGCACTTACTCGTTCCCATTTTCCTTTTAACTTTTCGTGTTCAACGGGCTACTTATTTTTGTTAGCTAGGCTTGCCTAGAAAGCCCACTAGAAAGTGGCCCGCGAACGACCCGCATGTGACGTCGGTCGTCACTCGCACAGTGGTGCTGGGCGAAGGCGAAGCGGCCTGCAGTTTCCTGCTGCTACAGCACTGCAGCGTCCCGCTGCTGGAGCAGCGATCCTGCGTCCTCGTTCTCTGCTTCCCTCTCCTCCGTCCTCCCCCAAATCCCAATCCTCAAAGGAGCGGTTCTGTAGCGGCGTCGAGCGCAGATCGATCCGGGCTTCGAGCCGATTTCTTCTGTTGGTAAGAAACCCTAGCTTTCTGTGATGAATTGTTCTAAGAGCGGCGGGGTTCTGGTTTGGGAGATAATTTTGTCGATCCTTTAGTGGCGGATGGGGGCAGTCGAACCCAAAATCCTCGTTCTCTCAATTCGCTACCTGCTGATCCAGCTAGTGGTTTCCTATGCACGGTTCTAGTTCGGCTCGATTAGGATCTTCCTCTCCACTTCTCCAGGGCGCGCTAGATGGATCCCTGCTGCGATTTGGGATCAGTCTGTATGCGCTTATCTGTGTAGGTGAACGATTTGTACTAAGTTTGCTCGTTCGTTATGCTACTTCTACCCCGCTGCCACACACCCAGATCCCAGGCAGCAAAGCACGACAACGGCGCAGCAAGCGCGGCGGCCAGAACGGGGCACAAGACTGCCGCTCCTCCTTCTCCTCCAGCTTCGACAGAAGGTGAGAGAGCTTTGCTCTCCTCCGCGATCCTTGAATCCTCCTCCTTCTTTTTGTAGTTTACATTTAGGCTGGATGCAGTCCCCCTGCACTCCCGGGGCGGGTATGTGAAGAAATTATCAACCCCATCAATGCCGGGCAGCTGTGCCTGGTGACGGCACTTCTCGGAGGAGAGGGGAGGAGGGCGTCTCTCCGCTGGCGATGGGTAGGGCAGGTGCCTACCTTGCCCAATCGGTCAGTCCGCCTCGGCTACGTCTCGCGCTAGGATATCCCTGTTTTTTAACTGTGACGTGTGTGGAATGAAGCTATTATAGGAGGGGTTCTTTGATTTAGGAAGTAGTAGGCACACGAATGTGCCTAGCTGTGAAGCTAATGATGCAAGTCTGACTATGAACTGAACAATTCTAGTTTGACGGAACTTCGGTTAGAGGAATACATTTATTTACCTTCCAAATTTAGCCTTGGATGTCATTATCGCAACCTTTCATTATTATCTTCATTCCTGCCGGCTGCCGCATAATTGGATCGCATTTTTCTTTTTTGGTATACTGGCATGATTTCCTATAATTGCCTCAGATGAGTGTGTTGTGCTCGCCGTCACAAAATGAGAAAGTTAGCACAGTTGGGTATTGCAGCTTTCCTGCTTTATCCTCACAGATGACTCGAATTCAATGATTTCCTACCCCATCTTGCTTGGGACAAAAGGCTTTGCTGCTGTTGTTGTTGGTTTTCTTTCCATAGTGCAACTGGCACTCACAATGAATATTCTTTGTAACACTCTGTTCCATGCCTAATCTCGATGCAGGTCTGCACTGGTCGTTATGGTGAATGAAATTTCAGACAATGAATATGAACACGCATCAGCGTCTGAGCTTTCAAAAAACAAGTTAAAGCACAATTTTCGTCTGGGAGATATAACATGGGTTAAACAAAGTGGCTCTTCATGGTGGCCAGCTCAGGTATGGCACACTTGCGAGCACTCCATCTCTTGGCGGGAAAGTACAGTTTTCGTAACAGTTTAACAGTGTACGTTACCACTTGCTAGTTGTCAGTGTCCATGTTGCTTGCTGCACATCAGCATTAATTCAAAATGGACAGATTATATTTGAATATAAAACTGGTAGGGCTAATTTATAGCTTCACATTATTGGTCTAATAGCTATGTTGATGAACAATGTTGAAGGATGAAACAGTTTTAGAGTTCAGATACCATTGTCTTAGTACTTGTGTGATGTCAGAATTTTAAGTCAATACAGCAGTTTTTTGTTTATAATTGCTTGTTCAATGCCTTATCTTCCCAAGGCTTGTAATTTTACCCGCTTTATGTTTATGAATTCGAGGTTATTGACGAAGCATGTGTTGGTAGCAAGCCTAAGAAGAAGGGCAAACATGATTGCCTTGTCCGGTTGTATGGCACGTGCCAATAGTAAGAGATCCTATGGACACATGTAGCTTATCTTTTTCTTATGAACATTACTCATCGCGAGAGAAGTTAATTGTTTCTGTTGTTTTATTTTCAGCTTGTACGTAGATCCATGGAAGTCCAACACAGAATTCGAAATGGTATGCAGTATGCACAAGCCTCTATCTCATTTGGGCAATTTTTCGTAGTGCTGGTGATAAGATTAATTCTGATATGATCTAATTATGCAGATGCTGAAGCAACAAAACAAAAATGCAACGGAACTACTTCGTGAGGTGCTTGATAAGGTAGTCATCTTTACACTAAACATATTTACAAATAAAAATATTGGCACAACTTGTTGACAGAGTTTTCTTAAATCCAATAACTCAGGATATGTATCGTGCTGACTCGTCCAGTGATTATGATGAGGAAGCTGACAACTCAGAAGGTGATCTTTTCTTTCTTCTTCTTCTTCTTTTTTTTTTTTTTTTGCCTGTTCAACCTTGCGCAAAAATGGAAGTTGTTGTGGTCAATAATTTGATCATTCATTCACGATATGCTCATTTAGTATAGTTATTGTGAAAATGGATATTTTGAGTTGATATGGAAATTCTTCATGTTGATGCTTTGGAAACATGTTCTATACGGGGCATTGTCAATGTGAACGCAATTCATGTTTATGGTTGCTTAGAACTGTAGATTTTATGAACACTAGTGCTATTAATTTTGGCTACACGGCATGCTTATTTAATCACTCGAGCTTTCGGTTTTATTACTATTATTATTGAAATGGATTCAGTTTCGAATTTGTCATAAACAAAGCAAGTTTATTGTACTTCAGTTGCTATACATTTGATTTGAATTCAATTTTCAGGCACTCAAACCAAAGTGACCACAGGCAAGACCTCTTCTAGGAAAATCAGAAAACAGGAAGGTTTGAAGCAGTGTAGTTACAATGGTGTCAAAAAATCGGCAACCGCTGAAAACCTGGAAGATGAAAGCGAAAATCAAGACCAAGAAGTTCGGAGCACTGCAACAACTGGAACTTTTCAGAAAGGAAAGCGCAGACGTGGGAGAAAGTCAAGCTCTAGCCATGATACAGCAGAAACCATTGACAAAGATTCTTGTGATAATTCAGCTGAAAGTTTAAGAGGCAAGAGACAGAAGCGAGGAGTTCAATCGGTTGTCAGAAGGGAAGGGTTGAGGCGATCAGCTCGTGCTACTGCAAAAGAATATTTGGATTCATCTGAGGACAGAACAACGTCATTTACTGATACAGATGCAGGTGAAGATACAACTGAAGATTTAAAGGTTCATGAAACTTTAGCCCCTCACACAGAAATAAAGGCTATGGTTAGAGATATACTGTTCAAGGAAATAATTGACAGGGAGCATGATGCTGAAATGGCTTATGTTGATGAAGTGATAAACGGGATTTGTAACACTGCTGTGGACAGCATAACATGTGGAGCTACTGGTTCTATGAAGGGTGGACAAGGCATCAAGCAGAATGGTACTGGAGTGGAGGGTGAGTCAAGTAATGTGACGCAAAAACAGAGAAAATCGGATCAAACAACTGAGGACACAAAGAACGACCACAGTAACTCTTTGAAAGAGGTTATTGATACTACTCCCGTAAGTCAACCCTCTCGTTCACCCTCCATATTTCCCAACTCCAGTATAGGTTCATAATAATGATGTACTAATTTGATGAAATTCCACCAGAGCAGGGAGGCAGCGATGAAGGGACCGGGGCAACTTAGCGCGCGCCAAATGAGGCAAATCCGGATCATGCAAAGCCTAGGGCTTATTGCTCCATCGGGATCTCCATTTGGCAAGAACACGGTGATTGCATCCAACACGTCACTAACTCATAAGTCGATCGCGACAACTTTCAGAAACACTTAGGTCCCGTGAACAATCACTAACATTTGGCAGTCCTGACTTCAGTGCTTTCTGCCTGGTAGCTCCATGGGGCATAAACCATAGAGTTACTGGCAGAATTCAGCTTTTGGTGAACCCCAGTATGTGGCACATGATTGGCTACAATACGTTGGGGTTGTTTCTCTCCTCTGTAGAGGATTTGAACGAATTTAATCGCAGTATCTATGTAAGACATGGTGATGTACCTCTGTAATTTTTTTTACCGAAGGTATTGACATATCGTACTTCTGTAGCTGCGTCACATTGGCCAATGTTGTGCCTATTGAAACTCGCACACCCTCGTTGGGTTGCCCTGAATTATATTCCCTGTCATTAAAATGCAGTAGCTATACTTGTTTAGTGGTACTACATTTTACATGATTTGAACTGTTGGAACGGAAAGGGATGTGCCGTGAGGTGATGTTGCACGGTAAAAGATGGTAAAGCAATGCACGTGAGCAATGGAGAATTTTTCCATCGACGGCGAGGTCGTCAGAGGCTCACTGCGGCCGTGCTGCCTTGGCGAGAAACACCATACGCATGGAGAACCTGTCGGCGTGACACGATGGCACGTCTGCAATGCGTTCCTGTTGCCAATGTGGAAAATTTCAGAGCAAACCAGATCGATGCACATGTGCCGCCTTCACTGCATTTCTATGGTGGAACCGAACAGTATCGCTGGCAACAGACATTGTACATACGTACTACTTTCTGTTTTGGCGAGTCTCTACTACTCTCTAGAGCGCAGATCGACTGCTGCTACCTGAAAACCTACACAGACTACAATTTTGAATGCAGCGGTAAAAGGTTTGAGAGCAGGATTGATCTCCAGTTCGTTCGAATCATGAGTCGAATCGTGACGTGTCCCTGCCTCTCTCTTTGCACTGCAGCCTTTCATCTTTCTTTTTTTTTTTTTTTTGCCTTCCCTCCTGTACCAGTCTCCTATCCTGTTCGCGAGTACCGGCTGTTGCGCGGCGAGGGGACACGCGATAAAAAGAGCACGGTGAACTTGTCTCGATTCACCGAAGCGCTGGAGTGGCGCGTGAAAAGGCTGTGTGGTTTCGTTCCAGTGTTTTGTTTGTGTTTTTATTTACTGGGGCCGGTGAAACGGCATGGAAAGCTTGATGGATTTCTCTTGAGCCTTTTGAACACTGTTTGGAAGTCTGCAGACGTGCAGTCGCAACCATGCTTTAGCAGGCCGGATCGGCTGCTTCCTGGTACGGCGACTAATCTCATTTCAGCCGTGTGCACATTAGTGTCAAGAAAAACATTCGCCTGTAGTAGTACTTAAAACTTTGTATTCTATACTGTACAAAGTAATTTTGTCATCCCCTCAGCAAAAAAAAAAAAGAAAAAGAAAAAGAAAAAAGAAGTAATTTTTTCATCGACATCACACAATTGGCAAACATGAAGAGCCAACGTTACAGTGTTGTTGGCTGCCGACGATTTCCCCTGACTAACCCAACCGGCCGACAAGTTACGTTCCAAGGGGTCCGTAGAAAAGAAAGCAGCCAGCAGAAATTCTGAGTCAGTCGCCAATCCCAAAGGCTGCTGCAGACCCTGCCTGCTGCAACGCAGCGATCAACCCCAGGCGCTGTGTCCCCTCCATGTTCCCCGCCGGTTTGCCTGCTCGGCGGCTGGACGTGAAAGAAAGAACACTCGTCCAGATCGAGAGCCCGTTCGTTCTCACGGTCTTTCAAAAAAAGAGAAAATCGTTCCCACCGCCCCCCGGCAGGCCCGGCCGCGCGATAGGTGCCAAAACAGCCGTCGTCGCCGCGCCCGCGCTGACGCCAACCGGCCCAGCCCCGAACAAAAAGGGCGCGCCACCGCCACGGCGTGTCGGCGCGAAGCCCGAGCGACGAGCACTGCAGTAACCGCACAGCGCCTGGGGTTTCCCGCCGGCTCGATCGCCGATCGGTCTCCTTTTTAAAGCCCCCCCGCCCCGCGCCGCTTCCCCTTCCGGTTCCGGCTTGTTGGTTGGTTGACCTCCGGGCTGTGCAGCTGAGGAGGCGGCGGCGGCTGAGGGAGGGAGGGATGGCGACGGACGGGGAGTGCTCGGCACCGGCGGCGGCGGCGCGGAAGGGACCGCAGGTCCGGAGCCACAGCGAGGCCGAGCGGAAGCGGCGGCAGCGGATCAACGCGCACCTCGCCACGCTGCGCACCCTCGTCCCCTCCGCGGCCCGGGTACGTCGTCGGTTACACGTGATGTGCGAGAGAAATAGTGCATGTATGGGATTCTGGGCGACGCATGGCTGAGCTTGCGATCGGTCGCGCATGCAGATGGACAAGGCGGCGCTGCTGGGCGAGGTGGTGCGCCACGTGCGGGAGCTGCGGGCGAAGGCGGCCGACGCGACGGAGGGCGCCGCCGGCATCATTTCCGCGGAGTGCGACGAGGTGGGCGTCGTCGAGGAGCAGGACGAGGACGACCACCACCACCGTCGTCCCGATCACCGCTTCTGCTCCGACGACGGCCGCGGGTGCCCGCGGCGCGTCAGGGCGTGGGTGTGCTGCGCCGACCGCCCGGGGCTTCTCTCCGACCTGGGCCGCGCCGTGCGGGCCGCCAGCGCGCGCCCCGTCCGCGCCGAGGTCGCCACCGTCGGCGGCCGCACCCGCAGCGTCCTGGAGCTGGACGTCTGCGCCGCCGCAGCGTCCGACGGCGGCAGGGCGGCGCCGGCGCCGCTGTCCACGCTGCGCGCGGTGCTGCGTAACGTGCTGCTAGACCGCGGGGAGGCGGACCGCCTCGCCGCCGCCGCGGCGGCGGAGGAGGGGTACAAGCGGCCGCGCTTCTCGGCGGCGCCGGTCGGCGAGGTGCAGTGAACCTTCTTCCACCATGGGAGGAGCGGGCTCATACATACCCTCGATCGTACACTACTGTCTCGACTGTTTTCGTGTTACTGTTGTAGATTTTACGTGTGCTTTGTCGCGTCTGGTCTCGTTGTACTTGCAAGCAGCACGGTCATGCAGACTTGCCAGGCGTGTATACTGTTTCCAACTTACTCGATTTCAAGTGACCGTGGTTGGAGGGCTAGACAACACTTTGACATGGAGCATTGCCACGCTTAGCAGCGCCCTGTTCTACTTCTATTCTCCTGTAAAACAAGAGCGATCACTGAAGACTAAAAGAGTTTAGAAGAACAGCTTTACGATTTTTTGGACTGACTTAAAGATTGAACATCCATGGCAACATCCCTTAAAGAACTAATCAACCAAAACGTATCTCCTTGTCTCCACCCGTTGTTAAGCTGCACGATATGATCCTACTGCTTTGATGGCCTCACTACTGTGGATAATTCAGTTTGAACATCCATGGCAACATAGACGCCCAAGCAGGACGGAGATGACAGTCGACATTGTAACGGTTGTGTGATTGTGTACAGGATGCCAAGATGTTTTGTTCAGTTATCATCGTCAAGAAATGTAGTTGTAACCACAAAGAAAAATCTCTTTATGTCGACTTTGATGCACAGCAGATGTTGGCGTTCTTGGCATATGCGTCGAATATGATTTCTCCAGAATGCATGGTACGTTCTTTTTGGCTGGTAGATAATTCTTTTTTGACAGTGCTGTTGGTAATGTGCTTGTAGGTTTCCAGTTGTAAGGGCGGCAATAAACAATTTAAATTATGATTATGAATGTACAATGCTCGCGATCTCATTCAAATAGACTTTCGTACCCAGCAGTAACAAAAGGTAGAATGTCAAGGTTGCACATATCTTGAAGCCTGGAATTTCCAAATCATTGTTTTCAAATGTGTATTAATCCTAGATCATACATCAATTTGAAAATAATCGACATTTTGGTCAAGAATTTTCTAGATCGCTGAAATTTCTAACCATTTGATATGTTGAAAATTGTGTTGCACACCATTACGTTACATACATGCTGAAGCTGGGTTCGGTCAAAAGAAAAAAAATGCAGAGCAACAAATCCAACAACTCGACCGTCCATTAGCTCAACAATCGTGCAAGAAATTCCTAACTCCCTAAAGTACAGGCCCAAAGTGCATTGGCGGATAAACAACCAAGGACAGTTTAAGTTTAGCAGCCAGAGTACAGGTCAACAACCAAAATACCATTGTTGTTGTTCCCCTGATCACATTTTGCTATAAATAGTCCCCGCATGCATCATCGCAAAGCAAGACAACTCGAATAGCTTCCCAAGTACCAGCTACAGTCAGTTACCATGGCTTGTGGTGGAACCGGTTGCCATCTTCTTGTCCTGCTCCTAGCCTTGACAGCCTTCAATGGCAGCTTCGCAGCTCGCCGTCTTTTGGACACAGCAGCAGCACCAGAGGCCGCACCGACTCAGCCTTCCATACCAGCAGTTCCAAGCACACTGCCTCCAATGCCATCCATACCAGCAGTTCCAACCACAGTGCCTCCGGTGCCTTCCATTCCAGCAGTCCCCAAGGTGACAGTCCCACCAATGCCATCCATTCCCATCCCAAAGGTCGCCCTGCCGCCAGCAGCCGCAGGCACAATCCCATCTCTACCAATTCCTACAATTCCCACCACCGTACCAACCATTCCGGCAGTGCCCGGCACCCTGCCTCCAATGCCCTCCATCCCCACTACTGTGCCATCCATTCCAACCACGATCCCAACAACAATCCCTACCATTCCTGGGTTCCAGATGCCTCCCATTCCATTCCTGGCTCCACCACCCAAAACCGCCAGCCCTTGAACTTCATAGTAGCAGGAGACTTGTATTTATCACTGTTGGTCAGGACTTGATACGTCATGAGGTCATTATCAGTTTGTTTGTCATGGTTGTTCTGCTATTTGGGTGGTACTGGCTAGCATGTTGTGTTATTGTAAATGCAGCCAGTCGATTGTACCATTTTGTCATCTGCTATTTAAGTATTACATAATTTTCTACATTTCAGTTTTACATAGTTTTCTACATTGCTAAACAAGATAAGCTCCCTGCAATCATAGAAGACCTTTTCCCTATCTGACAGAACCAACAACATTATATACCATAAGCACTAAGAAACAAGGGACAAAAATGTATGTTTCTTGATGTCTCATATTCAATTCAAATTGCTAACATACAAATTGTAGAACAAACTTCCAAAGCATAAGAGCATGTAGGTAATGCGGCATGCAATGGAAAAATGAGAAGATGTTATCACATGATGGCAGAATGAACCAACGAATCGCCAATTTGACCTTGAACCTATATCATTCTGAAATTCAAAAGATAACTGGGCAATACAGAAAAAAAACAATGAGGCTTTCATTAACGGGCAGCTAGTCAATACATTTTTACTGTCAGTGATAAATAACATTCTTTGCAAAGCAGGACTGTACAATTTAGAAAGGGGGATGAATATTTCTGGTGACTACATGCCTGGTGAAGCGAAAACGGCATGGAGATTAGGGAAAGGCATGCAAGTACATATGATTTGAGTGCCTCCATACTTACAATCAAATAACTGAGCTATATAGTTGCGTCTTAAAGATTGCAACTTGAAATCATCCTCATCCCCTGCCTGACGTTTAAAGAAGTAATTCTATCTTCCTGCTGCAAGCTGAATTCACCGCATTTCCAAGATCCTCAATTTTTTCATACCCTAATTTGAACATGACCATTACTGTACCATCTTTGCCAGTGTCGTAGTCCTGTTTAATATCTTCAGCTTGGAAATGCTGCAGCTGTTTGAAGATGTAACTTAGTCATACATATGCTTCTGAAAAAATAAAACAAATGGGAAGCAGAGTGACATAACCAAGATAAGAAAACAGAGCTTTAAATGTCGGCAGCAACCATTGATAGATGGAATTTTATATGTTATTTTAAACATCTAATTTGGTGAACATGAAATTGGTTGCATGCTAGAGTTACAATCACACAACCATGGATTCGCTAAGCGTTGTTGGAAAATAAACTCAGAGCTACAACTTTCAAGAAGTAACTGCTAAAACCTAGAGTCCACCAACTGTACAGTATCAACTTTCAGTACCTTATAGGTGCCTGCGCATCTAAGTCCCATATAATAGCATCAGTAAAGCAACTTACGAAAAAAAGATCAGATAATTAGGAATTATGACTCCACATCACTATGTCAAAATACAAACAACCCCCCTCAATTGTTTCAATATGTAGACAATTTTGAGTTCAACTTGGCGCATTGTATGCCCGGCCATCATTGATAGCGCCTAAATGCAAATAGAAAAGAGTGTAACTCTCTATATAACACAATTGTCTATTGAGCCAACATGCAAACACTATCATATTAGTCTGTTCTATAGCATGGCTTATACAAACAACAAAATGTTAGTGGATGGAAGACGATGACCAAAGAGACAAAATAAAATTAGTTAGCCATTCTAATATTATGCAACAGAGAGTTAGCTAGTTGTTCTTCATAGAGTCACTTGTTCCCGCTAACCGATAGTGGAAAGTTTGAAAGAAGGCAGCCAAGACTGGTTAACTGGCAGCCGCACATATAGGGATGACGAAATTATTTGTTTCGAGCTTGGACTTAGATAATACAGTGCTTGAACAATCAGTTTGAAAAAGTTTTAAGTCCAAATTATTTACTGAGACCCCAAAATAGTAGGAGTATACCAATTTACCAACAACAGGGTAACAATTTTAATAAATAAGATTTAGCAGGTACATAGAGTGATCATAAGAAAGAAAATATTTATCAAATTTAACTAAATTACCAAATGAAGTAGTCTAAGGAAACCTTTTCTTGCAAGAATGTACAAACGGTTAATGGAATCAGGTCACTAATGATGCAGGTACTACAAAATCTACACATCATGAAATCAACATTTACATGCACTGCTGATCGGTCTGTTGTTCGATGTGTATTGTTGCCAATTAGTTTTTAATGATAATTTCTAAATCACATCAGTAATCCGACATAACATACGTGTGATGTCATGTGCTTATAACAACAGTAAAGTAAAGGGTATGAAAAATGTTGGCAAAATTAACTTTACGAACTTCATAGTACTCTATTAACTTACAAACAAGACGATAAATCACTAGTAATCACCTGATGGTAGACCGTGCCCAATAGATCAAATGGTACCTCCATACCCACACGAGCCTGACATATACATAAACACCATGTAAGAACTATACCTAGCATTATTGGAAGAAACAAGAAAAGTTGTATGCTAAATAATTAAACACTAGTCACCTTTGGTTTCACAAGACAAGTAGGAGCGTCGTTTAGGCACTCCGAAGCAACCCCACCATAAGCTCTCACCAGCCCACCGGTACCCAACTTTATACCACCAAAATATCTGTTCATCTCATTAAAGAAAGAAATAGTGAAGTGACATTACATGAGAAGCATACCCAGTCACAATATGTGAATAAGGGCACACTACTGGTAAAACCCGTCAGTGATCAGTAGCCCAATTTGGTTATACCATGATTGAAGAACATACAAATGAAGCGCGTTACTTGGAAAAAATGATTACCTAATCACAACCACCATCACCATATCAATGCCAGAGGAAATGATGGCAGAGTATATTGGCTTCCCAGCAGTGCTAGATGGTTCACCATCATCATTGTAACGGAATTGCTCTCCCAGCTAAACACACGTGCATGCAAGATCAGCCGATTGTTAACACACTAACTTGATAACAAGATTGAGATGGAATCACAAACCTTATACGCCCAGCAATTGTGGGTGGCGCGTGGATCCTTCACCTATTACACGAAACCAAGTGGATCATGTCAGCATAATACACAAATATCCTAGATTGCTAGCAATTTGTGGCATGGATAAGTTTGCTAGGATAGGATGAGTGGTGCTACTTCCAAGTTAAATTACTTAAGGTCCCCTTTGGAATGCATGAATTTCACAGGATTTATATTTCACAGAAAACAGTTCAATTTCACAGGAGAGACGCAGGATTCAGGAAAATTTTCGGCAATCCAATGGAGGGCCTTAGTTCCCAGATGAGTATAGATGAAGCATTAGGTTGTGTTCATATGTGGACTGGACATTTGGTGACCAACTGACCATTTATCTAGGCCAAAGCAATGACACACCGCGAGTAATCGAAATGGCTACTCTAACAAGCAGTTAGCCCTAGTATCAGCTGCAGGCCTGCAGCTAGAGCCTGGAGGTGAGGATGTGGGACCTCGCTGTGAGTGGAGGGAGGGAGGGAGGGAGGGAGGGAGGGAGGAGCACCTCGTCGAGGAAGGCCAAGGCGGCGCGCTCGTTGGGAACGGGGGCGGCGATGGCGATGAACTTGCTCCGCTTGATCTCGCGCTCGCAGCGCACGCGTCCCTCGAGCGTCGTGAAAGGGGAGGGGGTCGACGATGATGCGGATGAGGTCGACATCGCCTGCGCGGGTGCCGGTGAGGCGCTGGAGCAGAGACTACGGCGAAGTGCGGAGGCGGCGGTGGCGGCGTCAGGCCGGGGGAGCAGAAGGGGGATGGAACGGAGGCGTGGTGCTGCGCGCACGGCCGCCATGTCGCACGGGGGCCGCGTGGCTTGATGGAAAACCGGTGGGTGCGACCGCGACGCACGGGTTCCGTGTGGTCGCCGCCGGAGTAGCTTGCTGGGCCTTGACACTTGGGTCTATCGGCTGAATACACAGTATCACTGACTAGACCATGACGGCGTCGGCTCGCTATATCCTCTCAATTTCTTTTTCCTTTTTATTAAAATTGGACCTAAATTATAATGCAGAATATACAATGAAAGTACTACCACGAACATATATTCATGAGCATACTATGACATAGACTAATATCAAATGTCTTTCTGAAAGCTAATGAGAACTTCCAATGTCCAAATGACAGAATAACCAAACCAAAATGCAGTAGCAGGATAGCAGCAGATACCAACGGCTCTAAAAGACTACAGGCGTCAGTCTTACACTTGCAAGCAACAACATTGAGGAAAAAGTCTGAAGAAATCCTCTTATTAAAACCAAAAGAAGCTAAAAAAACAAAACATATTCTTGAGAACACAAAACTGACAATCCTCGTGAAATTGATGGAAGTCAGAAAGGGTGTTCAGTTGGAATCTCAGGACACTTGACAGTCGGTTCTGTTGGAATTTCAACAAGCCCCGTCACATGTTTCGGAAACCACCAAATGTGCCATTTGGGTTTCCCTATACATATCGGGGCACAGAAAAATTATTGGCTAATGACAGACAGGGAAATGGCCAAATAAGAGTTCTCTTCTGCTCCTCAGTATCCCCAGTAGTCGTTCCTGATCTCATCGTCAAACTTCTTCTTGACTTCAGGGTGCTTCTCAAAGTACTCATCCGCTGTCATTGTGCTGATCTTTTTCTGCATGCACAAACAAGATGTTGAAGCAAATGGACATCTTCTCGTAAAATTGAAAGACGTGGACTTAATAATTTAAATGTGCCCACCTTCATTTCCCTTAGTTCAGCAATCTCCTTCTCTATCCTCTCTGACTCCTTCAGAGATGCTTTCTCTGCCTCTTTCATTTCAGCAACCTACAGGTAACACACATGAAGGCAAGGAATTAAAAGTGCATCGAAGTCTAGGGGCAATGACAAATTACAGAAGAACGAAAGTATAGACATAAACATCAGAGTTTATTGACAGGTAACTAAACTAGATGAAACAGGGTTAGCTGCTCACCAGAGCCTCAAACTTCGGCTTGTACTCAGGAGTAACAGTATCTTCATATTTGGGGATTTCAATGCCTGCATTTTTATTTCGAACTCACTATCTCAGAAAGTGAGCAGGCAAAACAAAATTACCTAAAACCAAAAGAAAAAACGTGGAACCAACAGTACTTTGTGGTAGTAATTGCAGAAATACTGCAATTGTGTTGCAATAGAGCAAGGTCCATTACATGTAGAATAACAGTACCCTACATCTTGCTAGTATATATAACCTGACAGTTACGTAACCTGAAACAAAAACATACATACATGTTGCCATACAAGTATTCAAGACAAAGAATAATTATTTACACCCACATGTTGGAACCATTGACAACAACATGCTTATCATTTCAAGCATAAAGTATACCCCATGGAACCATTGACATAATCATTAACTGAAGGAGCTGATCCATGAGCATAAAAATGGTTTAAGTTGGGTATCATGAATAAGCACCAGCATCAATCAACTAGGACAATATTGGAAAGAAAGTAGACCAGAAAATGACCAGAATCAACAGATAACCAAAGAAGCAAGGCAATGCCATCAACGGTACGAGAAATATCTTTTCAAGATATCAAAATAAAGTTTTCAGAATAAAGATGCTCACTTTCATAGGCCTCTTTGTACATATCCACCACTTTGGATCCAATTCCTTTTCTGTAGTACTCCCAGTCAATCGGTTGAGGTTCCTGCAACAACAAAAAAAAAAACATAAGTTTCCAAGGAAGAATGCAGGGCTCGCTGTCTTGTGCTTCCAGGCATTTTCAACACAAAAGTAGCAAACCAGCATGATGAAACGTCATTTAATCCACATATACAAGGACACTTGTGGCCTGCCAAGTAGTAATATGGAAATGCAATTCAAATGATTAACCCCATACGCATCACAACTTTTTGGCCAAAAGAATACTACATCTTCATGAAAAAAAAGCCAGAAATGCCCTACCTTTTTACCAGTTTTATCAAAAACTACAGACAACTACTTCGAAATCAATTATGTATAAGTAAAGTCTCTATTTTCCAATAGCAGCGGAATGAAATCTTCACAGAACAAGTTACAACAAGCCTAAGTGATGGATGGGTCAATATAGTGCTGACGGCATGCAAATTAGAAAATGTTCATACCTCAACCATATTGTGTTAATTACTGACAAATAGTTGAGCAAACACAACAATAGCAAGAAACGAAAATGTAGCAAAGCAGCCACTCGATTCCAAAATAATAGCCTATCTGACATCTACCCGATTTGGTCCCAACACAATTAGAGATGCAACCTAAATATACAAAAACCCAGCAAATTGGATTGATTCCAGCACGACCGCATGATGAACAACCCAGCATTGGCATTGGATACAGACGATCGAGTTATTACGTACGCATCTCTACAATCAGTACAGTAACAGATCGGATCCGGTAGGCGGAGGAATCGACGAGAGAGAGGAGGGGCGCCAGATCTAGAAACCCTAGGTCAGATCAACCGGAGGAAGGAGACGGGCGGCGGGACGGGATCGGATACCTGCGAGAACTTGGTCTGCAGCTGGTGGTTGACGTCCTCGAAGGTGCGGCGGAGGGTGGCGAACTCCTTGCGCGCCTCCTCGGAGACGAGCATCTTGCCCAAGCCGTCCCAGTCGATCGCCTTGCCCGCCTTGATCGCCACGTCGGCCACCTTCTTCCCGCTCATCTTCGCCGGCCGGCCTCCTCTCTCCTCGAGCCTCCCGGGTCCTCTCTCTCTCTCGTCCGCCGCCGCCGCCGCCGCGCTCCGGCCGCACGAGGAATGGAATGGGGGTAAACCGTAGACGGAGTGGCCTGTGCAGTGGTGCTCGAGTGGGCAGGAACACGGCGTATTTGGTGGATTCAAATGGGCCGTGGAGAATTAGGCCTGCCGTTGGGCTGGGCCTTTAGACAAATCGTTGGGCGATGAATTTGGGCTGCACGCCAAGACTACGGCCCGTGTATTTGTAAAGACACTGCCGCGCGTGTTTTAGCTGACTCTGTTTTCTCTCTCAAAAAAAAAAAAGCTGACTCTGTTTTGAGGTAGATCAAAACCTGCCCTCATAGTCATCGAAACAATCTTCTGCCATTTCAGTGAGTGACATCTTTAAACTCGTTTGTGTATAGCTTCTTCCCCAAATTATAGATCACCTGGAAGAAAGATTGATCCTCAAGTCCTCGAGAGATGACGCGTCAAGGTAAATCCGGAGCATGAACGCCCGCGCAGCGATTCTGCCGGAGTCGCTCATCACATCTAGCAAAAATGATAGTACGAGCCAGCCGGAAGTACAGTGGCGGCCGGTGCTTGAAAAGCAGAGAAAGCGACCACCTGACCGATTCTGTCCGTAAAAGTAGCGAGCACGCGCGCGAGAGACTCAACCGAAGCATCAGCATCGACTTCGCGATCCGTCTCAATCAATGGATCGACGGCTTTCCCAAAAGTTGGGTGCTGTCGTTGCTTCGGGCTTCTTGAACCGCGTGATCTTTGCTTCGGCACCGCGCCCTCCTCCCGGCCGGTTCTCGTCGATGGATCTCCGTCCCCGCGCGCGCCGCCGAGAGCTGCACCCGCGCGCGGTGAACGAGCCTAGCTTGCGTTGTCACGGGCGCAGCGAAGATACCGTCGAAAGGGAGACGACGCTTTCAGGCGGGAGTCCGGGACCACGGGCATCGTTGATTCATTGCGTCGTTCTCCTGGTCCAGCACCATAAAGATATGCCCCCACAGTACACAAGCTAGAGGAGACTTTCCATTTTGGGAAATGCCTGTGAGACTGTGACTGAACGTGGCGGACACTTACCACATGCAGCAATTTAGAATTACCATTATAGTACTCCGTATACAGATTCGGCGTTTAAAAAACGTCGGAGTAGGAAGGGAGGAGGGCGGTGTCAATGGCGGGCCAAGCGCCCGTTAGAGTATGAATTGGAATGCAAGTGGCGATGAAAAGAGGCTGTGACACTCTGACTGCAACTGCATATCGAAAGAAGTGGCGACCGGCGAGTAGTCATCATTGGCTCCTTATCTTGTGGAAGTTCACTACATATGGACCCTTTTTTTTTTTTTGACTGGTCAACGGAGGGGAAATTCCCCACCTGATTTCCATTATATTAATGGTTGCCCAATTAGGCACAGATGGATTTACAGCATTTTGTGAGATTCAAGAGTTTGCTATGGGATTACATGATTGAAGTAAACAAGGAGCACCAGGAATCAGAGATGTGAGCGTCGTCTCGAGGAAGTCGGCAGCGCCACAAGTAAGCTTCTTCTTTGCACTGACGAAGGAGGCAGCGTAGAGAGAGTGGTTCTTCACGAAAGATGAACCCGTTGCGGTGTTTCCAAATCATCCAGCAACAGAGTTGCAGAAAGCAGTGGTAGTGACGTTCTGGCACCCCCGCCGGCCGTGGTATTTCCCAAGGCCGCCGGCTCGAGATAGTTGACGGCAGCTGGACGCTGAGGGCGTGCCAAAATGAAGCAGCAGTGGGGCATTGAAACAGAAGGTGATCTGCAGTTTCATCACCGTTGTTGCACAGCTCGCAAGTGGCGTTGTCCACCACATGCTTCGTGAGGAGGGTTGTGCGACATTTGATCCTTCCTTGCATTTTTATGGACCCTTTTTGTTTTTGCGCTGAAAGTCTTACTTAATCTACAACGTGTATTTTGCGGCCTATTTTATTCCAACTTGACGGTTTCATGAAGTTTAGGAATGGCAAACTTGATATGCTTCTTTTCTTGAAGTTCGGAAATGATGCAACACTTTCAAGAAGCATATCAGTGCATTTTTATACTGTCCCATCACGCATCTGATACTGAGATGGGCAAGGACGTCGAGCTTGTCAGCATTCGAACGGCGCTAACTGTTGGAGCAACTTACAGTCGAAGCAATCAAAACAACGCAGATAACACATTTGCTTGATTATTCTAGGCCACATCGTCGGGTATATGAACTCATTTATGCAATCAGAAATATTGAACCCTAACAACTATAGCTAAAGCATCAATGTAACAAATGTTTAAACCCTATCACCTAGAGCTACAATATCATTTGTAGCAATCACAAGATCCAATGGAAAACCATACTCATCTGGGAGTTATGTCCGTTAAGGATCAAACGCCACTGACCGTGTACAAGAATGAAGCATCATGAGAAGCATTTTCGCCGGAGGCTTGATTGGAGCTATTGATACGGCGGCCGTGGGCGTTGCTGCGCGCTTCCGGCCGGCGCCCACGTCTCTGCTTGGTGTTGGCGCGCGTACAAAGGCACGGCCGGCTGACCCGCCGGCGCCATGCTGTGCGGGTGCGGCTGCACCCGGTTCGCGTCCTGCGGCTCCGGCTGGTGGTGCCCACGGTGCTCGTCGGCGTCGCCGCCGCTGCCGGAGACGGACGCCGACACGTCGACGTCCTCGAGTGGGAGGCGGTGGAAGGTGAGGTCGGTGAACGCGGCCGCCAGGACGACGACGGTGTCGGCGGCGACGAGCGGGCCCGCCACGGCGCCGCCGATGATCTGGCCGCGCGGCCCCGCGAGCGAGATCGAGAGGTCCCTGCTAGCGGCGCGGGCGGGGGCCGCCGCGGACATGGACGGCGGGAGGAACGTGGCCGAGATGGAGAGGATCTCGTACCGGCCGCGGAAGACGACCACCGTGTCGCCCGCGGCGGCGCCGCCTTCCGAGGCTGCGGCGGCGGGAGACGGGTGGCGGAGCGGCACGTCGACGACGGCGCCCGTCCCGGCGAGCACGCAGATCCCGAGGCCGCGGCGGCGCGCGAAGCCCGCGAGCGCGACGGCCACGTCGCCGCCCCCCGGGATCTCGAGCACGTGCGGCCGCATCGCGGCCGCCGGCTCCACGTCCCGCGTGACCACCGGCGGCGGCTTCGGCTTGTTCTTGGACCCGGGCGGCCGCCCGCGCCTCCGCTTCCCCGCCCCGTCACCAGAGCCCGGACCGGACGCCGCCGCCGCCGCCATAGAACCACCGCCATCCCTCCTCTCCTCCTCCTCGCCGTCGCGGCTGCTCAACTCGTCAGAGAAGCACTCCATCTGCTGCTGCTGGGCATGGCCACCGTGACGCGTGAAATCCCGGAGGACCCCGTCCCCGCGTCCGTAAAACCTCTCCCTGTCCATGTGCTGCCGCGGCAAAACGACGATCGAGAGACGCGACTATGGCTTATCGCTTTACTTATCAGCTTGGCTAGCTAGCTCGGTGTGTAAGCAAGAGCAAGGCTACCAGCTAGCGGCGGCGTCGCGGTAATAATGGAGTGAGGGGTCCTCGGGGCCTTTCCATGGCACGCGCATGGCAGGGCAGCTAGCCGCAGAGCTGGAAGAAGAAATTTTCTTTCTTTCTTTAGGCTTTTGAACCGGCCGGTCGGTCGGCGCGACCGCGAGAGATATAGCTAGGCAAGGGATGATGGGAGAGGGACAGGATTGGCCACCGGATCCGGGGCGACGAATTCATCTTGGGCCCGCTCTGCTCATAACCTTGCCCTCTTTTGTCGTCTCACAGCTCGCTTCTTTTGCCCTAACATTGACGAAGACCATATGGTGGTGGGTAGTACTACTCCATAGAAGACTGTTTACCTGCTGGTGCTGCTACCAAGCGTAGGAGTATATATGCGGCGGCGTCTGTCAGTGTGTCCCGGTATTCAATCGGTGACGGCCGGCGTACCTCGATCCGTGCGTGTGAAATTCGGACTGACACCAGCGGCCAACCAACCACACCGCGCCGCACCCTTTGACGACACGGCCACGCCAAGCTAGCTCTAGCCACTCACGGCGGCTGTGTACGCGTGCTGCTCCAACTTCCACGTGCCGGAGCAGCTTGGCAGCATGGCGATGCCGACGCGCGACAGCGGGCGTGGTGGGCACAGGAATGGGACGGGCATTTCGAGCGAGCAGAGCACATCACATGCCCGCCGTCGCGTTGCATATTTTTGCATGGCTCGCCGCGGCTGAGCCGGTGGGCGCGATGCAAGGCATGCGCGCGCTGCGAAGCGAGCGTCGTCACGTTAGACGACGCGGGCGGCGGAGGAGGAGGAAGGAGCCCGGCCGGCACTGGCGATCGATCGGGGACGCGCGCGACATGGTCATGGTGTACGGATGAGGAGCCCGGCACGCGCACAAATGCGGCGTCGAGTACGGGTCTGGGCCGTGATCATGGCGCGCGCGCCCCGGTTTTATCACGGGTGCGTACGTAGTGCGTACGGAGCGGCCGCCATGATCGACGGTCTCGTGGTGAGCACTAAGCAGAGCAGTGCGACCCCGTAATTACTCGATGTGGGTGAGGCACACAGGCAGGCGGATGGATGCATGACAACGACGTTTGAAGCGATCCAAATTCTAATTGCTCGATCCTGACCGTCAAAAAAAAATGTGCTCGATCCAGTTTCGATAGGATTCTTTCTTTCCCCAAATGGAAACGGCCAAAAAGAAAAATGAACAACGGGAGAAGAGAACATAGCTGAGCCGGTCGTCCATGGCTCCATGCTCCTGTCGCTAGTAACTACGGGCTCTCTATCGTAAAGCACGTGATGCATTTCGGCCAACCAGATAGGCCCCAATAATCGACCCTGATCGCCTTATCCAGTCGTTGGTCCTGGCCATAACTTGGCCCATGCAATTAATGGGGGTGGTGCAGGACAAAGAATCCAGAGTCTTGCGGTACATATCCGGCCAACTATTATCCTGCTGTACTTGCAATCGGCGGCGGGCCGGCCATCCGTTTGTACAATACGTAGGGTCGTCACAGATGATAAAGTTTTCAATATATTCGATCATCAATTGTTGATCGAAAGTCGGTCTTAGTGGAAATGCTGTTGCATGGCGTCCCACAAAAGGAAAGGAAAAAATGGATATTAGTAACTCATAAGGCATTCCCGCCGACAACCAAAATTCAGATCCGACCACGTGAGCTATCAAAGTTATTTCTTAATTGACGAATCTTAGACAATCTTGTTTCGCCCCCTGCAGTGACCACGCCATTCAGCTGGCACTACAATCACCAATTCTGATGATTTCACGTTTCATAAAGAACTTTGATGATTTAACCACAAACGAAAGGCGCATGGCTGAAGATTCTTTCACTTTTATAAACTACCCACATTTCTCTTCTTTTCATTGCAACGGGATAACATTACAGGCTACATTATTATTCCTCTACAGCCCAAACTCTACATATCAATAAAATGTTTGGGCGCCCCTTTCCCTAGCCGATCTTCTCGACAAAACACTACCCCTGGTTTCTCCAGGGTCATGTCCAGTCCCATCTAAATGCCTATATTGTTCTGTTAATTTACTGCTTAAGTGCTGCCTACTTCTGTCAGTATACGACAAAGAAGAGCCATCCTCACCTTCAAACCAACCCCCTCTAGTTCCCTGAAGATTGTGCTCAGTAAACCTCCCGGCATCGCCTGCCTCTCGACCAGACGAGCTGGTATTGAAGCAGGACCTTGAACGGGAATATGTCATGTAGTTGTTCTCCTCAGTTGCCCCTGGGTACATTTGTTCTGAGGTTCCAAATATTAGATATTCATACTCCTCGGTACTGGTCGAATTCCTCGTGCTATCGCTGCTATCAGTGCTGTGCGACCCAGCATCCGAGTTGCTGAAAAGCGAAGAACTCTCACTGGGACTTGGAGATTCAGCAGGTGGGTATGATGCATCTCCATGTTCATCGAATGTATGGGCAAGGTCATTTGCCATCTGCAGCTGGACGCCATGGGGTCTGCTCAAGGAACCTCCTTGCGATGTTACCCCTTCTGAAACTACCTTCGGCTTGCCCTTCTTTACACGGGCTGCTGTCTGTACAGAGCTAGGTGCCCTTGGTGAACACCTGTTTCAGTTAAAACAGAATTTAGAATGTCCCGATAAAATTTCTGGCAGGCATACAAAAGACTAGTGCTAATATTTGTGATAGAAGTAAGGGTCCTGCTATTTACCTTGCATACAACAGCATATATGCACACTTTGACAAGACTTTTTCCAGAGAAACAGGTTTGACCTGCAAACAACAATAGAACAGCTATTTTAGGAGATAGGATTATAATATTAGTACAAGTCTACAACTGATTCCCTTTATGGATAACCCAGGAAAGTAAATTTTATTCCAGAAAAGCTTCAGCCAGGGACTGTCCATATCAATGTGTACTATTCTACCATGAACTATATATTATCCTACTAACTATAGGAACTTTAGTCCCATTTATGATTACTGAAAGATTATTATGAAAACATGATCATGAGTTCTTCAGAAAGAGTTAAGCATACCTGACTGTCATCTGCTTTGTACCACTTCCCCTGTGTGTCCTTAACATAACACACGTAATGGCCAGAAAAGGCAGCATTCATAACATCATGATGAACCACCACTGCATAGAGGCTGTAAACAGGGAAACGGTCCTCATCTGTGCTCATATAGCGAGTCAAGTTCAAGGTCTCTGGAAATCTTATGGCTTTGCTTATCTTCCCAAACTTGCCAGACTACACATAAAGAAAATCTAATATTGTTAGGACGCACTTCGATGGATAGGAAAATATCAAACACAAAGCAATCTAAAAGGTACCTGATATCTTTTTAATGCAATAGTCAGGACATTCGGCGCTTCCAGTATTGTCAACTTCTTTTTAGCTCGCTCATAGGATTTGCAGCTAACAAGGCAGAGTAGAGGTAGGAGTCAGAATTTGGCAAAAGAAGCAAGTTCATGCCACACACAAGTGATGAAAAATGAAGTGGTGTTAACATCAAATGGAATTATTAAAGTCATGAACAAGTGCCTCCAATATCTGTCAACAGACCCATAGAAAAGAAGTGCACCCTATCAAATTTCAAGATAATTGCCATGAGGTTGGTGTATATTAAAGAAAACATCTTTAGAATCCCTAACCTCACATTAGCAATTACTTCCTTTTTTTAATTAATGACATTAAGACGACTCTTAGTTCAATTTTTAGTACAGAAAGTAGTCCTGACATCATCAACTAAAAATCGGATGGAGTAGAACAAACCGAAACAAGACTCCTACCTTTAAAAATTATTATGTATTTGTGACATTAGAGTAAATACTTAGTCTACTTTAACTTCAAATGATTGCTTCTGCAGATAAAATATGACCGATATAATGAACACAAAATGGCAGAGCATGAGCATGTGGGTAATTAAGGGAAAATTCCTTATCAACCATAGAAAAACCTTGCAGTTCCTTATTAGCCATCAAAAATTTTGATTTTCCATTTTAGCCTGATCTTAACTTTCATTCCAAAATAGCCATTGCCGTTACTTCCGTCACTAGCTGTTTGCAATTTTCTCCTTTAGATGTGTCTAATGAGACCAAATTACCCTTGGCCGAACCAACCCAAAGCATCTCCTCCCAACCTCCACCGAAATTGCCCCGCTCTAAACCTTAGGCCATTGTGTAGAGAACATTCCACGACAGCCGACAAGCTCCTAAGACGCGCTCTGCTAGCGACCTCTAGCGATGCGCACTCTGCTAGCGAGCTCCAGCGATGCGCGCTCTGCTTGTGGGCCGTGATGAGCAATTGAGCAGACGCCTAGTTACGGCTGGCTCGGCCCATCTCCGAACTTCCACCGAAATTGCCCCGCTCTAAACCTTAGGCCATGCTGAGAGAACATGCCACGACAGCTGACAAGCTCCTAAGACGCGCTCTGCTAGCAAGCTCCGGCGATGCAAGCTCTGCTTGTGGGCTGTGATGAGCGGTAGACCTTGAGCAGACACCTGGGCTCGGCTGGCCCAACCGAGCAGGCTCACTCTGCTTGCAGAACACAGTGAGTGGCTGAGCGGCCCCTCAACACAAGCTGCGCGCCAGCTGCGTCAGGCTCAGCTGAGTAGAGCAGGCTACTAGCCTCCTACGCACAATACTGTGCTGCTGGACTATTGGGGCTCGGCAATGACGCGTGAGGCAGACAAGCACGACAGCAACGGCTTGCAGTTTCTTCAGCACTCGAAGCGAGCACTGACCAGGATGGGGCTTCACGGGATTAGGATGCTGAGATATGTTAAATCGAGGCTTCATAAGAATAACTTGCGTTGCAATGCGCGCGGTCCAAGCTACTAGTGACCACTGAATTTATTATATTCTTAATTTTGCTAGAAATAGAGCTAGGGAATACAAAGTAATTGCTTTGTTTGCACTGAAGTGGCCTAAAAGGAAGCTGATAAAAAATTGGCTCTAGGTGTAGATGTGTCTTTTCCCCTGAAATTTAACACCATTTAGCTATATAATGGACGGCAATGGCTAGTAAGGCACAAAAGTCTGAAACAATGGCTGACAAGGAAATTCAACTTTTCCGATGGTTAATAAGGAACCACAAGTTTTTTTTTCAATGGCTGATAAGGAATTAACCCAAGAAACTAAAAGAAAAGGATCAACAGGCATGAGTGTGCAGCACAACCTGCTGCATTGATATCTATTTTCTCCATCCAAGATTTCTGTGGATGTAAACCGCTCAAGTGCTTCTTCAAGTGAACTGATGTCGCCATCTATTTCAACAGTAAGATCCAACAGACGCTCAGATTGCTCAGAAACACCGTGGCACCTTGAGCACCTTATCTAGAAAAAGAATTAAGAGGAAATATAATCAATAAGGAAGCAAAAGTGGTTAGCTCTGTAGAGTAGCTACATATTATAAATAGCAGATAATTAAACTTTTATCCAAAGAAAACCTTAGATCGCAGATAGCCCCCAAATATTAGCTGGAGAAGTGTTGTTTCTTCTGCCAACCGATGGGCACCACCTTTTCTTGCTTCCTTCATGCACACAGATTGCATAGCGTCAATGGCATACCTGTAAACACCAAATACATAAGGTATTGTTGTTCCCAAAGAAACCTTGGAGATAGATGATCTAGCTAAAACTTAGTCTGTCACTAGGTTCAAGGTTAAAATTGCAGCAATAAGTACATATATCAAGTATCGCCGGTCCATTGTTCTATTCAAGTTTTAAGCAGTACAATCCACACAGCACTTTGTTGGTGTGAACGGTACGTCTGCATTCCAAACAAATACAAAAGGACAGGCACAACAGTTCTACAATACAACTTGGAGATCCTAATTGTAAAGTATTTCGCTTGTGTTAAAAATTTAGTTCCAATAGAGCACGTCCAAAGCTAATAAAAAGTCCTGACAAGCTATAGTATTTTTTTTAAAAAAATTTCGTCCACCTAGCCATTCCATGCCATAATGCCAAGTATAGGAGTAAATGAGCTCATTTTGGAAATTACTACCTCTGTTCTTTAACTATATGACGTTTATGACAGCTAATCTAGTTCAAATTGAATTAGATTTGTTGTTCCAAACGTCATATATATATATAAAAGGAGGAAATAATTCATATGCTAGGGAGGGTTTGAGGGTCACCCATTTTCAGCCTAATGTTTTCATACTTTCCTATACATTGTTTCTTAATGACTATGAACTCCCTGCTTCAAAACTCTTGAAGAATCAAATGTACATAAACAATAATAAAAAATTAAAAATAAATAATGATATCTTACCGAAGAAATTCGTGAGCATCTTCTTGTTTACCAGGACCAAAGCTACTGCCAATGTCATGCAAATGAGAGAGTATCCCAGTTGGAGACAAAGCAGTCTTGCCTTGTTTGCCCTCCACAACGAGTTTTTCAAATTCACACAAGAAACACCATTCCTTTTTGGAACCTAGAAAACATAAGGTAGTACATAATTACACAATTCATTAAAAGGGTGTCATATCAACATATCATAACAATCATAGTAGCAGAAACTTACAATTCTTAGAATGAAACCTTCCCAAAAGATATGATGTAAGTGGTCGGGTAAACATCAAGCACTGAAGAACAGCATTTGCATAGCAACTGAAAAAAGGAAAAGAGAATAAGAACATAGTACTCAAATACAGGTCTCTCTGAAACAACTCAGCCAATCATGGAAAGGTACAAGCATAGCACTAATCTGGCTGGCTCATGCTCCAATCTAACTAAAAGTAGTGTCTAACTCTAAGCAAAATTGCTTTGGAAGCAGCATTTAAATTATATATAAATGCCCATATAAAAAGAATTAATGGAATCAGCTTGATGAAGCAAATTTATGGGTACCAGTTAAGCTTCCTAATCATACTATTTAAAAAGGAAAAAAAAAAAATCACTTTTTACCTGTTGCCAAGGTTATGCAGACCAAAAGGACGCAACTCAACCTTGTCATAGAGCCTCACAAAATGTTCATATGGAAAGATTGCCTGACACAAAAGAGAACTATTAGCAAATAAGAAAGATAAAACAAAACGCTTGCCAAAAAGAGCTCTTCATTTTTATTTACCAATTCTGACGGGTAATGCCTCGTAACTTTTGGTGCCGTTTGCTGCCTAACCATTTTCTTAAGAGATGTTGCAAGGTTATTTGCAGTTGAACCTGCTCTCTCTGATGTTCTAGAACTTCTTTCAGGAATGTTATTGGTCCTTTTTGATGGATCAGGTGCCACAGAATATCCCCCAACAACAGAAACTTTGTCAGCTGTCGAAGCAGATGGTACATGTTTTGTGCTTTGAATGCTGTCATGTCCAACAGGTTTTGTTTTGGACTTATCAACTTCCACAAGAATAGGAGTCCTAGAAGTTTTCGGCTGCAGTACATGAACAGATGCAGCTTGTGGAATGATATTGTCTACAACATTTCTATCACAAGTTTTCTGAGAGCAGTCCTCGGTAACATTGGCATCCCGAGCTCTATGATCGAAAGATTCTTCATTACCAAAAGTGCTATGGCTAGTTATCTTCCGTGCAGAAGCTTGAGAGTCGCACGACTGTGCCTCATCTAAGGACTTGGTGGTAGATCCCTTTTCAACAAAATTTGCAGGGTTGATATTTGATCCTGCCTTACTTTTGTCAACAGATGGCCTAGCAGATTGAGAAATCTCGATCTTGCTGTTCGAATGGTGATCTCCAGGTAGCTCTGTGCTAGCGCAGACCTCTTCTGAATGGCTATGCTTGCTTGTCTCATTTAAAGTTGACAAGTTATGGTTTGCACCAGAAGTTTCTGATCCAACAACAACTGGCTTTGCACCAACCAATACATCTTCTCCTGAAGCTCTTCCATGTTCAGCATCTACATCATCGGGCCTAGTAACATTGGGTGGATGGCATTCATCTTTATGACCTTGTCTCCAATGGGCTATCTGACATTTGAAGGAACTGTAAAAAGGAAAATTCATTTAAGATGAGAAACTTGCATAGTATCTGATCTTATTGATTATATACTGCATTACGACATTTCAAGAATTCAAAGTCTCACAGATTCCCTCATGAAACTTTATTGCAAACATCTGCTCGACCCTGATATCAGATGCGCCAGTCCTACCCACTACACAAATGCTTCATTACCCTTCATCATTCTTTCCCAAATATCCAATACTTCCATTTTAATGAAATACAAAAGAAATAATCAAAAGTCACACATCACCTAACATGAAACACATGCGCACAAAGTACCGCATGCCATACCAATCCACCAACAGGAAACATACATATGAAAATAATATTAACCAAGGATTAACAAGGACAAAACGAACCAAGAAATTACGTAAACTTTAGGGATGCATACTTAAGGGTGCATGCTTGTGCGTGCGTGGATTGTGTGCGCATGTGTCAGATCAAGTGATTAAAACCTTCAGGGCACATAAAATAAAAATAGGTATTAGAACTGAACTACACCTAACCCATTGCCTCATAAAAAACTAACAGTACCATTCCTAAAATGCACAGAAAAATGTCAAATTCAGCAAATAGCAATTGAATGTGGACAGCCTAAATTCAAATTAGGTATGGGATTTACAATTGCACAGTACTTTACTCAAGTACTAAGTTAAGTGATCCTACTCGTCCTGCCACTAAAATGTATCAATGACCTTCCATTAAAGTACCAACAAAAGTTCCTGGGTACATTAACCAACGTGGACAAAGAGGTTAAGTGCATGCAGGATGTCAGCTAATATTTGACAGATGTGCTGTTATAAAAACTATCTAATGTGGGGTATTATTGTACCATTAGTGGTTAGCTGGTGCATTTACACGCAATCAAACAAATATATCATGCACGGTACTTTCTCCTGTCACAAATAAGTAATATCTGAGGCATGGCACGGTCTGGTCTGAAAACATAACTTTAGGAGTTGTGGATGCAGATTACTAGAAATGAACAAATTTGGAAATAGGTTTACACAATTCCAGTACACACTTCAAGTATTTTCATCACACGCAAACCACATCCAAGTACTACCAATTTACATGAACACGATGTAAATATCTAAAAAAGTGGATATCCTTCAGCACATTTGTACCTTGATTAGAATAATCTAGCAACAGATCAGTGCCAGTACTTTCAGTGGTGAGTGGTGAAACTAGTACATTGTGGCATGTAACTAATACTATGTTCGTCCACCTAATGACCTAAGATTGGTTGTGGCCTAAAATAGTTCAAATCAATGTGCTCACTAAACTGGCAGGAACCACGATTCTAAGAGTCAGGAAGCTGAAACAAATTATTAATTTTATGAGTAACAGGCTATTCGAGATCCTAGAAACGTCCAGGTTAACATGATAGCTAAACGATTCACAAGTAAAGTCCTATCAAACCCGAGTTGTACATTACCAGTGTTGTTGTTGCACCTGAGGTTACCCCAGAATCATGATTAGAAGCAGACACAGAGACTAAGTGGAGGGCATGACCAAGAACCGTTGCTAACAGAGGAAATCTGCGGCAAAGACTAAATTCTGTGGAGCTTGTCCATCATGTGCTACCAAGACCACAGTTTGTACTACATACAGGACAAAGCCACTCCCAATTGTACAAATCACGGATTAGCTCCCCACAATCGTGCGAACAACTGAATCGAAATTAACAAACTGGAAATGGGGATCAGGAGCAGGGGCTCGGCGCACTCACCAGTATTTGACGGCCTTGCACTGCTTGCACCTGAACGTGGTCGGCCTGAAGCACACCGCGCAGAACCCCTTGGCACCCGCGGGGTGCTGCGCCTGCGGGTACCGCGCCTCCACCTCCTCCCGCGCCGGGACCGGAGCCGCCGCCCCCACCTCCGGCGTTGGCCCCCAGACCGGCGCCTCGGGCACCTCGGCGGCGTGCACGACGCTGGGGAACAGCTCGGAGTAGTACGCGAGCACCGACTCCCGCTCCGCCAGCTCGGCCTCCTCGGCCGCCATCCGCGCGAGGCGCCGCACCTCCTCCCGCCGCGCCGCGGCCCGGCGCCACCGGCTCTGCGCCAGCATACCCAGCGCCGGCACCAGGACTAGCAGCGCGAGCGGCAGCCACGCGACCGCCGACGAGGACGCCTCGCCCTCCATCGCCCTGCCCGCCGCCTCCTCCTCCTCAGCCCGCTCCCCCGCCCGCGCGCATAGATCTCGCCGACGCCGCGCCTACCCGCCGGATCCGCGAGCCAATTCCGCGCCTGCCCGGCCGAATCCGCCAGAATTTAGACCCCCGAGGGTTTCCAAAATTTTTTCCCCTTCTCCGGGTCGGGCTCCCGTTCCTCTCTCAATTTTCTCCGTTCTTTGGAAGTGACGGAGAGAGAGGCAGGCAGGCAAGCCGCAGCAAAGGAAGGAAGGGAGGAAGAAGCCGGCGGGGGGCGTCCGTTTCCGGTCTCGGCACTCTAGGAATAATTAGAAACTTGAGGAGGGGGCGAGGTGCAAAAAGGTGCCCGGCAGAAACTGAAGACGGGACAAGTAACGGATAGCTTACGGCTGCCCCGGCGGGGCAGCGGGACGAAACGGTGGGAAGAGGGGCAAGAAAGGAATATGGGCGGCAGATCCTGGCCGTCCGATGCGTGTGGCGGGAGAGGATCAGAGGAGCCGCGGGAAAACAGTGTTGGTATACGCGCCAATGCTGGCGAGGGTCCCGCGGGCTGACTAGTGGGACCAGTGTGGGTCGCGGGGCATGTGAGCATAAAGAGAGAGAGCTGCGTTTGGAACGTGTTTGTGGCGAGATACAGGCAGATATAGCCAAATATTTGTGTTTTGATGACGGCAGGGGATTTGCTCCTTTATTTATTTAGAGAAAGATATGATCCTTTGCGTTTATTGGGTGTATAGGGTGCGATCCTAGTCACTGATCCTCTCATTTATTTGCAGGATGCAAACATTAGCAGCTTGGATCTTGCTGTGTTTCCTAGTGTCACGTAATCTAATTCGAACCTCTTCCGTAGCAAGTCAATTGTTACCAAAACTTTATTCCTGCCCAACTAATAGTGTATACATCGTTCCACCTCCAAATTTTCGCCCGCCGGCAAGAGATATGATTAGGAATTCCTCGGCAAACTTTTTGCCCGACAGCAGACAAATGAAGCGCTGTCCAATTCAGATCGTTCGCAAAAAATATAAAAAAATGACGCTGAATTCAGATGAATATCGGTACCCAATCTGTTTCGATGCCGAGCTTCATTTCCGCTGATGCTACTCTGTAAAAAAATGACGCTGAATTCAGATGAATATCGTACCCAGTTTTTATTTTTATTTTTTTTTGTTGCAGGTAGGTACCCAAACTTTTTTGGATGCTGAGCTTCATTTCTGCTGATATAGAATTGTAAAAACTCTCCAACTGGTGTCGTAACTTTCTCAAATTTTTCTCCGGTTTCGTGGAACATTGTCCGTCCTCCGTCAATCGGCCGGACGATCGAATTGAGACCACGTAACATGGCTGCACAGTACGGCCACGCGCGCGCAGGCGCAGGCGTACGTCCGACGCCACCAACCTCGCTTCTCTGGGTTCGTCGAGTCCGAAGTTGCCGTGCCCGCGACTTTCCTCGACGCACGCGAGCCGCGCGTACGTCGCCCGAGCCAGCTCGACCGACCAATGGCGCCCGCGCATACGCGCACGTACGTACGGGTGCTTGCCGGCCGCCGACGAGGTCCCCCTCTCACGTGGCCCGGCCCGTGGCGCGCGCGCGCGGGAGACGCCAGCCCAGTCGCGTACGAACACGCGGTGGGTCGGGGACGCCGGGCGCAGCGGTCGACGGGGCGCCGGACGGCGACGTCTCCTCGGTCGGTTGGGGGCCGGGCAGCACGACGCGGCACCGCGTCGGCGCCGGAGACAGGACGCAAAGCGGGTAGAATCGGATCGAACGCGCGTCGCCCGCCCGCCGGCCGGTCGCGGCCAACGCGCGTTTGTTTTGGCTCGTTCGCACCGACTTCGCCCGCGCGCGAGGTGACGCGTGGGCCGCCCAGCCGGCGAAACAGCACGACACGCGGGTGAGGTGATCCGGTCCTCTTACGGCGCTTAATCCACCTCTTGTTAAGATCGTTCTGGACACCACGATCACAGTTCAAATCACACGACAGGAAACGGGGCAAATGGCGCGCGGCCGGTATGATTAAATTAGCAATGGTCAGTCATCAGCCACGAGGTTGCATTGCTGAAAGATACCGGGCCGACAAAAAACAAAACAGTCCACTACACGTGCGCGACTAGTCGGTGGCTCCGGACGTCTTCGAGCGAGACTTGGACAGATCGCGCTTGTGCCTAGACCCTAGTACACATGAACGTGCAAACTCCGGTGAAGTCTCGCCGCTTATCAAAGAAAACGGGCAAAGCGCCAAAGCCCCACGATCAGGCCGTACTCCACACTGAAATTTCGTCCAAAGCAGCAGTGCTGTATTATTTGTCAAAAGACGTCGTACTCGTTACTATAGCTTGTGGCGTGGTTTAGGTCCCAACTTGCCCCATCTGGGTCTTGCGGGAGAATATTTGGCGAAAGCGCACGCCGTTTTTCTAGTGCGTGCGTCAACTTTTTTGTCCGTGGTGTGGCGGTGTGCGTTACGTATTGACCAAGGCCATCAATTTCACAACCGATCCAACGTCACGTTGGTCAGATTAGATGCAGCCGACGAGACCATGAGGCCCGGTAGGGTCCACTGGTTTCCGTAAGTAGCAATTTAGAGAGTGTTAATTTCGATGAGTTTCAAAAGTTTTCAAAAGTTTTTCCTTCTAGTTTCAAAAGCTGGTTTTTAAGAAAAAGCTAGATGAGAATGTTTGGATTCCTGGTTCCTAAAAGCTATAATTTAGTTTTTCTACTGTTTTTGAGACGGTAGTTTTCTAGCTGTGGGTTGTGGTTTTCAAAACCTGGTTTCTACATGCTAGTTTCTAGCTTGGGTTGTTAATGACGCTTGCCATTCAAAAGTTCATTTCAATTGGGTTAGACTAGCCTCTTCGTTTCATAAAAACGGTTGTTGGTTTTTAAAATTGGACCAAAAACTGTCTTATTTGGATCTCCTCTAGCTTTTAAAAGCTTAATGAGTTTGGATCTTAGTGTAGCCGGCCATTTGGTAAGAACTGTAAATGGTTCAAAACACTTGTTTTGAAACTAAACATGTTCTCCTCTGTCCGGAAATTGTTCAAGTTGATGTTTCCGAGTCTTAGAACAATTACTTTATATTGCCCAAAACTCAAAAATTATGTCTGGAACATTATGAACTCCAGAATGGAGTTACAAGCTGCTTCTGCTAGAGTTTTGGGTACATCTTCGATGGATTGATGTGGGGGCGTGTTAAGTGTGATCAACCAAGTGATTGATCTTTGGCAACGGAAATCTACTAAATCAAGAAGAGCACATTATAATGTTTTCTAAGTTTTGAACCTTGCGGTTTGATTGTCTATAAAGCTGCAAGTACAACTACATTTTGATAGCACAAAGCTTTGGGTTCTTCACAGCATTTTAGCCTATGACACGTCACCTCGCGCGGTCTTCTTCTTTGTGGGTTGTTTCTGTCGGCCACGTCCGAATTCGGCAGAATTTTTAGTTATGTGGGCTCTTTTCTACTGGCCTAATTCGATGGCCTGTTTTATACTACATAAAAGGCGGTGAGTCATTCGGTCAGTGCCCGACCAAAGTTTTGGTGTCTTCTGCTCCATCTATGATGTCCGTTTGATTTCATCAAAAGAGATGGTCGTTGGACATCGACCAAAGGTTTTTTTTGGGAGGCATGGTAGAGCGCACTGGCCCACCTAGTACTCTTCAAAAGTAGGGCGCGCGGGGGTGGGAGCCGGTAGGCAGGCCCACTAGACATGGTGAATCCTATACGTAGGGCGAATGACGAGATTCGTGCTTCTCACGCATCCGATGGTTATGCAGCCATCTTCCGCCTCGCGAGCTCCGACGCAGCGACGGTGGTTCTCTTCGACGAGCTTGGTCGTCAAGCCGTAGAATCCCTTAGTGCGCAGGGTTGGTACCCCTTAGCTTTTCTTTACTCCTCCCCGAATATAGAAACATGAAGGTCCGACGGTGGGCGGCACGATACAGGCAGGACGACGAGGCGGCGGGGTGCCGCCAGAGCCGAGCAGGAGGCGGAGCCGGCGGGGGCGTCATGTGTGTAGTGGTGAGCGTAGCGGCGGGCGACGACAACAGCGGAGGCATCATATGCCTAGTGGTTAGCGTGGCGGCGGGCGAGGGCGGTGACGGAGCCAGGTGGACGAGCGTGACGACTGGCGGCAGCGGTGGGGCGAGCACGACAATATGAGGTGGCAGTGTTTTTTTTTTTTTTTTTGGAAACATGAGGCGGCGGTGGCGGGGAAGAAAAAAGCAAACCGCTGTGGGCTGATGTTTTCCGGGCCGTGGGCTGTTCTATCAGATGAATTCCGTCGCACGTTTTACGCATAGACCATGCTGAAAAAAAAACGCATAGGCGGTCCCACCAGGCATCGCCAAGTCGCCATGGTTCGTCTTTTCTTTAGCTCCCACCTTGGCCTCCGTCGCCATGGTTCGTCTTTTCTATAGCTCCCACCTTGGCCTCCCAGTGCCCGTGCACCGCATCGCCATTCCTGCTGCTGTCGCTGCCGGCCACAAGCGAGTCCGCACACTCTCTTCACCATTGCAACGTCCTCCCATGTTTCTCGAACCCCTTTCGTTTCCATCTGGATCGATCCAGGCCGTTACTCATACACTCCCACATTCCCATCGCCCTTCGCAACCTCAACATTTGTGCATTCGCTTAATTAGAAATCATCTCCGATCAGCCGTTTCAACCACCAATTGCTCTCGATTGCCCGATCCACCAGCTTGCTAAATATAGACACGCCAACTTTTCGCGCGGGCCCGCGCGGGCTGTGCGAGGACCACCGAGGCATCAAAGGTTCTTAAAGCTCGCACTCCAGGAGCAACGCAACAAGTGGAAGATGACAACGGAAGTTGCTCGGAGATGCGAGTTACTCGGTCGCGCGCAAGCTGCGTGTTCCGGTGGCTTTGGTTGGTTGGGAGGGCGGTCGGGCAAGTGTTCAGAGCGTCGTTCTTAGGTGTTCGATGCAATGCCGCAGTGAGTTCAGTCAGGCGTTTGCATCCTGAAGATCCCATGTCAGCGTCAGGAAAAGGATTGATGGATGGATGATCCGTGTGGAATCTTAAACTTTTTAAATTGGTGCGCGTGGTGTAGGTGCTGGTTAGGTAGGATGTGCCTTTCAGAGCTTCGGTGTCTCCATAGAAAAGATTCATGGTGACTGAATCATGGAACAGGGTCGTCATTCGTCTCTTCCGGTTCAGGGGGGTTGCCACTTGTTAGGCAAATGATAACGTAACTAGATTGAAGGCGCACCTGAGTTTTTTTTATACTAGATTAAAGGTTAACTGGATTGAGAGTGCCCTTGAATGGAAATAGAATGGTCGGTGAGTAGCTTTTAAACTGGATTAAAGTTACTTTCCCTCCTTTTATAATACTATTTGTAGTAAGTATATGGCTTTTTTGTTATTATTATCTCCTGATAAAGTTTTCCAGAACTGGATAAGAGGTTCTTCTTTTCTAGTGGTCCTTCTTGGCAATGCAGATCTGCCATTCTAAAGGTACGCTGGATTGATTACTCACTTTTTGACTTGGATGATAAGAAAGCATTTTTATAAGTGACACCGGCCTTTTCTACGTTAGAATTTTCACAGGGTACCTGTTAGATCAAATGGAGTTTTCGGTATGCATTTGGACAAAACAGCTTAAGGGTCCTTTTGGAAGTATCCCCAGCTTTTGATTTGCATCCCAGTAGTTTTTTATATGGAAAATAAAGGTCAGTACATTTGTTTCCACCACATTCCTTTTGTGTGTACACATGATTACTTTTTTACTATGTTCTCTTTGAACATGGACAGAAGAATGCTGAATGCATATCGCACTTGATAGTTCCTTGTTTAGAACCTTGTTCACAATGATTTTGAGTTTGTCAGCTTAGAAACTTGGGTTGAGTTGTCTCAGCTGCTATCCAGTGATGTAATGGTACGAATGTATGTGCAGTACTTTTTCTTAAGGTGACATATCCATTTGACATCCATTATTCTTTGAATACCATCCACTGGTGCTATTACTTTGCTTACATGATCCGGTACATGTCCATGCTGCAACTACCTTTTTGTTTCGGAAACCCTTAATGAAAGGCAAATGAAGTTTGAAAGCGATTTGGTACTAAGCCAGGTATGCCAAAAAAAAAAAAAATCTTTATCTTCATCTAGTTCAGAAACTTCAAGGGGTCTCATCTCCTTATGTTTTCTACCCTCAGGTACTCCATCTTAATTACATTCTGAAAACTTTCTCAGCCACCAATAGGTTAGTTGTTCAGGAGGACCTAAACTCAAAACAGACCACCACATTCTTCTGGATGGTAGATAGGAAAGAAAGCAGTAAGTAGTATAATCTGTGAGACACTTTCTTTGCTGTCTCTGTCTATCAGGCATGTACAGACAGACTCATTGCAACCTTGGCCTATAGCCTAGCCATTTATCTTCACAAGGAATCACATCCAATTCCCCAGTGGTACATATGTTTTTCAGGAGATTTTCTCCATATAACTGGAAGCCATGTAGTTTTAGCGACATGCTATTCTTACAATATACAGGAAGTTCACATCAGTGTAAAGTGTCATTCTAAAATTTATTTATGAGCACAGGGAAATAATACAAAATTAAGCAAACTGTCTTGTACCTGAAACTTGAGATGTCGTTAAAATGCAATCCTGTCTGCCTTAGCGTTTGTGTTGTATCTGGAGGTTGTGGAACCTGTTCTTTTCCTGTCAGCAGCATGTCAAAAGTATGCACAAGGTGTCATATGCAGGCTGCCCTGGCTATAGGTGAAAATTTTGCTAAGCCCTATATTGCCCCTTATTTTAAAACGTTCGTAAATTCATGGTAAATAATCTTAACGTGTTATAGTCATTTGGCAAAGTGGTAGCTTAGCTACCAGAAACTTTTAGTCCAGGCAAAATCTATTTCAAATCTATCAAAAGTTTTTGAGTGATACCAAACTGCGATTTTCCTTAATTTTGAAGACATGTGTGTATCCTCATTAATTTAACCTGTTATTGCTCTTTAATAATGTGGCAGGTTGAAGTTTTAGTTTATGCAAAATCTGTGGCAAATCTCTCAAATTTTAGAATAGTTAGTTCCTACTTCTTAGTAGGCTGGTGTACCATGAAACAGCCCATTCTCTTAGCTGGGCCTTCTCCACTTTACCTCTTCTGTTGGCAACATGAAAAATTGTTTTAAGTGGGCCAAGTCTAATAGGTTATAGGCCAATTCAGCTTAGCCCACAAGATGATCCTCATTAAGATATCTGGGTCACTTCAGCCTGAGGAAAACTTATGTGTTCTCATGATTGCTCTTCTCCACCTTTTTGCTTATGTTCCTGACCTCCTGTCGGAGCTCCTGTCGGAGCTCAATGTATTACTTCTTTTCGAGAAAAAAAAGTACCGATGGCTTCTTTCTCTCCACTGTAAACTCTGGATGTTTGTGGTGTTCAATCTGCTACTAATGTTCATGCAGATGTTGCAGGACAAATCCATCACTTAAAGTTGTAATGCTCTTCTGGAAGTTACTCTAACCATTGATCAACCATATTAAAGATCTAATTCTGAATTCCTGATGCTAAAATTCTCATCATAAACTATATCATTATCGGTTGCATCCATGCAAATAAAAATAGTATTACATGCTAAGAAGAGGGATGCATTGGAATGAGCTCTTTATCAATTATATTTGTATGTTACTATGCCTATATGGATCGATGAACAGATGGTCTTTACAATGACATCTACAGTTGTTCTTTTTATGTGTCTACAATAGCTAAGATGTACCGATTTCTCCATGGGAAAATCTTGACAATTAGGACTCTTGTGGTGTTTTAAGAAAACACACCGGCTATGGACATTACTGTCTTTTATTTTCTTAACAATCTGAGCATTTTGTTACTACAAATGTTTTCATGGAACACTGGAGCTAGTCGATAATCATTGCTGGTTTTGAACCATACAGTAATTGATCAGGTATGCATCTCCTGCTCAGATCCTCTATATGAATGTAAGGCTATGAACATATGCTGTGAACACTTTAAGTTTTTGGCTTTTCCCAACTGGCACCTCCGCCTATTTCCTCCAAAAAAATCATAAAAAAGACATCCGCCTGCGTCAATTTTGAGAAATTCATACTGTATAGCCCGCCTTCTCATACCTGGTTATATTGGTAGAATCATATTGGATATATTTGTTAAATTAAGCTTCTTGTTTGGCTACATCCTGGTCACACCACATTGCATCCTTTTTAAGATACCTACTTGATCCCACCTTATTGGCATCAAATTAAAACATAGCACTAGTTGTAGTCTTGCAGATCGTCTACATGCAGATAAGAAAACCAAACATGATTCTCAGTTTCACACTGCTCTAATTGTAGGTTCATAGTCATCATCTACAGATTAGTAAATCATCAATGTTCTGATTCTATTTGATCGCAGTATCCATTCGCCGTATTCATGACCCCAGAGAACTCACGACCCATAATAATGATCTCATGCCCTTATTATAAGCGCCTCTTTCCAATAAGCAGCCGTCATCGTTTTCACTTTGATTGGCCTACGACTTGCTGATTGGAACGTGATAAATGGCTATCTCTCGCCACTTGGTCATTGCTTATAATATGCCATGAAGTACTTCAATGTGGATAAATATGCCCACTTGCTAATGCAACCTGATTACCAAGTTGACACTATTGTTATTCATTTTTTTTGTTTGATATTTTTGCTGATGCTGTAACGTGCTTGGTACCTTGGGTTCTGGCCTGAAGATCTGTTGCGTTAACAATCTGGCTGCGAAAGAAATATAGAAGACCAAGATATAAAATGTGAAACCGTTTCCATCCTACAAACAAGCAAGGAAGGAAATATTCAGATCCTAAGTAGATGTTCGTCTAAACCTAGATATTCAGAAACTGTCTACACAAGACTGCTCTAATAATTGTTGTGTCAAACTGGATCGCTTGCATTTCTTTGGTTCTTTCTAAGTTCTGGCAAAAATTCTGCTTGTTATATGTCCTGAACCCAAATTATCTTTGCGCCCAGATCCATGATATATAATTCGCCTTGCTCAGCGTTCTCAACCTGTGAAATCTAGGTATGCTGGAGAACTGAAAGAGCATACTTGCGTTGACAATATGGTAGAATCAGCCGGTAGCTGTGGCTCGGTACAGACGGTGAGTCTCTAACTTTCCCTGAATACTTGTGTGAAGCTATGGTGCAATTGATGGAACCTCTGATTGAAATCTCTCGCCGTCTTGAGTTATTCTCCAGAAGAAAGAAGAAAAAAAGAGGCTACGGCCTGTTTGTTTCCCACCTAGATTATATAATCTGGTTCATATAATCCATAAGCTGAAACAAACAGGTCTCAGCTTATGGTCAAATTATAACAATTCACATGCCAGATTATCATAATCTCATAAGCTGCTCTCACCCAGCTTATAGATTGTATAAGCTGGATTATATAATCTGAGGGAGAAACAAACAGGGCCGTACGTCATGAGTGTCAACCTCTGATTGAAATCTCTCGCCGTAGGCTACAAAACGAAACTGCCGCCGGAGACTGGTGTCTTGCTCCAGTTGCCACCAATGTTTTTTTTTTTGATAAAGGGGAAAATATATTAAATATTAGGAACAGTACAACCCTGGAGTTTACAAGAAACACCCTGGAAATACTGGAAATTACATCTGACCCCCTCAACCGAGAAAGATCTCGAACACACCGGACTCCGGCGACATTCGCCGGCCGTCACACGGTCCGCCTCCCTCCATCGCCAACGACTCCAAACCTTGGATTTGCCGCAATAGTCAGCGTCCGGACTCGCCAGCACGCCTCTGCAAGAGCTGAAAGAACACCGGCCGCCGTCGCATCGGAGGGAGAGGAAGAAGAGACCACAGTCGTCGCCGTTGCCGACGCCGACCGGGACAAAACACCGCACACCGCTGACCTCAGCGGCGGCGACTCCAGGCGTGCCTCCAGGGAAGCACAAGAGATCCCCCCCTTCCACAAAAAGGGAGAACAGAAGACCTCATACCTCCATCCGACGGGAGAGCAAGGAAACCCGCATGGAGGGGTGAAGAGCCCGCGCCGCAAAGCAGCCAAGCGCCCACAACACCTCCATAGCGTCGCTCACCGAAGCCAGAGGAGCAGAGGAGACGAGATCCACGCCGACTCGCCGACGGCATGGATAACCCTAACCCTAAACTATAGGAAACAAGCCTAATAGCTAAGGCTATGTACACCGGACACCTCCTCCGCAGGTCTCCTCTCCCTCCAGCAGCGACGAGGCCGCCGGAGGAGGAGGAGACCCGCCGGATTTGGAGCCGGACGCGGTTCCGCCTCGGTTTCGCCCTGGCTCTACTGTAGCGAGGGGAAAAGGAGAGGAAAAGAGAAGACCCGTTGCCACCAATGTTGGCATCAGGTTTTCAGAAGTTTATTGCGTGGAGCGCTGATGGCTTTGAAGTTTTTCCCTTGTTCTGCTCCTCCCGTGACTAGAGTTGGCATCCATTGATGTCAGAGGGGGCCATTGGTCGATTGTGACGTGCGATAGGGCTGGTAATTGACAGCGAGACGCCACTTACAGCCGCTGTGATTGGCCTGATTTCGTCCTGAGACTGACTCCAAATGGGAATCAAAACATGGAATAACGCCCTCCAACAGACTACCCAACCGAAACCCATTTTAGAAGCGCACCCCCCCCCCCCCCCCCCCCCCCCCCAAAGAGACTGACTCCAAATGGGAATCAAACCTGGAATAACGCCCTCCAACAGACTACCCAAACCGAAACCCATTTTAGGAGCGCACCCGCCCCCCCCCCCCCCCCCCCCCCCACATTGGATCAACTCGCCTCGCCACCCAGTTGCTTTCCGCTGCCGCCCCGCGCCCCCCACCCTGCCCTCCGACCCCACCCCCCCCCTCCCCACGCCGGGCGCGCGTGCCGGCGCCGCCACGCCCTCCCCCCGCGCCGGACGCGAAGGGGAGGAGCCACGACGCCATCCCCGGCGGGCGCGCGCGTCGGCGCCGGAGCCACCCTGCCCCGCCTCCCCCCCACCCTCCCCCCTCCCCCGTCTCTCTCGCGGGTGCGCGGCTTCCCTCCGCCCCCGTCCCTGGCGGGCGCGCGCGCCGGCGGCGGCGCTGCCGCACCCTTCCGCCGGCCTGCCCGCGCTCTCCTTCGCCGCCTCCGCGTCCTCCCCCGCCGTCCTCCTCCGCCGGCGCAAGGGCACGCGCTTCGTCCCCTGGGACCCCGCTCGCGCTGTTCTGGGACCTCACCGCCGCCGCGTACGGCGCTTCCGCCTCGCCAGAGCCCGTCGCTGTCGCCGCCGACACCGCCGAGGTCATGCTCGCCATGCGGGGCGGCGGGGCGGCGTGGTGAGGGAGCCGGGGGCGCAGCGCGGCGCGACGTTGGAGCTAGTGCGGGGCGTGGCGGCGGCGGGGCGACGGAGGAGGGCGTCCGACGGCGATGACCCCATTTTCGGACTCCTGTTGGAGACAGGTAATTCTAGGTGGTGCCTTTTCATCCTTCTGAGGACCTAGTTTTGGGTGTCTGATTTGGGTCGGAAGCGTTGGAGTCAGTCTGACACCCCTTTTGCATCGGCATCACGTACTGTCAGTCTATGAGAATTTACTCCCTCTGTTCATATTTACATGTCGTTTGACTTTTTTCATCTCAAGTTTGACTGCTCGTCTTATTCAAAAAATTATGCAAAATATCATATTTTTTGTTGTGGCTTGCTTTATTAATATAAGTTCTTCGAGAATGACTTAAATTTAACTATGGTTGCACAAATTTTTTGAATAAGACGAGCAGTCAAACTTGAGGTAAAAAAAGTCAAACGACATGTAAATATGAACAGAGGGAGTATATTATAGGGGGTGTTCGGCGCACCCCCTCTAAACTTTAACACCCGTCACATCAAAGAGAATCTTACTATTCAAACATATTTTTATTAATTTAATGACAAAACCTATGTCACGACCCCCTCTAAATCACGAGACGAATCTAATGAGCCTAATTAATCTATGTTTTGCTATAGTGATGCTACAGTAACCATCGTCTAATCACGCCTTAATTACCCTCATTAGATTCGTCTCGCGAATTCGAGCGGAGTCCTGAAATTAGTTTTGTAATTAAACTTTATTTGTAATCACAATATTCGTTGAAAAAACCCTCTAAAGTTTAGACCCTGTGCGCCGAACACCCCCCGTAGTATTGGTTTTGCGTGGAAACCTGTACTTTTACTCGGATTTTTATTCGATTCATTGAAAGACTATAGTACTAGTACCCCTCCCTGGCCCGGGAACATGCGCGTCACTGTCGTGCTGATTCCAGCTGTATACTGCTTGTAGTACCGCCGTTTTCGTTGGTCATGGGACGCGTTGCTGTCTGCTGCGCGGTGCGCGAGCAGCGTAATTCAGATACGCGGATCCTATGATGTCTCCAAGTACCAGCATCGAGCCGGCTGGAACTGGGGAGGGTTCGTTCATGGACGTCAAAATCTTTGAAATCTGTTCTTCAATCGAGTTTCAGCACACTTTGATTGCGAGCGTGTAGCTCCAGAAAAAATAAAATTGAGGGCGATGGTCTATTCAATTCGGACGAGTTCCAACGTCTATGGAGCTCAAGAATGAAAGCGTGGAAACATCGCAGTAGCAAATTAATACTAGTAGTTTTTAATTTCCCATTTATCATTCGATCAAAATTGATCCAAATACAAGAGGATGCAGAAAGGGGATTAACGAGGCTGACGCGGGATGCAGTAGTAATAATCTCCTCTTTGACAGCGGTGATTATTGTAGCCGCGGCCTAATGGGGGGTGGTAATACTACAATGGTGGTTGTCGTCATCATCGTCAGTCGCCGGCGGCGGCACGGGGTCCTAGAAGTCCATACCCTTGAAGACCTTGCGCACCTGCTCGAGCGTGACGAAGAGCACGATGGTGAAGGGGCCCTGGCGCATCACGGTGGGGATGAATCCCTTGTACAGCGCCATGGGTCCCTCGGCCCGCACGGTCTTGAGCGCGCAGTCGACCGCGCCGGCGTAGGGAGGCGGCGAGCCGGGCTCCACCTTCATGTTCATCATCCTCGTCTTGATCACGTCGACGGGGTTGGACCCGGCGGCGGCGACGATGCCGGCGGTGAAGCTGGCGGCGACGTGCGTGCCCAGCCCGTCGGCGCCCGCGCCGTAGTGCGACAGGATGGCCTCCTTGGCCTGGTCGTAGGTGGCCAGCTGCGACGCGGTGACGATCATGGCGCGGTTGATGGTGAGCGACGAGCCGCGCCACAGGCTGCGCACGCCCTCCTGGCGCACCATCCGGCGGATGGCGTCGCCGACGCCGCTGTAGTTGCGGCGCTCGGCGACGGGGAGGCGGCCGTCGGCCTGCATCCGCACCATGGCGACGTCGGCCGGGTTGCCGACGGCGGCGCCGACGCCGCCGGCGATGAGCCCCGCCGCGATCTTGCGGTGCAGCGGGAGGACTCCGCCGTTGTCCGCCGTCCACCGCGTCTTGAGGATGTCGTACAGCCCCATCCGCGTGGTGGAGTAGAGCGTCTGGCGCAGCATGGTGGCCGACACCCCGGAGAAGAGCCCCGCGGCGCCCTCGGAGCGCAGGATCTGCGCGCCGACGGCCAGCGGCCCGGGCTTCTTGGGCGCCGGGATGTCGTGCGGCAGCGTCACGGTCTGCGGGCCGTAGACGTGGACCGCTAGCGCCGGCCGCATCACCGGCTGCGGCGCGGCGGCCGCCGCCGCGCCCGCCTCCCCCTGCAGCTGCATGCGGACCTTGATGAGGTCGAGCGGGTGGGTGGAGCAGCCGGCGACGACCGAGGCGATGCCGCCCTCGACAAATCCCTTGAGGGCTCCCATTGCGTGCTTGCTTTCTTTCTTTCTTGCCCCGGACCTCGGCTCCGGCTTTTACCAGCGAAGAAGAAGATGAATTGGACTCGAGGCCAGAGATCCCGCAGAAGGAAAGCTCAAGAAGGCAAAAGCGAGAAGAAAAGAAAGAAAGAAGCGAATAAAAGGCAAGATTTAGCTAGCTCAAAATTTGGGACGCTATTGCTTGCCGATAGGAGCTGGGGGACACGAGGTCAGATGGGAATGGTGGACGGCGGAGGAGGCTATGCAGGACGAGTGTTGGCGGCCCTCTGTGACATATGCTGCTCGTGCTCCCTGCTGCTGCTTCTTCCTCCCCGTGGGATGGATGCGAGGGAAACGAAGGCGGCGGGGCGACGCTATTTATAGCTGGGTTCCGCCCGGACGCGACGAAAGGGCGAGGAAAGCGACGGCGGCTGGGAGGAGGGAGGGGGAGGTGGCTTCGCGGCTTGGGCGCTTGCGGTCGGACTGGGGAAGGCGGATTCGGAGGTGGTGGGTGGAGAGGTGGACGCGACCTGGCTCGTCCTGCCCGGCCGTCCCAGGGAGCTTTCTCGGGTCGCTTCGCGTTCACGCGGAGAAGGAGGTGGAGGCGGACGGCTGGCCGTGGCCGCGTCGGCTGGTGCCTGCCTGCCTACGGCTCCCTCCCGCACGTTGCGTCGCGTGGAGAATTATTTCCTCTCCGCCCGCGGCGGCGCGCGGGGTGCGGGGCTTCGGCCGTGAGCGGATGCGCCCCATCGGGGCCGTCCGTTTGGCGCCGGGAGTGGGCCCTGAGTTAGGGTTTGGGGACGGATGGCGGAGAATCTTTGAACAGGTTTTTTTCTGCCCGCGTTGCTGCTGGGGTCGCGGCGAGCACGCGCCGTTTGGGGCCAGAGAACGGCGCCAGAGAATAGGAACACGATGCTTTGCTTGCGCAGGTCAGCCCCGGCGAGGCGGCGACATCTCAAAAAGAAAAAAAAAAGGGTCAGCCCCGGCGACGTGGGCGAGCCGTCACAGTGATTCTATTACCTGCCACGTTCTGAGGGACACCTCTGCCTTCTGGGTGAGTCGGGTGGCAACCTTACTCCCTCCTCATTTTATTTTTGTTAAGACAAGAATGATGGTTCAAATTTAAACTAAAAGCTTTGTTTGAACGTCAAGAAAAAAACAGAGAGTACGAACAGTTTCGGAAAATGCTACATGTGTGAAACTTTCTGTACAAAGTCATCTTGAAGAAACTTTTCCAATGTGACATTGTCCGCAAAGCAACCTCGCTCTCTCTCTATTATTCACTTCAATAAAACCTCGTTCTTTTGAGATAGATGGAGTAAAGGCATGTTTGGCGTGGCGATCGATCGTAAGAAAAATACATTTTGTGCTCGTTTTTCGAATGCATGACCATGCATGATCGAGTGTCAAGTCGATTTCAACGAACGATTTCTAAGACTATATAGAAACTATAAACTGTCTCAAGTGAATCTTAGATAGTTTCAAAAATAAAAAAAAGTTTCAACTCAAAAAATTAATATGTTAAATGCAAAATAAAAAAATGAAAATGTTTCAACTCAAAGTAAAAATGTTTCAACTTGAGATTAAAAAAATCCAACTTAAAGAAAATTCAAAAATATTTTTTTTTTGAAAACTAATTCAAAAATATTGTATGGGGCTTCTTCCTTGACGCTGGAGGCGGCTGCTGTTCTGCAACACCTCCGGCAAGTGCGGAGCCTCTCTTCTTCCTCGGAAGGCGAGCAAGAAGCCCCTCCTCCCAACAATTTTTACTTGAGGAATCTAAGATGTAAACTCTTTTGAAATCTGCCAAATTCATTTTTGGAACTGGAGGCTTGTGTTGAACGCAACTTTGTTTTCCCAACTTTTTTTTTTGTGGGAACAAAACTCCTTTTCTGTCAAAGCCCTTTTTATATTCTGAATCATGTCTTTTAGCGCGCAGATGAGAGAATATTTCGATGCCAATCTTTTCTGTCCGCATGTCGTGTAAAGCAATCCATGTTGTATTACAAGTTGTATATACGACGTTGAAATGAGCAATTTTGAGTTATCTCAAACATGCACACGTTTGTATAAGAAGCACCCACGTCAACCGCTAAAATAATCAGACCGACGTGATCTCGCGCGAGCAGCGCAGGACCGTAGAGGCCCCCTTACCAACCGGAATCTTCCCTCTTGCTTGAAGCCAGTGGCCAGGCCGAGCAGACGGCACACGCTAATTACATGACCTCCGTCGTAGCCGCGTAATCGTGTGTCAGCACTGCTCTTGCCGGCTCAACTTTGGATTACTTGCCCGGAACCTAGTAGTCGCAAGCGCGAAACCTGGTTGGAGTTTTCTGCAACGCCCACCAACAACAACAAGTGGCGCCTTCCAGGTCGAAATTGCGAGCTAATTACGGTGTCATCCGGCGTCCTGCATATTCTCCGGGAAGCAAAACAACAAGAAATCGTCAGACCAGAAGGTCCCGCTATACACACTTGCTTTGTTTCACGCCAGGAACGTCGTCGTGGCATTTTATAGATTGGTATTGACCACTCCTTTTTTCTCGGAGGCATTAACCACTCCTTTTATTTTTTGTCACGCTGCCTTTGTTCGTGCACGCGGATGGCAATCCGGCTCTGCACAATCATCCGCCGATAGGACCGCATCGAATATTTTCTGGGCGGCATTGGACTCCCGGAGTAGTCCCGGACCGTGCACAGCCTCACCTTGCGCCGCCCGATCGCCAAGGTGCATGGAGTGGCACACAGCGGCCACACACGCCCGTTCTCCCCTCGAGAGCCATTCCTTTTCGTCGTGCTCGTCCTCTCCGTTCACCATCTTCCCCAGCCACGGCCGCGCGGCAGATTCCCCAACGGCGACGTTCAGCAGCGCGCCGCGCGCACGGCGCCACACTCCCCCGCCCTGCCGTCGCTTGCCATTCATTTGGTCGTCCGGACAGAGCCACTGCGCCAGCCCCACGTACGCCACTCTTTCCGTCGTGCTCGTCCGGTCCGTTCGCCGTCTTCCCCCCAACCGGGGCCTCGCGGCGGATTCCCGACGGCGACGTTCAGTAGCGCAGCGCGCCGCGCGGTAGATTCCCGACGGTGACGTTCGGTCGCGCCTCGCGCGCGGGACCACGGGCGCGCCGCGCGCCCGCTCGCCGCGTCCGTCTGTTGGGACCGCGGCTTCCACTCGTCCGTTTGCGCAACGTGTGACGACGCCGCTGTCGCGTTGCGGGCACACGCGCGCCGCACCCCTGCCTGCCTACAAAACCCCAGCAAGCAGCAGCCCTGGCGCGAGCGACTGACCGAGTAGGCTGCGAGCGAGCGAACTCGCTTCCCCTCGGCGCGTGCGGCCGCCCTGCCTGTCCGCGTGTGGGTCTGATCTGATCGCGTTGGACTCCGTCGCGTCGGCCTCGTGGACTCCGGACTCCATGGACCGACGACTATGGAGGTCTCCATGGACCGACGACTATGAAGGCAGCAGGTGGGGGTGGCGGTGGACTGGTGGAAGTGGAAGTTGAAGGTTTCAACCGCGTGGTGCGTGGCGGCACGGGCGAGGCGGGCCGCGGGTGTAGCGCTAGTCCAACCGTTCCAGAAACGCGGGGGCGAGGTCGCAGCTGGTGCGGGCGGCAACGTAGGAGTAGCGCACTGTAAATCCCTGCAACGTCATCTGTCTGAGCGGTGTGCATTAAACAAGTGCTTTACTACTCTTGAAGTCTTGATCAAAAGAAATGCGCACTAGTAGTACTGTACTCCTTTTTGGTCACTACTCACACTGGGGTATGCCCTGCTATGGCTTCCTTCTGCTCCCCTTGCTTTTGGACTTGGTGTAGTGTGATGCCAGTACTGCTGCTACTTCAAGCTGAGCTGTGGGTTTGTCCTTTGCGCTACTGGAGTGTTTAAAACGAGAAAAGCGGATTGCTTTTGGGACGCTGATCTACGAGCCCAGTGGAGAACGAGGAAGAACGCAGACACGATGTTGACGCTCTCTTTGGTCTTTTGGGTAATCAAAATCAAATAGAGTGCCACCGGGGACAGAATGGTCTAATAAAGCAGTTGCAGTGGAGAACGAGGAAGAACGCAGACAGATGACGGTGCCCGAGAGGCCGGGATATTAGAGATATATTCCGAATGTAACTACTTGTGATGTACGTCAGCTTAGAGATAGACTAGAAGGTCGGTTCTAGAGATAAACCGATTCTGTTTGTATCTTGACTTGTACACCACGTTAGGGGTTTTTCTCAACTCATATAAACACGCAATACGCGGCCTCTACGGAGGTATCACGCTTCACCAAACTCTGCATCCTCTTTCATGGTATCAGAGCACGAGGCTGATTTCCCTGCTGATTCGCCTGCTGCTGAGCTCCCTGCAACCTCGGATGGCAGTGCGCAGTCACCGGGATCCATTTCGCGCCACCTGCTCCACCTCGGCGGCTGCATGGAAGATCATTGAAGACTGCTATGGATCTCAGACTCGTGCGCGCGCCGTTAACACTCGCATCGCCTTGGCTACCACTCAAAAAGGTACCCAAAGTGTTACTGAGTATGTCAATCGGATGCGTGCATTGAGCGATGAGATGACTGCAGCCGGAAAACCTCTCGGCGATGAAGAACTAGTGTCCTACATCCTCGCCGGACTTGATCTGGATTTCAATTCAGTTGTCTCGGCGGTGCTAGCCAGGGTGGAACCCATTACGGTGGGTGAACTCTACTCGCAGCTCCTCAGCTATGAGCAGCGAGTCGATCTACTCCAACGCTCGTCGGCATCCTCGGCTAATGCAGCTAGCCGGGGTCGCGGCGGCCCTGCAAATCGCGGTCGCGCTCCTCCTCAGCAACAGCGTGGCCGCGGTCCTCCTCAGCAGCAACGCGGCGGTGGCGGCTACAACAACAACGCCGGCGCACGTCCGCCGGCCAACCCCAACAACCGTGGTGGCACCCGCAACAACAACGGCACCAAGCGTCCTCCTTGTCAAATCTGTAAGAAAGAAGGCCATTCGGCCGTTACATGCTAGTACCGTTATGATGATGATTCCTCCGAAGAACGCCATGCAGCTGCAGCAACCAATGGCTACGGTGACTATTGGATCACCGACTCGGGTGCCACAGATCATGTCACTGGCGAGCTCGACAAGCTAACCGTGAAGGACAAATATCATGGTAATGATCAGATACACACGGCTAGTGGTTCAGGTATGGATATCAGTTATATTGGTCATTCAACTATTCATACTCCTAGTCGTGATCTAACACTTAAAAATGTTCTATATGTTCCACAATCATCCAAAAATCTTGCTTCCGTTCATCGTCTTGCTAAAGATAATCATGTTTCCCTTGAATATTTTCCTGATTTTTTCTTGATTAAGGATCTGGACACGAGGAACGTACTGGTTAGAGGGAAGTGCCGCAATGGACTGTACCCTCTCCCATCGTCGCTCAGGAGGCATGTTTTTGGAGTCATGAAGCCATCCCTTACTCGGTGGCATAGTCGTTTGGGGCATCCATCTCTTCGGATTGTCCAAAGAGTCATTAGTAGCAATAATCTCCCTTGTTTAGCAGAGTCCAATAATGATTCAGTGTGTGATGCATGCCAAAGAGCTAAGAGTCATCAGTTACCTTACCCAAAGTCTACTAGTGTGTCTTCTTCTCCACTAGAACTTGTGTTTTCTGATGTATGGGGTGCTGCCCCAGATTCTGTTGGTGGAAAGAAATATTATGTTAGTTTCATCGATGATTTTAGCAAATTCACTTGGATCTATTTGCTCAAATTCAAATCTGAAGTTTTTCAGAAATTTCATGAGTTCCAAAGCCTTGTTGAACGGCTCTTTAATAAAAAGATCATCACTATGCAAACTGATTGGGGTGGTGAATATGAGAAACTTAACTCCTTTTTTACCAAGATTGGCATTACTCATCATGTTTCTTGTCCCCATGCTCATCAACAGAATGGCTCTGCTGAGAGAAAACATAGGCACATAGTAGAAGTTGGACTCTCTTTACTTGCTCATGCCTCCATGCCTTTGAAATATTGGGATGAAGCTTTTCTAGCGGCTACTTATCTCATTAATCGCACCCCTAGTAAAGTCATCAATTTTTCCACGCCCTTAGAGCGTCTTTTCAATCAAAAACCAGATTATTCCTTTCTTCGTGTTTTTGGGTGTGCTTGTTGGCCTAATCTTCGCCCCTTTAATGCTCGTAAGCTTGAGTTCCGGTCGAAACAATGTGTTTTTCTTGGTTATAGCAATTTGCATAAAGGGTTCAAGTGCCTTGATGTCTCCTCTGGACGGGTTTATATCTCCAGAGATGTTATCTTTGATGAAAACGTTTTCCCTTTTGCGAAATTACATTCCAATGCCGGAGCTAGGCTTCGTTCTGAAATAATCCTTCATCCAACTTTGTTTAACTCTATTCCTTCTGGAGGTGAATTTGTTAATGCCAATATACCTGATGCTCCTAATCCTATCGCTAATGCCCCTGGTGAAGATTATGTTGTCTTAAATCAGGTTGATGAAGAAACTGGACAAGAAATGATGCATTCAGACGCTCAGGCGGGAGTTTCTGATCATGGCGTAGAGCACGAGGCTGATTTCCCTGCTGATTCGCCTGCTGCTGAGCTCCCTGCAACCTCGGATGGCAGTGCGCAGTCACCGGGATCCGTTTCGCGCCGTGCGGCTGCGAGCGATCCGCAGCGCGCCTCTCCTCTGGTGACACCTGGACCAGGCGGGTCGGGCACCGGGGGACAACTGCACCAGGCGGGACCAGGCGGGTCGGCGCCGCATTCCGCACACGATGGCTCGGTCGGCACAGACAATGGATCCCCTGCGCCAGGGTCGCCTGCTGCTGCTCCTGTTTTGAGTCGCCCAGCAACCAGGTTACAGCATGGGATTCGAAAAGAAAAGGTATACACTGATGGCACTGTTAAATATGGATATTTCACATCTACGGGGGAGCCTCAGAATTTAGAAGAAGCATTGGGGCATAGTGATTGGAAACATGCAATGGATGTTGAATTTCAGGCATTAATGAAAAAAATAATACTTGGCACTTGGTTCCTCCTCAGAAGGGAAGAAATATTATTGATTGCAAATGGGTGTATAAAATCAAACGCAAATCTGATGGTTCCATAGATAGATATAAAGCAAGATTGGTTGCCAAAGGGTTTAAGCAACGATATGGTGTTGATTATGAGGATACTTTTAGTCCTGTTATTAAACCTGCTACTATCAGACTTGTTCTTTCTATTGCTGTTTCTAGAGGTTGGAGTCTGAGGCAGCTAGATGTCCAGAATGCGTTTCTTCATGGTGTTCTGGAGGAGGAGGTATATATGAGGCAGCCACCAGGGTATGAACATAAATCTTGCCCACAGTATGTTTGCAAATTGGACAAAGCTCTCTATGGTTTGAAACAGGCCCCTCGAGCCTGGTATTCTCGGTTGAGTGGAAAGTTATGTGCTCTTGGTTTTCATTCCTCCAAAGCAGATACTTCTCTATTCTATTATAATAAAGGCAAGGTCACTATTTTTGTGCTAATATATGTAGATGATATAATTGTTGCTAGTTCAACACAAGAGGCAACTTCTGCTTTGTTACGAGATTTAAAGTCAGATTTTGCACTCAAAGATTTGGGAGATCTACATTATTTTCTTGGTATTGAAGTACAGAAGATATCAAATGGCATTTTACTCTCGCAAGAGAAGTATACTTCGGACTTGTTGAAGCGAGTTGGGATGCTAGATTGTAAACCGGTAAATACTCCTATGTCTACATCAGAAAAGTTGTCTCTACATAAAGGTGATGTTCTTGGTCCATTAGATTCTACAAAGTATCGAAGTATAGTTGGAGCATTGCAATATTTGACATTGACTAGACCAGATATATCTTTTTCGGTGAATAAAGTCTGTCAATTCTTGCATGCGCCTACTTCAGAACATTGGACGGCAGTAAAGAGAATTTTAAGATATCTTAAGCATACTCTCAAGGTCGGGTTTAGCATTATCAAGTCTATGTCTACTCTTGTTAGTGCTTTCTCCGATGCAGATTGGGCAGGAAATATTGATGATAGGCGTTCCACTGGTGGTTTCGCTGTTTTCTTGGGATCAAATCTTATTTCTTGGAGTTCAAAGAAGCAAGCGACTGTGTCTCGTTCAAGCACAGAAGCTGAATACAAGGCCATTGCTAATGCCACTGCTGAAATAATGTGGGTTCAGTCATTGTTAAAAGAATTGCGTGTTAATTGTCCTCCTTCGGCTAAGTTATGGTGTGATAATATTGGTGCTACTTATCTCTCGGCAAATCCTGTTTTTCATGGAAGAATGAAACATATTGAGATTGATTATCATTTTGTTAGAGAGAGGGTAGCTAAGAAGTTATTGGAGATCAAGTTTATTTCAAGCCGAGATCAACTTGCTGATGGTTTTACTAAACCAATTTCTCTGCGGCAGTTAGAGGATTTTAAGAGCAATCTTAATCTTTCAACAGCTTAGATTGAGGGAGGCTATTAGAGATATATTCCGAATGTAACTACTTGTGATGTACGTCAGCTTAGAGATAGACTAGAAGGTCGGTTCTAGAGATAAACCGATTCTGTTTGTATCTTGACTTGTACACCACGTTGGGGGTTTTTCTCAACTCATATAAACACGCAATACGCGGCCTCTACGGAGGTATCACGCTTCACCAAACTCTGCATCCTCTTTCACGGGATAGTCGCCCTGTTGGGCTGCACCACAACACTGTAGCGGATGTTGAAAAAATAACTACGAACACTGTAGTGGATGCTGAAGAAATAACTGCAAACACTGTAGCTGCTGAATTGCAGCAGACAAGTTGAACAAGCTGAGTACCTCAAGCTGTTGCAGCAGCATATAACTGTAAGACAGGCTGGTGGGTTCAGTGCGATTTTTTTTATTTTTTTTACCAACGATTCCACGAAGGTGTTGAATAAAGAAGTTCGTAGAGAGGACTGACCAGTGCCCCAAATTTGCAGAGCGTAGTGAAACCATACTGTTTCAAGTCTCAAAATTCCGAAATAGAAAATGTTTGTAAAGACACGAAAGTTACTCGAGGCCAGCAACCAGATGACTTTTGAGGGACTCAAATACGGAAGAGGGTAGCACCTGGCTAATTGACTAGACACGTTGACCAATCGTCCCTTGACCATGGGGCGTCGTTCAATGATCCTCCTCCGCCTTTCTGGTGTGCGTTTTGGTGTGGTAGAGCAGCCACCTCTCTTGGCAGGTGTGCTTCATAATTTTCTTTCCAAGAGATATTTGCGAGATGTGAACTTTGGAGCTTATTTTACTCCTCCTACAGCTGACTTGGTCCCTTCGTTGAATGGTGAAAAGTCAACTAGGTGTGTTCTATACAATGGAAACTGAGCCGCACCCGATCCTGGGCTAATTAGATATTGAGGAGCACCTGAGATGAAGGATTAATCTAGTCGTTTATCCAAAATATGCACTATGCATATCACTGACGAACAAATCTGCACAAACTTGCGACCGCTACTTGGCAGGCTGGGCGGCAAAACTGCTTTCTAAGGGAGGGCGACTAGTCCTCACTTCGGCTGTTCTTGACTCAACCACCACCTATTTCATGGGCTCTAACCGTCTTCCCAAAACGATAGTACACGCTTTCGATAGACGGAGACGCGTTTTCTTTTGGACAGGTGAGGATAAGTGTCTCGGTTCCGATTGCCTAATTGCTTGGGACAAGGCCTTGCTTCCAAAGAATGAAGGTGGCCTGGGCGAAAATCAATGCCTCCTTCTTAAATTTGTTGATAAATTTCTTTCCCCCCACGACGTTCCCTGGAAAACTTGGGCTACACACAACTGCACAACAGACCTAGGCGACCCCATAAACTCCCCTTCTTTCATTTGGCGTATTATCAATGATGAGCTAGAAACTTACCGCAGCCTTACCATTGTCGAAATCCACAACGGAGCCTCTACCACCTTTTGGATGGACCATTGGCTCCCCTCCGGGCCTCTAGCTACAACTTACCATGCTCTCTTTACGCACACTACTAGGCCGAACATTTTAGTCTAGCAAATTTTTTATGAAGGTTTTGAATTGCACCTGAAGCCTCGACTAACTCATTGCTAGTGAGCAGCTGTCCTCTCTTCTATCTGTTTTGCAGACTATTCAGCTTGACAATGATCATGATGTGCGACGAATGGCTGGCTCCTTGAAACCTTTCTCCGTCAAAGAAGCCTACCACAAACTAGCTACTACAGGAACCCATGACCCAAATGCCGATTACATCTGGAATTCTTTTGTGCCGAACAAAGTCAGAATCTTCGCTTGGTTATTCTTCAATGAACGAGTCAACACAAGAGCACACCTCCACCACCGCAACATTTCTGAATCAGATGTGTGTGAGCGCTGCATGACTGGACCGGAAACCCAGTCACACCTTTTTTTCAATGTGCCGGGAGCTCTTCAGTTTGGTGTTCTATCGGTTTGGCAGCAGCTCCCCTCATGCCGCTGCAGGAACTTTGGTCTGTCCATCCTTCAACTTCATTGACCGGTGCGTCGCATGTGTGGCCTTCCATCCTCATGATTCTACTATGGAAGGTTTGGGAAGGTCGCAACCACCATATTTTTCAAGGCACCCCGTTCTCTCCTCGACGTGTAATCAACGCTGCTGTTAGTGATATTAAGCTATGGAGTCACCGTTGCAATAGGCGTCAACGCCAATCTGTAATGGCTTGGGCTTCACATCTAGAGCTATGTACCTCTGCTGTTTAAGTTTCTCTCATTTCACTTTCTGAGCTTTGTAACCCTGCTGTATACATTTCTTCTCACACCTCTGGTGTGAACCTTTTGAATGAAATTCAGGTGGGGCTGTTACCCCGTTGATTGTTCCAAAAAAAAAATCTGCACCATGCATATATTGAAGAGATGAACAACTCAGATTAACCCATCGCCTTAAGTGGTGGTGAAATCCGCTCTAGTCCGGTCCTGCACAAAGAGATCGAACTCTCAAAAGGTCATGATTGCAAGAGCATGTCCACGCCTTTGAGGTGAGCCAATGACTCAGAATTTTAGACAGTCACACTCACATACCGGAGCATAGCTTATCTTGGAAGTAAGTGGCATTGTACTATACTTTTATATTCGAAACGTTTTCTAAACCACAAACCGCAAACTGATTTCAGCTCAGTTGGTTAGTGCCTCAAGTGGTGAGGCCACCCACCAGGGTTCAAATCCTGGTGTGCATCAATTTGTGGAATAAAAAAAATCCCCTCATTCGTAGCATCTAAAATATAGTGGCGACGACGGCGACTTAGATGTCTTGAATCCGAGCCGTGGGCTGGTTTGGGCTCTCCTACCTGAGGGTAGTTGCAGTAGTCACCAGCATCGGTCCTAAGTATCTGCGCGGCCCTATAGGGTGATGCCGGGGTTCGGGGATTTTTCTCGACCTAAGAAGATTGAGCTTCTCTATCAAAAGAAAGCCGTGGGGGCGGTCTTACCCCCGCCGGTCGAGTTTTTTTTTCCCTCCATACAAACATTTCAGATGCCCGTAAATTTTATATTAACACATAGAGGCTACTATGTCTTACCATGCTTTGAACTTCAGTGTAATTTTACCCTAATCGATCTTTTCAACATTGTGATTACCTTTATTTTTTTGAACCGAAGCTTGAGTTTACCTCTCTATATACTGTTAAAGACACTCGATGGTGTCAAATGAGTTGTGCTATGTCAAATAAGTTGTAAGAAGACAAATAGTATACCTTAGCATTTTTAGCCCTACTAAACTTTTGATTTTACATCCTTTTTCCTCAAACATTTTAACATAAGATTCTAGAGGCAACAACTAAGGTAATGTTAATTTATGGCCACACGCCGCCAAGCCGTGGTAAAATCCAAAGCTGAGAAAAAGAGGGAAAATCACAATTAAAGCACCCAGAATTTCGTCGACCCAAAGATTCTCCGTTTTACACTGGCACATCAGGGCATTTAGATCGGCATTAACCAAATCATTGACTCTGTAGCTCCTAATAACAGTTTTTTTTTTCAAGGAGTTGGTCCTACTAACAGTTCACACTGTACACGCACGACGCGCCCTCCATTTCGTCCGCGCCACCTTGCTGCACAGTTCTTTTTCCGCAATTGACGCGGCCATTAACGTCGCCGATGGCAACTCCCTCTGTGTTAGTCTAGTCCTCCTGGACCGGGAAGGTTTGCTCTGTGGTAGACGGCAGACCACGCACCGGCACTGCCTCAGCCTTGGCGCCGGTTGCTCCCATGCACCACATCCAGTTGCCACTTGCCACAAGTTCTCAATGACTCTCTCATTCATCTCCCTTGTTCAGACAGAGCCACCGCGCCCACCCGCTCCATTCGTCGAATTCATCCGCTCGGTACCCACGACACGTCGACAGGCCAGTTGCGCGGAACTGCGCCCCGGGCCTCCCGGCTATCCTCGTCGCCGCGTCCGTGGAGCGAGGAACCGGCCTCTCGCCGACGCGGAGGCGCCCCATGACGCGCAGCCGCCGTCACCTTGTGCGAGTGCAGGCGCCAAACTCCAAGAGCGTTGGTGGTGGCGTGGCGCGAGCTCGTTTCCCTTGACCCTCGGCGCCTCCGCCGCCTTGGAATGGACTCCGTCCGTCACGCCGGACTACTACCTGATGCCGGGACGCGCTGGATCGGGTTCACACTATTAGTTGAAGCTTGGCGCACGGACCAACTGTACCAGAAACGCGAGGTCACAGCTGGTGCGGGCGCAACTTACAGCTACACTCCCCCACACCACGAAAACTTCATGTCATTTTCACCGACCTCTAGTGGTGTGCATTAATGTGTGCTTTGTTCACGGTTAGAAGCAATGAGTGCTTTTCTGTCACTAACTTGGATCAAGTTGGGTATGCTTTTGTTGTTTTCTTTCTTTGGGACTTTGGAGTAGTGTGATACTAGTCCTTCCTGCACTAATAGCAGTGTTTAAAATTTAAAAGCAAATTTAGCCGTTGCCTTTTGTAGAGCAGGGGCGCTAATCTCAGAGGCCAGCGGAAAAGGCGGACGAACACCGACGCCGCCACGCAGCAAGAGAGAGCATCATGCACGGCTCGAAAATGGTGTGGTTCTTTTCGTTTTTCCACCTTTGGTCTTTTCTTTCCCCTTTGTTTCCTTAAAGAAGGACGTCTCACAGGATTACACCGTTCGAATGGCGGACCAATTTAATGTGAGGGAGTTGAACTCGCCATCAGCACCGTTGGACGCAACGACCGCAGTGCGGCAGCACTATTTCCTCAACGGCGGAGCTGGCTGGGGCTGGGAACGACGATACGAGTGGAGTGATGGGCTGCGGCAGGTTCCTGTAGGTCGTAAATAGGTTGTCGAGCTACGTAGGCGGGTGGTAGAATGTGGGGAGGGGGTGTCGGACCCCATTTCTGGAATCCACTGTGCTTACCGTACCAATCCCTGGATCAGTAGTTGATACGCACAAAACAAAGATAATACCAAGTCCGTACCTCGATTATTGTTACAATACCACAGATGTCTTATAAAGACTTCAAATTACAAAACCAGTGGCCGGCAGGCCTGGCCACAACTAACAACACAAGCGGAAAGCGAAAAGTCCAACTTCTACAGGCAACTCGGGCGACGAACGCAAATCCTACTCGTCGTCACCACCGTCTTCATATTCAACACCTTCTTCTGAATGATTTAAAGCAAGAATGAGCACATAATGTACCCAGCAAGTCCTAACACTACTCAAGGGGACTATAGATGCATATATGGCTTTATGAAGGATTAGGCTATACGGCTTATATTTTAGCAGGAAGCTTATTTTAATGCAGGGTTCGTTTCAAAAGTATAAACCTTTATAAAGAGATTGTTTGTCATGATTAAGTGGGTTGGCCCTGGGGGAGATATGTCAATCCCGCCAGTTCCCAGATTTTAGGCGAGCCTTCGGGCGCACGGCCGTACCGACTCTCATTTCCAAAACACAGGCAAACTACCGCCCACTCACACTTCAAGGGTTAAGTAAGACTAATCTTTGTGAACTCAACCATAGCGCGTCTGTGACCGCGACACGGCTATCCGGATAGATTTTAACTCTGCAGAGGTGTACATCTTTACCCACAGACTACATCGCTCTTAGCAAGGGAGCAACATAGCGAGACCCACCTTTCCCGAGTGTCCCTACAATCCCACCCACGAGCCATTACTGACCCAGGGACTTATAATGCGACTATAAGTAGTCAATGGCCCAATGGCCAAGTCGGACAACGACCAATTACGATATCGTGTCTGCTCCTGGTTGCTCGTTGCACTACCGCCTCCTAGGTGGATCAAGTGGTAACACCAGAAAGTTAGGGTCAAGTCCTGCCCATAACAGGATCTGTTGGTTGCACGGGGTTCACTAGGTTGATTGTTACAAGAACCGGTCCTTAACCGGCCGAGGCCAGCATCTTCCACCTATCACTATTCACCGACCACCATCTCGCTCCTGCCTGAAAATATCCCACTTCACCCCAACACACTAGTTGGTTATTAACCTCCCATTTTATTTACTCACACACACCAAGCACACATTTTTACACATTTCACCAAAATTCATGATTATTGTGTAGCAACTAAATAGCTGCAGTAAATCCCTAAGCAATCTAATATCAAGGTAATAATCCAGCATTATTGTAGCATAATGAAGGAAACATCTTAGGTTTAACAAGGTAACAGACATCAATATCAAAGATGGCTATCCTACTAGGTTCATAACTAACACAACATTTTAAATAATAAAATAAGCATGCATCATATATAAGCATTTTAAAACAGGCCATTCATAGGGTGTGGTTATAAATCATAGGATCAAAATGATCAAGGGTAGTTAGGACTTGCCTTCAAACTCTTCCTCGCGCTTCTCCTCGTAATCCGGGTCCTCGGGCTCTTCCTCGAATTCCTCGTTAACTATATTACGCAAATTACCGACGAATAAATAACTATCGCAAAATAAAATAAATGCGACCAAATAAGATCCAAATAAATAACCAAATAAACTCAAATAGAATTGGGATTGATAGGAATAGATGGGGTTGAATTAAATAGGATGATCAGGAAAAATCTATTAAAGGAATCTAGAAAGATGGAAATATGGTATAAGGAAAAGAAATTAAGCTTCCTATAGATTCCTATTGTGGAAAGATTATATTTTTCTGATGTTGGGAAAAGGTGGCAAAATAATCTAGGGAATATAAGATATTTTTAGGAATTTTTCTGGAATTTTTCTACAAAGGGAAAGTGTCGAAATAGGATTCTGTGTGCAATAGCCGGGTGGATCTAGCAAAACAGATTCGGATTCAGAGGCTGACTGGTGGGGCCGGGTTGCATAGTGCACCCCGGGTTACTATTCCGTGGACTAGGTGCATGGGCTCTGTGGACCGCTTGTGGATGTGAGGGTGGTTCACATGAACCGAGTGCATGGAAGGGAGAGAGAGGGGGATGCTGACTGGGATTATGTGGTGGGACCCGCGTGCTTGCGTGGCAGGCGGACCGGGGTCAAAAGGTCGCCACGTCGGCGCCACGTCGGATGATGGCGACGACCCGGGTCAGCGGAGCGGCGGCGCTGGGCTGGACACGGCGGCGGCTCGCCGGAGAGCTCGCCGCCGGCGGTTAGGAGGGACGAGAGGTGACGAGACCTTGCCGTGGCGACTGAGCGTGCGACGGCGGAGCTAGGAGGGGTACGTGTTGTCGTCGGCGAGCATCAGAGCAGTAGCTCGGGCTCGCCGGAGTTGGCCGCGGCGGCGGCGCGCGATAGGGTCTCGCAAGTGTGTGCGTTAGGACGTGCTTGTGCTGCCGGGGGAAGTGCACGCGAGTGCGTGGAGTGCGTGCGCGTGCTCGGTTGGGCTAGCGCGGCCGTGTGCGTGGCCGGCGACGGGATCTCGCGGCGGCGGACGGCGGCGCTCGGCGCGCACTGGGTTAGGGTTTAGGAAACTCGGAGTTTAGGCTCGGGATAGGTTGATTAGGGCAGTAGGAGGGAGTAGAAGCAGAGAGAGAGAGAAGAGCTCACCGGAACAGGGGAAATGGCACGGCGGCCGGAGATGGAGACGAAAGGGGATCGACGTCGATTGAGTGGCTGTGGTGCTCGATTCGTGGAATGCTGGTGAATGGAAGCTGCGCAGGAGGGGTGCGGCCTATTTATAGGCGGAAGAGAGGCGGTTCGCGCGGAAATATCGCCGGCGGCGATATTTTTCCCGGCGCCGTTCTTATCCGCGGCGCATTGACGGCGTAGCTTGGCGCAGGGGCCGAGGAGCGGTCAAAATTGCGGCGCGGGATGGGCACGGCGAATTCGTACGCCCAAGTGGCGAGAGGTGCGGTGAATCGGCGAAGAGAGAGAGAGAGAGAGAGGGGGGCTCGCCGGCGGAGATATTTGCGGCGGCGAGGTGCGTGGCAACTCCCGATTGGGTCGAATTGCGGCGCGGCGAGGTCGGCGGCTTGGTCGCGACGTCAGGCGGCGCTTCTGGACGACGCTGGCGAGCTCGCCGTTGCGCCGTGAGAGCGGGAAATCCGGCGCTCCCATGCCGGCTTTGAATGGAGCGGCGCCGCCCCGTACGCTGATGGGATGGGTCAAGACGGGGATGACGTCGCGGCGGAGCGGCTACAGCAACGCAAGGACATGAGCTGGAAAGGAAGAGGGAGAGCAAAGAGAGCGGAGAGGGAGAGCGGTGGCGCGGCGCTGGCGTGCTCGAGAAGGCGCGCGGCGAGCTGGAGAAGACGACAGCGCGGTTGGGTCGGACCGGGCCGCGCGGGCTTTGCTGGGCCGGGAAGGAAGGAAAGAGGGAAGGCGGCCTGCTCGGGGAAAGAAAGAGAAGGAGAGGAAGAGCTGGGCTGGGCCGTCGAAAGAAAAGGGAGAAAGGAGAGCCCGGGAAAAGAAATGTTCAAACATTTCCTTGATTTCGAATTGAGCAAATTTGAATGGAATTCAAATTTGGGAGAGAGAGTTAAACATCAACTGAAATTCAGATAAAAAGGAAAAAGGAAACAAGCACTTGAGCAAGAACTTTTATTTTAGAAATCTCTCAAATTCTATTTGTTGGACTACTTTAATGAGATTTTATTTTTGTAAAATCATGGAATTACCTATAAATCTAAAAAGTTCAATTTCTGAGTGAATTTTATTGTATTTAAATTTTTGGGCTGTTACAGGGGGAGGGCTTCGGAGCCACTTGGTCGATGTATAAAGATGTGTTTGGTTTGAGGGATAAGGTGGGACGGGAGTCACGGGACGAGTTCATCCCACTTTTGAAGCTGTTTGCTTGGGAGACAACCGGGAGACGCCGAGACGGGTCCATCCCATAGAGGAATATGCAAGATACATGTTCCCACCTAACGGGGACATAGCTTCTGGTCAAATACTACCAACGGCAAAAGTTTGTGCGACCATATATTATGCATATACAACAATTGTAATAAATTAATAAAATTGCAATATCCATCAATTAACTAATTATCATGTTTAATCTATTGAAGATACGCTTACTTATCAAGCAACAAGCTATCATAGCTACATTTTACTAATATTATCTTATTGATCATTTTCTTTTAGATTTTTGTAATTTATTATTGTTATTGCAGGATTTCTATTGCATGTGAAAATATTGTCTCATCATGATTATTTTAGGAAAATTACCTTGTATTATTCTATTACCAATCCATTGTTTTCTATTTCAGCATTAGCTTTCTATATGAATCATGAGGAGCCTCATGTTCCCTATATTGGTCCTTGCTGAGATGTTTCAATAAAATTATGCATAAAGAATGATTTTTATATTAATCAATGTCGACTAGAGTTCCTTCATGATACAATAAAGACACAAAGATAACTCAATGTTACAACTACATTGAATGAAGAAAATGAGCCAATGTAGCCGCACTTGAGAAACCTACACTAACAATTCATAAACTTGTCTAGGATGTCATCTAGGACCACGAAGTTCCAAAAAATATTGATTTAAGCCCTTGTATTTGCAAGCTATGGCACATGCTTTTAAAATTTTGAATGTTGCATATTTGATCTTTATTATCATCATCATTTTCACGTAATGCATTTTCTTTTTGATTGCCTATATTACTGCCCTTACCAAGTGTTACGGTAAATTACTTTTACCAGTCCATGGTTTTCCTCATAACTATCTTTTCTTTCTTAGCTATCACGACGAGTCCAATGTCCACTTTGCTCGTTCGACATGCTTAATAAAAAGGGCGATGAATTCTGGTAAAAACATGCATCATGATAATTTCTTTGCATAAATGAAAGACGGCTGGAGTTTATTGTGGATGCTAAGATAACACGAATACATAATCTCCACTTTGCTTGTTTGGCTTGCTTAAAAAAAGACGATGAATTCTGGTAAAAACATGCATCACGATAGAATTTTTTGCATCACTGAAAGACGGCTGGAGTTTGTTGTGGATACTAAGATAACACGAATACATTGCATATCTATTAATTTTCGTATCAAGCAAGATGTGATGCGTCTACTATATACCTATTATATGAAATCGGCATGCATGTCGACTAGATATCGTAGCTGCAAGCAAGATACGGTAGCCATATTTTATAAAGTTGTTTATCTCAAGATATTATCAACACGGCTGTGAGGCACTATATAATGAGGTTCATACCAACGTCGCAAAACAAAGAATCGAAGAAAGTGTTTCTAAAGAAGCTATTTGGAAAGTATCATGGCCGTAGTTTCTCCTCGCGTTCTCGTCGTTGACTATTCGCGTGTCGGTCGCATGTATGTAACACAGCTCCTAAGCACATACAACGTTCGAGGTATTGTGGTTGTATGATTTTTCACTTTTGTTTTTCATTCCATCTTATATATCGTGTAGCCATGAAAGTTTGTCAATGTTTCAATGACTGTATTTCCTTACAAGTGGGGCATATTTCGGAATGTGGATCCCTGGTGCTACAGTAGCATCTATGTCTCTTCGTAATCTTGTTAACATATTATGTTGTTCTTTCAATATCATATGTAGATGGTTTTTTGAGAGACTTTTTCCTAATTTTTGTTCAAGGGCTTTGATGACTAGCTAACTTTATTGTGCAGCGACTGCTGTGTCTGGTGTTGAGGAGGCCCTGAATTTATTGGATGTGGTATATGAAGTTTTTGCAGATTATGCATATATTATTAAAATGAATGTAGCATGTTATTTTTATTACTTATACTATATTTGAATTTTTTTGTGTAAATATTGAATCTAGGAAAATGATGTGGATTTGATTCTGGCTGATTACTATACACCCGGTATGAGGGGCTATGATCTTCTTACAAAAGTTAAGGTAAGTCTAATTTCAATTAAGAACGATCTGTAATATCATTCGTTACATTTTCATTCACTACTTGGTCATTGATTTTTTTTCCACTCAATAAGGAATCGCCCAAGCTGAAGCATCTTCCTGTGGTGATTTATTGTACTGAGGATGACCCTGACTTGATTAAAAAGTTTGTGAAACTTTTTTTTTACCATTTAGTGTGTTATTCTTATGTTTTTTTATCAAAATAAACAACTTATATCATTATTTTACAGATGCATGGAAGGAGGAGCAAAGGGGTTCTTCCTCACGCCTATCAAATATGAAGAAGTGCCAAGTATTCTGAGCTTCATCTGAGGCGCAAGACAAGGTCGATGAATAGAGCTGGAAGTCTCCTATCAAGTTACTTAATATTTCAGTTTTAGACCTGACAATGTATGGTCTTCGTCAAACAGTTTCGAGTTTAGTTGTGGCCATGTATGGTCTTTCTTAAATAATTTCGAGTCTAGTTATGACCATGTATGGACTTCGTATGTCGGTTGTTTTGATCAATTATATAATTGTAATAGGACTATTATGATCCTCAGGAGTACCTGCCTCTCTATGATATAATATAAGATATTGAGTCTTTAGTAAACTCTGTCTTGGAATTTCTCTATTTGCTTTTGAGCTCACAATCTCAAGGAAGTTGGACATGTGGTCTTCCATGTTGCAACCAAGTAATCGACAAGTATGGTCTTGAATGTAGTAGCACAGAGCATTCTTGACGATGCTAATAGCTCGAGTATTTTTTTTTTGTGAGGAAATAGCTAAAGTATTATACTCCTACTTGTTAGTCCATTAGTAAAACACAAGTTTTATTTTGATAGGGCACCCTTTCCGCGTTGTGTGTGTCGAGCACGTTACCAGCCGCCCCTCTCCTGCAGCCACTACCACCATCGGCGATGCTTTGCAGCCCGCCTTGCGATGCACCGCAACTCTGCAATGAAGCTACTGAATAATCGTTTTTCTGGAAGGTCAAGAAGTGCGAAATGACCGAAAGTTGGAAGATAACTGTGGCTGTAAAGAAACATGCCTGGAAAGCTTTTTTTAGAAAAGAAAACATGCCTGGAAAGTTAACCCTATGCAGAATGTATCTGGTCGAAAATCCATCCTACCGCACGAGTGACGCGCGCGAAAATGCGATACGCACACTAGCCACCCGCCATCGCTGCCCGCTGATTGATCCTCGCCGTCCTCGTGGGATTTCAGTTTCAGTGTGTTATAAAGCGGGGCCGCCAGATCATTTCATTTCCCTTCAATTCTTTTCACGAGATATTTGCGAGAAGTCAGCTTCGGAGCTTTCTTCCTCCGTTGGAGAACTGAACCAAGTCAAGTTGTGCGGCGAGACAAGCAGCACGCCGGTGGCGCGGCGAACCGTACGTACCTTCGTTGCAAGGGAGCCGAGCTAAGGAGCTGGTCCTGGTTCGATATTTTTGTATTTGCTTACTTACGGGCCGGGATATATATAATGTTTTGGGAAAATAAACTCATTTGGACATGCAACGAAACTAGTAGTACTTTCTCTCTCTCGCACGCATCACTCACCGTGCCCTGATCTGAGTGGCCAAAGTACGCGAGGTTCACGTCGGCTGTATTTTGTATTACAACGGATAAGGTTCGTGCGTGTGGCAACCCAAACTGCTGAGCTTGGAAGCAGTCATGCTTGGCCCTTGGTCCATGACTTCAGTTGCAGATACAGCTCGGACTGGACGGGGTCTTGCTTGGCTTTTGATCTCCTCCGCATGGACGTGTATCTCCACGCCTTTCGGCGAACCAGAGGGTCGTATATATACGTGTTTCCGTCCTAACAAAAAGAAAAGATTTGCTTCAGCTGGTTCGACGAACCTGATGGGAATTAAACCGTTGGTTCAGTCCTATATTTATTCCATTTCGATCTTTTTCAGTCAGTTCGACGAACCTAATGGGAATCATAGATCATTGACGGATCACGGTTCATGGAACCTCGATCGCGTTCAACGAACGGACGCGCTCTCATCATTGTAGAGTGGGCAGTCGCCGGCATGTTGCTTGATTGTGTGCCGAGATCATGGGACCTTGGTTTATCCTTGCCGAACATTCGGTGCGCATGTGGGTAGGCATGTCATCATGTGAGTGCGAGTGGCCCTCCTATATCTGATCCCTCCCGTTGTGTGGCGCGACGCATGGTGCAGCCCTATGATATCCAGCACGGGATTTCTAATGATCAATTTTCACCCATGCATAAAGAAGTTCTGTATGCCTGAAACTGTTTGGTGTCCACTCTGGAAAATAAATAGCTCCAGACCTCCAGTAAAGCTGTTTTTTTTAGCAAATCCAGTAAAGCTGTTTGCTTAATCCTGCTGACTAGTGCTGAGACAACGGCGGCACGCCGCGCTGCAAGGCGACGCGCCGGATCTGGACCAACAGGCCATCGGCTCATCCTGAGCCCAGCGAAGTGGTGGCCGACATCGACAATGCAGGATGTCGTATCCATTAAAGCGGACCAAAATGCTGGTTTCTCTCTAATGTCCAAAGGAATTCCAAGCCCAAGTTATTAGTACTGGGCCCATAAAATCAGGCCCGAAGATACACAACAGTATGCGCGTTGGAGTAGCTTTTAAAAGCAAGCGTGATATTGCTCCAAAAAAAAAAAAGCAAGCGTGATGCATGAAATTAACAGATATTTAGGGAGTTTTATCTGAGCTGCTGAAAAACTTCTTAGGCTCTGTTTGCATGTTGTGGATTTTAGAAACCAAGGTATTATGAAACACGGTTTTAGATGCCACCGCCTAGCAAAATCGTGATATAAAAAAAGAGAGAGATCTTGGGTGGAGTTTTTCAAAACTCCAAAATGACTATGGCAATAATGTGGTTGTTGCATCTGCAATTTTTATTCCATCCAAGCACCTTCTACTTCCCTAAAACCAAAGTATTTCGTAATATCATAGTATTTTTCGAAAACTCCAAAAATGTTTTGTATTCAAGCAGGGCATAAATGTCCGGAAATGCTAACAGCTGCAGTATGCTATTGACAAAGTGAGACTCATCTGAATCGCTAAATCTGTTTTTAGAATTTTGATGTTAAGCAATGTTAAGATCGTAAGTGAGCTTTTTGTCCCTTAGATTCGGTTGATGCTGAGACCCAGTGGAGATCATTGCTTCTGTATAGCGACATTCATAACCACAAGCTATATATAGCGAATCTTCATGCCAACGCGGGTCGGTCCCGAGTGGCTAGCACCGCCAGCTTCAGGAGCGTTGGCTCCTGTTGACGCTGGCTGGTGGCCCGGGTTCGATCCGCCGCGGCACCTGCACTGTAGCGACTATTTCCTGTAATATGGCTCTGGTCGCTGCAGTGCATAAAAAAATCCCCTCGCTCCTCCGTTGGACCAAAGCATAGGTTAAGTACTCGCGCCGATTCTCACCGGCCTGCTGAGTCCCTGTGTATGGTGCGGAGGAGGGTTCGGGGGTTTTCTCGATCTGTGTGAGACGATCGTTCTCTTTAAAAAAATGCCCGGGGACCGTCATACCCCCCGCAGGTCGAGTTTTTATATAGCGAATCTTCATAGTCCCTAGATAACTTGATATCGTATAGTAGTATTTGCAGGAACCTTTTGGACGGTACTGTCCCTACAGACAGGTGCTTTGTATCAAAGGAACACTGCAAAGTCAGGAACTTATGGCCCTCTGTGCTACTCCTAGGACCGAAGAAGCTAATATTCGTAGTCCCTAGATAACTTGATACTCGTATAGTAGTATTTGCAGGGACCTTTTGGATGGTACTGTTCCTATAGAGAGTTGCTTGTATCAAAGGAACACTGCAAAGTCAGGAACTAATGGCGCTCTTTGCTAGGAACATTGACACAACCTCGTCTTTTCATCAGCTCATTTGTCTATCGTCAGTTCGTCACTAGACAAGATGCTATAGGCAGAAGTCTTGATCCCTTTGGTTAAAGCGTCTAAACGTAGAAACAAAATTCCTTAGCATGGGAGCACTAGATTCAGGCCCGTATCTTGTTGACGTATCGAGCCAGAAGTCTTGAGTTCAACTCCTGGTGACCGCATATTCCGCTGCGCTGCTCCTATTTCCACGTTTGCGCCCACGAGAGCTGCACGTGAGGGGGAGTGTTGAACCATAAGTGAATTGTCCACCTTTCCCCATCAGCTTAGGCTTTTGGTGAGTTGGTTGGTGCATGCAACTCTAACACTATATCATCACTACGGCTGAGGTCAAACACCCCAATCTCTTATTAGCAAGGGCTGTAAAGTGCTAATAGTTCATCTGAGGAAAGCTTACTCTGTAGGTAGGCTCCTTTTAGTGGCCTAAGGCCCTCAATAGTTTCCTAACGTAGTACTCCCTCCGTTTTTTAATATATGACGCCGTTGACTTTTTTTGTTACGTTTGACCGTTCGTCTTATTCAAAATATTTACGTAAATAGCTAAGTGTATAAGTTAACTTTACAGTGCTTTTGATAATGAATCCAATGATATTCATTTCGCATTTAAAATTAATTATTTAAATCTATATTTTAGGTCAAAGTTAAACAAAAAAGTCAACGACGTCATATAATTAAATACGGAGGGAGTACTATTTGATCCAATGCGAAGGAGAGAGAGAGATAGGAGAGTGAAAAGATAGCTTGTTGCCACGAATTAGGTACTATTTTAGGATGAACTCTTATGCTGACTTTTAAATAAGATGAACAAAAATCATTGCGAGGCTCTTATTGGCTCAATCAAATATGATCTGAGTCTAGGTGTCTTTGGATCTTAAAGCTAGTCTCAGCGGCTCGGCCAAAGGTGGAGCTGGCATGAGCCCCACCAGGCTTTATAAATTCAAATAAAGTATTTTAGATTTTTATCTGAATCCAAAATAGGGCAAAATGATTCAAACAAAGACCCATATTTCGCTCACATCTCCTATATTCATGAATGTTTAGAGCTAAGTATGACTAGTTCATATGGAGCTAGAGCTGTCTTAATTTCAAAGGTCGAGTAAGCTTGACCTCTAGCCCAAAAAAAAAAAAAGCTGAATAACTATCACGCAATATAAACAACTTCTATATAACTTCAACCAAGCTCAACTGCACAAGCTCAGCACCAAATCTTGAGATTGATACATGTGGAAGAAAATCAAAACGAGAGTGTCGAACCATACTCTATCAGCCATAAGATTGTAGGCGGAAGCTCGAATTTCGCTCGCTCGGAGTTCCACCAAGCAGGATTGTGCCTTATTGAAAGGCTTTGCTAGACCACATGACTTACTTTTGATGAACATCTCGACAATGGAAAGAAATATGTTCTGGTCCTAATTCAAAATTATTGTTGTCGGTTAGAATTTTATCCATGTCACTCGGTGCATGTCATCTAAATAAAACAGGCCTAGCTCGATCGATATCTTTAAAAGGTGAAGGAAATGTAAAAGACTTCTCATTAGGATTCAGTAACAGATCAGTTGCGGACAGGCCGGTGGCCTGGTGGTACGACGCCAGGAGCGCGTCCAAGCCGGCGGGGGTTCGAGCCCCCATCCCGCACCCGGCCATGCTGCGAGGTTGCGCTGGCCTTTGGCGCATGTGTGCGCTGCTCGCGTCGGGCCCCGGCGTGAGCGAAGGGTGGGGACCACCCATATAAAAAAACAAAAAAAAAAGTAACAGATCAGTAAAGTTTCAGCAGCAGAGGAGACGGGAGACATGAATCAGAGGTCTAGCTAAAGCTAGGAGGTTCACATATGGTTTTGTGACCGTGCATCAAGGCATGGGAATACGGTGGCGCTCAGCGCGGAGAGCGGCGTCAAGCAAGGTGTGACGGATGTTCTGGATGCTTTTTAATGGACCAGCATCGCCCAGCAAGCATGTAATGTACTACCACGGATCAAATTGCCCAAAGCCCCAAACGCATCTGTCTGACCGCCAATAATGAACTCCACCACTTCGTAATCGATGATCGATCTAGATGTTCAGATAATGATCGGACTATTTTTGTCCACCCAGCTGCTTCAAACCCATGAAATTCATGAACCATATCTTAACCTCATCTCAACGTTTTTCACGAGCACGAGCCTAGGGTTCCATTCTCGGGCGAAATGCGTCAACAGCATATGCAAGAACCTAGGTTCCCTGCGTGTTAAGAAGTTAGAGCTAGCAGCACTACACAAGAAACAAAACAACGTACTTGATACGCCGGCGTACGCGGCATTTTGCTTGTTTTACCTGGTTGTAGTAACCTTCTCTTCTGGCTCGATAGCTGCACCAGATCTAGACCTAATGCATGTCTAGAACATCTTTTCGAGAATCGATGCCCAGCAACATGCCCAGTGGGGTTTATACTATTATCTGGACATGAGAATTTGGGTGTTATCTCAAGTCAAAACGCGAGGCAATCAGTTAGCACCTGTGTTACTGTGTAGGACTACCCATCATGTTCTCCCTACGATTCTGGCTAGACAACGGGACATGAACCTTAATGGCCAGATCGAGATCAAATTGCAGGAGTTAACCACATTGCAGGGTCGCCTTAAATGACTGTCTCTACGACTAATAGCAGCATAATATACAAATGAGGTTTGAAGATGCGCTAGCGGGGTAATGCAGAAGCGTGATGATTTGAATTTGCAAAATTAAAACTCCGCCAGCCCGAGGTGCATTCCTTGGTGACAACCGTACGTAACTCGCCTGTACACAAAGTGAAAATAATCAGAGTATTAGCAGACTAAATTGAACTTGACGTATGAGAGGGTACTTTGAAGGCGGAAGTACTGCAAATAGACTATCCATTGCCATATACGGTTTCGAGGCAACGAGACATACGCGGTACTTATTATAGTCAACCCCGTCACGAGTGATCTTTCAGTATTGACTCGAGCGGAAGAATGACTGGCCGTGTCATGACTCTGATCAGATCTACCGCGCTCACCACGTACGTACCACTAGGGCGTACCCCGTACGTTGGTAGTACTAAGGTACATCCAATCCAACACGTACGCAGACCTAACAAAACACACGTACGTATACGTCGCCCTAGCTAGAGAGGCTCCTGCTCCTGTGACAATTGACGAACGCGTACACGTATATCGTCCGTAGGTGACACCGCACATGGACCACGGTCCGCGGCGACGAGGCAGGTAACGTACGACCTGGAACAGCCCTCGTACCGCCGTGCGCCTGCACGCGGACTAGTGTGCCGCCGCGCCCATGCATCTCCGGTGAAGAAGAAAACACGCGAGGACCCCCGGCCGGGCCGTTCGATACGTGCGAGGCCCGCCCGGTGAAAAGCCTGGTGAAAACACGGCGCCAGAGGGCTGAGGTGACGGCCGCGGCAAGCGTGGTTTTTTCACATAATGGTCCTTTTGAAGAAAGTTTTTCACATTTGAACCCCTGTCACAAAGATTTCCAAGAATGGACCCCTTTTCTGGGCGCCGTGTCTTTTGGCGCCCAGGTCAAATAGGTGGGCGCCAAATCTATTGGCGCCCACCTATTGTAGGTGGGCGCCAAAAGACATGGCGCCCACCCCTGGAGGCAGTGCCGCACGCGAATGCTGAACTGACATGGTGAGCGCCAGAATCATTGGCGACCACATCCTATAGGTGAGCGCCAAATGACGTGGCGCCCAACCATACAACCTGAGCGCCAACAAACGTGGCGCTCAAATTTTTTTAGGAGGGACAATTTTACATATTTCTGCCAAATCCCCAAGCTGGAGCACCTTTCACTCTCGGACATAAAGGCTTTTATCCAATTCATTCACAGGAAGGGCCCTATTTGACTTTACTTATTCTAAATGGGAATCTTTCTTTCTTATCCTAAGCTGTGTTGGTCAAAAGGCTCCCTAGAAAGGGATTTCCCTTGGCGAAGCAAAGGGGGGAAGGGAAAGGAGGACGGTTCCTAATCTTTTGATCGGCAAAGGGTTCGATGCATTGATTTTGGCCTATGAACGAGTCATCCAGGCAAAGCAGTCTTCCCAAACTAACTAATTGTTGAATTAATACTTGCTATACTAATAGCTCTTCAATCTGTTTATTGCTGCTTCATTGTCCTTTCCCTTTGCTCTAGCGTTAGTCGCAGGAATCCCTCCTTTACCCTGCAGCCTGGAGGGGAACTTAGACTACTGGCACTTTAGATGGCCGGGCACTCCTTATTTTAACTCCAAAAAGCTGGAAAAAAGGCGAGCCTTCAACCAATAAGAAATACCTGAAAGAAGATGCGTAGGCCTTCAATCATGGTGCAATGAATATCGTAGATAGAGTGATGGAAGAAGTTCGATCTCATATAGCTAGCTGAAGTCTTTCCTTAAAAATGACGCGAGATGCTTCACGCGAGATCCTTCAAAAAAAAAAGAACAAAAAAAATTCTAAGAATAAGAAAAGAGTCTAAATGGAAAATGTGAGGAACTCGGCAAAATAGCCCCGTAACTTCGGGAGAAGGGGTGCTATTGTTTCTGGTACAAAAGTTCCTATATCAATGGGAAATGCCCTACCTTTGAGTGCGGTTTGAGGATCCTCGTAGTAGGCTGGACCAAAATCCAGCCGAGAGAGGACAGCCTTTAGAAGCAACAGGTCGGGAAACCAAGAGAAGGCTTCGCCTTTTCTTATCTTCTTCCCGGCACAAAAAGAGGGATTAGCATTATTGACCCCATGAGAAAGCACTAACACCTTCCTCGTTGGGGCTCCGCGCACTGGGAAAAGGCTTCCGCGACAGGAAACCGTCTACATCTTGGAACCAGGCCAATTTGGGAGCGGCTTTGTGATAATGGAACCAGGAAATGGGTCCATTCCTGAAAATCTTTGTGACAGGGATCCAAACATGAAAAATTTTAACTAAAAGGTCCATTTTGTAAAAAAACCACCGCGGCAAGCACGGCATGCATGGGCCCTGCGCAGCGCACGGCCTCGGGCTCGTTGCGCGGACGCGCGGAGCGGCCATGTGGTGCGGGCAGGGGGCACGGCACGGCACGGGCGCATGCGCGCGCAAACGGCAAGTGAGGAGCGGAGCGTAGCGCGCGCGCGGGCTCAGTAAAAGCCGTCGTGCGTTGCAGACTTGCAGTTGAGATGGCAGGCCCGTGGGGCGGGGGAGCTTTCGTGCTCGCGCGAGCGCACGCAAGCTGCAAAGCAGTGGTGGCAGGCGGCGGCGTTACGGGGATGGATCAGCATCGTGATGGGACGGCAGAGATCTCTTGATATCCAACTCGTACGTGAAGCAGCGGACGAACGACGCTTTTGACATCCAGAGCCGAAGCAACCACTGTATGTATGGCTAAGTACGACGCCGGTTCGTGCACCACCGGTATTGCCTTCCAGATCCCGTTTTACGTCGGGTTATCGCGGCCGGAATTATCGTGACGATCAATATAAGCGTAATGTGCTTGTCGACCGACTGCTACCGTCAGAATGCTCACGCGCTCGACCACCACACAACTCCGTGATGACCGTCACGCCCTCTGCTCTGTTGTTTGTTACCCGCGACAGGGCAATCATCGAAAACGTATGCATACTGGTCTTGTACAGTCACTCAAAATACTGGATCAGGGCACCACGCAAGTTAATGCCTGTTCTGTTCGTGAAGGTAGTACTGATGAAAAGCGAGTACAGTACGTACCGCTTGCAAAGTGCCTGGACCCGAAAGCCGATCGATCGAGCTAGCGCCGGGAGAGTTACGCCGCACAGGCCGTGCATGCGCGCGTTAACTCCGATCGATCCGGCGACATCGAACATAAAGAACTGTCGAATTCGTATCGCCGTCCTCGCATGCAAAATCTGTGCTCGCGCAGTACAATCCTTGTGTTCCATTCATTAACGATAATCGTCCGCACGTTCTACGGGAGGTTTGGTAGCTTTCTCTCTTATTACTCCGTGGTACGTACGTTGGCCTTAATAGAGGAACAGCGTCAGATTGATTTCGTTTCAAACATGAACATTGTTGATCCCTCGCCCAAAAGAAAAAAAAAACATTGTTCATCCATCTCTGGAGCCACATGCATCTTGCTATTGGCACACAACAAGAAATTTGTACATAATAATTAATGGCTACTCACTTAGTTTTTTTTTATGTCGTTCCAACATGCATGTTAGGTAGTGTAAATTTACACTACCTAGCTTGTCCTAACTGCCCTGATCGGTTGTGCTATTTCCTGCTAGCTGCGGCTGTGCTTATTCATGTTGGCTGTTGTGAGCTAGTTGTTGGTTCCTGCAGTGGCAAATCACTATCGATCAGAGAAAACAACATTGAAAGAAAGACGCGTGAAGTACTTGTAAACCGTCCATCCCGAGCAGAATAAGGGCGTGGAGGAAAAAAAAACATAGAGCTGAATGACATATGATCAAGCACATTCACATCAAACGGGGGTTATTTCACTCGAATCCATAATGATTTTTTATATGTGCAAACAATTAATTTTTTTTCATAAATTTACCAAAGCTCTCAATAGAAAACTGAGTTTGCTCATGTCTCAACAAATTGTTTTAATGCTTGCTGTACTGCGAAATACAACTACATATCGAAACTAGTTTTTGACCCATAATATACTAGAGGAATGGACTTGTTTCTACCTAAAACTAATCTATCTAGAGGATTTTCTATCAAATTCGATCAAAATTTAGAAAGAAAAAGCTTGTTTGACTATGATACACTTTGTCAAATCGACATACCACTCACCATGTGAGAGGTCTAGATGTTTTGAAAGTATGTGGAACTAGTCACTAATATAGGGGTATTACATAAGCCACAAAATTCACTTTTGCTACATTATTTTAGGAACACACAATAGGTGATTTATGAAGTCTCCTCTTTTTTACACAAAAACATGCCTGGACACATATTCCATTAAAAAGAAAGGGTATTAGTTCAAGCTCAATCCATCAACTTGAACTTTAGTTTCTGCTTGTTTTGTTTATGTATCGAAGTTTATGATTTAGTTACAAGGATGCCCTTTTCTCCCTTAATTTGTGCCCTCAATGTAGTCATTTGACAAGTCACTAAAAAATGCTATATTATGACATTGGGGCTTTGAACACTATTTAAGCTCAAATTTCGTTGAGTACTAGGCTCTATGCTAAGCATGATCATGGTTGGGTTCTGCATCAATGTCTTTAATAATGAAAAACTTGCGCATTACTAAATACTACTTTATAGAGCACAATGTAAAAATATCTTGCATCGATACGTGCTCCAGTGAATCCAATTACCATCTCTTTTGATGTACAAAACACTTCCATCTCTGATGTGACAACAAACATTTCTGAACTTTCCTTCGACGTTTTTAAGATTTTCTATTTTGATACCTCAACAGGGTATGTAGGGCTGTTTTGCGCACGCCTCTGCTGCAGGTGTGACCATGTCGCACTCGTCCGTCGTGAATTTGGGCTATGTTGATGCTACAAATGAACTAAACGGCAACATGATGCCAAATTCTCCAGTGACCTACGGGCTACGGTGTGCGCGTTTGGCGAGTGCGGCACAGCGCGTCGTGGACGCTAGACAAATACACCTGTAGTCCGTACTCATTTGGAATAAAAGATACCTATCAAATTTGACTGCAGTTGTATTCATAAACATATCGAGAGGGTTCAAAACATGGTCGTGACATTCAAACGGCTAGGACCATTAAATTCTGACTCAAACGTTCAAATTCACTTGCGGTGCCTTCACATAGTATCTGATTTAGGAAAACCCTTGCGAAAGGGTAGGGAGGGCTGTCAACCGTCTGGCGTTGACGACCGTCGTGTCGAGCCACATCCGCCGATCCCCGATCCGACGGCCACGGGTGCTCCCGCGCATTCCCAAACGCCGCGCGTACGGCAAATACTCTCCTTTTGTGCACCCGTCGCGACTGTCCGGCTCCTCCATTCCCGCTCCGGCTGTCCCAATTTCGGCGTACCACCGCGTGCGCTTTCCCGAAACGCCCCTTCCCCCGCCCCCGATACAAAGCGCCAGCCGCGCGGCGCAGCCAGGCACAATTGCACCGCACAGGAGCCTCGTCCTCCTCCACCTTGTCCTTGACCGCTCAGCGCCGGCGCCACCGCACTCTGCTCCTCACAACCCAAGCACGCGCCATCAGGCACCGCACCCAATACAGCGCGGGTCGAGAAAGGTGCAGGTTTTGTGCTTGCTGCTTGCTGCTCGAGAGAGAGCCATGGCTCCGAGCTGCTACGACGTGGCCGCGTCCATGCTCCTCTGCGCCGAGGACAACAGCAGCATCCTCTGGTTGGAGGAGGAAGAGGAGGTGGCGGCGGCGGCGGTAGGGACGAAGAGAGGCCGGTCGCCGGGTTGGGACGACTTCGGTGCCGATTTGTTCCCGCCGCAGTCGGAGGAATGCGTGGCCGGCCTGGTGGAGAGGGAGCGGGCGCACATGCCGCGGTCGGACTACGGCGAGAGGCTGCGCGGCGGCGACGGCGTGGATCTCTGCATCCGCCGGGAGGCCGTCGATTGGATTTGGAAGGTGGGTTTCTTTCTTTGATTGATTTGACTGCTGGCTGATGTACGGTAGCGCCGGGGACAGGGGAAAAAGAAGGAAGCTTTTTTCTCGTCATTTGTTTTGGCGATTGCTGGAACGCATTCCGTTTCCATGATTTGCTCTGTTCATTAGCAAGATGCGTTTTTTCTTCGTCTCCGATCCAAACCATGCTCTCATCATTAGCATTGTTCGTTCATGGTCGTATTGGGTGTGTTCAGGCGTTTAACAAAGTAACTTATGCCAATGATTTTTGAAGCGCTGTGCTTAGTTACAACTTATATAGCAGAAACGATCTGTTGTAACATGCCTTGTTGATATGTGACGACCAGTTTTTGGGGTAAAATTTGGGACCATCTATCGCCCATTTCGTCTGCTTCCTGAATCACGAGATACTGAGCTGCAATGTCTTGTTGGTTCGACATGGTACTATTTTTATTTTTCATGAAAAACAGATTACTAGTACTATTTTCAGGGTGGACAATAGTAATCTATTTTGACAACATTCACGTGAATTTCTTACCATAGTACATACTCTCCATGTGATGTTGACTTGTTTTGATCTCTGCAGGTGCACGCGTACTACAGCTTTGGGCCTCTTACCGCGTGCTTGGCAGTGAACTACCTTGATCGTTTCCTCTCACAGTACGAGCTGCAGGTAAGAATCACAAGATTGTTCTTTTAGACTTTTTATTAGTTACCTAAAGAAGTCGCCAATCCGTCAATCGCAGTAATTGTTGATCGACTAAAAACGCTTATTGCTCATGTCACTTTTTTAGGAAGGCAAGACTTGGATGACGCAACTGCTCTCCGTGGCGTGTCTATCTCTTGCGGCCAAAATGGAGGAAACTGCCGTCCCACAATCTCTGGATCTTCAGGTAAACAAGCTGACGGTAGGCTGCACAATGCACACTCACATTGTGTTGTGTTCGTCTGATCTTGTTCTGATCATGATTTAATTGACAAATCAGGTCGGAGATGCACGGTATGTGTTTGAGGCGAAGACGATCCAGAGAATGGAGCTTCTTGTTCTAAGCACCCTGAATTGGAGGATGCAGGCCGTGACCCCGTTCTCCTACATGGACTACTTCCTGCGGAAGCTCAACGGCGGCAATGCAGCGCCAAGAAGTTGGCTCTTTGAATCGGCAGAGCTAATCTTGTGTGCAGCCAGAGGTATGCAAGCAAAGCATGATCTGCGATCTGTATCTCGCACACACCTTACCTGCATTGTGTTCGTGCACAAGTGAATCTGACTGATACGAGTTGTTGCTCGACAGGAACTGGCTGCATAGAGTTTAGACCCTCTGAGATCGCCGCCGCCGTCGCAGCCACCGTGGTCGGCGACGTGGACGCGGCGGGGGACACTGTAAAGGCCTGCGCCCATGTAGATAAGGTACACATTGAAGCAAGCCTCACGTAGGAGTACAAGCAAGCCTCACGTAGGAGTACAATTCATTTCATCGATCCCCCTAGTTTCAGTTTGCTTGGCAAAGGAAATGCAACCAGCACAGCTCACATCCAACACAAACACATTCATAGCCCATAGTATCTCGCACCGTACTTCCTCGATCGCAGCTCCGGTACAAATGCGTGAAACGCATTTAACAGCCGTGCGTGTTATTAATGTGTTGTTGCCTTTCCCCGCTGTGGCTGCAGGATCGGGTGTCGCGGTGCCAGGGCGCGATCCAGTCCATGGCCTCCTCCATTAACACTGTGCCACCTAAACCGGCAGGCGGCGGCAGGTCCTCGCCTGCGCCGCAGAGCCCTGTGGGGGTGCTTGACGCTGGCTGCCTGAGCTACAAGAGCGACGACGACGCAGCCGTAACTGTTGCCTCACATGGACTCGCCTGTGCCTCTGCGACTGCGAGCACTTCCTCCTCGGTTACCAGCAAGAGGAGAAAAATTAGCAGATGATGATCAGGCACTGACCAGTCAAAGTGCCCAATGATAGGAGTGAATAGACTAGTCTGCTTTTGCGACACCACTCATCTTCGAGGAAAAGTCAAATGGCTTCGATTGCAGTGACTGCAGGGGCTCGCTCTGTGAAAGTGCATAGAAAGGCGAACGAAGAAGAGATCGAAGGGAGGGGATTTTGACATGACGAGAGAGAAGGAAGGTGATGAATAAAGATGTGAGGTGGACAACACCTAATTGCTGATCTTTCTTTGCATGGCGGGTCAATGGCCAACAAGCTTGGTGTGCCACAAAGGAAACCAGAGCTTTGTGTAGCACAAAGCCAGAGGAGATCGATGAGGCGATCGGAATAAAGGATGGTGAGGGGACCGGGATGTATAGGCAAGGGGTCCAAGGACTAGCCAGTGACCTGCAGGTGTAGGAGTACTATTCTATTTATTTTGTACTGAGTAGTTTTTAGTTTTCTTTCTCTATTTTGTTTGTGAAGAGAAATGTAGGAGAGGAGAGGGAGAAGTGCAGTTTGTGGCTGAAAGAAAATGGCCATCCAAGTGAATAAAATAACAGGTTGCATAAGGAAAGGAACTGAACAAAATCCTTTGAAAGATATAGCTGTGGGTTTCCTTCAGCAAAATAGTTTTAATTGTACTAGTAGTAGTTCTGATAGTAATCAGCATTGTTCTTCACTTTGTTTTTCTAATTTTATTTCGGCTGGCCTGCCAATATTGTTTGACTGCTTGTCTGCTTTGAGACCATGAGCATTGCTTTATCTAGGATTAAAAGAAGGGGACCTTGTCAGGAGGAACCTTGGGAACACAAACTAACGATACCATCCAGGTCATCGTTCAGCATCTGTCTCTTTGTTTGAATCAGTTGGCGCTATTGTAACTTCATCTTCTAAATACGAGTTGCATACATCTATGAGGGTTATCAAGATTCAAGAACATGAACTGTCCCATACTGTTTCTATCCTATTCAAGCCAAGGTTCACAACCTCAGTGACAAGGAGTGGCTGAGCTAGAGGGCTCAGCGAAGGTTGGTGTGGAACGGTCTCGGAGTACTCTAGATGGTGCATATACGGTAGAATAAAAATGAACACCATTGAAGGTCTTTTTTTTTTTTTTTTTTTGCTGTGGGTGCGGTCGGACCCGCTCCCTTCTGACAAGCGGATTTGTTCTACTAGGAATTACAGTAGCAACATGAATAAGGAAAAAAAAATACTCGGATTTAGGAGTGACCGGTACAAGAACGTAAAAGGAAGGAGCAGGTTTGGTAGAGAAACGGCAATGTGACAAATATGTATGAACATTTGATCGTTCTGAACAATTTTGATCCCGGAATTTGTAGTTAGCATTTGAAATGTTGTGTGATCTTACATGATCGTGATCCCTTCATTCTCTAGTCTCGTTTGTAATACAAGAATTTGACATGAATTCTGCAAGACTCAAGTGGAATTCGATGCCACAATCACATTCAGCCCTCTGCAAAGATCTAGGCCAATGGATGTTGTCTTTAACGCGAAAGTAGAGCTTCGGACCACAGACTAAATTTAGATGTCTACGATATTTATCAACCTAACCTATGCAAGAGCCATCTTGATCTACTTGAAGTAATGCCCCCCCCCCCCCCCCCCCCCCCCCCCTAACCTAGGCAAGAGCCATCTTGATCTACTTGAAGTAATGCCCCCCCCCCCCCCCCCCCCCCCCCCCCCCCCCCAATACGCTACTGATCTTGCACGCTCGTGTTACACACCTAAACTTCGATCAAGCTCAAGGACGCAGACGATAGTGATAAGTACTCCATCTGTTCTTAAATCGTTGTTGTTAGGACAACAATTTAATTTAATTTTGAACTAGATTTGTTGTCTTAAAGACATCATAATTTGCTCCACACCTATATGTTGTCCCCGTTATTTTTCTCCGAATCAAAAGCTCGTGCCTCACCAAAACCCCAAGATTAACAAACCGCGCAAAAAGGAAAAAAAGCAGCACGAACATCAACCGATCGACACGTCGTCGGTTCTCCTCATGGCAAACACACCCAGGCCTCGACGAATCCGCAGCAACCTTACAAGGCAAGTACGTACAAAGGCAGGCGTGTAAAGCTTAGACACCCATAACAACTTTTCCTCCGGCAGCAACAAGGGGCATCATGGTGCGCGTGCGCGCGCCCAATCCTTGTTTTTACGCTGATCGACGCCGTGCGGTGCGTGCCGCCTCCAACCGTAACTAATTCTTTTTCGAGTCGCGACATAGTTAACCATATCCGCAGCGCGCCGGATTGCCGATCGCATATGGTGATTTCACCGGTGAAACGCGGGTGGAATCGCGCGCCGAGACGTGCGTCCCAGGCACGGTGCTGACCGGTGACCACCACGGCGCGCGCGGACGGAGGCTCCGATGCGCGCGGTCGCCCGCATGCGCGGTCAAATGCTGCCGTGGGCGCTTGACATCTTGTGCAAAATGTGGGGGTATGTGCGAGTATAAGTCATGGGGCAAATGCATTAGACATTGTGCAACGAACTTTAGAGTTGGCAACAAAGCGATGCTACTGTATTCATCTGGATCACCGTAAAAGACCTCAAATTAAAATGAGTTTTGAATTAGAAGTACTACTAGTACCAGCATGGGGTAGATTAGAAGTATGTAATCTATGCTGTCAGTTTTGTACTGCAACTACAAGAGCACCGTTTCGTGAGGGGAACCGCCAGGATGGAACATGGAGCTCCCGATGATTGGCTGTACGTTCACGCGACTGCTCCAAAGCTGCATCGCCTCGTTGCTAATCTGCGTCGGCCAGGCCAATCGCAGGGACTGTTCGAGCCCATCATGACGCGAACACGAGGTCTGCGGCAAAAGAGAACCCCCCAAAAACAAAACAAACAAGCAACTCGGCACGGGTCGTCGGGTGCCGAACTGCCGACCGGCTCTCTGAGTCGCGACGGAGCCTCGAGAACTGTAATGCTCTCTCTGACCATGCTGCTGAAGAACGCGCGCGACGGAGCCGATCGAGGAACGGCTGTGGTGGCGCGGGACTCGGTTCCTCTCGCCGGGACAGGTCCTGTGCCCGTTCCTAGCGAGGCGATCGATGATGAGGCATCGAGCACAAAAGCGACGACGTCGAGCCACGCCATGATCGTCTCGCCACGGACGGGTATCATTGCCGGGATCATTCGCCGGTGGACCAGATCCTAGCGACATGGAGCTAGATAGTGCCCGAGAGATTCGAGCACGCTCGTGGAATCGGATCGAGAGAGTGGCGTGCCACGCCAGTGCGCGCACATTGCAGATCGGATACTCATCTCGTGCACGACGTGCAGGAAGCCCAAACGAAGGAACCGCACCAGGGGCGCATCATTACGTACACCGCTAACGCTAGACGCCGGCCGGGAATGGGGTGAGCGATAGGGGTATGGCGCCTATGGCTCTACTACTGCTAGCCCGGCAAAACGGAAAGTTTCACTGGAAAGTGCAGGAGGCCGCAGTGCCAAAGCGAGATAGATCGTGCCCACGCTCGTGAGCCGTGCGTGCTTCACTCCCAGCATTTCGCAGAGGGAATATTACTCCCTGCTCGCTTGTACCGCGGCTTTGGAACAAGGTTCTGAAAACCGTACGGACGCCGGTTTTAAATCTCAAAAAAACCGGTCCGGTAAACCGGAGAAACCGGACGGTTTTCGAATTTGCTACAGTAACTAGGTTCGGTTTTGTTGAAAAACCGGTCGGTTTTGCCTACCGGACCGGACCGGTTTCACCGGTTACCGCCCGGTTTTCGCGGTTACCGCTCGGGATTGAGAACCCTGCTTTGGAAGAAGTTGACAAGGTTGTAAAACAAGTGTTGTGGCCGAGACGCACGCGACGCAGGCTCGGTGACGACGAAGTTGTGGCCGAGACGCACGCGACGCAGCCTCGGTGACGACGAAGCAGCGCTGCAAAACCGGACCAACAAAAGGTGGTTGCTGCCCAACAAGTACGCGCTCAAGTGGTAAATGAGGAGCAGTGGAGCAGAAACAGGTGAGTAGTATTCGTACGCATGAGAATCCGTTGGCACAGGCAGCGTCACCAGCACTGTGCATTTTAGTTGCAGCTCAGAGGTGTTTTCTTTTGCGCTGCTTTACAACTACGTTGCGTGCGAAACGGAGTGAAGCTGGGCCTATAACTATATTCTGAAGGCGCAAGCCTGCCGCCGCTCCACAGCATTTGGAAAGACGTGGACGCGTACCGTGGGAGCACGTCGTTTACGGTCGTCGTGGGCATCTTCCGCGGCGAGCACGTCTCCGCCTCAAAGTCGGTTCGCATGCCGGGCTGTGGGCCGCCGGCCTAGATGGTCATGGCGAGACGAACCTGGCAGGCGGCCCAAAGCCGCCCAGCTGTCTTTAGTCGGCATCGATCGGGGCGGCGCCGTACATCCCGAGCCGTGGCCCGCAACAGCTACCTCGCGCAGTGTTGGAAGCCCACGACAAGTTCAGCTTCAGCCCGTGTCTGGTCATGATTTTCATGCCCGCACCTTAGCCCATGCGCCCACGACCCGCTGGCCGCGCCGTCGGCTATGGGCTGTGCCCATCGCTGATGGGTTTGTATCCGCCCGACGGCGAGGCGTCGCATGCTTGCTGGGCTGGCACGCGTGCGTACGAGGTACGAGCTGGCGTCGACCATTGCCGTACCCGTCGCCGCCGGCACAGTGGCCGACAGGTTCCTGGGGCAGGACGGGACGACGACGCCCCGCATGGCCCAGGAGGGGGCGGCCCAGCAGCGAGGTCGCTGAGCAACCTCCTAAGATCAAGCTCGCCTCCTGAGCGAGCCATGCAGATTTTGTGAGAGGGAGAGGGAGAGAGATGAAGAAACAGGAGATGCGCTCTCGAGCTCTTGCAGCTGGATATGCAGATGGCATATTGGGCGAGGAGAGCGTCTAGGCTGTGTTGCTCTGGTGGACTGAATAGGGTGAGCTGAGAGAGAGGCTGGGAGTGCCGTCGCACGCCGAGCGGGGGACGACCTCGCGCGACTGGGCAAGGCAGCGCACGGCCGCCGAGCGCTCGGTGTGGCGGTGTGCTTTTGCACTTTTTTTTTTTGAGGGAAGTGTGCTTTTGCACTTTGGTGAGAAGCGAGGGGTTGAGCTGAGCATATGAGAGAGAGAAGTTTCCTGCTAGCAGAGAAAAGAAATGTGTGAGTCACGGCATTTGATGCCAGCCAGCAGCAAGTGGCAATGGCCACAGCCGCGTGGCCTCCTGCTTCCTGCGCGCGTGCCAGCGAGGAGGGGGGAACTAGAAAAGAAAGAGAGAATGGCCGGCTGGTGTGAGGTTTTTCATACTACTCCATGCTTGTGTGTCGCGTGAGAGACTAACACAGAAGCCAGCTGTAGCTGGCATGGTGCGGGTACAGGCATGGTCACCTGCTCTCTGGTCCTTGGCAAAAATCGAATCTAAGCACCATCTAAGATAAGCACTCTATTTAGGCTGCACATTTGCAAAATTAGTGGTCCAGATTGCTGCACTCAAAATAGTTAAAAGTGCAGCAGCAAATCTAGACCATTGATTTTACAAATAGTGGTCTATCTGGTTCTTGATCCATTGAAAGCACCGAAAAAGAGAACTGAATGGACCGAGGCTCACAAGACTCACGTGTGGTGGGGCGGTTCTTTTGTTTGATTCACCACAACATGGAACCTACGGTAAACTACTTTACCGGTCTGTCTCTAGAAAAAAACTATTTTAGGTCTATCCCTAAAAAAAACTATTTTACTAGCACGATAAATCGCAAATAGATCATGAAATAGATGGCGAAAGCTTGATGGGCGCGGCGTAGCGCGCCTAATTTATCTAGTTATTATGAGCCAGGCATGGCGGGCTTGCACGACATGAGGCCTGAACCCAAACAAGCTACACAAAAGCATGCACCTGAGGTCTCTCTCTCTCTAAAAAAAAAACCATGCACCAGAGAACGGGTGGGCCTCAACACTGTCTCCTCCTTCCCTGAAGGCACACAAGGGGGCCTCTTCGTCCGGTACGTGCCCTCCCAAGGTAGGAGCCGCCGCCCCTACCCATGGAGCTGATCTTAGGAAGGAGGAGCTCGGTACATGTTCACCTCTGGCTGCAGGATCCGTGGAGGGCGGGCGGTGAAAAGCAACGGCGGCAGCAGGGGAATGGGCGGGATCCAAAGCATCGCGATGGTGGTAATGGCTGCAAGGGTGGGGCGGTTGGTAACATGCTCGCCACACACAACATCGGGAAGGGTGCTCTCTCAAAATGGAACGTGTGTTTTACTAATGGACTAGGAAGGAGTCGGAGTATATTACTCAAGCTATTAGCTTCGTCAAGAATGCTCTGTGCTACTAATAATTATTCATTCAAGACCATACTTATCGATTACTTAGTTACAACACGGAAGACCACATGTAAATCGCAAAAAAAAAAAAAAAAAAAAAGAAGACCACATGTCCAACTTCCTTGAGATTGTGAGCTCAAAATCAAATAGAGAAATTTCAAGATAGGATTTACTAAAGACTCAATATCTTATTTTATATCATAGAGAGGCAAGTAGGAAGTAGAGTATATTACTCGAGCTATTCGCATCAAGAATGTTTTGCGCTACTAACAATTATTCATTCAAGACCATACTTATCGACTACTTAGTTGCAACATGGAAGACCACATATCCTATTTCCTTGAGATTGTGAGCTCAAAAGCAAATAGAGAAATTTCAAGATGGGGTTTACTAAAGACTCAATATCTTATATTATATCATAGAGAGGCAAGTACTCATGAGGACCATAATAACCCTATTACAATTATAATTGATCAAAACAACCGACATACGAAGACCATACATGGTCATAACTAGACTCGAAATTATTTAAGAAAGACCATACATGGCCACAACTAAACTCGAAACTGTTTGACGAAGACCATACATGGTCAGGTCTAAACTCAAATATTAAGTAACTTGATAGGAGACTTCCAGCTCTATTCATCGACCTTGTCTTGCGCCTCAGATGAAGCTCAGAATAGTTGGCACCTCTTCAAATTTGATAGGCGTGAGGAAGAACCCCTTTGCTCCTGCTTCCATGCATCTATAAAATAATGATATAAGTTCTTCATTTTGATAAAAAAAAACATAAGATTAGCACACCAAATGGTAAACAAGTTCACAAACTTTTTAATCATGTCAGGGTCATCCTCAGAGCTATAAATCACCACAGGAAGATGCTTCAGCTTGGACGATTCCTTATTGAGTGAAAAAAAAATCAACAACCATATAGTGAATGAAATTAATGTAACAAATGATATTACAGATCGTTCTTCATTGGAATTAGACTTACCTTAACTTTTGTAAGAAGATCGTAGCCCCTCAAACCGGGTGTATAGTAATCAGCCAGAATCAAATTCACATCATTATCCTAGAGTCAATATTTACATAAAAGATTCAAATATAGTAAGTAATAAAAATAACATAGTACGTTCATTTTAAAAATATAGACATAATCTGCAAAGAATTCATATACCACATCCAAGAAATTCAGGGCCTCCTCAACATCAGACACAGCAGTCGCTGCACAATAAAGTTAGTTAGTCATCAAAGCCCTTGAAAAAACAAATAAGAAAAAGTCTCTGAAAAACCATCTATATGTGATATTGAAAGAACAAAATAATATGTTAACAAGATTACAAAGAGACATAGATGCTGCTGTAGCACCAGGGATTCCTATTCTGAAATATGCCCCATTTGTAAGGAAATGCAGTCATTGAAACATTGACAAACGTTCACAGCTACACGATATATAAGATGGAATGAAAAATAAAAGTGAAAAATCATACAACCACAATACCTCGAACGTTGTGTGTGCTTAGGATCTTTGTTACATACATGCGACCGACACGTGAATAGTCAACGACGAGAACGCGAGGAGAAACTACGGCCATGATACTTTCCAAATAGCTTCTTTAGAAACACTTTCTTCGATTCTTTGTTTGGCGACGTTGGTATGAACCTCATTATATAGTGCCTCACATCTGTGTTGATAATATCTCGAGATAACAAACTTTATAAAATATGGCTACCGTATCTCGCCTGCTACCGTATCTAGTCGACATGCATGCTGATTTCATATAATAGGTATAGTAGACGTATCACATCTTTCTTGATACAAAATTTAATAGATAAACAATGTATTCGTGTTATCTTAGTATCCACAACAAACTCCAGCCGTCTCTCATTGATGCAAAAAATTCTATCATGATGCATGTTTTTACCAGAATTCATCGTCTTTTTTTAAGCAAGCCAAACGAGCAAATGGGAGATTATGTATTCGTGTTATCTTAGCATCCACAATAAACTCCAGCCGTCTTTCATTTATGCAAAGAAATCTATCGTGATGCATATTTTTACCAGAATTCATCGACTATTTTATTAAACAAGTCGAACGAGCAAAGTGGACATTGGACTCGTCGTGATAGCTAATAAAGAAAAGATACTTATAAGGAAAACCATGGACTGGTAAACGTAATTTATCGTAACACTTGGTAAGAGCAGTAACGTAGGCAACCAAAAAGAAAATACATTACGTGAAAATGATAATGATAATAAAGATCAAATATACAACATTCAAAATTTTGAAAGCACACGCCATAGTTTGCAAATACAAGGGCTTAAATCAATATTTTTTAGAAGTTCGTTGACCTAGATGACATCCCAGATAAATTTAAGAATTTTTGGTGTAGTTTTCTCAAGTGAGGATACATTGGCTCATTTTCCTTATTCAATATATTTGTAACATTGAGTTATCTTTGTGTCCTTATTGTATCCTGAAGGAACTCTAGTCGACATTGTTTAATATAAAAATCATGGTGTTGCTCATGGTGTTCGACCAAAGTGGCGCGTGGTTGCTCATGGTGTTGGTCGTTCGAGGCATTGAAGCAAACGTCGAATGTTTTGCATCCTTGGTTGCCCCTTCAACAGTCACCGCATCGGGCTTGAGTTCCTCTCACGAGCAGCTGTCTAAAGCTGTGGCGGACTATGACAACGAGAACTGCAAGCATGGACGCCCGCCAAAGGGCCACGACAGCCGCGATTCAAGGTAAAGAACCCAACAAAAAAAAACACATATTGTTTACTTTTAAGCAGGAAATCACACATGCATCTTACTGCATCAGATCAAACTGCCATTGAAGAAACGAAGGCTAAATATTATAGGTTATTCTTAAACTGGCTTGAACCGCAATTTATACTGTAGTCATCGGCACAACGCATGAAACCTTACAAACTCAAGAGCATGCAGGTTCACAACTTTATATGAACATCTAATAAGCTTACAAAATTATTGTGGAATTCAAAAGTTTGATATAAATAATATTCAGTAAAAATGCACGTGCGCCACGCACGTGTCTAAATAATGATATCACTATGGCAGGACCATGAGCATTACAATGTATTCGACTACATTCTCTTCGGCGCAATATATCTAAGTTGGAATACATCACAATGCATGAACATAATATAATGGGCATTAATAACATCACATGAACCAAATTTGAACAAAAAAGAGAATATGAGCCTTTATTAATAATCAAGAATATTCATTTATATCACCTCTCAATTATTTGCTGAAAACAACAGCGTATAACATCATAAGTATAACAAAATAATGTCACAAGTCTTACATAAGTTAAAAATAATGTAAGCTTGGTAAGGTAGTTATTTCCAAACCATGTGTCAGATTGTAGAGTTGGAGTACTTAGAGGGCCTAGGCAGCAGTCATTTCTTTTCCAGTCCTTGTTCATGTTACAGAAACCCAAAACATGAGATCGAGCTAAATAAGTACATCTCACATCATCACTCAAAGCTAGAGTTACAAGTTACCTGGACCAAGAAATAACTCAGTAAATTCCTGAGAGTTGAACGTAGGTAGTTTCACAAATTATATACTAAAACGAATTCCATAACTAATTATCTCTACTGGACCCACATTCCAACATGGCGCATCTATTTCCTTCTGTTTTTGTTCTTTTGTTGTTTTTGTACTTTGACACCTCCTCCATAACATTCAGACTAATGCTTTGATTTTAAAAGTGCCAAAAGTTTCATTCTCTGACCCTGCAATTTTAAAACAGGTCTTGGTCTCATTGAACAGGGAAACAAAAGAGAGAGATATATTTGCTATGTATATTTCAAGAATCTTCCACAAAACGTATCATGCAGAGGGGTATTTGCTATGTATATTTCAAGAATCTAGTACCAATGCACGTACGCCACGTACGTGTTTTAAAAGACCCAAAGTGATGTTTATGATGGGGATGATATCATATTCTATGTGGATAAAAAATATGATATTTAAGCTAGTACTATTAACATATCTATGTGGATAACAAAAACACCTTAATTGTAAGCCAACAAAATTCAAGCAATTCTAGCCAAAAATACAGATGGGGAAAATACATCAAATTTTACATGCTAGCAATTGGATATCACAAGACATAATGGTTTAGTGTAATAAATAAAATATGAACCCTAGATAAAACAGGAGCTTTTAATAAGATGATGGAAACTTGATTGACTTGTCCAATCAATTTCACGGACTCACAATAGAACTCGTCTTTGAAACATAAGACAATCGATATAGATAGGCCTGTTTAAATTTTTCCATGTTTCATTCATTTCTCTAGAAGAAAACTTCATTTCTCTTGTCACAGTAATTGACATGGATATCCCTTTGTAATAAATTTTTTTATTGCCCCCCAAGAGCATTAGCATGCAAAGAAAAATTTCTTCAAAAAAAAAAAGAAAAATTAAACCTACAAAGGACGTAACCAAACTACCAACCCAGTTAAATTATGCAAGGATCTAACTCAAGGATGTCCACAGGCTCCATTCATGTCCAACTGAAAACCACATATCCTTTTAAAAGAACACCTGACAGGCACCTGCTGAATGACTTTAAACAATTCTTTGAGCATATTTCTTATCTGTTCACAACGAATCCAGTAGCTAGACATCTCAAAATATGGTGTGCATTTGTCTGAATAATATTCGAATACCTGGAGAAAGGAAAAATTAAATGAATATGAGTTGAATTTTTTGTTGAACTAAAGTTTATCAATGAAAAATCACTTTCATTTTTGTTTCATGTGCAACTGATAGAAAAGACTATGTAATCCCAAAGGTTTATTTAAAAAAATAAAACCTCTCATTGGCTTATAACATTTCTAATCATCCATATATACCACCCGATGCATATGAGATATAAGCAGGCTCTCTTGTATGAAAAGTAGCATAAACCACTTGTATTTTTCAGTTTGAGGAACTGCTAGCCTTCCATTCTTAAACACAAAACCTGGAACAAATCAGTTTCATAATCATACTCTGTTGGTGCTCCGAGAATATTATCATTGTAAGTAAGAGAAAAATACAAGTAGATGAAGAACATATCATTGATCCCATTTCTGCCATTTTCTTGGTTAAAGTAGATGAAGAGACGTCAGTGCATCAGCCATACCCTGTTCCAGAGTTGACTAAAAGGTGATAATAGTTCTGAAAAATAAAAAAAATAGTAATATGTGTATACTAAAAAAAGATGCAACATCAAAATATAAGAGGAAAACCTTTGAGTCGATAATATATTTTCATCGATTCAGCTCTTCAAGAGAGGCGTCCCAATTTTGATTTAAAATCTCTGATGCCAGTATTCCTGACGAAGTGCTTACCCTCCTCTCACTGTTTGTGGTCAAGACTTGATAATGGTATGAATTTATAGTTCCACACTCAAACTGAAATTTAGCATAATCTGCAGGTCCATGCAGCACATGTACATGTCAGTCAAAGGAACAAAGTCGTAACACAAAAAGAAATAGTAGGCTTATAAATTATTCGATACCATTGCCATAGAAAAATCTTGATACAATTGCCATAGAAAAATCTTGATGCAGTTATCTCGATCCAGTCTATGCCAAGGTATTGCTCTAGCTGATATGGGCAATCATGATTCACGAAGTTAAATCTGAACAAAAACAACATCATGGGATTGTCTCATCCAGATTTTTCACGGAACCACAAAGGCCTTGAATTTTCTAGGAACTGTAATGGCCTTGATTTTTTTTTCTCTTGCCCGTGCATCTATGAGAAGCAACGGCACCCAGCAATAATCACATATTTCCCAACAAGCAAGCAGACTCGGCAGAGAATAGAAAGACTCATCCAGGTACGGAGGAGATGACAAGCATCAGGGAAGTGTGCTGTAAAAGGGAACAGGACAATTTTCGGCTTCGTCTAGCTGATTGCGGACAAAAATAAAAAACAATCGAAGCAGTATACCAATTCATCAACCCCTAACAAAATAAGTGCAATAGTCAAACCTACGTTGTCTGGGCGATGATTCTCAATGGGTATTGTAGAACGCGCTGCAGTAAAGCTTGTAGCACGGCGCTGTTCGACGATGGTGCGGCTTGCGAGTCGTGCTACGAGCTACAACGCCGGACAATCGTGCCTGTCGATCGGCATCGCGGTGACGGCATCGCCACCGTCTTCTGCCCGCCAAACTACAGCCTCCCCAGCGACGACGGCGGCTGATGCAACCCGCCACGCCCGCACCTCGACATGGCCGAGCAGGCCTTCCTCCAGATCGCGCAATACCACGCCAGCTTCCAGCTACCAAGGCGCGGCTTCGTCTACCAACCTACGAACCCAAGAACAAAATCAGTGCCCCGACGACGCGCCGCTCGATCTCCATCGATGAAGCCGCGACTGGACAAACATCAACAAAAAGAACGTAAGGATTCAGGACAACACCTGCGTGCGCGGCCGATCGAGAAACAACTTCGTGCACGGCCGATCGAGAAACAACTTCGTGCGCGGATGCAGGCGCCGCCTACTTCCTCTTCGCCTCGTCCCCCATTGGCGGCATCTCCTGCAGCCGCCGCCCCGAACGGCCCCCATCAGCCGCAAGCACAGTCTCGCGCTTGAGATCTGGCGGCATCAAGAAGAGGAACGGAAGGAAATCAGGAAGAAGAGGAAGGAAACCGTCATTCCATTGCGTGAATTGTGATTGACGGGAGGTGAGGCGGATGAGGAAGGAAACCATAGAAAAGAAGGAAAGGCCGCGTTACTCACGTAGTAGATGGAGGCCGGGTTAAAAGAAAAGGCTAGAGTTTCTCACGGTGAAAAAAATTAAGGTGCCGAGGGGACTGTGTCCCGTTTTTTGTACTGCGCCATGACATTTGTCCCGTCCCCTTGTCCCCTCCCAGATTGGCCCCACCTAATCTGGCAGGATCGGACGGTTTTTAAGAAGGGCACGATTTAAATCAAGGGTGGGTATACTGGTGGGTAAGATCTGGCAGGGTAAAACCGATTTTTTTCGCAACTGGTTCCTTATTGGTAAGGACATATATAAAGAAAATGTCTTATATTTTAAAGTATTGTAACGAGCCTAGCCGCGTGTCATCTTGCTAGTTTATAATGATTTTTTTGATTAGAAGTACTACTAGTACCGGCATGGGGTAGATTAGAAGTATGTATATGCTGTCAGTTTTGTACTACAACTCCAGGAGCACCGTTTCGTGAGGAGAATCGGCAGGAACATGGAGCTCCCGATGATTGGCTGTACGCTCACTTGACTGCGCCAAAGCTGCGTCGCCTCGCTGCAGCACGTACTTACGTACATCAAGTGTTCCGCGCTGCTAATCTGCGTCGGCCAGGCCAATCGCAGGGATTGTTCGAGGCCATCATGACGCGAACACGAGGCCTGCAGCAAAAGAACCCAAAAAAAAAAAAACAAGCAACTCGGCACGGCTCGTCGGGTGCCGACCGGCTCTCTGGTCGCGACGGAGCTTTGAGAACCGTAATGCTCTGACCGTGCTGCTGAAGAACGCGCGCGACGGAGCCGATCGAGGAACGGCGGTGGTGGCGCGGGACCCGGTTCCTCTCGCCGGACAGGTGCTGTGCCCGTTCTGAGCGAGGCGATCGATGATGAGGCGTCGAGCACAAAAGCGACGACGTCTAGCCGCGCCATGATTGTCTCGCCACGGACGGGTATCATTGCCGGGATCATTCGCCGGTGGACCAGATCCTAGCCAGTGAGAAAGGGCGACATGGAGCTAGATAGTGCCCGAGAGATTCGAGCACGCTCGTGGAATCGGAGAGTTGCGCGCACATTGCACATTGGATACTCAAATCGGAGAGTTGCGCGCACATTGCCTATGGCTACTACTGCTAGCCCGGCAAAACGGAAAGTTTCATTGGAAAGTGCAGGAGGCCGCCGTGCCAAAGCGAGATCGTGCCCACGCTCGTGAGCCGTGCGTGCTTCACTCCCAGCATTTTGCAGAGGGAATATTACTCCCTGCTCGCTCGTAGCCAGGGTTCTCAATCCCGAGCGGTAACCGCGAAAACCGGACGGTAACCGGTGAAACCAGTCCGGTCCGGTAGGCAAAACCGACCGGTTTTTCAACAAAACCGAACCTAGTTACTGTAGCAAATTCGAAAACCGTCCGGTTTCTCCGGTTTACCGGACCGGTTTTTTCGAAATTTAAAACCGGCGTCCGTACGGTTTTCAGAACCTTGCTCGTAGCCCGGCTTTGGAAGAAGATGACAAGGTTGTAAAACAAGTGTTGTGGCCGTGCTGATCTGCGCGCGGCAGAGACGCACGCCGCGTGCGACGCAGGAGGGCAGAGAGGGATTGTTTTCCTGCCCGGTGAGGACGAAGCAGCGCTGCAAAAACGGACCAACAAGGTGGTTGCAGCCCACCACGCCACCACGCCGTGTAGAATAATGCTAGCTCTAGTACCCGGACCACAGTGAAGAGCAGTGGAGCAGAAACAGGTGATTACTCGTACGCATGGACTGACTCCAACAAGAGGAGCCAGTTTTGAGGTGCATTTTGACGTTTGCCTGCCGTAAACAGTACTTTGCATTTGCTTCCGAACACACCGTCTCCAACAGTGAGATGCATTTTGACATTTCCCTCTGCCGCGCCGCGGTCGACTCCCGCCAGCCAATTTCCCCAGCGACGCGCCCAGCCGCGTTGAAGGCGAACTGCTCGTCGCCGTCGACGAAGCCGTTCTTGAGTGCGAAGGCGTGCGCCTCGCGGCCGAGGCGCGGCTCGCCGACGAGGTGCCTAGGGAGCAGGCTGCGGAAGGGCGAAGCAACCAAGCGGGGTGGAGGGGCGCTCGAGCCCAGGGCGCGCGCTCGCGGCCCAGTCGGCGCCTCCCCGCGCCGCGCCCGCGAGCTCCTCCTTGAGGCGCGCCATGGCGAGCTGGACCGCGACCCCGACCGGCGCGGCCCCGAGGCCCGAGCTCGTCGATGCCGAGGTGCTTGACGCCAAGCACGGAGAGGTACTCGTCGAGCAGGTCGCGGCGGACGGCGCAGTAGGCGTCGGCAAGCTCGCGCGCGCGCCATCCGGTCTGCGATGGCGCCATCCACGGCCACGGCGAGGAGACCGTCATCCCCGACGCCCTCCTCCGCTGCACCGCGCAGCGTCCGCGCACCCGCTTGCCTGGCGCGCCGCCCGTCGCCCGCGCGCCGCTTGCCTGGCGTGCCGCCCGCGTCGATGCCGAGCTCGACCGTGGGTAGCTCGATGTGGAGGCGGCGGAGCTCCTTGAAGGAGCGGAGGACCTCGGAGGGCAAGTGGTGGGAGACGTTGGCGGCGGGCGCGGCGAGGAGGCGGGCTGCGGCACGGAGCGCCTGGAGACGGTCGCCACGGCGGGGGAGAGGATCCGGCCGATGCTGTTGAAAATTGGAGCGCGGGAGGAACCCCAGGCGGCAGCCGCCACCGTCCTCGCCGGCACGACGCGCTGGTGAGCACGATGGCGTTGACGAGAACTGCGGCCACCCGTCCACCGCGAACAGCAGCTTGCTCCGCCGTGAGGTGGCCGTCCCGAGCACCCGCGTGCGCACGCTCCACACGAACCCAGCCAGCGCAGCGACCGGCGTTGAGGCGGACGGGGTACAAGGGGTCCGAGCTGGTAGACCAGGAGGCGGTGGAGCTGTGCTGCGGCCGCGCCGACCTGCTCGCGGCAGCCGTCGCCGAGTTGTTGACGTCCGTGCAGCCGCGCTCCAAACAACTCCTCCGAGGCCACCTGCTGCTTGTGCTCCCCATCGGCCATCTGAGGCAAGGGCGTGGACGCGCCGTCGCAGCAGCCACGCGCAGGCTCACAATTCCACCCTTCCCCTGTTCTTCCCCAACTCCGGCCGCCGCCACCGATTTCTTAATTCCGGTGAGCTCCTTCTCATTTTCTCAGTCTCTTCGGTTCCACCATGACATGCTCGTCATCGACCAAATCTCGTTACTGCCCGGGCTCGCCGACCCCCTGGATGCACACCTTCGCCTCACATCGTCGCCGCCACCCAACTCCGGTCGCGCTCCGCTTCCCCTTCGCCTTGGTCTCGACATCGCCCACGCACCGCGCCTCGCTCCGCTGCTCGCCCGACCGCGCTCCGCAGCCCACCGCGGCGGCACCCGGCGTCCTCGCCCTCCTCCTCGGCATCCTCCTCCCGCGCTCCCAGCAAATGCATTCGAGGAGAGAGACGATGTACTTTTACATCGCCTCTCTCCTCACAATGCAAACTGCCTCCTCCTTTGCATGTCCTGTTGGAGCAAGAAATGGTGATGCACAGTGTGGAATGACATGCATATTTGGCTTTGCATTGTGTTATTGGAGTCAGTCTCGAATCCCTTGGCACAGGCAAAGTTACCAGCACTCTGCATTGCAGTTGCAGCTCCGTCAGACTATCAGAGAGGTAACACCCTTGTTTTGCGCTGCTTTACAACACTACGCTGCGTGTGAAACGGATCGAAACTGGGCATACTATTATGGGCCAGGCATGGCCGGCCTGCATGACATGAGGCCGGAACCCAAACGGCCTACACAGGGGCAAGAAGTATCGTCATCCCTCGCAGCCTCACGGGTGGGCCTCAACACCGTCTCCTCCTTCCCTCAAGGCACGCACACTCTCAAAAAAAAAAAAGAAAAAAAAAGAAGAAAAAAAAAGGGATCCGTGGAGGGGAATGGGCGGGCGGGCTGCAAGGCATCGCGATGGTGGCAGTGGTTGCAGGATGTGCTCGACACACGCGACGTCGGGAAGGGTGCCCTGTCAAAATGAAACGTGTCTCTAAAAAAAATCAAAATAAAACGTGTGTTTTACTAATGGACTACTAGGAAGTATATTACTCGATATTAGCATCATCAAGAATGCTCTGTGCTACAAATAATTATTCATTCACGACCATAGTTATCGATTACTTAGTTGCAACATGGAAGACCACATGTCCAACTTCCTTGAGATTCTGAGGTCAAAATCAAATAGAGAAATTTCAAGATAGGATAACTAAAGACTCAATATCTTATATTATATCATAGAGAGGCAAGTACTCTTGAGGATCATAATAGTCCTATTACAATTATATAATTGATCAAAACAATCGACATACGAAGACCATACATGGTCATAACTAGACTCGAAATTATTTAAGAAAGACCATACATGACCACAACTAAACTCGAAACTGTTTGACGAAGACCATACATGGTCAGGTCTAAAACTCAAATATTAAGTAACTTGATAGGAGACTTCCAGCTCTACTCATCGACCTTGTCTTGCGCCTCAGATGAAGCTCAGAATAGTTGGCACCTCTTCAAATTTGATAGGCGTGAGGAAGAACCCCTTTGCTCCTGCTTCCATGCATCTGTAAAATAATGATATAAGTTCTTTATTTGATAAAAAAACAGAAGATTAAAACACCAAATGGTAAACAAGTTTCACAAACTTTTTAATCATGCCAGGGTCATCCTCGGAGCTATAAATCACCACAGGAAGATGCTTCAGCTTGGACGATTCCTTATTGAGTGGAAAAAAAAATCAACAACCAAATAGTGAATGAAATTAATGTAACAAATGATATTACAGATCGTTCTTCATTGAAATTAGACTTACCTTAACTTTTATAAGAAGATCGTAGCCCCTCATACCGGGTGTATAGTAATCAGCCAGAATCAAATTCACATCATTATCCTAGAGTCAATATTTACACAAAAGATTCAAATATAGAAAGTAAAAAAAACATAGTACGTTCATTTTAAAAATATAGCCATAATCTGAAAAACTTCATATACCACATCCAAGATATTCAGGGCCTCCTCAACATCAGACACAGCAGTCGCTGCACAATAAAGTTAGTTAGTCATCAAAGCCCTTGAAAAAAAATAGGAAAAAGTCTCTGAAAAACCATCTATATGTGATATTGAAAGAACAAAATAATATGTTAACAAGATTACAAAGAGACATAGATGCTGCTGTAGCACCAGGGATCCACATTCCGAAATATGCCCCATTTGTAAGGAAATACAGTCATTGAAACATTGACAAACGTTCACAGCTACACTATATATAAGATGGAATGAAAAATAAAAGTGAAAAATCATACAACCACAATACCTCGAACGTTGTGTGTGCTTAGGATCTTTGTTACATACATGCGACCGACACGTGAATAGTCAACGACGAGAACGCGAGGAGAAACTACGGCCATGATACTTTCCAAATATCTTCTTTAGAAACACTTTCTTCGATTCTTTGTTTTGCGACGTTGGTATGAAACTCATTATATAGTGCCTCACAGCCGTGTTGATAATATCTTGTGATAACAAACTTTATAAAATATGGCTACCGTATCTTGCCTGCTACATTATCTAGTCTACTGGCATGCTGATTTCGTATAATAGGTATAGTAGATGTATCACATCTTGCTTGATACAAAATTTAATAGATAAACAATATTCGTGTTATCTTAGTATCCACAACAAACTCCAGCCGTCTCTCATTGATGCCAAAAATTCTATCATGATGCATGTTTTTACCCGAATTCATCGTCTTTTTTTAAGCAAGCCCAACGAGCAAAGTGGAGATTATGTATTCGTGTTATCTTAGCATCCACAATAAACTCCAGCCGTCTTTCATTTACGCAAAGAAATCTACCATGATGCATGTTTTTACCAGAATTCATCGCCTTTTTTATTAAACAAGTCGAACGAGCAAAGTGGACATTGGACTCATCGTGATAGCTAATAAAGAAAAGATACTTATAAGGAAAACCATGGACTGGTAAAAGTAATTTACTGTAACACTTGGTAAGAGCAGTAATATAGGCAACCAAAAAGAAAATACATTACGTGAAAATGATAATGATAATAAAGATCAAATATACAACATTCAAAATTTTAAAAGCACATGCCATAGTTTGCAAATACAAGGACTTAAATCAATACTTTTTGGAAGTACCCCGCCGGACGCCGGGGTCCCCCTCTCTCCACCCCCCGCGCGCACGGCACGACACGGCATGGCCGCCGTGGCCCTCGCTCCCTCCTCTTTTGCCGGCCCTCGCACTGTAGTAGAGAACAAAAGTTTGCGCCACCTTCAGATTCTGCACGCGCGTCCACGTCTGCACGGATCGGGACATCACGGAGGCGGGAGTTCAATGATGGCGCGCCGGCCCAAAGTACAGCACGAGGAGAGGCGACGGCAAAGGAAAGGAAACCGCCGCCACCATGCAACCGCGCGCCTTTTCTCCAGCGCACTCGCGCCAACGCGCGCATACCCTTCTACACGACGCCACACTGCAGCTCGATCGCGTGGCCCGGGCCCGGCCATGGCTTCCGATCTCGGCCCCTTTGTCCTGCGATGGCGTTCATGGCTCCGCATTGCGGAAGGCTGTGCCGCGCCACAGGCGAGGAGACGAGCACGGATGCAGTGCAACAAAATGCTAGGAACACGTCGAAAGGCAGCGCCGGGAAAAGGAGGAGTAGTACCCAGCGAGATCGTTCCCGCTTTTCCTTTGCATCATGTGCGTCGTTTCTCTTCTCCTCGTCATCTTCCGAAAGGGCGAAAGGAGAAGAACATACGCTTGCATGGCTGGGTCCCTGCGGCCATCCCAGTCTCCTTCCTACACCTCCCCTCTCGCAAAGTCGCAATGCATATCGCATGGTGACGCCATGAATGTGCAAGCGAGTTCGTACAAAACTAGGTACCGTGTTTGGTCCCGTTTGCCTAGACTGACGCGTCTCTCTCGCCGTCGCGCGGCGGCAGCGGCGGCGGCCATCGTCAAACCTGACCAACTACCCAGCCTACAACCCCTGTGTGCGAAACACGGGAGGAAATGAGTCGAGGAAGCCTGTGCTACTTTCAGACGGTGCGTTATGTTGGGGGACGCGAAGGCGCCGGCGACGCCCGGAGGCAAGTTTTGGTCAGAGGATTCCGATTAGGACCTGGGTTTCGCCGATCCTGTCCCAGAGCCGGTAAGGCAATCTTCTCTGCCAGAAGTGTAGCATCCCGCCTCAAATAATGAGGGGTTAGCTTAAAAAGATCGAGATCGGGTGACACTTGACGACGCAAGAGTCCAAAAGTACACACAAATGAGCATAAATAAAATAGAGTTCGAATGAAATTTAATTATTACAACTTATGTTCAAATTTTGATTACATAAAAGAGTTTGAAAAACGTAGTGGAAGCGATACACCACTCGATGATATTATCCTACGATGAAGCATATTCAGCCCGTAAACATGCTTCATTCTCCTCCAACCAAAGATTACCTGCAACAAAAATTTTAAACAACAAACCCTGAGCAACTAATACTCAGCAAGACTTACCCGTCAAAATGGCCTTCTAAGACCGACTCCTAGCATGCAAGGGGGCTGAACACAGGCATGGGAATAATTGCATAAAAGTAGCACTAAAAGTTGGTCCTTCTTTCAAATTTTAGCCAAATTAAAAGGGTTCTTGCAGTAACATAAAGGTGAGCAACTTATACTAAGCAATACATGGTTGCAATACAATTATTGAAGTACAAACAGCAAGTATAATCATCATCATGTTCACTTCTTACTACGATGTGGCAGCGATCACAAGTGGTACTCAATAACCGCGAGGGACGGCGATTCGAATCGATTTACACCTGCAGGCGAAACCCGGACAACACGACGTACGCACACTCATAAAGAGTCACGCACAGCAACCTTTCACAAGACCCCATAAAACCGAGCCGATTTCCCCTCTCCTGGACACACGTGCTCCACGCGATACCCGCGCTGGGCCATCCGTGGTTAGCCCGTGTGCCCTCCCTTCTAACACATACCCGCAACCACCATACCATCTTCATCACCAGAAGAGAGGGGGAGCACCGTCCAACAATACAGAAATCGAGTTACGTCGGTTTACTAGTGCCCATATCACTAGCATGCATCCGGTACGTTCAAACTTGCTCAACGGGTCCACAACGATCGGTCCTCAATCGATACAGACGAGGCTACCGCACACAAGACCTCCATGTCCTGCTGCAACCTACACATCCCCGTCCGTCTCCAATTATCATCATCATGTGAGATAGCAGCAAGTACAATAATTCTCCCGAAAGAGTCCTATAGCTCGCGAGTAGTGTTCCGCACCACTCGACTTCTACCGATGACTCAACTTAAGCATAGCATAAAGTAACGAACGGCTGAACATACCAACCCATAGGATTACATAGGGATATATGCAACTAAGGTTTCATTCAACTCCTAAACACCTAATGCACATAACATGACTCCATATACAGTGATAAAAAGAAAAGCTTGTTAAAACAGGGTGAGATGCACCGGGGCTTGCCTTGGGTCTGATGGTTAGTACACTCAAAAGTGTTAAGGTCAGCGCCGTTCTCCTCGGCCTTGATCTCCACGTCCTTGGTTCCGACGTCGGTTCCTATAATGATGCAATGCAAAGGAAGTCATAAAGAAGGTTCCTGGAACTTCCTTGATAAATAGAAATGCCATGAAGTGGTTCTTAAAAAGATGATGTGTTCCGAAACAACACAAGAGGATTTAAGTGGTTTTCACCTAAAGTGGATTTTTGTAAGAAAGTTACAATTTACTTAAGTTTTAAAAGACTTAAGCAACTTTAGATAAATTTTTATTTAACCTACAGGTTGATTTGGGGAGATTGGCTAGCATGGTTGTGTGGCCCTCCGAATAAGCTTTCCGGAATGTCCAAGATCGCCTAAATCGGAGTTCGAAGGCAAGAGTTATGCCCGTTTTCGTGCGGTGTTGCAGGCTGTCAAAAGGGTAGCCGGACTAGTCCGAGTCTAGCCGGACTAGTCCGAATTTGCGGACTTGTTCGGGTAAATTTTGGACCACAGAATTGGTATTTCGGACTAGTCCGGCTCGGGCCAGACTAGTCCGAGTGTGCGGACTTGTCTGAGTCAGTTTCGGCCCACAGAAGCGGTTTTTCGGACTTGTCCGACTCTCGGGCCAGACTAGTCCGGATGAGAAAAAAGGCCCGACACTGTAGCAATGCCAGGCCGCGCGGCGGCATGGCCGGCATTCCAGGCGAACGACGGCGAGTTAGGACGAAAGGAGGGGAGCACCGTGACGAGGAGAGGAAGGCGACCACGTACCCCTAACTTGTGCACGTGCGCCGTCGACGGAGGTGTGCCGGCGGCGAGGGGCGACGTGGCGGCGACTTGGCGGCGGCGTTCCCGTCGATGGGGTGGTCTTCTGGTCGAAACGGCGGGAGCATGAGCTTCAGTGCGTCGGGGCGGACCTCGCCGTCGATGATGTCGTCGAGAAAGAGGCTCGAAGGTAGGAGTTCACCGGAAGGGTCGACGGTCCGGCGGACGGCGTCGGGGAAGAAGACGGATTCCAGCGAGGTGACTGCAACCTGGGTGACGAGATCATGTCAGGGTTGTTCGCGACCGAGTGGGGCATCCGTTTGTGAAAGAAAATCGGACTAGGACTCACCATAGAGGGAGAAATCGATCGGGATTTGGAGCTCGTTCAACCGGCAGCCATGGTCGAACTTGTGCTTCGATCTCGCGAGAGGTCGTGGGAAGATGGAGTTCGTGATAGGGAGGAGATAGAAGGGTCTCTTGCGCTCACTTTTGCAGTTGGGGTCGAGCTCGGGGAGTGGCTGTGGTGGCGGCGAGCTCAAGCTCAAGTGGGGTGGCCATGGTGGCTTGGGCTGTTCGGTGAGTGAGTAAGGAAGAAGAAAGAGCGAGGGAGAAAAGGAGTGAGCCGGCTGGGGAGGGGGTGAGGGCGAGCTGCGTGAGCCCATGCCGTGGAACAGCGCCGGCTGTGCGATGGGACGTCGTGACGCCGGCCACAGGGCGCGGTAGGCAGGGAAGAGCGAAGAGGAAGAGGACAGGTGGTCGCTACAGTGCGATTTTGCATTTTCGCCGAATTTTCCAACGTGCTGAAATTGAGGAACTCCAAAACCAATCTTCCACGTGTCCAAAAATTATGAAAAATTCAGGGTTGAAACTTCAAAGCCACAGGAACATTTTTCCTTATTGGCGAATTTCGAAATTCGGCTCAGAATGCGAACTAAAAATTCGATAAAACAGCCACATTTGAATCTCTCAGGATTTATTTGGACTCCTTCCTTTTCTTATAAAATTCTGGAAAATTCTCTAAAATTCTAAACTGAGATAGAGAACCCAGAACTATTTTTGTTTGGGCACTCTTCTATGGAAGATTTGGAAGTTCTAGTTCAAACTCCAATTTGACCATATTTAGAAGAATTGATTGGAGCATGGGATTGCTTTACACTAATCACACTTGAAGAAGTGCAATTAGGGTTTCCAAAAACCAGGGATGTTACAGGAAGTCCAGTCGTTTGAGTTAGGGTGGCAGAAGGTGAAGAAGAAGGTTCGCCGGAGGAAGGAGGACCACCAGCGTCCATCGATCGGGGGTTACTTGGCCATGGAGCAAGGTTCAAAGGAAACCGTGGAGAGGCCCCCTTCCAAAGCCGCGAGTCTCACCGAAGAAATCAATCGGGGATTTGATCGTGCCAGCTCTGGAGCATCGACACGCCGGAGCTTCATCGCTTGCAACTTGCCAGAGCAGGGGTCATCACGATCCGAAATCGCCGAGTTGTTTTCAAATTTTGAATCCTCCTCTGCTCGATGGGCCGTGTGGGCCAAGTGCAGGTCCAATTCTGAAGAGTCACACACATCAGGGAAAGGAACCCCACAGAGATCGCAACCTTCCACATCGATCGATAGGAAACCTCGATCCCCAAAGCCGGCGGCCAACGTACCTACAGGCGATAATGCTAGTACCAGGACCAAAGTGACAAGCAGTGGAGCAGATCAGCAGTAACAGGTGAGTACTCGTACCCATGAGAATACCTTGGCATAGGCAAAGTTACCAGCACTCTGCATTGCAGTGGCAGCTCCGTCAGAGGTGTTTTGTTTTGCACTGCTTTACAACACTACGACGCTGCGTGCGAAACGGAGCGAAGCTAGGCCTACTATTATGGGCCAGACATGTTGGGCTTGCATGACATGAGGCCTCAACACAAATAAGCCGCACAAAAGAAACCTCTTTGTTGTCATCATCCCTTGAAGCCACGGGTGGGCCTCAACACCGTCTCCTCCTTCCCTCAAGGGACACAAAGGCCTCTTCGTCCGGTGCCCTACCCAGTGCACGTGTTCACCTCTGGCTGCAAGATCCGTGTGGAATGGAGGGGCTGGCCGTGATAGAGAAGAAGCTTTTTCCTGCGAACATCAAGTTGAACGGAGAGATGGGCGACAAGAAGGCGGTCACTAGCTGCAACTAATGGGATTACCCACTCGGATGAGACCCATTAGAAGTGGTTGCCCCTGGCACTACTGGGAGGGCGCCTGGCCGGGGTTCGAAAGGGTTTGTTCACGAGAATGGATTCCTCGTCAAGTCAGGAGGGGTGTGGACACACTTGCGCGAATTCGGGTGACGGCTACAATGGAAAAAAAAATAAAGGAAACTGTACCCGACCAGGGCCTCGTCCTAGCCCAGCCCAACTCCCGCCCGCTTCTTCCATAGACGCTGCGGCGGCGGCAGGGGAATGGGCGGGCTGCAAAGCATCGCGATGGTGGCAGTGGCTGCAGCAGAGGAGGGGCGGCTGGTAATGTGCTCGAGACACACGACGTCGGGAAAGATGCCCTATCAGGCCATCAAAATGAAACGTGTGTTTTACTAATAGACTAGAAAGTAAGAGTATATTACTCGAGCTAAACATCGTCAAGAATGCTCTGTGCTACTAAAAAATTATTCATTCAAGACCATACTTATCGATTACTTAGTGCATCATGGAAGACCACATGCCCAACTTCCTTTAGATTGCTGGCTCAAAATCAAATAGAGAAATTTCAAGATAGGATTACTAAAGACTCAATATCATATATTATATCATAGAGAGGCAAGTACTCCTGAGGATCATAAAAGTCCTATTACAATTATATAATTAATCAAAACAACCGACATACGAAGACCATACATGGTCATAACTAGACTCGAAATTATTTAAGAAAGACCATACATGGCCACAACTAAACTCGAAACTATTTGACGAAGACCATACATGGTCAGGTCTGAAACTTAAATATTAAGTAACTTAATAGGAGACTTCCAGCTCTACTCATCGACCTTGTCTTGCACCTCAGATGAAGCTCAGAATAGTTGGCACCTCTTCAAATTTGATAGGCGTGAGGAAGAACCCCTTTGCTCCTGCTTCCATGCATCTGTAAAATAATGATATAAGTTCTTTATTTTGATGAAAAAACAGAAGATTAACACACCAAATGGTAAACAAGTTTCACAAACTTTTTAATCATGTCAGGGTCATCCTCGGAGCTATAAATCACCACAGGAAGATGCTTCAGCTTGGACGATTCCTTATTGAGTGGAAAAAAAAATCAACAACCAAATAGTGAATGAAATTAATGTAACAAATGATATTACAGATCGTTCTTCATTGAAATTAGACTTACCTTAACTTTTATAAGAAGATCGTAGCCCCTCATACCGGGTGTATAGTAATTAGCCAGAATCAAATTCACATCATTATCCTAGAGTCAATATTTATACAAAAGATTCAAATATAGTAAGTAATAAAAATAACATAGTACGTTCATTTTAATAATATAGACATAATCTGAAATTCAGGGCCTCCTCAACATCAGACACAACAGTCGCTGCACAATAAAGTTAGTTAGTCATCAAAGCCTTGAAAAAAAATAAGGAAAAAGTCTCTGAAAAACCATCTATATGTGATATTGAAAGAACAAAATAATATGTTAACAACAAAGAGACAAAGATGCTGCTACAGCACCAGGGATTCACATTCCGAAACATGCCCCATTTGTAAGGAAATACAGTCATTGAAACATTAACAAACGTTCATAGCTACACGGTATATAAGATGGGATGAAAAATGAAAGTGAAAAATCAAACAACCACAATACCTCGAACGTTGTGTAAGCTTAGGATCTTTGTTACATACATGCGACCGACACGTGAATAGTCAACGACGAGAACGCGAGGAGAAACTACGGCCATGATACTTTCCAAATAGCTTCTTTACAAACACTTTCTTCGATTCTTTGTTTTGCGATGTTGGTATGAACCTCATTATATAGTGCCTCACAGCCGTGTTGATAATATCTTGAGATAACAAACTTTATAAAATATGGCTGCCGCATCTTGCCTGCTGCGGTATCTAGTCGACAGGCATGCCAATTTCATATAATAGGTATACTAGACGTATCTTGCTTGATACATAAGTTAATAGATACACAATGTATTCGTGTTATCTTAGTATCCACAACAAACTCCAGCCGTCTTTCATTGATGCAAAAAATTCTATCATGATGCATGTCTTTACCAGAATTCATTGTCTTTTTTTAAGCAAGCCAAACGTGCAAAGTGGAGATTATGTATTCGTGTTATCTTAGTATCCACAATAAACTCCAGCCGTTTTTCATTTATTCAAAGAAATCTATCATGATGCATGTTTTTACCAAAATTCATCGCCTTTTTTTTATTAAACAAGTCGAACGAGCAAAGTGGACATTGGACTCATTGTGATAGCTAATAAAGAAAAGATAGTTATAAGGAAAATCATGGACCGGTAAAAGTAATTTACTGTAACACTTGGTAAGAGCTGTAATATAGGCAACCAAAAAGAAAATACATTACGTGAAAATGATGATGATAATAGAGATCAAATATACATCATTTAAAATTTTAAAAGCACATGCCATAGTTTGCAAATACAAGGGATTAAATCAATATTTTTTGGAAATTCGTGGACCTAGATGACATCCCAGATAAGTTTATGAATTGTTGGTGTAGTTTTCTCAAGTGATGATACATTGACTCATTTTCCTTATTCAATGTAGTTGTAACATTGAGTTATCTTTGTGTCCTTATTGTATCGTGAAGGAACTCTAGCCAACATTGTTTAAGATAAAAATCATTCTTTCCGCATATTCATTGAAACATCTCAACAAGGACCATTATAGGAAACATGAGGCTCCTCATGATTCATATAGAAAGCTAATGCTGAAATTGAAAACAATGGATTGGTAATAGAATAATACAAGGTAGTTTTCCTAAAATAATCATGACGAGACAAGATTTTCACATGCAATAGAAATCCTGCAATAACAATAATAACTTACGGAAATCTAAAAGAAAATGATAAATAAGATAATATTAGTAAAATGTAGCTATAGTAGGTTGTTGCTTCATAAGTAAGCGTATCCTTGAATAGATTAAACATGATATGTAATTAGTTAAATTGATGGATATTGCAATTTTATTAATTTGTTACAATTGTTGTATATGTACAATGGTCGCACAAACTTTTACAGTTGGTAGTATTTGACCAGAAGCTTAGTCCCGTCAAGTGGTAACAGGTATCTTGCATATTCCTCTATGGGATGGACCCGTCTTCCGATTGTCTCCCAAGCAAACAGCTTCAAAAGTGGGATGAACTCGTCCTGGTCGACATATAACATTGACCCATCTGTTTACCTCTGCGCGCATGTGAGCTTTCTTTTGATCAAACGAAAAAGCCAGGTAAAGAAGCCTCTGGGCTTTCCTCGTCCCCCTGCCCCAAAAACAGCAGGCCCGCTTATTTCACCTGCTGCTGGGATGCTGTTTCTTTCTGATTATCTAAAAACCGAGATCTCCTCAAAAAAAAAATCTAAAAAACGAGGATGATACCTGCTAGCTAGTGTCGTGTCTTGACAGGAAATTAAACAGCTTTACCACTGCTAAAAAATATCGTTTCTTCACTCTTCAGCAAAAAATGCAACTGCAGTCGGCAACAAATTCAAGCTCCAACACACCCCATGCCAAAATCATCGGAGTTGTTCCCGTCCCATGGCGCAGCACTCTGTCCGATCCAGCGCCTCTCCGTGTCTGTCAGCGCGAGGCGAGGCGTGCCATGGACCACGGACGCACGTCGGATCTCACGACCAGTACTGTACTAGTAAGTACTCGCACCCTCCGCGGCAGGCCGCAGGCGTACTCGCCGGCCGTCCTCTGTAGCGGCGTCACCGCTTCGGTCCGTCCCGTCCAACCCGCCCACTCCGTGACGCGTATCCCGCCGGACGCCGGGGTCCCCCTCTCTCCGCCCCGCGCGCGCACGGCCGCCGCGGTCCACGCAGATCGATCAGCAGCAGCAGGAGCCCACCACTCCCCCGGCGCTCCCTCCCTTCTCTTCTGCCGCCCCTCGCTCTGCAGTAGAGAACAGTAGAGAACAAAAGTTGGCGCCCCCTTCAGATTCTGCACGCGCGCCCACGTCGGCACTGCACGCCCGCCGCCCGGCGCGGCCGTGCATGCTGCCCCGGATCGGGACATCACGGAGGCGGGAGTTCAATGATGGCGCGCCGGCCCAAAGTACAGCGAGGAGAGGCGACGGCAAAGGAAAGGAAACCACCACCAATCCACCATGCAAGCGCGCGCCTTTTCTCCAGCGCCACGCGCTCGGCGCACACTCGCGCTGCCGGCTGCCCTTCTACACGACGCCACGCTACAGCTCGCGTGGCCCGGGTCCGGCCATGGCTTCCGATCCCGCTCTGTCCTGCGATGGCGGTTTTGTTCGCGGTTCCGAATAGCGAGAGGCTGGTGCAGGCTTGGGAAAAGGCTGCCGCGCCGCGCGCGAGGAGACGAGGGCACGGATGCAATGCAACAAAATGCTAGGAACACGTCGAAAGGCAGCGCCGGGAAAAAGGAGTAGTACTACTAAAAGCGAGAGAGAAAGAAGAGATCGCTCCGGCTTTTCCTTTGCATCGTTTCTCTCCTCGTCATCTTCCGAAAGGGCGAAAGGAGAAGAACATCCGCTTGCATGGCTGGGTCCCTGCGGCCGCCGTCCCGGTCTCCTTCCTTCCTCCCTCCCTCTCGCAATGCACATCGCATGGTGACGCGATGAATGTGCAAGCCAAGGTCCGGGTCGAAATCAATGCGAAATATCGCGCCGAGGTAGAGTAATAAAAGCGGAAAGGTGAAGGATGCCAGTATGCCACGACTAATTAAAAAGCGACGGACGCAGGGAGACAAGGCTTCATTGAATTCGCAGCGTAATAAAAAGGTCCTCGCCCTCGCCAGCAGCTGCATTGCATCCTCGCGTTGCTGAGACTGCGATCGCGCTGCTCCCAAAATGTGGAAGCAGCAAACTTAATGATACGGGTACCTTTTTTTTTTTTGAAAGACAATGACACGGGCACTATGAGTGACATCGCAACAGTGATGAGGTTGGGGCTGATGAGATCAAAGGAAATTGAACAAACAGGAGCGGATGGGTCTGTAACAATAATGCATGGATCAAGAGCAGGTTACAGTAACAACAACATCAGCACTCCGCAGAGGGAGATGAATCAGATGAGCAGGCAACAGTATCACTGCTGCTTTGATCAGCAGCCGTGCAGGCTCACCACCATTGCTGTAGGAGACTAGGAACAGACGCTTCTGAAACCCATCTGCCCTAGACACATCAAAGCCAGCCGGACCCATGAGCGGGAGTAAAATTATCCAAGCTTCTCAAGTCCCAAGCACGAGAAAAAAAAAAGGATGAAACAATCCATGCATGCAACCCAAATCCCCAGACAGGAAATTTCAATTGCAACACAAAAGTACATTTCCCAAGATCCAAATCGGCAAATGGCCATGCCCTGCCCTCCTCCTTCCCAACACCAACGTCATGATCGTCATCTCATCTACTCTAGGAACCAGCATTGAGCCAAAGAACAACAATAAAATAAGGAGAAGGAAAGAACAACAGCCGTCTCCTCCATCCTAAACTAAAATTGCTAAAACCAAGAACCGCTGCTTGCTACGGAGAACCTAGCTAGAGCCTTGAGCTAGCTAAAACAAGGCAAGCAACAAAGAGAAAAAAAGGCTACGGAGATGATGCAATGCGATCGGTGTTATACCTACTGTAGCTAGCTAGCGCCGGCGCCGACGATCGAACTGAGGTCAGGGCAATGGCTTCCTGCCGAGGGTGTGCTTGTTGTTGTGCATCCAGACCTTGAGCACGTGGCGCTTGACGCCGACCTCCTCGCAGAACTGCTGCACGGCGGCCTCGTCGTGCTTCTGGATGCGCCACCCCAGCCGCTCCGCGAACGCCAGCATCCTGTCCTTCTGCTCCGGCGTGAACTTGGTCCGGAACCGCTTCTTGCCGGACCCGGACCCGGACCCCGACGGGCCGCTGCCGCCGGAGCCGAGGGACATGCCAACCATCGGCGCCACCATCATGGGCCCGATCATCCCGGCCATGTCGTCGACCTCGTCGCGGCCGGAGTGGGAGGTGGATGGCAGCGCGAGGGGCCGCGGCATGTGCCCCGCCGCCGCCAGCTGCTGGTGCGGGTGGTAGAGGTACCCCGCCGCCGGCGTCCGGTAGTAGGGGGAGAACTGGTGGTGCGCCGCGGCGGCGGCGCCGTAGGCGGTGATGGCGGCCGCCGGCGACAGCGCGGCGGCGGGCTCGGCGGCACCCGCGGTGGGCGAGCCGGCCGACTCCTTGCGGTGGAAGTTGCGGTGGCAGCCGCACGCCGCGCAGCGGAGCGCGTCGAGGGAGCCCTCCTCGCCCGCGGCCATGAACTCGCCGCAGCCGTCCACCGCGTGCCCGCCGATGCCGACCGCGTGGTTCTTGAGGCACTCGCGATACCTCGTGCCGCCACCAGCTCCTCCTCTTCCGCCACCGCCGGCGCTCGGCGTACCGAAGCTCCCGCCGCCGGAATCCGCTGGCTTCGGGGTGCCTCCGGCTCCGCCTAGCCCCAGTCCCGGCTGCATCGGCGCGTCGTAGCCCGAGCTCACCGGCATCGGCGGCATCTCGTCGTCGCCGTCATCGTGCTCGTCGAAGTCCATGGCTGTCGGTGACTCGGCGCACGAAAGCAAAAGCTTGCACCTTTCTCTCTTTTCCTTGGAAGGATCTCTCCTCTCCTCCTCTAGTGTGTTCTTGGCCGAGGTTAACAAGGTTGTCTAAGTGGCTTACACACTAGAGAGTGTGTTAATATGGGAGGGGAGACTGGGATAAGAGAAAAGAAGAAAAAATATAAAGGAGGGTGCGACTGTGAACTGTGCGCGCACCTCTTCCTGCAGCTACTCCTAATTTTGACGTGCCGCTGCCGCAGCGTCAGCAGCAGCAGGCGGCAGGCAGGCAAGCTGCTGTTGTGCCTTGAGGTGGTGATGCAACAACACAGACTAGGCTCCTGATTCTCTTCTCTATCTAGCCTTGCCTCCTCGCTAGACCACTCTGAGGCGCACCTGTCGCGCTGTGGCGTGGCGGTGTTGGTTTGGCTCCTGTGTATCTTTGTCCTGTCTCGTGCGCGTTTAGTGAGGGGAGATTTGGCTGCAACTCCGGTTTTAAAATGTGCTTATATGATTCTTGGTTTGATAGTGACCGGAGCTTCATGCATGCCTCAAAGCTCAAGCTCTTTATCTGTAGTACCTGCATTACAGTTCACTGGCCAAGAATTACGCGTACTACACCTGTACAAACGTACATTCAAAACGGGACCGAGCAGAGCATTATTCGAGCTCGTACTTGCGTGATCTCCTACAGATATTGTACGTAAACGCGTTACTAGTGTCAACTGCATGTGCGCAGCTGTCGAGCTGCCATTATGTTTCGACGTAATAGTTGGATTCTATACACTCGGAGCATAAGGAGCTGGTATATCTGTGGCCGTGTCCTGCTTACGGGAGAGGAAATGCTGCCACTTTGCCAACACAGTGAAAAACAAATGCAAATACTGAGGCATATACACGACCATAGTACTACAATTTGCCAACACGGTGAAAGCGACCAAGGTTTTGGCCTCTGTTTGGTCTCGCAACGCTCCAACGGCGCATAAAGCCATCAATACTGGTGCATTCCTCGTCCGATTCCCGGCCGGCGTCGACAACGGGCAAGCGTCCTTGGCAGGCAGGCCGGGAGCACGGGACATGGGTGTAAATTCCATCCATTTTGACAAGAGATCAGTTCACGGGCAGTGAGCAGCGACCGTGGCCGCGTCGTCGTTGTAGTACGTACGTGCGATACAGGGCAAACGATACGCGCGTGCACGAACAAAGGCATTTGTTACTTCCAACCGGCCGTACGTAGTACTAGGCCCGCAGCGGATCAGCCAGCCGGGGCACGTATCGGCGCGTGTACCCGGGCCGGCCGGATCGTAGTCTCACTGTGACTGCACGTTGCCAGTTATGGCCGTGCTCGGTTCCTAACTGCTGCGGTAACGCCATTATGCTGCGAATGAATGGAACGATCACATGTCGTACGCCTGTAGAGAGTTGACTAGAGGCCCAGCGCCCATGCTATGTATACGAATCGACAGGATGGCGCACCATCCTGTACAGTTGTACGCACGTGTTGTGACTCACTCACTCACATAATCCCAATCAAAATGTTTGAATTTGAAAATCGGAAAGTTCACAAACATTTCATCTAGCACACAGGCTTGAGTCTTTAATTTCTGCGATTAATTAATTTGGTCATGATTGAAAACCACAAAGTTTTCCATCCGCGTACATTGAAGTGAAGCCCGTCTAACACAAGGTTGGTGTTACTGGTGATAAGGGTGGCAGTTTATTAACGTAAAAAAAATAGAAATGGGGGCAATTCCTTGTTAGAATCAACACGTATGACATTGAAAATTCCCTACGGTACTTGCTCTCAAATAAATATGATTGTTACTACTAGTTTGAGTGTTTGTAACGTTCTTTCGAAAGTTCATTTTCCAATTTGTACTGCTGCCTATGGCAGTATACAGCCAATGTGAATCGACCCCGCACCGATGCACGCCTGGCCTGATGGATCGAAGGACCACAGAGAGCGGCAACCGCGATCTATTGCGTCACCACTACGTACTCTTTTTTTTTTTTCCCTTCAAACGAGCACGCCTGAGCGTGTATATGCCACTTGCTGGATACGGTCCCGCCTTGCATGCGCACACATGCTGCCGCGCGCACTACAGCCATCACTAGCCCGCCACCACCCCGGCAAAGATCGCACCCCGTGATTGCACACCTCGTCGAAATGCGGGGCGATCGCTCTTGTCGGCGCTTCGCCCCCACGCTCGGGTCGATTCACTCGAGTGTGCATGCGGGTGCTTCTCGTCTGTCCGTCGCGCGGTCCGGGTGTGCAAGCCCCGTCGTCTCGTGAGGCACAGCAGCTGGTAGCGCACGGGGATGCGTCCAAGCTGCTGAAAAGATGGATCGAAGGCTTTGTGCCCAGCGTTGGGACTTGGTGCCCGCGAAGCCGTGGTAGACGCCTGGCCACGACAAGCCATGCATGCATGCGCTAATACCTTCATTTAGCAGGCTGTGACAATTTGACAAGAATTCCCAGCATGGATCGATTGATCAAGAACGAGACAAACCAAAAAGGCTGCCCGATGCGGACACAGCCCTCCCTGGCTCCAACATTCCTGGCGCACGTATACGCACTGATCCGCCGCTGCGCGCGGTCGTGACAGTATCAAGACCGGATGGATTATCGATCGGCAGATCCAGGGTATCAAGACCGGTTGTGACAGTAGCACGCACGCCTGCAGAGGACGGTAGCGTTGGCTTCGTTGTATGCTTGTGCTGTTGTGCATGCATGCATGAGCTCGAGCTCGCGCCGCGCCAACGTCGGCCTGCTGCCGCGGCAGGAGCCCTCCGATCGATCGGTCCGTCACCTGCTCTCCTCACATGGTCCATCCACCTGCAGGAGACCGGCCATACCGCGCCGGCCAGAGATCGAGCAAGGTTCAGCCAGCGTCGATCGATCGAGCGAGCGAGCATGTGTGGTGAGTGATGACGATCGAGCTCAGTCAGCATATGACAGCATGCGCAAGAGCCTTTTCCCCTCTCGTCTCGTCGGTCTCTGCAGGCTCTCAGCACGTCAGTGCATTTTTGCAACAGCTGACCGATCCAACGTGGACGCCCAAGTTACTGTTTCGATGGGGGTCCAGCGCTCACAGTCTTTCGGACTGACAGTGGCCGGGGCCCCTTCGCGCTCAAGCCACAGCCCTGGAAAAAAGTTTCCCCCCCCTCCGGCGGCCAGGGCCAGCCAGAGACTGAACCGACCCATCGGATCAGCACAAACCATGCATGCATCTGATTCTGGCCACATGCAGCAGCGGCGGGCCATGCAGCCCTGGCCGGGACGGACCAGACCGGACAAGGCCACACCAGGACCGGCTTGTCCGCGCTGCACTGACACGGCCCCGTCGTACCACGGCAGTACCAACGCCGAGTGACGCGCAGCAAGAGCTACAGCGTCCGCGCCATGCATGTCCCCGATGGGCGCTAGCTGGCGATCGCGATGTGGGATGCCGCAGGCACCCATCGTCCCGATGGATGATGATGCGTCGAGCAGCAGGGCCAGCGGTTTTGGGCGAAGCACATGCGCCGCGCACGGAAACCTCAGATCGGAGGGAGGGTGCCGTTTGACGCTGCGCCGGTCTGGGACGACGTCGTGCATTTGCATGGCATGGGCCATGGGAGCTCGATCGCCGGTTGCTACAGTCTCATCCTGGACGCCGCGACCCTGGTGATCGATCGATGTCCTGCTGGCTGGTCCTGGCCAGGGCAAATAAATTCCAAATTGACCTGTCTCCCTGAGAGAGAGAGAGAGAGAGAGAGAGAGATGGAGGTGATGATGCGGGGAAAGATATGGGTGCAGACAGTGACAAGACGAGGACCGGGCATGGCATGGGGTGATTTCTGATTGTATTCTTCGCGCGCTTTTTTTTTAATCTACCTTTTTTTTTCAGGCATCGATTTGTCTCGCATGCTGCAACTTGGTGCCAGGCTGAAGATCAAAGGGATCTGACCAGAATGTCGCGTGTAGACCGTTGCTACTTCCTCCGTCCATAAATACAAGGATTCGGAGACTTTTAGTTAACTCGTTTGACCACACGTCTTATTCAAAAAATTATGTAATATTATTAATTTCATTATGACGTGTTTTATTACTAAATATACTTTAAGTATGACTTATTTGTTTTTGTATTTTCATAAATTTTTTAAATAAGACAAGTGGTCAAACGAGTTGGCTGAAAGTCAACGAATGCTTATATTTATGGACGGAGGAAGTAGTATTCTGCTTACAAATGCTTTCCCGGCCCGGTCAGAGCAACCACAAGAAAATGTCAAGGTTAAACCGGCTGAGGCCGGCACACAGCCAATTTCCTGATGGCCTGCTGTATCATTCATGACTGCAACATTTGCAGTGGAAATTGCGCAAATCTCAGCTGGCCAGCAGACATTTCATCGTCTCCGTTTTTCACCGCGGTAAGATGGCAGATGAGCGCTTCGTTGGACCTGCTCTAATTCAAGAACAGCTCCGTCTCGCAAGTCGATCGCAAGTAGGCGCACGGCGCGGAGCAGTAATTATTTGCTCGTGCACGAACAGTACGCAGCAGATTTCATCGCCCCCACCAACCAGGGGGCACAGCTATTTCCCTTGTGTGTTGTGCAGCCAGCCCCCACAGCCAGTGCGCCCGCAGCGCAGGCGTAGCTCCGGGCTCCAGCACGCCGAACCCACATATCCGCCCAGGTGAGGTAGCCGAGGTGCGTGCGTCCACAGGACACATTCCATTCCATCGTTGTCTCTACTCTTCCCTCATCATTGCCATCATTTCCTCTCGCTTTTTTCCTACTCCCTCCTCTGCTCTCTCTTGTCGAAAGTCGCAAAGTGAGGATGTGATCGACATGTCCAGTCCATGAACCTGGTGCTCCTTGTAGCCAACAATGAGACATGTGCACGCTCGTACATGGACATATCTACTGCGAGGAGGGAGAACGGACGAAGCTATACTAGATTGAGCATGCATGCTCGCTCCAAGCAGCTGTGCGTGATGCATGTGACGGCGACAAGTCCATGCATGCAACTTCGCTTGGCTTGGTGCGCGCACTTTGTCCCTTGCCACCCCCATCGCCACCAGCACGTACAGGTGCGCGATAGCTGCGGCTGTCGCGGCGCTCCGATTCGTGCCTCCGTTCCGGCAATCATGCTCTCGCCAAAAGGAACCGGGCGGCGCCAAGTGGCGCGCCAGCGAGCGGGCGGGCCGGAACCGGAGGGGCACGAGCGAACAGCTTGCGCGACATGCTTCATCTTGCAGTGTTTCAGGTTGCTAACCGACGGATCGTGGCCCCTGTCTGGCCGTCAAATTCCGCATCATACGTGTACCTGAATGCGCTATCGACGCACATGCAGGCACAAAGTCTGGGACGGGGGATGAACAGGGTGAACTTTCCGGAACGCTGTTTGCTTTTAGAACCTCACGCAAATGTTCCAAGCAGAAGATGCTAAACGCAGGTGACACGGATCGAGATTGGCTGTCTTGCAACACAACAACACAGCCAATGCGCACCATGCACGCCCTTTTCCCCCGCCAACCATCAGGCATGGGGGGATTCGGTACGCGATCGATTGCCGCACGCCCTTTTCCCCCGCCAACCATCAGGCATGGGGGGATTCGGTACGCGATCGATTGCCCCTGGCGAAAACACTGCCTGACGAAGACAACACAAGGGGAAGCCATGCCAGCAGCGGCGCTTTTCGTCAGGTCTAATCCAGTCCGGGCATCAGCACTGCTGTTCCATCGGCTGCGAAAGGCGAACACCTCCAAGACGGGCAGTACGGCGACACCCAGCCTTTGCCTCTCGCTTTCTTTCCCCCTCTGGTCAATCACCACCAAAACCCTTCAATCTTTCACGCACATGCGAGTGCGAGTCGATGCGCGAAAGCTACCACCAATGGCGGCCTCTGCCCCGGCCCGGGATAATCGTGTTGGACACAAAGAACTGCAAGCTAACGACAGGGAAATTCCTTCGTCCCACACTCACCAAGCAAGTTGTTGCTTCCTCAAAAGCTAGTACTCCCTCCGTCCCAAAATACTTGGCATTCTAGCCAAGTCAAGTTTTCCCAAAATACTTGGCATTCTCACTTCCCGAAACACCTTTATCTCTTCCCAATACACCTCTATCTCTATCTCTCTCCTCCTCGTTTTCTGCGCACCTACCTTATTCCTCTTCTCCTTAATCTCCGTGCCGGGGGCTACAATGCCAACTATAGTGGGACGGAGGGAGTACCATTTTAAGAATGGGCCTGTTTGGCTGGTATGTTTTCCAGCCGACTGCGGCTGTTTCAAGTTACATCAGCAACCAACCACGACAGTGCTCGTGACTGCATAAACAACCAGCAGCAACAACATCTGCACCAGCCGAACAGGCCGAATGTGTGATGCAAGTCTTTCATTAATTAGCGGAAAAGAAAATACAATCAGCCTGTTCGGTTGGCGGTTGCAGTTGCAGTTACAGTTTTTTGTGAGAGGGAATACTGTAGCGGAGGAAACGCGCACTGTAGCAACAGTGAGAGGGCTGGCAGCAGCAGCGGCTGCTTTTCCTCCAGCCGAACACGCCAAATGTGGCCAGTTGAGGTCTCATAATTATAATATACTAGCTGATTAAACCCGTACAATACTTGTGTGGCTAAAATATAATAATTCTCAACCTTTGTTAGTGCCAGCTATAATTATATGAGATATACTCTGTTACAACTATGATAAATATATTTTTTGTTCCACCACGATCAAACCATCTAAATGTAAACATCAATGTACGATTTAATAAATTCATATTTAGTATTTTAGTTATAAATGTTTACTATTGTCAGCACGATCAGGCACGAGGGATGTCTTGTGCAAACCTCACCGCCCATGGCTTGAATAATGCAACCCATTAAGGCCCACCAGCGCAGAACGAAGACTGATTATCACTATTTTTTATTTTCTTTCTAAACATTATTAGCAATTTTGTTATAATTTATATTCCAAAAATATGTACTCAAAATATTTTCATATGCACATCAAACATTTATATTGCCCATATTCAACATTTTCAAAAAATATTGTATTGGTTTTAAAATTGTTGAAAGTTAAAAAAGAATCATTATGAATGATTGAACTTATTTAGCTCCTGTCTGGGCCAGAAAAATATCCAGAAGTGTGCATTGACCGAAGCATAACGACCAACAAGGGACTAAATCGCCTACGACCAGGAAAAACTCAGTGTGTGAGCAACCTGGCCATCTGGGGATGACCACCCAGATCACGACCAGCGGGCACAACCATGGTAGGCAATCCTCGTGAGTAGCGCGAATCCTATACATAAAGGGGCAATAGCATATCAACCATATTTTTGAAGTTTAACTGTGAAACAACCATCGATTTTTCAGATTTTGTGATTTCACGGATTTGTCAGAAGAATTGATCTTGCAAAATAGTTTACGATTTTATCACAGATTTTCAAAAAAAAATTCTGTGGTGATCTTGCAAATCTGATGGCTGTTTCACTATTGGAGTTCAATATTTTGGTCAAAATGCTATTATCCGTACGTACTCCATCCATCCTGTAACCAAGATCACTTCTTTCAACAGTGTGGTCATGTTGTCAAAATTTTGAAAAACTCACGCAAACAAAGCCCATGCATCTTACGGCCCGTGATCCAGTCCTTCAAGAGCAGTTTTACGTAGGGTGTGCAATGACATGCTGGACCAGCCGCCTCCCTAGCCTGTCGAAAGAGGTCAGGCTACCCGCACCGGCTCCCTCTACCGCTCCCTGGAGGAACGTTTAGAGGAGAGGAGAGCTGCACCGGTCTCCTCTAACATCCACGCTAAACAAGAGGAAGAGCTCCGTTCCTCTATTCCTACCGTAATCCAGGAGCCTCCTCTATCAGTCGCGGGGCCCGCACTCGTCCAACCAAAACGCCGCGCGCCTGGGAGAGAATCTGGAGAGAGTGAGCAGTGGCGGGCCCCACCGATTCAACAAACTAAAAAAAGTTTTAACTCACAAACCAAAAACCCAAATCAAATTCCGATTCCACCATTAAATTCGTCTCAATAAATCCTTCGAAACAAGATGTCACATAGATATATTTAGATAAAATTACAAGTAGACCCATTGATGGTAGTTGGAGATGGTTGAATAAAATATTAGGTAGTTGGGATAGAGTAAGAATATAGAGGAATGATGGGTGCAGGAGAAATTGTTTTAGAGGAGAGAATCTTGATGACCAGGACGGAATATTCCTTTTAGAGGAAGGAAATAGAGGAACATAAGTGCGGATAGCCTCAGCTCGCCCCGCAGTCAATACAGAAAGAGCAACTGTCACGGCCGGCCCAACAACCAAAACCAAATCTGACCGCTCACTCCCCGTTGCACGTATGTCAAACAATTGAGGAATGAGGACTGTCCACACACAACTTATTCATCACCTACACACAACTTATTCATCACCTTGACATATGCGCCACAGCCTACAGACCACAGTACGCACGACACAAAACAGCTAGAATCAACTATGGTGTAACTGGCTGGTAACCATACCAGCAGAACTATTCCAGTCGCTATATCACAAAATTAAAGCGTCAGCAGGATCCATGATATCAATCAAGGTAACATGTAAAATCAGGGGCTATAGATCGTACTCCCTCTATTTCAAATTACTTGACACTTTTGACTTTTGTAAATCACGTTTGACCGTTCGTCTTATTCGAAAATTTTATGCAAATATCATTTATGTTGTTATGGTTTGTTTTATCATTAGAGATACTTTAAGCATGATTTATTTATTTTCATATTTGCACAAAATTTTTGAATAAGACGAGCGGTCAAACGTGATATCAAAAAGTCAAAAACATCAAGTAATTTGAGATAGAGGTAGTAGCAGGTAAGTCAGAATGACATGCACTCATAACTGATTTCACTTCCTGCTCCACTGATTCCTCTTGCTCATGTTAAAACAGCATTTCTGCTCGGCGGGAGCGGTTGATTGGCTGGGCTGCAGAGCCGGCTACGTTTTGGCTCTGATATCCTCACCTGTGTTATTGTTGTCGTCAGTGCGTCAACTATACCACACTCATCCTGCTCTTCGGAGTTCTCAATTGAAGATTCTGAAGACCAGGATTTTGGAATGGCTTGGCTGCAGAGCCTGCTACGTTTTGGCTCTGATATCCTCAACTGTGTTATTGCTGTCGTCAGTGTGTCAACTATACCACACTCGTCCTGCTCTTCAGAGTTGTCAATTGAAGATTCTGAAGACGAGGATTCATAATGTGAGCTCACTTTGTCCCAGTGAATCCTGGGTGTTGCAGCTTTGTTAGTTGTCCAAAGATGAGAAAATTCTGCCTTCAATTGGCATTCGGTGTAGAATAAGACCCAGGGGTGCCCTGTGATAAAATGCATTGTGAAATTAACAAAACTATAATCACAAACCGAAAGTTAATCAATTAGAGATGGAAAGAAAATAGAAAGATGCTTTGAACTTACGAAGAATTTCATCAGCATCAAATCGAGAAGATGCATCTCGATTAAGCATTTGGTTGATGAGATCACGTGCAAGAAGCGATATAGATGCCCACTGACCACTGTGAAAATCAAGCTCGACTGTCTTTATGGCATCAAAAACAGCTTCAGCGCAGTTTCCTTCAAATGGAAGAGTGCCCATCAGAAGCACATGCAGGAGCACACCAGCAGCCCATATGTCAACCTTTTGCGAGTAATTTCCAAGTAGAATCTCAGGAGCCACATATGCAGGGCTCCCAGCGACACCAGTCAGTTTCTGACCTGCTCGCAGATGAGAAACACAACAGTTAGCTTTCAAATGCAGTCAGCAAATGAATTAAAGCAACATACAATTTGTAACTGACCTAGCGGGGAAGAAAATCAATTCCAATAAAAGATAAAAGAAAAAAAAAGACATCAACATAACAGCCAGAGCATATCACTGCAAGTATACAAAAAGTAACAACACAGTAACACGGAAACTAACATAAATCAGCCAAAAGGACTATTTTGTATATTAAAAAAAAGATAATGGGTTGCAAGAATAGCCATGAACCCATGATTATTGGGAAACCAAGTAATCCCGTGATCATTGCACAGAATAATTTGTGCTACCATATGTTTTACAAAAACAATAGAAGTCAGAATCACAATTTTCATATACCAGATAAGGAATTGTGTTCCAACATATTAAAGAAAATGGAAAGAACGAACTCAAGTGAGTTGCAAGTCGTAAAAACAGATAATCATTCCATAGTTTCAATCATACATAAGGTCATAGAGAAACCTTAGGGTTAATCTGATAAAAACACATAATGAAATTGTTTTGCTTGTCAATTAAATATTAGACATTTTGCCAGTTCCCTGATGAGCAACTCAGTTTTCCTTAAAACGGTTGAAATGCACTATGGTTGATTGTTAGTTCCCATCCAGCCTTTTCTAGAGCATGCAAATTCCTACAACTCTTTTTTAAAAAAACACCACACGTCAGTTCTAGCAGCAACCATAACCTGACCACGTCACCGACATCTCATTCTATTGGAGCAGCCAACACAAGCATCCAGAACTCCATGGGAAAAACATCTAGCTCCTGATGACGACAACTTGACTGCAACTACCAAATAGCACCACTTTGACTCTTGACAGACCTAACAAAACAAAATGACAGTCAATAAACACCTGATACTGAGTCAAGACATAAAAGACACTATTTGTACACTTTGAATCCCAGTTAGAATGTTAAATGGTAATGCCAAACTGCAGAAGCAATCAGCTTACAAAAGAAATGTATCTTCGGCCAAACTAAGAAACCCGACCAAAAACCTAGTGGAAAATGTGTAAGCCAAATAAAGAATTAGCTCCTAAGTTAATCATTCTTTCTAGCTGCATATTTCAAACTGTTTCATACTAATCTTTACAACACCGTAAGAATTTTCGGGTCGGACCAAATCACAAATGGCTCAATGCATCACGCTTCCCATCAATCTGAGCTGAAGTTATATTTTCTCTCCAAAAGTCCCCAGTGATGAATTCTCTTCGTTCACCATTGAGATGGCGAAGCACTTGTCAGGATCATTTCAAGTAGCCACAACACCAACATTGGTGAATGGTGATGCACGTGAATCTACATCGAAGTTAAAAGGAGTAATCTTTGTAGGTCATTACCATTAGTAACCCGTACGGCCAATCCAAAATCCGCAAGCTTCAACCTTCCGTCCTTGGTGAGCAGCACATTCTCCGGTTTGATGTCCCTATGAACGACGCCCATCTCGTGGCAGTACTTGAGCACGGCCATGAGCTCCCGGATCACATTGGCAGCACGGCGCTCGGAGAGCCTACCGTCCCTAGCGACCTCATCGAGAAGCCGCCCCCCGCGGCAGAGCTCCATGACGAGGTAGAAGCTGTCGGCGTCCTCGAAGACGGCCCTGAGCGTGACGACGCCCGGGTGGCCAGAGAGGTGCTGCATGATCTCCACCTCGCGGTGCGCCGTCTCGCCGCCGTTCTTGGGCAGCGCCTTGCACGCGAACTCCTCGCCGCCGGCCCTGGCGCGGCAGGCGCGCACGGACCCGAACTTGCCGTGCCCGATCTCGTCGCCGAGCTCGTACTCGCTCTCGAGCCGCTTCCGCCGGCCCAGCCGCGTGGCGGAATCGATGCAGCCCACCTTCCGCTTCAGCCCGCGCCCGGGCACCACCGACGCCGACGCGCCGCTCGCCGCGGGCGCCGTCATCACCACGGCGGGGGCCCCGCGGGGCGCGCCGTCGGCGTGAGGGGGCTGCGGATCCGACTTGCGGCAGGCGCGCTTGCGGGACGCCAAATCTTGGAGGGACCTGGCGGCGGAGCACGCCGGCGGCGCGCCCTTGCGCTTCCGCGGCGTCGGCTCCATCGTCCGGCGAGGGGGAGGATCGGGAACTCACGCCTTGCGCCGGCGGCGATCGTGGGGCATCGGGCGGGTGCGAGACGTAACCGTGAGCGCCCTGGGTGCCGGAGAGTTCGAGCGGCGTGGTGGGTTGCTGGAGATGTGGCGTCGAGCCAACGCAAGTTTCGGGAGGAGCGGTCGTCGGGGTGTGGTGGGGCCGCGAGTGAGGGAGCGCGTGGTTTCGGTGCTGTAGGCGGCGGACGGGCGGACGGCCAGCGCCAGCGTGGCGCGGCACGCGGTGAAGTTACGCGAGGTTTCCTCAGGTTCTGTGCTCCTGGGCCGCACGGCCCATGTGAGGTCAGGAGTTGAATATCCAGACGGCGCTTTGTTCCACAGCCTTTTCGGTTGCATGTTCTCTCTCTTTTCCCTTTTTTTTTTATTTTCCGATTTTTCAGCGGCCAGCTCCTTCGTCCTTCTGGCTAATCTGGCACATAGGCAAAGTATGATTTGGATTATAAAGTTCTATTCAAGTTCTGATTCATTCGTGGCGCTCCATTATTCGGGTTCAGGTGACATTGTGCATGGGCTGAGCATGATGCCCTTGTTTTCCTTTCTAATAAACCTCTTGTTTTTCAATAAAAACCATTCGTATACAAGTCAAAAAATCAAAGAGTAAACTTCTCTCCATCCGATGCATCAAACAAGAAATTCGTAAGTGCAATGCACTCGTACGGCAAGGCTGAGAATGGAAACATTTCAAAATTGGACAACATGTCATTGACGGCCGAAATCTAATTCCAATCGGGTACAAGATGCACAAATCCCATCCCTATTGATCATTTACTGGAACTAATCCTCAATCCCCAACGAACACACAAGACCTAAGCTTAGATCTAAACGAAATGCGAACATGGATTTTCAGGAGCTTACTCGAGATTTGGAGACCAAGTACTTGTCGGTGGCTTCATCCGATCCTTGGCGGCCGCTGCGCCTCCTCGACCCCGCCATCTGGATGCTCGCGGCACGATCTTGACCGATGTTCACGTCGAAGGAGCCAACCAAGACAATGCCGAGAGCGTCGTGCAGCCATGGACCAGCTCCATGAGCTGCCCCAAGAACCCTCCTCCCCACCATGGAGACTCTGAATGGCGGCGGGGATCAGGATAGAGAAGAGGAAATGAGTCGGATGGTGAGGGTGACCCGTGCTTCGCATGCGGCTAGGGTTAAAAGGTTGGGATCATCAAGGCGGTCCTCACTATTTGGGCTACATGGTACCACATCCGGCCCAATAAACCCAGCCAAACAGTTGCAACATGACCAGCTCAATGCAAGCCAACCCACAATGCACACAACCATTTAACCCAAAAAAGTTTTGGTGATTTCAAAAAAAAAAACGAGCAGTCACGATTGTTAAAAGTAAAAAGCGATAACTATTTTGGGATAGAAAGAGTATCAAGAGTTTTAATAAGCCAAATAATTCTTCAAACAAGGTATGTGCGAGGAACGGGAAGGCCGACAGAATATGCATCCACGAAAGTGTAATACTCTTAGCAACGCGTCTGGGCGCGGCAGCGATCCTTGTCAGCCGTCGGAGATGCAGGTGTGGTCGGGCGCGCACCTCTGACTTGTGCTGCTGCTCGCATACCCCATGTGCAAAGCTTTCTCTGCGCCCGCGCACCGCACCTCTGGTGGCCGAGTCGCCGACGCATGTCAAAAGTCACGGTGATTCTCGTTTTTTCACAAGCTAGACAAAACGGAATGGAAAGAGAGAGAGAGGAGGCGGACCTCAAAATCCTGAGCCCCTATTCAGATTCTGGAACAATGCGTCGAGCTCGTACCACCTGGGCCGAGACACCTCATACACATCCCCTTTTCGTCCCAGATGCTTGCGGACGATGATCTGGCCGGGTGCAGCTCTCTCTCTCTCAGACGATGGGCGCGCCCACGTGCAATTGTCGTACGACCTGTTCGACCTCCACGAAAACAGGACGTCAACCAAGTGCGCTGCCAGCATCCGGGACGACTCACGCGCGAGCACGCCGACTGTGCGGACACGGCAAGCCGTGTCTGGAACAGCATGACGCCCATGAAGAGCATGAAGCGAAGGCCGAGGTGCAGCAGAGAAGTACGATGTGCGTGTGTCTCCAGACCAGACGTGTTCTGGAACTCGGTGGCGCTCCGGCGAGCCCCGGCATGGCGCGGAGGGGCGTCTGGCCCGGTCCCATGGGTGGTCGTTATTTCGAATAGCGACCAGGCGGATGCTATTCGAAACAACGAGTAGCCTGCATCAATCTGGTGGCCGTCTGATCCGCCCCATGCGGTGCAGATCCCATGCGTTGACTTAATCGCAGACGGCGGAGGCGCGTGGCAAGACCAGGCGGATCGAGGGAAGCAGCGGGCGGAGTCACGGGCCTCACGGCTCGATTGACCAGCAGTAGATGGAGCTCGCCGGACGATGGCGCGTGGCATGGCAGCCTTGTCGGCGGTGGCTCCGTCGACGACATCTCATGTCTATTTGGCCAGCGAACGAGGGACACACCCGTCATATATACTTATGTTTACCCTTATCGCATAAGAAAACGGAGGCCTCTCAAGTCTCGAGGCCTCCGCAGGCTCCAGCCAATCCAGTCGTGCCACGTTATGTGCTGGGCCCGCCCGCTGTTGTCCTGGGTTGCGTCGGCCTCACGCACGCTGCCTTCCGTGTCTACTTCACGCAATCTTTCCTCGCGCTTTACTTGGACCTCGCCGGTAGCGAGCGAAGAAATCGATGCGTCCTCATTCGTCGCCCCAACCCGAGCCGCCGGAGCGTCAACGCATCATCCCCTTCCTCCTCGCCATCCCCACTTCTCCTCTCTCCTCCGTCATCCTCACGGGCGAGGCCACCACGGTATCCCGTCCGAGCGCCGCCGCCTCGCCTGCTCCTCCTCCTCCCGCACCCCAGGTCGAGCACCGCTGCCTCATCGGCTCCTCTTCCTCCTCCTCCCTCTCTGTATCCGCGTCATCAAGCCACAGAGGGCCGTGGCTGCTTTGGCCTGGCCGCGCACCTGTGCGGTTGTACGGCCAGCATTCCGCTGTGAGCAAAACAGAGGCACCAACGGCATCCCTGGCGGGGCCACGGCAGCGGCCGCAGGAGGACACCGGCCGAGGAGGCGTGAGCCTGTAGTGGCAGCCGTCCCCTGGCACTTCCTGTTCCTCTCTGTTCGTTCTCCCCCAAACCCAATCTTTGCTTAGCATTCGGTACTGACGGAACTCTGCTTCTTTGGTGCGTGCAAGTGCAAGTCCTCGAGATCGGATGCGGAAGCTCGCTGTAACATCCCAGGTTCCCAACATGGCTGGGCCCGCTCACATGCTGCGCGGACCCCACTCGCCCCGCCAACCTTTATGCTTTTAGCCTCGCTACACGTAAAAGGGTTAACCCAAGGTGGTGGGTGTTGGACAACCTAGGCTTATATGTTGGCCTTTCTCCCACTAGACTAGCAAGGTGGGACTAAACTCCCACCTTCTCATGCAACATGGGCCACTCGGGCCTAATCTCAATGGGCCGGATGTCACAAACACCCCCTCTCAAAGGACCGACGTCCTCGTCGGAGCACCGACACAACATACCCTAGTGGGCAAAGGACTAGGAACGCTCCCCTCTTAGCACACACGTTCGTGTCCAGTGTCAGCCCATCTGTCATGCCGTGTCCCACTCACAGGGCCCACACGCGCCATGCGCCATATGTCTGCACCCCTGGCCCACGTGCCCGTGCTGCCGCGAGGGTCGGCTCTGATACCATTTGTAACATCCCAGGTTCCCAACATGGCTGGGCCCGTTCACACGCTGTGCAGACCCCACTCTATCTCACCAATCTTTTACGCTTTCATCTAAACTTCGCGTAAAAGGGTTAACCTAAGGTGGTGGGTGGTAGACAACCTAAGCTTATATATTGGCTTTTCCCTAGATTAGCAAGGTGGGACTAAATCCCACCACACACTAGTGCACATAGGCCATTCCAGCCTAATCTCAAATGGGCCGGGATGTCACGGTAGGCACATGGTTTGGGAGTGAGATAAGCACTAGCTACAACTACAACAGCAGGGAAAAAAAAAGATAACACACTTATTTTACTGTATTTATTTGGATAGAAAGATATATCATGGACACGGTACATGCAACGGCATTCTGCATACTTGGGTATAGGCTCCATCCATGAAACTAGTCTACCCATGGGCGTCACCGTTTCTCAATTCAATTCAGTACTACTCAACCAAGGAAGCCGCCATCATCACCATCTACAGGGGCAGCTACTTCGGCACGCGGAGGCGGCGGAGAGGGATGCCACTCATAGTATCTGCAGCAGCACTCCTTTGGTGTATCGCAGTTATTCTTCACGGGCTTGTCTTCTATTTTGGCCTTGCTGATACACTCACTGGCACAGTTTCGGAAAGTGCATGGGTCCATGTGGAAACAATCTTTCTTAACTGCAAAGTTCAAGCGACCCACATCGATAGATATCACATAGCAAACCATGCATCCAGGAAGATAATGAAACCATGGAAAGTATGAGAGTAGTTAGATAGACACATACCCTCCACGAGGTTGGAGAGGGATAAAGACGCCATCAAAAGAATGCAAAGAGCAGTGCACTTAGCTGCCCTCGTTGCGTTGCTCTTGATGGCGGCCATCTGGAGAAGAACAATGTTGGAATGTTTGTGAGTTTTCTGCTATTTTCCAGTATGCTTATTGCTTTCTTTGTCCATGGTTATATAGAAGCCGGGACACATCTCAGATTGTGTCCTTAATTATTATTACATGAATTAAATTAATTTTGAGGTACCCTTGTTGCATGTTTCTATATCTTACACCATTATCAGATAAACATGAGATATGTTTCTATATCTTGTTGCATGTTTCTATATCTTGCACCATTATCCGATAAATATGAGATGCACCATTATCCGATAAATATGAGATAAGTTTCTATATCTTGTTGCATGTTTCTATATCTTGCACCGTTATCAGATAACTATGAGATATGTTTCTATATCTTGCAAATATGTGTCCTTAATTATTATTACATGAATTAAATTAATCTTGAGGTACCCTTGTTGCATGTTTCTATATCTTGCACCATTATCAGATAAACATGAGATCTGTTTCTATATCTTGTTGCATGTTTCTATATACTTGCACCATTATCCAATAAATATGAGATAAGTTTCTATATCTTGTTGCGTGTTTCTATATCTTGCACCATTATCCGATAAACATGAGATATGTTTCTATATCTTGTTGCATGTTTCTATATCTTGCACCATTATCCGATAAATATGAGATAAGTTTATATATCTTGCACCGTTATCAAATAACTATGAGATTTGTTTCTATATCTTGCACCATTATCAGACAAATATGAGATATGTTTCTGGTTTGATTCTTCACTAGTACTCGAATCCTTGTACAGCCCCGCACTAAGATGCACTTGTAAATAAATGTGACCATATCCAATCTCTATGATAAAGTCACTAAATCACAATCGGGAGGATTCATTCTGGGCTTAGTATACCTTTATATCTCAATGCTACTGGATTGCACCATTATTAGATTCAAAGAAATGATAGCATCAATTGGAGCGTTCATTTGCACCGCTCCCTGTAGTCGGCATCGCTCTGTGTGTACCTCGAATGAGCCACTCTTGGGCCCTTGAATCTAGACCTTGAGTAACTTGCATGGCCCGGTCGACGAAACGACAAGGTGTGTCCTGTCGGCACTTATGGCAATGCCATTAGGATAGGTCACATCAAACTGGATCACCGTGACTTCATTGGGCCGGCCCGCCCGATTGTGCATTAATGTACGACCGGTTCGACCTCCACGAGCAGGACGTCGACCAAGCGCGCTGCCAACTACCGGGACTCGCTCGCGGCCTGTGCGGGCACTGCGAGGTGTGTCTGGAACCACTGCACCGGCACGGCATGACGCTCGCGGAGAGCATGAAGCGAAGGCCGAGGAGGAGCAGAAGAACGATGGAATGCGTCGCTCCATATGTGTTCTAGCGCTGCCCCAGATTTGGGAGCGGGCGGATGCTATTCAAAACAGCGACCACACCTCAGGTATCTGGTGACTGTCCGATCATCCCCGTGCGGTGCAGATTGGGTGTGTTGACATGGTCGCAGTACGTAGGTCGTTGGACCAGGCGGCGGATCCAGAGAAGCAGCGGGCGGAGCGTCACGGCACACGGAGCAGTAGAGCTCGCCGGACGATGGCAAGGGCAACCTCGATCGCGTCGTCGGCTCCGTCGACAACGTGTCGCGTCTGTTGACCCGGCATCTTCTGTATGGTCACTACTCACTGGTCTGGCTCGCGTGAGAACTGAGAAGAGCACGACGGAGCACCAGAGCTGGACAGCCGGCGACCACCCCGACCGGCTGTGGCGGGTAGCATATATAGGCCGATAGCTGAAGGCGAAAGTGTGCCGCCGCTTCACGTCCAGCGCCGTGGCTCGGGCTGTCCCTGACGCTTTCATGTGTCCAGGCAGGCACGAACTGCAGCGAGCAGACGCTGATGAAGGAATCCGGCATTCTGGGCGACCATTTCCGCAAGCGACGGTCTGGGCTCTGGACACGCTTTCCGGTCGGGCGTGGGAGTAGGTGTGTTGCGTGTTCTCGCCCAAAGATGGCATTGCGGCCATGCCAGCGAGCCTGCAGTCAAGCAGGGGCGGACCGCCCCATACGGCAGACTGAGGCGGCTGCCCCAGCTACCGGCGGCGAGAGTCATGAACCCCCTTGCTTCTGTATATGGATGGCCCCTAATTTTCTGTAAGAAAATATTTCAATTATTTTTCCACAAGCCGAGGACACAGATTAATTATTGGTATCGTGTCTACCAACGTAGAACTAATTAAACATGGTGGCCCATGCATTTATTCACCTAGTGTAAATTATTACGTACATATATTTAATGTGTTTTTTAAAATTCAGTATAGACGCGGACACTCACAAAACGCGCGAGCACTCACCTCCATGAACACATATACATAACCTTTATCCCTTTGAGCGCCTCTGAAGGACTGAATCGGCCAATTTAAGGATGAAAGTGCAGTACATTGAGGATTTATGAAAGAGGAAAAGGGTGAAGAACAATTTCACGAGCTGCCTATTACATTGAACAATAATACAAGCTGGTGTGCTGAATTTTATCATCGCACTTTATATCATATTATTTTAATCTTAACTTTAATCGTAATTGCTTATGTCTTCTTTCTACTCTCCTCTCTTTTCTGGACACAAATATTTTTGAATGACCAATACAAGATAATAATAATTTCTTCAGTCCAACATTCGATATATGTACTTTTTTCATATTTAAATACACAAAGATTTTTTTTTTATGTCCAAGTTTCAGCAAGAAGAGGCATGCCGTTGAAACTTTCAACCTTTTTTTTATCCATCCTGTTCACAATGGCGTAGCAAAATATCTGTCTGCCACACGCGGAGAACAAAGATCGAACAGGAACAAAGATCGAACAGGACGTGGATAGCAGCAGGTACTGACTTCTCAGCAGGACGTGATTAGCAGCAGGTACTGACTTCTCAGCGGCAGCAATCGATCTCACAGGAAAACGAGGCCCGGCTGCCAATCACTACGCACATGATCATGGAGCGTACGATCGAATAAGGGTGTGTTCGTCGCATTGGTCTTTAGAGGATTTTTATAACGAATATTGGAATTACAAATAAAATTTAATTACAAAACTAATTTCAGGACTCCGCTCGAATTCGCGAGACGAATCTAATGAGGGTAATTAAGGTGTGATTAGAAGATAGTTATTGTAGTATCACTGTAGCAAAACATAGATTAATTAGGCTTATTAGATTCGTCTCGTGATTTAGAGGGAGGGTCGTGACATAGGTTTTGTCATTAAATAAATAAAAATATTCTTAAATAGTAAGATTCTCTTTGATGTGACAGGTCTAAATTTTAGAGGGGGTGCAACGAACGCGTCCTAAGGCAGGTTGCTGCATTAATCCTGTCTGAATATATTTTATCAATCATTCCGTGCCGCATTGTATTCGTGTTGGATAGGCACGATACCACGCAATAGGTTGCCATCGCCATCCTCACGTCGATCGTAGACCGTGTCGAACCTTTCTACTCCAACATTGCATCACCCCTTACGCACACATATATGTGTATAGTACGCTGCTAGGATGGACACGCCCGGTACATCATTCATTTCCCATCGTGAGCTTGTGGTCACGGCGCCAAGATCTGTTATGTTGCACACCTCACGTTGGCGTCAATCATTGCTGCAGAAGAAATGCAGGGAAAAAAACAATTAGTCAGCTAATTATTAGAGTCAAGTGTTTGTTTAGAGGCGTACATGCATATCACTACCAACAAACGAGGTTTGTAAATCAATTTTTTCACTTGCAACCTTTAGCTGTTTTAAGTTGATGGCCCCTCCATGGGAATGGGTTGGCCTACCATGCTTTGATCGGCATAGTAAGGGTGTTTGGTGACGAGTCATATCGATTCCATTGGCCGCCTATAGCCCGGCGGCCGACGAGCCTGGTGACAGCTAGGGTCTAGGTGTGAGAGTTAACGATCTAGGCACGATGTCAGCTAAGACTTTAGGTAAGACAATGTTTGAGGTATGGTGATCCCTTTTAAGCCTCTATTGTGACTTGCCTAAGAGAAGGTGATATGATGGTGTTCACGAGACAGCTTTTCTCTGTGGTAAATGTGACTATCCAATCCTCATTATGCCCGGTATGGTTAGAGGAGAGGAGGTTTCTTTAGTTGTTGGTAGTTATTTAGTTGCAGGAGTGTGTTCTTTTTTTTTTGGGCTCATTTATTCCTAGCCTGTGTGCGATTTGGAATAGAGCTTCTTTTATTTTTAATTTTTATGGCAATATGTATCATTTTTGATACAGAGGCCGGAATATCAATATATTTCCGTTTCTAAAAAAAAAAAAAGCTAGCAGGTGAGACCTGCTCGTTCAGGACCTTACGGTCACTGCTGCTTCTTCTCGTTGATCATGCCCAAAACTGCGGAAAAGGCCCCTCGGCCCTCGCCTTTCGGGAAAGCACGTTACCGCGACTGATCTCCAGACCATACCCCAACTCGTACGCTAGCCCGCCGCAGGCCGACACGAAGAACGGCGCAGCTTATAATTTGGCGTGTTTCTACCGGTTATTAGCTAGCACTCGTGGAAGCAGGAGCAGGAGGCGACCGTTGGATGCACCAAAACGCTGATGGCACTGTTCTATGACCAAGAAGGATAAAAAGGACAGCTTGTTAGGAGCAGTAGTACATCTGTTGATCGATCAGGTCCCGTGCCATGTGACACGTGAGGAGTCTGTGCACGGCGGCACGAGTCGTCGGAGATTTGAGTCGGCCGGATGGCATGCACCAAAGAGATAATGGCTAGTAGTATTTGGTTGGCCCTCGCGCGCGCGAGCCCTGGACAAAATGGGCGTCGCGTTGAATCGCGCGCCGTACGTGCCAAAACGAAGTCTCCCAGCAGCCCGGCCTCTATATACACGCACGAGCCAATCGCTCGTGTCCGGAGGTCTGGCGGAGTGGCAACAAATTTATAGACCCCGTAGAGCTAGCGGCTAAGGCACGCGCCGCTCAGGACGCCATGGAGGAGCCTGCGCGTACGCCGCTGCTGCAGCCGCGCGGCGAGGCGGCGACGGCGGCGAAGAGGCGGGCGGCGGCGGTGGAGTGGTGGGTGGAGTCGAAGAAGCTGTGGCAGATCGTGGGGCCGGCCATCCTCCAGCGGATCGCGCTCTACGGGATCAACGTCGTCTCGCAGGCCTTCGTCGGCCACATCGGCGACCTCGAGCTCGCCGCCTTCTCCATCGCCTCCACCGTCGTCGCCGGCTTCAACTTCGGCTTCCTGGTATATATGTACTCACAGCACTTCTGTACCGCTGCTTATCTGGCATGATCTTTTTTGGCATTCATGATGCCTGCTCTCGCACGCACGCATGTCTATGGTGCTTTCCTTCCTTCGGTTTATAAGCACATATGCATGCATGGAGCCTTCTTCTCTAATCTGTTCTGTTAGTTTCTAGAGGCAACACCACCGATCAGTTTCCATTGAAGCATGGGACTACACCCTGCAGCTTAGAACGGGACATTCTGATCGAAATACTTCTGCTTTTTTTTTTTTTTGAAACGAGGATTACCCAACCAACTCCATCAGAGACGGAGATCTGATTCTTCTGAAACATTGACCAATTACTGCACTTATTTCCTAACTTCCGGTAGCTGTTCCCAGCAAGTGAAGATTATCCGAGTTGTACCTTTTACCTTTAACAAATACTGTAGTAGGGACCAACTGCCTTTTGTCTAACAAAATTAGGGACCAGTGGGCTAAAAAAATATGTGCAGAAACTATCAACTTATTGTGTACATGGGCGGGCGTGTGGATCATGAGGTAGTTGACTCTTTCTCTTTTATTTTCCAAACTTGGATGCGATGGCTTAGTTGACATTTTTTCTAGGAAAATCTATCAACTTGTTTGTGCACATGCGCACGGAATGGCGCGGATCACGAGGTAGTTGAGCTCGTTTTCTTTTATTTTTCCAGACTCAGACGCGATAGTTGAATTCAGGAACTGAGACATTCGAACCAACCTGTCTGTACGATAAGAACGAGCCACGTTTATTTCTCTGCCACTGTTGACAATTAAGACGAACAACAACATGATTACAATTGTTAAGTGTCGCTGTCTTAGTATCTACAGCTAATCGCTGCTGTCTGCTAGTAGCTTTCTCCTTTTATTTTCTATGAAAGGTGCATGGCGTCATTAGATTGATGCATATGCAGGCCCTCCATTAAGTTGCTGTCGACCATAAACAGCCAAGCGACAATTATGACTTTATGTTGTTGGAATATGATCCGAATTATGGGCCTCGCTGGGGACGCCTAGGAGGTGTGAGAGGTGGAGTCCTTCCACGTTACGGGTTGTATTGTTAGCCACCATATATATACATCTTGTATGCTGCACGGGAAGAGTTGACGACTCATTGTTATTCCCTTGTATTTGTAAACTCTCCTCATATAGTGAAGATCGCCGGTCGGCGCCCGTGGTTTTTTCCCGAAAGGGTTTTCCACGTAAAAATCTGTGTCTCGTTTCGATCTTGTTTACGCATTATTTGCTAACATATGTGCTTCGCTTCAGAAAAATAAAAAAAAATGGTTCTACGTGCTTCTGTTCAGGAAAAAGAACGCGATCCAGATGTCGTGCATCAGTTCGTGCCAAATGAACGTGGACCAATCGTAAGAAGCGATTGGCCTTTTTCTTTAATTCGGAAGTATTGTGTCTTCAAGTTGAACGCTGGTCCTTACCACTGCTCGAACTAGCGTTGCCTGCCTCATGCATTTGTTCGTCCGTGCTCAGCCTGGGCTTGTCTCATATTGTGCCTGGGTGACTGCCGACGCCGTCTGCTACTGTCCAAAAGCACCAATCAGGATAGTCACCTACGTACGTATGCAGCCCACCACAGAAGCCATTCAACACAATGTGGTCACGAATTCTAATTATTCCGCACTTTCGTCATGGCTTACGACATGCAGATTGGCAGTAGTATAACATTTGACTACACACAGTTAACAATGCTGCAAACAGTAAAAAAAAGTTCGTAAATCACCGTAACAGTTTAATTTGGATGGTTGCAGCTGGGCATGGCGAGCGCGCTGGAGACGCTGTGCGGGCAGGCGTTCGGCGCCAAGAAGCACCACATGCTGGGCGTGTACCTGCAGCGCTCGTGGATCGTCCTCCTCCTCTTCGCCGCCGCGCTGACGCCGACCTACATCTTCATGGAGGACCTGCTCCTGCTGATCGGACAGTCCCCCGAGCTGTCGCGGCTCGCCGGGCAGATGAGCATCTGGCTGCTTCCCCAGCACTTCGCCATGGCGATGCTGCTGCCGCTCACCCGGTTCCTGCAGAGCCAGCTCAAGAACTGGGTGACCGCGATCAGCGCGGGCGCCGGGCTCGCCGTCCACGTCGCCGTCACCTACCTGCTCGTGAACGTCTTCCGCCTCGGATTCGTCGGCGCCGTCATCGCCGCCGACATGTCGTGGTGGCTCGTCGTGCTGGGCCAGTTTTTGTACGTCGTGGGCGGCGGCTGCCCGCTGTCGTGGAAGGGGTTCTCCATGGAGGCGTTCGCCGACTTCTGGGAGTTCATCAAGCTCTCCTCGGCGTCCGGAGTGATGCTCTGGTACGTACATTTGGTTCCGGAGTCACTTCAGTGAACATAAGCAACATTTGTTGTTCCAAACTCATGCCATTACTTATGTTTGCGTACAGCTTGGAGAACTGGTACTACAGACTGTTGGTGTTGCTGACAGGGTACCTGCCGAACGCTGAAATCGCTGTGGACGCACTCTCCATATGGTAATTTTGGTACTCATCCTGCGGAGGATTACTTTGCCATTCGCATCCGAATCAGTATCCATACCTAAGTGCCATGCGTTGGCTCTTGATCCTAATGCAGTCAGACGATCAACGGATGGGAAATGATGATTCCGTTCGGCTTCTTGGCTGCAACTGGGTACGTACATTAAAAGCGATCTCATCACTGTATGTCTCAGAGAAATCAGTACAGCACTGACCATTGATCTCTTGCAAAATGTCAGCGTGAGGGTGGCAAATGAGCTCGGCGCCGGGAGCGGCAAACGCGCTCGCTTCGCCATCATCGTGTCCATCACGACCTCCGTGGTGATCGGCATCGTGTTCTGGTGTCTGATCCTCTACTTCGACGACAAGATCGCGCTACTCTTCACGTCGAGCAAGGTTGTGCTCCACGCCGTGCACAACCTGTCCGTGTTGCTTGCCTTCACCATCCTCCTAAACAGCGTGCAGCCCGTCCTCTCAGGCAAGCCGCTGCTGAACCTGATGAACTACCAGTGTCCATGGATTTAGGCGCGACGTATCCTAGCTCGAGATATCAGCAACAACGCTAACCATAACCAGCGTCGCCATTTTTTGTTGCTGCAGGGGTGGCCGTTGGTTCAGGATGGCAAGCATTAGTAGCCTACGTGAACATCGGAACGTACTACTTCATCGGAGTCCCCTTGGGCGTCTTACTTGGTTGGCCGCTGAATTTTGGGGTTGGGGTAATGCTCTAGACAGCACAGATTCCAAAATGAAAAAGTTATGCAGATTCGCAGTTTAGAACCAGCACCGAGGCATCCATTTCGTGGTTGATCTTGATATTTATGCCTGAATTTTCAGGGAATCTGGTCAGGGATGATTGGCGGGACCGCCGTCCAAACGCTGCTACTGGCCTATCTCACTGTAAGATGTGACTGGGATGAAGAGGTGAGTCTCTGAAGTTCCCTGCTTCTTTCTTGCACAAAATGGACGGACCTGCACATTTTTGCTTTATTATTTGCCTTGCCAATTTTTTGATGCAAGTCTTGCCAATCTGTTCCTTGGAGATTTGAATTTTTACTTGTATTTTGTCTTTGCAGGCTAAACAAGCTAGTAAAAGAATGGAAGTATGGGCTAGCTCAAAATGAAGAAGCTCATGGTGCGGTTTATCTTAGCTGAAGTAAAAAAAAAGGAGTTCAGCTGAATTAACGATGCTCACTTCTGGCCATGAAGAGGGGGGAAAAAAGCACGGGCAAGCAGTCCAGAAGAAACAGTGAGTATGTAGTAGTATGATACATATGGACATGAGCTCCAAGCATCCAGTATACCATCGGTGGCTGACGATTAAAGCCTTTGAAGCATATAAGTAGATCTTGAGCCCTTCTCAACTCCTAGGTGTATCTGGGCCGTCCATCTACAGAGGCGGTCCAGAGACACCTAACATTGAGGGGGTGCTCAGAAAATTTTAAGTTTTTGAATATAGATATACTCAACTATCAGTTCAAGACTCGAAAGAATCGAGAGGCAGCAGTCCCTAAAAGGATAACTGTGATTCTTTTCTACCTCTATGTAACACACACTTTGTGCTAGGTTCCGACATCCAAACATGGATTGAAATGTGTTTACTAATTCTTTTGTACCTATATCAAGAAAACTTTAAGGCTTGCCCTGATAACAAGCTAGTTGGGTTTGGCTCGACAATCCAGGGGTGGAGCATTGTGGAGCCGCTGATGTGCCATCTGACATCGATGGAATTCTGTAAATCCATAAAAAGTATTGATCCTCGCTAAGCTGACACCGTCCTCTAATCAAGCTGAAATCACCGCAAGATCTCTCATATTTTTCTAGTGTTATCTCTGAATGGCCAGCGGCGTTTGCTCTCTCCTTAGTAACTTATTCAAGTGTTCTCCTTAGTAACTTAGGGCCCCGTTCGGTTCACCCTCTGAAACACCCTCTAAAGTTTATACCCCTCTAAAGTAAAAAGAATCTTACTATTTAGGGGTACTAAATAAAATTTAATTACAAAACCTTTCTGCAGACGGGCGTTATTTTTCGAGACAAATCTAACGAGCCTAATTAATCAATGTTTTGACACAGTGATGCTACAGTAACCATCGTCTAATCGCCGCTTAATTACCCTCATTACGTTCGTCTCGCGAAATAGATGGGGGGTCCTGGACTTAGTTTTGTAATTTGACTTTGTTTAGTACACATAAATCGTGCCGGCATCTTTGATGTGACTGCTACAGCACCCTCTAAAGTGATCCGAACACCACCTTATTCAAGTGTCTGAGTGTATTCTAGTCTAATTTAGACATTTTCCCAAGAGGGAAAACAAATTGTCAACAAACATTTCCCAACAAACCTTTTGGTGTTCAAAAAAGTGTACCGTTGGCCATTTGAAATTGAAACTAACGGGGATTATGTAGTATATCTTGTAGCTAGTGATTTGTTCAAAAGCCTTGAGCTGGCTTGTTTAGCTCATTTCCATGTGGAAGGAGAAAAACCTTTCTGTAATGGAAGGAGGGTGAACCGGTTCAAACTTCAAACTGATGAGCTAGTTAATTAGAGAATTTTTCCTTTACTATAGATCTCAACTTTTTGGAATGATTGGAGAGAGGCCCTGATGAGGACATCCTCCACTATTACCCGCTGGCAAAGACGCAACAAAAAAAGGACCCTAGTGGCTCAGTTGTAGTCGGGCGGCGACCGTGTGAGCCTCTGAATAATCCCATCTTGCTTAGCTTGGGAGGAGGAAGTCACCTTAAAAGGGAGAGCCACCCTTCCCCTATCGGACTAGTCTTTTAGGGAGATTGGGCCTTTCCCCGAGTGGGTGTGCATAAGAACTGTTGGGGTCCGGGCAACCTTAATTTGTTAGGCCTCGGCCAACCCCACCTGGGCCGGATGCATCATTTGGTATCAGAGCTGGGCCCTTGTTTAAGAGGGTGGGAATGATGAGGACATCCTCCACTATTACCCGCTGGCAAAGACGCAACAAAAAAAGGACCCTAGTGGCTCAGTTGTAGTCGGGCGGCGACCGTGTGAGCCTCTGAATAATCCCATCTTGCTTAGCTTGGGAGGAGGAAGTCACCTTAAAAGGGAGAGCCACCCTTCCCCTATCGGACTAGTCTTTTAGGGAGATTGGGCCTTTCTCCGAGTGGGTGTGCATAAGAACTGTTGGGGTCCGGGCAACCTTAATTTGTTAGGCCTCGGCCAACCCCACCTGGGCCGGATGCATCAGGCCCACCCCCTTTTGCTTTGTGTCGGGAAGGAGAATGGGGTTCCTAGTTCCTACTTCTTAGAGAGCCTCTCATTCGATAATGCCATCCAATCAATTTCTTCATAATCAATTAGTTAACTTAGTGGTTAATCATATTATGAAAGACAAAAACAAATATTGGATAAACAATTTCTACTATTAATTCATGCCGAGAGAGAGAGAGAGAGAGAGAGAGAGAGAGAGAGAGAGAGAGAGAGAGAATCTTCTGAAATAATAAGGTTTCCCAATTTGAGACTGCTGCAAAGCTTTTAATGTTGTGTGTGCAGAGTCAGATTATTTGTCCACTTATGTAGTACCTATTTTCTAATTGTCAATGGTCTAAAACTTTTATTTCTCTCAGTCGAATGTTTTACATATTGCAATAAGTATTTCAACAAGTTGCGGCAATTTTGTTTTCTATTTACTATGTTGTATGATGAAAATTCTTATGTTGCAATTGTTATTTTTGTATGTTGTAATCATTCATATTTCATATTATAGTAGTTATTCATAGATGTTGCAACATTAGCTGAAAATATATAAATTTCAGAATGAAATATAGCATCTATCTTTTTTTAGGTTCCCTTCTTCTTGGCCACAGTCTACGGAATCTCATGCTCCTTTCCATGAAAGTAAAATCAACTTGCATGGCATCGTTTACATCAGAAATTATGTTCCTTCTCCACTTGAGCATTATTTTATTATTTTCCCGCACTTTTACATTTTTTGTTACAACATTACTGTTCGTATTCTCGTCTCCCTTCAAACCTGTACTTGAACACTTTGGTTAGTTCCACAACAAGGATTTTAATCAGCTGAGCTAAGCTCCGTTTGCTGCTCATATGAAATTTCCTTCTAATGTTTTTTTTTTTTTTTCATTTCCTTGGTTTTAGCCCGTCTAGATATTTCTATTTTCAGTAGTGGTAACATGAAGAATATTTTAGAGGGCCACAACATTATTTATGTTTATTTCTATTTTCAGTAATGGTATCAATGAAGAATAGTTTTAGAGGGCCGCAGTATTAGATTTGTTGATTAGTTGCAAAGCCTGATTCATCATCCAGGATAGGTCATTCATGACTCTGGAGTGCTATCGCTACAAAGCCTACAATACATATCCATGACTATGCAGTGCTAGCTGCTGAACATCCTTGAAGTCCATTATATTTCCATATTCCCCTTATGATCCATGAAGTCGTCACTGTCAAAACCTTTTTCTTTTGTTTTTCATCTCACGACAAAACAAAACTTCGTGTGTTCTTCCACACCCTCTCTCCTCTATATACAGAGGAACCAATCGCAGTCCGGTCACCAATAACACCCATCTCCCACTCGCAACCACAAACGGTGCATGCGTACGTGGCGTGTGGGCGCGATGGAGGACGCGAAGGACACGCCGCTGCTGCAGCCGCGCGGCGATGGGCCGGCCGCGACGACGAGGTGCTCCGGCGTGAGGCAGGCGGCGGTGGAGTGGTGGGTGGAGTCGAAGAAGCTGTGGCGCATCGTGGGGCCGGCCATCTTCCAGCGGATCGCGCTCTACGGGATCAACGTCGTCTCGCAGGCCTTCATCGGCCACCTCGGCGACCTCGAGCTCGCCGCCTTCTCCATCGCCGCCACCGTCGTCGCCGGCTTCAACTTCGGGTTCTTGGTATGAGCATATATCCATACGCATCCATGTCTTGCTTACTTTGGTAACTACGGATATATACTTGTTGTGTAAAGAAGAACCCATGCATGATTAGCGTCGTAAGCACTTGTTTTCTGCTTAGTTTTTTTGGTTGCGGTCATTCGGTAGTAGACTTGAATTTACGGACACTAATTACAGGTTCAGCGTACTTGCGTTCAGGATAAGAGCGAGTCATGCTGCACATCAGATCGTCATTGAGCTAGTATCGCCCTATCGTCAAGTTAATCAACACCTAAGTATTCTCAAAAAAAACAAAAGTTAATCAACACCTAAGCTGTCAAGTCCCAACCATCACCTTTTAGACAGTAGTCATTATGAAGGTGCGTGCACGACAAAGATTGGATCTCTGTCGTTCCCGGTGCTGTGTTTTATATTGGTTGATCACAAACGACGGTGGATAGGAAATTTTACATGCTTCAGTCCAAAGAAAAGAAAGAATACGATCTCCGGATGGCGCATATTATGTGCTGCCAAACCAGACGGCGCAATTTTCCTTGTTTATGTTCTCTGTGTCTGAAGAGCCGTGCTCTTGTCGATCGCGCGCCCGGTCAATCGCTCCATGTGGACGTGATGATACCTGCTTGTCTCGTTGTTTGGCCGCCGAAGACGCCAGCGGCTACGACTGTATATTACAGCACCAATCTACGGATGCAGCAGCTAGCTATACTCCGTAGTTGCACCGTGCTATTATTCTGCCACACTTTGTCATGCCACGCGTCATATCAAACACTATCCATTTTTAAATGGCAAATAATTTTACTGTCCGGTGATTTAACACACGTGTGTCCACGCAAAAAAAAAAAACACGTGTGTGTCTTTTCTGAATGTGACAACACTCCCGCTAGTAATTCTTCTATATATAAAAAAAAATGAATGGATGAGGATACTTCTTGGGTTGATATCAGAGGTTAGCTGGAGTGGTTTTACCAAGAATTTTCAAACGATTAACAATAAATGGGCAAATCAAAATAGTTTGACACCTGTCGAAGCAAGATCTCGTCAGAGGCGTGGAGGGCCTTCTACATACAGTGGCGCAGGTGGATCGTCGGACAAGAAGGTTTCAGACAGCCAACCCAAACCCCAGGCTGTTGCTGCAACTGCTCGCCCAGGCTGATGATGAAGACCACTCTCAGGAGGACACATGAAGCTAAATCTCCGCTCCACAATCCAACCAAAGCATGTTCGGCAGTAGAAATCAGTCCTCTCGTTTTTGTTCCGATGGCTCTGTATTTCTTATTCTCAGGATTTCTGTCCCACCTGAACTCTAGCTACATTTCTGTTGCTGCCTTTATCTTTGCTCTGGAACTCGTTTCACGAGATGTAATGAACCTGTTCGTTCTGTTATTTCGGTAATGGAAAAGGGGTGTGCCCCATGTCGAAAAAAATCAAGATAGTTTGACACGTATCCAAAAAAAACTCAAATTTTGTATCAGATGGAGCAAGTAGAAATCGATCGATTGCGGAGTTACCAATCTCACAAATTTCTTTGAAAATTGTTCCTTATTGATCACATTGACCAGAGAACTTCCCAGCAACCACAGCAAAAATTAAGAAAGTTTTCATCGATAATACCTTTTACCAAAGGTATCATGATGTACCGTAAAAGTGTTCAAAATTAATGGCTTCTGATGATGCAGCTGGGCATGGCGAGCGCGCTGGAGACTCTGTGCGGGCAAGCTTTCGGCGCCAAGAAGTACCACATGCTCGGCGTGTACCTGCAGCGCTCATGGATCGCGCTGCTCCTCTTCGCCACAGCGCTGACGCCGACCTACATCCTCATGGAGGACCTGCTGCTGCTGATCGGCCAGTCCCCGGAGCTGGCGCGGCTCGCGGGAAAGATGAGCGTATGGCTGATCCCGCAGCACTTCGCCGTGGCGATGCTGGTGCCGCTCACACGGTACCTGCAGAGCCAGCTCAAGAACTGGGTCACCGCGGTCACCGCCGGCTTCGCGCTCGCCATCCACTTCGTCGTCACCTACCTGCTCGTCCATCATTTCCGGCTGGGCATCGTCGGCGCGGTCGTCGCCGCCGACTTGTCCTGGTGGCTCGTCGTGCTCGGCCAGTTCTTGTACGTCGTCGGCGGCGGGTGCCCGCTGACGTGGAAGGGGTTCTCGACAGAGGCGTTCGCCGACTTCTGGGAGTTCATCAAGCTCTCGTCTGCCTCCGGAGTGATGCTCTGGTCAGTCACTTGGGTGACATGGTAACATTTGGTGTATCAAATTCATGCTATTGACATCATAATTTGCTCATCTGCAGCTTGGAAAATTGGTACTACAGAGTGTTGGTGTTGCTGACAGGGTACCTAAAGAATGCTGAAGTCGCTGTGGACGCACTCTCCATATGGTAATATTTCTTATATTTTTCCACTGAGATCCATATGGTAATTTGAAGTGCACTGACCCGTTCTTACAAACGTAGCCTGACGATAAATGGATGGGAGTTGATGGTTCCTCTAGGCTTCTTGGCTGCAACAGGGTACGTACGCACACCGTTTATAGATGCTCTGAGAAACCAGATCAATCAGAACTAATTAACCAAGTAGCTTCTGCAAATGGTAGCGTGCGAGTGGCCAATGAGCTCGGCGCCGGGAGCGGCAAGGGCGCGCGCTTCGCCATCGTCGTGTCCGTCACCACCTCGGTGGTGATCGGCCTCGTCTTCTGGTGCCTGATCCTCTACTTCAACGACCACTTCGCTTTCATCTTCACGTCGAGCAAGGTCGTGCTCGACGCCGTGCACAGCCTCTCCGTGCTGCTCGCCTTCACCGTCCTCCTCAACAGCGTGCAGCCCGTCCTCTCAGGCAAGTCAAGGAGCCTGACCTTCCCCTCCGTCCCTGGGACATGCTTAATGCGGCGCCATGGCGTGTTGACATGTTAGTATACTAACCTGGGCTCTGCATTGTAACTGTTGTTACAGGGGTGGCCGTCGGTTCAGGATGGCAAGCGTTGGTGGCGTACGTGAACGTCGGAAGCTACTACTTGGTCGGAGTTCCCCTTGGTGTGCTACTCGGTTGGCCACTGCGTTTCGGAGTTGGGGTAAATGCTCCAAACACACCGCATCATAGTAGACCATAGACAACACAATAAACTTGTGCTGATGGCTAGTAGTAGTTGTGACCGCAAGGTTCCTCAAAGTTTCAGTCAGCTTTTACTGAAAATTGGCACTTCACGCCGGAATTTCAGGGGATCTGGTCGGGGTTGATTGGTGGAACCGCCGTCCAGACGCTGGTCCTGGCCTATCTCACTGCCCGATGCGATTGGGATGAAGAGGTGAGCATCTTGTTTGCTTTTATTCTTTTTTATCCGTTTCAACCCTTTTCTTGGAATGAAATGAACATGTTGTGTCTTTACAGGCCAATAAAGCCAGCACACGAATGCGAGTATGGGCGAACTCAAAATGAAGTCGTGGTTTCTTACCTCAGAGGGAAGTTGGGGAACACTGGGTTCAGCCAACGTATCATTACTCCACGCCGAGAGGGAAAACATAGTGAATCGAGGAGGAAAATGCCTTGTTTCTGTAAATACTGATTTGAGCTCCGGACCTTCGACTAAAGACCTTCGCCTCAACGTATCTTTGGACAGTATCCGAAGATAGTCACCCAGCAACACTACCAACAAGAGCTTAAGACCTTCAGAGGAGTCGCAGAATGATTATTTTTTATTCCGTTAATTGTGGCCGTGAAAATGGAGCTCTCAATAAAGTTTAAAATAAAAATATTGAGAACAATTTCAGCAAAGTTTGCACAGCGCAGTTATTAGCAATCTTGTCCCACCTCTGTTTTTGAATACATGAATACTTTATAAACGAAGATAAGCTCTGATCATAAGCCACATGGTCACCTCCTAGACGGCGGTTTCGACAGCATTGATCAAGTCAATGCTGTCGAAACCGCCATAGACGAGGCGTGCGCCGGGTTTGCCAGGCACGAAAACGCGTCGAGGATGAAGGCATACACCGGTTAGGCCAATACCAAGCGCGCGAAGAAAAGAACAATCCACAATTATACAATAATCTATTCCTCTTACACGGCATCCCTAGCGACGCCTTGGGGCGCGCCTGCTTGAGGGCAGCCACGTGATGCCTGGCCCACCTGCAGGTCTGGATGAGGCGATGCAGCCCGGAGATGCTGAGTTGCCTCTGAAATTCCTGGCAGCCGGCTAACGACACGCGCCCCACGGTGCGAAGTCTCGACGAGATTCCGATATGCTCGCTGCATGACGCGAAAACGACAACGGCGGCAAGATCAATAGGACCGGCCACTACACTGGGGCGCCGCCCCCAACAGAGAAGGATCTCCCCAGAGGCGCGCGATGCGGAAGCGAACGGCGGCTAGAGTTAGGTCACAGGATCGCCCTCTCGTGATGATGGATTTTATTGCATTGAGCCTCTCGACCGGTATATGAGAGTACATGATTTGGAGGCAATGTTCTAAATCTGCGGCTAAGGATCTTAGCGGATGCCATTTTTTCAGCTAACTATCAGCTATAGCTGGCTAAGGAATCAGCTAAGCCATTTAGCGGTTTTTTTTGCTAGCGTGATGTATTTGACGTATTTACAATGATTGAAAAGCAGATTCTCAATACAGTTCAACAAAAACAACCATTTGACACTTGACTTGACAATTGAAAAATGTAAAATGAGTTCATACGAACTGGGTCACCGCCGCCGTTTTCAGTCGAGCGAAGGAGAGGAAGAGATACAATCATACGAACGAGAGCGAGACGAGCATCAGGCTGACTAGGGTTGGAGGTATTTGGGAACGGATGGCCGGATTGAACTGGGCCGACTATGCCACAGCCCGTGTAACATGTTTAGCGGGCTAAATTAATCCTTGTTTAGCGGCTATCTTCAGAAATCTCCAGCTATTAGCGCCCAGCTAAGCATAGCGCCAAATTGTTTGCCCAGCAGCTATCTCCGGCTATAGCGGTTGCCGCTATAGCCGGAGATTTAAAACTTTGCTTGGAGGGCAAGGCCCTTCCGAAATACATATGGCAGTCTTAGATATATAATCTACCAAATATACTCTAACTCTCTGAACTTGACGCCCCGGAATTCCAACCCCTTGCCTTCCTGCTCCAGCTCCGGGACCGGCTCAACGACGGTGTCCATGCTTCGGGACCGGCTCAACGACTCCATTGACCTCATCATTAGACAAGCAAACACATCTCTCCATCTCCTCCATTCTTCCCAACACCTTCACCAACTCCGGTTAGCCATAGACATAATCAACATACATGCTTATGCAAACCTCAAAGTCCCGCAATTCGTTGTCAATTACTCATCACATCATGAACCATGTCACATCTCAACATGGTTCCTCAGATGGATTTTATTGCATTGAGCCTCTCGACCGTATATGAGAGTACATGACTTGGAGGGCAAGGCCCTTCCGAAATACATATGGCAGTCTTAGATATATAATCTACCAAATATACTCTAACCCTCTGAACTTGACGCCCCGGAATTCCAACCCCTTGCCTTCCCGCTCCAGCTCCGGGACCGGCTCAACGACGGTGTCCATGCTCGGCGCGATCATGCTCAAGAACGACATCCTCTCCTGCTCGCCGCGGACCACCGCGCGGTGGATCGGGGCCTTGTACCTCCCGTTGGTCAGGATCTGAACGCCCAATCGCACATCCATGTCATGATTAGGATATCTGATCTCACGAACCAAACTGTTTAGAGCAGGATGTTGGATTACCTCCAGCTGGTCGCCGGCGATGACGAAGAACGCGCCGGGGAGAAGCTCGGCGAGGATCCAGTGTCCGTCGCGCTCGACCTGGAGCCCGTCGACGCCGTCCTGGAAGAGCAGACTGAGGAGGCCGTGGTCCGAATGCGCCGCGGGCAGTCCGATGCCCATATCGCCCGGACCGGATTTAGGCAGGTAGAGGTTTCCGAGGAGCATCTGGTCGAGGTTCAGGGCCTCCGAAATGCGTCCGCCGTCGAGGCCCAGGCTCTCGGAGATCGCCCTAGCCAGCTGCAGCAGCAGCTCCCTCGTCTTCGCCGAGTACTCCGCAGTAACGTCTCTGACCACGACACGAGTGAAAGCTTTGTAAAAGCGGCACATTAATGGATCGATGATGTCAGAGTCACACATGTACACAAGTGAACGGCGATGTACCTTAATTTTGCAGGCTTTGCAGGGCAGTGGAGCTCAGGATGCACGAGCATCTTGAGGTAGTTCCTCAAGTACCGGACGTCGTCCATGTCGGCGTAGAAGGCTGACCCGATGCGGATAGGGCCCAACGGCTCGTCTTCCAAGTGCTCCGCCTTCTCCTCGTCCGGCAAACTGAAGAGTTCCTTGCATGCCTCGACCAACTCCCTTTTGAGATCCTCGGGCACTCCATGGTTGATCACCTTCGTGCCAGGTCAAAACGTGTGTTCGTTCACACAAAAAAGTTAGCACGAAGAAGAGTACGCGCATCACAATGGAAACAGTGGTAAGTACCATGAACAAGCCCCAATCCTCGAGCACCCGGCCGAGGTCCCGGACGGCCTGCGACCGTTGATCGGCCGTGCCGTTGACGAGGACGTCGAAGTCGACGACAGGGATGCCACCGCCGCCGTCGTTCCTGCCGCGTTCTCCGGTGTCCTTGGAGAGTACAGTAGGTTGGCCGTTGGGCTCGCCATTTGCGAGCTTCGGTGGGGAATGAGGCACCGGAGAAGCTGCCACCATGGCTGTGCAGTGGAGGAACTTGGGGCAGTTTCAGAGTGAGCGGAGCCGAGTGCGTGGAACGATTGCGAAGTCTTGTCGATATATAGCGAGCAGTGTGGAGGTGGGTAGTGGCCGCCATCGATTTGTATTTTTGTGGAGTACATAAAAAAGGAATGACGTGGTTTGCTTTGGTGACTTATGAACAAACTAGAAAGCCAATAAGCATCCAACTTTTGGGCGGCATCACCATGGACGGGAACCTTTTTTAATTCTCACCATTCTTAAGAATATGATCTCCGGATGGCGCATCTGCCAAACCAGACGGCGCAAGGGTCCTTCTTTATGTTTTGTGTCTGAAGAGCCGTGCTCTGGTTGGATCGCGATCGCGATCGATGGTTGTAACCTGCAATTCTCCATGTGTTTTTTTTTTTTTTAGCAACGGGGCTTTTCGCCCCCCACTTCAATATAAAGCAGGTTTCAGTACAAAGTTCCAAACGAACGATACCAGACACAGACCAACTGGAACAAAGCATCTAGCCTATTACATCCAGTTTTTCACATAACCAGTTCAAGGAACCAAGGACCTATCCGCACAACTACCAAAAGGTTTATGCCTCCGCAATTCTTCTGACTGTTGGCGCCCATCCTTGAGATCTTCGGAATGCTTCACTTGCCACCTTTCGAAGGAGCTTGCTTCCTTCCTCCACCATCTTTCTTTGCGTCTTTTTCTGCAATATTGACCATTTATCAAGCCAAGAGCAAATGAAGTATATAAGTTCTGTAGGATCATTCATCTTCTTTTCTCTAAAGCATGCATCATTCCTAGTTCTCCACACCGACCACAACAACGCCCCACACCCCAGTAGCACCAAAGATCTGTGTTTACTGTGGAAACTATCAATCCAAGCACCTAACAGATCTTCTATACTACTGGGGCACATATTTAGATTAAAGGCACATTTGACTACTTGCCAGGCATATTTAGCCAATGGGCAGTCAAACAGTAAATGTTGTGTTGTTTCCTGCATACCACAAAAATCACAGTGAGTATCTCCTTTCCAACCCCTTTTTTTCAAGTTATCTTTGGTTAATATGCTATCTTTAAGCAATAACCAGATAAACACCTTTATTCTTTGTGGAACTTTGACCTTCCACATAAAAGCATACGGAAATGGCACACCAAGAGTCTTTAATCTTTGATATAAAGAACTCACGGTAAAGCCTTTCTTTTCCAGATCCCATGTCACTACATCCTTCTCTGCCGTCAGTCTTGTTTCCTCACAAATTGACACCACTTGCTCCCATAACTCCGCAGTTTCTCCTCTCAAAACTCTTCTAAACTTGACCTCATCCAGGCCAGCTGACAAAGCTTTATTTACTGTTATTGACTTGTCATATGCCAGATTATAAAGTCTTGGGAACTGAGTGCAATTCTCCATGTGTGGCCGAGTGGACGTGATGTTGCCTGCTCGTCTCGTTGTTCCTCGTGGCCGACAGACGCCAACTGCTACGACTGTATAATAGTACAGCACAACACTAGTCTAAGACAATCTACGTAAGCTAGCTATAATCAGTAGGGGCACGCTGCTGTTGTCTTACACACTTTCTCAAATCTTTTAGATAATGTCCACACTTTGTCATGGCATACGTCAAATGAAATATCCATTTTAAAATGGCAAATAATTGTACTGTCCGGGTGATTTAACTCATGTGCGTGTCTTTTCTGAATGTGACAACACTCCCGCCGGTAGGGATGGGGATTAGTTTTTGGGTTGAGATTAGGAGCTAGTTGGACTGGTTTTGCAAACAATTTTCAAACGATTAACAATAAAATGGGCAAATCAAGATAGTTTGACACGTATCCAAAATTGACTCGAACTTTGCATCAGATGGAGTAAGTGCACAGTTAGCAACCTCAAAAATTTCTTCGAAAATGTTGTTTCTTATCGATCACATCAAACAGAGAGCATTCAACAATCACAGCAATAATCCATGGCTTTGTGTTCCTCGTAAAAAAATGGCTCTGTGCTTGATTGCTAATGCAGCTGGGCATGGCGAGCACGCTGGAGACTCTGTCAATTTGAGTGTGAGATGAGTCATCATTGACCTGAATGTCATATTGAAATAACAAATTTTCATAAGTAGAATGTCACGATCATCACTATGGCAGCTGGCCGACAAAGATACATATTCTAAATAGTGAACATGTAAGTACGATGTAAGGGCTAGAATAAAAGATGAATCACGGGTACAATATAAAATAATAGATATGATATGAACTCAAGGTATTTAAAATGTATTATTTTCATGTCACTCTACTAAATAGTTACAGATTATGTCAATGATAATATATCTGCGCTAAGAGGTCTACTTAGCGCTATCATGATTACCGCGGTCTATGTAAGTAGATGGATCATGCTCACGTGCATCCTCCGAGTTCAATCCTTATGGTTGCTCAAGGTCATCATCAGCATATAACAAAACTAACAAACATTTGTTCATATATGTATACTACATAAATTAAATTTGCACTTTATTTAATACTTTATTTGATAGACACGTATATACATGTTTGTTATCTATTACACGTTGAAGATTAATATTGTTAGTGTTTAACTATTAAAGCACGACATATTTAGAAAACAATGCATTGCATCTCATGTTTTCACTAAATTATATCAGGACGAAACCCTAACGAGAGCTGCATTGCCTGTCAAGTTTTAGTTAAGGACATGATTTTAATTATTACTATTTATATTTACCATGTGCTTTTCAAAGATGTATTTTAAAACAATTTAAAGAGAAATTATATATACTTTCATTTATTAGTATTTCAAATTTTAAAATTTATTTTTTATCAATCCAAATTTAGAAAAGTGTGTAATCTAGAAATATAAATTAGATGTACTTTTAGTTATTTTTATTAAAATTATGGTATGGTGGGTAAATTAGAAATATGAAGTAGGGCAATTTTTAGTTATTTTTATTATTCCAAATTTAATAAATCTTTGGACTCATAATGGCATGGTGGGTAATTTTAAAATAGGTGTGAGAGGTATTTTTGGCTATTTTTATTATTTCGAATTTAGCAATTTTTTGACTCATAATGGCATGGTGAGTAATTTAGAAATATGTGTGTAGGGTGTTTTGTCTATTTTTTTATTATTCTAAAATTAGCTATTTTTTTGACTCATAATGACATAGTGGGTAATTTAGAGGTAGATTCGAGGACATTCTGTCTAACTAGTTAAATATGTCTAACTAGCTAAATATCCCTAATTCTGTATAGGAGTAGTAACTAGCTAAGTATCCTCGCAGACCGGCCGAGGTCTCGGACGGCCTGAGACCGTTGATCGGCAGTGCCGTTGACGAGGACGTCGAAATCGACGACAGGGATGCCGCCGCCGTCGTCGTTCCCGCCGTGTGCTCCGGTGCCCGTGGAGAGTACAGTAGGGTGGCCGTTGGGCTCGCCATTGGCGAGCTTCGGTGGGGAGCGAGGTGCCGGAGAAGCTGCCGCCATGACTGGGCAGTGGAGGAACCTGGGACAGTTTCTTTCAGGTGGAGCCGAGCCAAGTGCGTGGAACGATTGTGAAGTTTTGTCGATATCGCGCAATGGCTGCAGCCTGCAGGGGATAGCTAGGGCGCGTTCGTTGCACCCCCTTTAAAGTTTAGACCTGTCACATCAAAGAGAATCTTACTATTTAAGAATATTTTTATTCATTTAATGACAAAACCTATGTCACGCCCTCCCCCCCCCCCTCTAAATCACGAGACGAATCTAATGAGCCTAATTAATCTTGTTTTGCTACAGTGATGCTACAGTAACTATCTTCTAATCACACCTTAATTACCCTCATTAGATTCGTCTCGCGAATTCGAGCGAAGTCCTGAAATTAGTTTTGTAATTAAACTTTATTTGTAATTACAATATTCGTTACAAAAATCCTCTAAAGTTTAGACTCCATGCAACGAACGCGCTTAGTCGCAATCGCACATGGTGACAGATGAGATCAGAACGTGTGATTTCCGCGCGTGGTCGCCATCGATTTGTATTTTTGTGCATTTAGTAGACAGGAGTAGACAAAAAGATGACGTGGTTTGTTTTAGTGACTTGTGAATAAACTAGAGCCAGCATCCGCATCGGCGTCTCCATGGACAGGGAAAACACCATTTTTCAGTTAATATTTAAAATAAGACTTATGAGTAAACTACAGAGCCGAGCCAATAAGCATCGACTTCTGCTCTGCCTCTCCTTGATGTGGGGGGGGGGGGGGGGGGGGGGGGCACTGATTTAGTTTGACGAGACAATATTGTATATGTAGGTTTTGTTTGTATCCACCTTCTAAACTTTATGTAGCTATTTGTAGTTAATTTAGATCTAAACATGACGATTAAAAATGACTAAACTTTTAACTCCTATAATCACCCGAACCCTTCTAAAAGTGACTAAATATTGGGGGAAAAGGAGGAAAGATAAAACTACCCTCCCGTAGCCGCTTCTTTTTTCATTCATCTTTTTTTTGTGGGCCGGGAGCATGTCAAATTTTTGGTTAGCTAGGAACTATTATTCATGATCCAAACATACCTCCTAAACTTTAGCTGGCTAAATGTTTAGTTTGCTAATTTTAGCAAGTTAGAGGATTCAAACAGGACCTTACTAATTGGAGGCTCCTCGGTGTTTCCACTTTACTCGAAAAAATGCTAGAAATTATGGAAAAAAAAAAGCAAAGCATCTAGCCGTATAAATTAAAGAAAGATAAAAAATAGCCTTATGATCTAACATTATCTAAATTACCCACCTATTTCATTACAAAAAAATTACCCACCTTGACTACTATTTATAAATTACCCACCAGCCATTATGAGTAAACAAAAAATAGCTAATTTAGAATTATAAAAAGTAGCCAAAAATACCCCTAACACATATTTCTGAATTACCCACCATGCCATTATGAGAAAAAATAGAAATTATACAAAGTAGCAAAAAATGCACCTAACACCTATTTATAAATTACCCACCACGCTATGATGAATAAAAAATCGTAACTATAAAAAGTGATAAAAAAATACACTTAAGACCTATTTCTAATTTTCCCACCATGCCATAATGAGTAAAAAAATAAATTTGGAATTAATGAAAATAGCCAAAAAAAATAACTCTAACACCTACTTCTAAATAACCCACAACGCCGTAACAAGTCAAAAAATAGTTTAATTATTGATTGAGAAGCATTAGCTAGGCTTCCTACCGCGTGCAACGTGATCCAGCCAAAAAAGGGGAGAGATGCTTCAAGGCCTTCTTGATGGATGCTTAAAATCCCTGAAGGTAATCTGGAAAAGGTTTTATGTGATTTGGATATCGTTGTCAAAAGTACATTCACATGCTAAATCAATTAACTAGAATTAACCACTGCACACAAGTTCATCAATTATTTAATGGCAGTAGTAACCATAATAAATTCGAATCAAAGAATCCGGCAGAGAGCTCCAAGTTGTTGTTTTTTTTTGGGGGGGGGGGGGGGGGGGGGGGGGGGGACTGATAACAAATGAAACATTTATCAGGTAAGGAACACAAAAGTGGTTATTGAGCATTCAAATTTATTCCTTGCTTTCATCGAAAAAAAATGTATTCCTTGCTTTTTAAGGGCAGGTACAAAGGTGTTGTCTCATAGGTGGTCTCATAATCATAACACGGTTTATGAGACCACATATACAATAGATGGTTGTTTTAGTTATCTCAAAGAAGTACTATAATTCCTTTATTTGTGGATAAAAAAGGAATATTTATAAGTTGCATGGCAACTACAACTCCTATAATGGTATGAAACCCGTTTCATACTCCTAAATTTTAGCGCATGAGGTGGTTGCCTCGTGAAACAACCGCCTCTTTCTCTCACCTCCATCTCTCTCTTCCATGTCACCAAAAATTCTATATGGCAACGCATGAGACGGGCTATGAGACTGTCTATGTGTAGCGTTGTACCTGCCCTGATGACAATTATGATTAAAAAATACTATAACGCAGCATGGGAAGTAGTTCATCAAACTACATAACGAATGACGTGACTTCCATATAAAAACCTATATATTGTTTTGACTTATTAATGGTTAAGTTTTGTGAAGTTTGATGACAACAATTATTTTGACTACAAGTAAAAGATAACGAAAGTTTGAAAATCATCTACGAAGGTACTTATGCCCTTAACTTGCAACCCTGATGTCTTATGAAATTACTAGCCCCTGCAAATGCACTGGTTTGATTGTCTAGTCATGTCAAATTGATTAGTTTTTTTCTTTAGAAACAGAAATTGATTAGTGTGACCGAAATATTAGTCATTCAAATGGTTTCGTGTGGCCATTGGGACACTCAGATGACACATCATCAGGCCCTTCACGCCAAACATATTGACACAGCTGCATGGATGAGATACAGAGGCTGTTCGGATCTACGCCGCGCCACCGCCACAGTTGTGGCGTCGCAAAAGGACGCCACACTCGCCACAGTAACCATGCATATACAGGCCAGAGTGCTGTGGTGGCCACACATCAGCAAGTGAACCAAACAGTTCTCCGGGCGCTTAAAGTTTGCTGTAGCAAATTGCAGCTGGAAAAGCAAACACGTCCACAATCTATTTGGTGTCCCAACAAAAGCGGTACTTTTGAAAATCATCTTACTCTCCTTTCTTATCAAGGCAGCCGCGCCAAACAATTAGGCATGACAATATACTTGACTCATGCAATCGACTGATCCTCTGGTCAACCAAGTCAATGACTAGTCTCATGTCAAATTATTTTGGCATGAATGAAGTAATCCAAACTGATTACGTTAAAAAAAGATAAGACAATTCTTAAAAATTTAGATTGATACATTAATTTTTTTCTTAAAAATACATCAATCTATTTTTTTTGCCAGGCTTTGCAGTGGTGGGAGGCGTGTGGCGGAGCGGCAAGGTGGCTGTGGTGCCACCATGGAAGGAGGGTGGTGGGCAAAGTGTATTTCATGTCAGAGGACACAGTGGCGGGTGCGGGCACTTCGGGCAGCGGGGCGCAGAAGTGATGGCGGGTGGGAGCCACAGCTGAAGAAGATGAGCTCGTGGGTCATGGTGGGCCGTTTGATGTGGAAGAAACTATGGAATGGAAGATGTACTGGAGATCCTTTAGGGGTCTTTTGAAACGCAAGAATTTCACTGGAATCGCACATGAATTTTACAAAAAACAATTCAATTTCACAGAAAAAACATAGGAAAGAAAAAAAATTCCTCCAATCCAAAGGAGCCCTTATTCAATAAGTACGAAGCAGAGACACTGAAACTCTGATGTCCATCCCACGAGGGGAAGAGAAAGCAGGAGCTTATTGCCGATGCTTGAGCATCAGCGACACACTGGTAGCTGGTTCTGAGCGAAGCAAGTCTCAATGAAGCTGTTCGATGCGGCCATCGGTGTCACCAGTCACTGGGTGTCACCGTGCGGCACACGTGCGATGTTCAACGCTTCCTTCGCTTCGAGCTTGTTGCTCTGCTGGTACGCCATGTAGTCTCTGTACCTGACGCCCTGGAACTCCAGGCCCAGGCCTTCCCGCGCCAGCTCCGGGACCGGCTCGACGACGGTGTCCATGCTCGGCGAGATCATGCTCACGAACGACATCCTCTCCTGCTCGCTGCCGACCACCGCGCGGTGGATCGCGGCCTTGTACCTCCCGTTGCTGACGATCTGCACGGCCAAACATGTCATGCCTGCATTTTTATTTCCAGGAAAGGGGCTCACGAACAGAACGGATGTCCTGTTATTGTTACCTCCATCTGGTCGCCGGCGATGACGAAGAACGCGCCGGGACGGGGCTTGGCGAGGACCCAGTGGCCGTCGTGCTCGACCTGGAGGCCGTCGACGCTGTCCTGGAAGACCAGAGTGAGGAGGCCGTGGTCCGAGTGCGCGGGCAGTCCCACGCCCAGATCGCCCGGACCGGTGTGCGACGGGTAGTGGTTTCCGACGAGGATCTGGAAGCAGGAGTCGAGGTTCAGGGCGTCGGAAATGCGGCCGCCGTCGAGGCCCAGGCTCTCGGAGATCGCCGTCGCGAGCTGCTGCAGCATGTCCCTCGTCTTCGCCGAGTACTCCGCAGCAACGTCCCTGGCCACGACACGAATAAAATCTTCTTAACGCACCATACTAATGGATCGGTGATATCTCGGAAGCACATGAGAAGAGAACGGCACTGTACCTTAGTTTTGCAGGCTTTGCAGGGCAGTGGAGCTCAGGGTGCGCGAACATCTTCAGGTAGTTCCTCAAATACCGGACGCCGTCGATGACGGCGTAGAAGCCTGACCCGATGCGTATGGGAGCCATCGGCTCGGCCTCCAAGTGCTCCGCCTTCTCCTCCTCCGGCAAATCGAACAGTTCCTTGCACGCCTCGACCAACTCTTTTTTGAGATCCTCAGGCACCCCATGGTTGATCACCTTCGTTCGTGCCAAGTCGAAATAGAGGTTGGTATAATGTTAGCAAGAAGTGTACGTGCATCGCTGAGGAGCCAGGTTCACGGTTGGTTGTACGTACCATGAAGAAGCCCCAATCCTCGCACGCCCGGCCGAGGTCCCGGACGGCCTGCGACCGTTGTTCGGCCGTGCCGTGGACGAGGACGTCGAAATCGACGACAGGGATGCCGCCGTCGTTCCCGCCGCGTGCTCCTGTGCCCGCGGAGAGTACGGCGGGGTGGGCGTTGCGCTCGCCGCCGTTTGCGCGCGCCGGTGAGGAGCGAGGCGCAGGAGAAGCTGCCGCCATGACTGCACAGTGAAGGAACTTGGGACTGTTTCAGAGGGAGCGGAGCCGAGCGCGTGGAACGATTGTGATGCCAGACAGATCGCGCGTCAGGGGCAGGTAGCGGCCAACGGGTCAGGGTGGTTGCCGTGCCGTAGCGCTCTGGCGTTCGCTCCAGGACAGGCAGTGGGCTGTTAATCGCTCGCAAACGGCTACGGTGCCGTGGTGCGTATGAATGACATGTCAGGTCAGCACACACGTAAGTGTCTTGTGGTCTTTTCTGAAGATATTTGGACCTTTGGTTCCCGGTGGTGATTCCCGTGGGTGTCATCGATTTGTATTCTTGTGCATTTAGTAGCTACAGGATGGGGACGACGTGGTTTGTTTCGATGTCTTGTGAAAAAAGTAGAAAGCACGTCAGCAACCGACTTCTGCATTCTGCACCACCGTCTCCTGGTTCTGGTTGCGACAAAATCGTCCTCAAGTCCGGCCAGGCGAGTGAGCGCCAATGATGAGGGAAGAGGACTGATAGTGGCATCTGATAGATCGATTACAGCATGGAAGGCACATGATCTGGCTTGGCAAAGGGGAGGAAATAGACTTGACTTTGAGCAGTCATGAACAACGAAAATTAAGCAGCAGTCACGAACAAAAAAACTGACGTGCCCTGCATGCTGCATCCGAGTAATCTCTTACAATCCCAACGCGGTCGCGTTCGCGGGTCGTGAATAGATCCACGTCAACCCGTTAATGGTGACCGTTGATACGCCTTTCTAAGCTATATGGACCGTTGGATACTGACGGGTTGGATCTTCTCCTGGTTCACTGCCACCCGATAGTTCGCGAACTCTCGCGAGCTCGCGAGCGGCGAGTCGCGCCCCATTCTCCGTTTTCTTCCCCGAACGCCCAGACACCGCTCCGCGCCGGCGCCGGCGACCGCGCCCCACCCTCTGATCTGGGCCTCCGCCGTCGCGTCTTTCCAACCGGTTGGCTCCGCCACACTTCCTCCTCCACATCGATCTCCCCAGGCCCCCAGCTCCCTCTGTGTTCTGCTCCATTCGCATTTGTCGTTTCCGCTCCCCTGCTCGCGTGCGTCACCACCCCTGCCCCGCTGCCTCCACCGTGCGGGAGCTTGCCGGCCCACCTCCTTTTCTTTCCTGGTCCTCGTCATGTGGCCCGCCGCATCCTCCGCTGTCGCCCATCTTCAGTGCTCGCTGCTCCTTTCACACAGTCGAGCGGGCAGATAACCACGCGTAAGCGCTGGGCGTTCGAAGCTGCATCATGGTGCACGGGCATATGAGGCCGCCATATGAGGAAACCAGAAGGTGCCGGAGGTCTGCAATATAGGAAATGCAACGCCCGCTGTACAGACGGTTTCCCTAATCTTGGTGAGTAATCTAACGCCAAGCGCTCTCTATGTGTTCGCTGGAATGCTTCTATACGATTCTGATGCTTCCCAGCTGTGCTTCATACCTCCTGTGACCTTGTGTTCTTCATTTGTACGAACAAAATTACTGAGCGCAACAAAGTGTGAAGTAGTATCTGCCTAGCGAATTGAATATTGTTGAAGCTGAGATCATCACTGTGAAAAATAAAAATTGCCTTCTTCCAAGTCCCCTGCTCACAAGTTTATATTGGTAATTATTAGAGGAGGAACTTCCAGATCTAAGACCCAATTTATCTTGGTAGTTAGGGGAGAACAACACAATAAACTAAGCTTGTGAAGCATCATCATTTCTGATTTGGAATAGTAATGGAACAGCTAGAGATGTTTTGCTGGAATGGAACAGCTATATTTTCATCTTCAAGTCCACTTTATTCCAACTCTTGCACTTCAGGATATTTTTTTTCGAATTATGATCCTTGTTCGCTTTCCCTTTTGAATTTACTATGCTAACTAGGAGACGCTATATATTTTTTAAGGGCAATTGTTGCCTATCCGGGCATTGAGTAAAACAAGAAGCGGGGTAATACGATGTTCAGATAGCTATGTTTTAAAATTACTTATTGACCTCAACCTATAAATAAGAAATCCATCTTAGCCGAAGCACATACCAGAGGCACTTGAGAGGCCAAGATTCATCAATATCCCAAGAGCTATCTAAATTTGGAAACTTTTAATTTGATTTATCTGACCTTAAACTTATTCAGTGATGCACTGTGCATCTTATAGTTCTAAACTCCCTACCGGATATTGATATCAAGTTGGAAAACGGATGCAATTATTATTTGACTGAGTATATCTAACCAAACTGGTGACATCATTACGAAAAACAATAAGTAACATAGTTTCGATAGTTAAGATAACGATGCACGTCCATTGTGAAGAGAACAAAACTAATTTTAATCTATACTGAAAAGATGTTGTACTGGACCATTAGTATGCCACGACCTGTGTATTATGCAGAAAATGATTCAAAGAAACTGCCATTCTCACACCTCAGCTTGTACTCTTATACTTTTTGCCAATCTGCAGAAATCTTGAATATCTTTGAGTTCTAGCAAGCCTATTAATGATGTGTCACTCTCAGTTATAATAACAAAGGATTGCTTATGAGCAAGCATAATATCTACTTTTTTTTTCTTTGGCCCCGTAAGAGAGATAAATCAACTGAAGCCGCAACTGAAGAGTGATTCAAGCATTCCTAGACAAGCAGTGTCAGGCACTCAAGGCATGTTTGGATGCTGCCTGGCAGGCAGCTGCCTGGAGAGATAAATCAACTGAAGCCGCAACTGAAGAGTGATTCAAGCATTCCTACACAAGCAGTGTCAGGCACTCAGGGCGTGTATGGTTGGTGCCTTGGGAGTCCACGCCTGGCTCAGGCATCAACGAGCGCCGCAGGCGTCCGAAATCGGACGCCTGACGACGCTGCCTGACTCAGGCATTTTTCTCAGGTCATGAACCAAACTAACCCTCAGGGCATGTTTGGATGCTGCCTGGCAGGCAGCTGCCTGGGCCAGGCAGCGATCTCCACCACAGGCACTCAAAAATGAGCGCCTGGGATTGCTGCCTGGGGAGCAATCTGCCTGCCAGGTCTAAGTTACCAGCTAGAGCTTGAAGTTGTGACTGCCAGGCACAAAACACGGATCGAATTGCTGGAGTTTATCAACATTTTGATGCAGTTTATGATGTTATCACTATTATCGTTTCAGACATGCAATGTACTATATACAAATGCATTTCAGCTGTTGTTTAGTGCCTATGTAGCCTTCTATGTGAAATTTATGACGTGCTTTAAACATTTAAACATTTACACCAACAATACCTCATATTTCTATAAGGTCTATGCTCCATACTTCCTTTCTAGATTTTGGCACAAGACTGGCTTTGCTTAAGTATAATAAATGTGTAATAAATAATTCTTTGAGTTTCATAATTCATTTTACGTATTTGAATTAGTGTGCTATAACTTTCGATCAAAGCTTATCAAATTGGTATCACACAAGACGGTCCACCTGGCGCGGCAAGGAGGCGCCCTATTTTTCTAGTTGGATACCTAAACTCACGTGGACTTCAATACAATGGTCAGACACTCTCCTGGGCCGACACCTCCCATCAATGGAAAGGGCCTAGAACGATATCCAGTTGCCAACAGGATCCATGTATGTTGTTGGCCCATGTTTTTATTGGTTGGATCCAAACCTATGTGCAGAGTTTTTCAGCCACTGCGAGTCTTAAGAAGCCTTTGATCCAGGAATGGTCCCATCAAAATAGTAAATTTCCCTAGAAATATCAAAATAGTAATTAAATTTCATTTGAAGAACCAAGCACGGCTAAAATACTCCGTTTCAACTTTGCAACAACAAAAAAAAAAAACACCGTTTCAAATCATATGCTAGCTAGTTGTGTACTCAGTTTAAGTCAATTTAGCCTTCATCTAAATACATAGTAATCAATGCACTTCTCCACATATATCTCTACTTGAATGAGGGGAACTTGAGAAACAATTGATGGACCTAGGGACGTTCTTCTCATCATCTTAATTCTTGTGGGCAGGTCTAAATGAACTTACAATTGAGATTATAGGAAGTGTTACCTTTTTTTCACTGCCAGTAGTACTGGATTGCTTGTGGTGCTAGCTTTTTGTATACTCCAAATGGATTTTGATGCAAATGCAAAACTAACAGATGGTTGTTCCACATATTATTAGATTACAAAAGTTACTAGGTGCACTGTGCACATCATATACTCAACGCTACCACCTGCCTAGTTACACACAGATTACTGCATTCCTATCATCATATTCACGTTAAGAATCTACTGAGTTGGCGTGTAAAGCCTCACAGTATCACATCTAAATTTTCAATGATTTTCCATTTTGGCTGGAAAAAAAAAAGGGTTGAGTTTCTAATACCATTATTGCCTGATGATGCGCGAAATCGAAAGGTTATTCGACTATTTGCAACAGGGGCGAAGCTACCCATAGGCTTCGGGGTCGCTCGACCCCGACGAATTTCTAGAAAGTCCATTGAAACTACCTTGCATCAGTATCGCCGACCCCGTCGAACAAGGGTGGCGACCCCGGCGACTGCTGCCGCTGGCTTCGCCCCTGATTAGCAAGATACATGGTTGTGCCACAATTATGAAGTTACTTGTTCACAAGGAAAAACGACGTACGTATGGCTCTTATACTGAATTACTTGGTTGTGTCACAATTATGAAGTTACTTGTTCACAAGAAAAGTCAAGCGTGCTCCGAACCTAATCTTATCAAGACATGATGCCAACGTGCTAGGTAATTGAAAGGAACAACCTTTAGTAGTTTCACACCATGTGTTGATCTGGTACTACCTTCAATCAAAATTAGCTGTAAAGAACGAAATGAATGGAGGATCTCTTTTTAAAAGGGCAATTAAATTTATGTACACACTCCTATTAAATTTGCCGCCGAAAAGCGTGGGGGATTAACGGCGACGACAAGTACACGTTCCTAACTTTTAACTGTTCTGTAGTAGTACTCTCAGCACTTGGACCTAAAACACCTAATAACACTCAAAAAGCCACGTCAAACACCGCCAAGTGTGCACGCCCCGCCGGCGCACGGCTCCACAGCCTTGCCGTCGCCGGCGGCGGCCTTCGCGCCCTTGCCCGGGGCGTCGGCCTCGCCACGCCGCCCGGAGCCCCACGCCGGCAGCCTCGCGGAGAACGTTCGCGCCAGCTGCGACATGTTGGGCCACCGGGCCGAATTGCCGAGCCGGACGCTCCTCCCGCCGGCGCGCGCGCCGCCGAAGAAGCCACCGCGGCGCGCGGTGGCGTCACCGCCGCCGCCCGTCCAGGAGGACGCTTGCACGCTCGCCGACCGCCGGAGCTTGCTCGCCGCGACGACCTCCTGGAGCACGTGCTCGGGCAGCCGCAGCGTGTACCGCTCGTCGGCGGCCACTGGCGCGGGCGCGGCGGCGAGCGAGTGCCCCGTGGTGTGCGAGCGCGGGAACTGCGCAGGGCGCCGGCCCGACTTGCTGCGCAGCGCGCGCTTCACGCTGCCGATCCGCACCAGCTCGGCGGCCTCCTCCCGCCTGATCCTCTCCTCCTCCGTCTCCTCGGCAGGCACGACGACGACCACCACCTGCTCCGTCGCCGTGGCAGTTTCCGGCGCCGGCTGCTGCGGCGCGGCGGGGGAATCGCCTTGGACTGTGGCGGGAGCAGAACCTGCCGGCGCCGGCGCGGGGGCCTCGGCGTCGGGGACGAGGACGGCGCGGCAGACGGGGCAGGTGACGTGGGACGCGAGCCAGGCGTCGATGCAGTCGGCGTGGAACGCGTGGGCGCAGCGGGGCAGGAGGCGGAGCGCCTCGTCGTCGTCGAACTCGCTGAGGCAGACGGCGCACTCGAGCGCGCCCTTGCCGGCCTTGTGCGCCTTCACGTCGGCGTAGGCCATGACGGGGAAGGAGTCCAGCACGGCCCGGTCCAGCCCGCGCGTCGCACGCCTGGTGGTGGACCGCGACGCCGCGAAGAACGCGGTCCCGCCGCCCGGCCTGGGGTACTCGTCGGGCCCGCCCAGCGGCGGGCCCGCGCAGCGCCGGAGGTAGATGGAGAAGAAACCCAGCAGGAAGAAGGCGGTGATGAGCACGACCATGACGATCGCCATGGACGGGTTGAAGTTCTTGGGGTCCAGGTAGCTGGGCCCCGGCCCCGACGGCGGGCTCTGCTGCGCCGAGGCCGAGTCGACGGCCGCGCCGGCGAGCGCCACCGCGGCGAGGAGCAGGCGGACATTGCTCGGTTCCATGAGGAGTGTGTTGGCGGTGTGGCCTCTCTCTCTTGTCTCGTCTCCTTTTTCGATGGGAGTATTAATCGAGGTCGAGGCGAAGCGGAGTAGAGTAGTGGCGCGCGTTCATACCTCGTGGGTCAGGAGAGATAAAACGGCGCGCGCGCGGCAACAGAAGCCGTGCTTGCCGTGGGTCCGAAGCAGCAGCAAGCAGCACGGGCACGGCCAAGAATGGATTGTTAAAATCCACGCGAAAAAACAAGCGTTTCCGCACGCCTGCAGCCTGCCGCTCCGGCGCGCGCGGAAGCATAAAACAATGTTTGGTTGATGTGGTCAGGGCTCTCCAGAGTGGGCGGAGCATCTGGTGCTCTGGTGGTGATCCCCATCTCCTTTCGTCCGTGCCGGCTTCTCTGCCTGCACCTCCTTTGATCTGATCAACGAAGCGTCGACCGTTCGTGCCGGCCGGCCTCCACGACCACACGGATCCTGCGAGCTGCCGGCATGCGAATTGTGCGATGCATCTTTTGCCTTCTGTATGTCTCCCGTGCTTCTGAAGTTCTCATCGACCTTTTCGCTCTCTCCATCGGGGTAGGCAGAGCATGAACTGAGCCTCGCTCACCTTTACTCGGGTCATTTTTAAACCCACCAGATTTGGTTGTTGTTCCTCGAAAAAACCCACCAGTTCGTCTTAAACATTGTTGGTTCTTTTTTTAATGAATGTATATAAATCGCGGTAGGCGGAGAACGGAATGATTGAACGGAATAGTCAATTAAGCGGCGACTGATGACTAATGAGCGATGAGTCGCCGGTAATGACTGGACCAAACGACCTTTGCGTGAGCAGGGAAGGACGGCGACGCAAACTATCGTTTTCTTTCCGGGGTCCAAACCCATGCTCCTAGTCAAACTCGACAGCTGCCAATTGGGCGGATCCGAATGGCTCTACGGATTTTTCCGCCGGGTCCAGAGCCGTCGCCTACCGTCGGATGGTAATCGGGCGGCCCCGCGTGCGTACGAGCTTGGGTACGTATAGCCTCATGAATGAGCAAGTGAAATGGTTGCAGAGGCTGAGAGGCACGAAAACCTGCTGTGCACGTACGTGGCGGCACCGTGATGGCAACGGTAAGTTCGGGTGTAAATCCGTTGACTATGTGCCTGGATTTGGTGGATACTGTCACGTAAAGATAAGGGAGCACCTACTACTTGCCGCATTCATCAATTCTTTTCCGGCAACTTATACGTCTGAAGAAGAAAATGATACGCGCGTGGTGCATTTTCAACTTGCAAATGACTTGATGAGAGTGTTCAGCCATGGACGAAAATCGCTTCTAGAAGCGTGGCGATGCAAATCAATCGCATCGCAGAGCAGAGGTTGCACGGACGAACAAGTAACGGGCCTGGTGCCGTACACGAACGCCTAGCAGACGGAAAAGCTGGTGGCGGCTTTGGGTGTATGCTGTTACCCGTTAGAGCAAGGCCAATGGACCAGACAAGTAATTGGCTTGTAGACAAGTTAAATAGACAAGCCCTCCAACCGTTTGTCTTAACAACAATTTTTAATTCTCCAATGGGCCCACATGTACCCTGCCATTCCTCTCACAAATGCAATTGAATTGGACCCACATTCATCTCGGGGTGTGTGGCGACCGTCGCTGCCTGCAGCGCCAAGGAACCTTCTCTCTCATCCCTTCTCTCCTCCACGTCAGCATTTCATCTGACAATGCTTAGCGTTCAGACAATTGTTGGGCTTGCTCTTACAATCAGGCAGGAAAAGGCGATACAAATGAGATTCATATTTCAGACATGTCATCATCGGCAAGAGGCTTCCTTTGGATAACAGATAAGGAGGAGAGGTCAGGGCCACAAGACCTTCGTTTTTTTTTTTCTCTCCAGCAAAGGCTGCGTTTCCTTAATTTTCCTGACGTTCAGGTGTTTGCAAAACGAATACTAACAGCTTGGAAATCAGAGCCGTACGTTAGGATTATTTTATCTTTACATAGACTTTTTGAATGAACAAATTGCTCAAAATCAGGGAGGCTCTATCGGGCTATCTTCCTTTCATTCGTAGGCGCAATCAGACTGTCTTCTGCTGGTAAGTTTCTCCTCGTATCATGACACTACAGACAAAAGGTACGTGATGCATGCAGCCACAAGCAACATGTAGTTTGGGCTTCCGAATGGTGAACCACCTGTAATGCAACGAATGAAATATCATGTCAACGAGAGGACATGAACATACTGTATCGGAATTTAAAATAAAGCATTTGCTGCTTCATCAAGCAACATTTAACAATAATGATGGCAGGTCCTTTTTTCTCTAAAATGATAATAATGATAGCACTGGGTATATTTGTTTCAGATCCTGCCTGGGGCTGTGATGCACTGCCTGGCGCCCTGGCTCAGGTAGCATCCAAACAGCCCCTGGATGCTGCTACCATCTGAATTCTACTACCTACTCCATAGTAAAATTTCTCATGGAAGCACATTCATGACGATCATCAGGTTTACTGATACATGGTAACCAAGTTCAGAATAACATAGTGCACAATGTCTTGGCCGATCAAATAGCAAATAGTTCTGTAACTCCGAAGTATGTAATTACAGTGAACAATGTTTCGAAAATGGCTGAATGTTAAAAGTACCACAGATGAACATCTCACCAATAAGATACCTATTCCTTATGTTCCATTCATAGTCCCAGTGCACACTGTTGCACTTGACTGTCCAATAAGACCAGCCAAAGGATGCTTCGTCATAGACCTCCAATTGCGCTCTTCCAAACAGTTGATATTGGAATTGTGAAGCGTTTGTCACATTCCATTCATTTACCCACTCTCCTGAATAATGTAACAGCAAAGGGGAAACATATTAGTATCTGGTACAGGCAGGCAGGACAATAAATGAGATATATGATTTATTTATTTTTTAATGAAGTTAAGCATTTGGCTATACATATACAGAACTGCTCAAAATAAATTTGCAGACCTACCAATAAAACAAGAGGTCCATTTGCGCGATTCAAGGTCTGTACTTGAGGCATTCTGTTCTTATAAATGAACTGTATGTTCTCTGTTGCATTAAGATTTTCAAAATAAGGATCAAAGAGGTTATAGTAATGCAAGTCTACAACCGTATTAATTGGGCCCAGGTAAGCCTGGTAAAGCTCCATTGGGTCTGCATCCCCAATCCTCTGGCACAATATAACATAAGACGTGTCCGAATAACTTCGTACGATCTTGTATCCTTTTTTGTAATATGACACTAAAGTATCAAGTGGTACTGCAGCTGCAGAAGGTTCATTCAAAAGTTCAATGCCTAGGAGGGATGGGTTGTCTACATATCTGCAAGGAAAAAAAAACATCATGCTTTTGTTAGGATCAATGAAATGCTTTTGATAGGATTATTTACTGTGACATGAAGATTTTTGCTAGTCACGATGGTTTGATTTAATTTTCAGTGGACCCAGAACAGCGTGTACTTTTGTATATTTTTTCTTATTAGTAAACAAATTTATCATTATTATAGTTCAAGGCATTGAGCGGGAGATGAATTCAGAAGTAATCAAAAGCTATATCAATGTAGTACATGTCTGCACAATGTCTAATGTCTCTATTTGTAAGGTCAGCTAAGGATGTCAACTAAAATACTCAAAGCTCATTTCCATCTTGATGGTGTCTACAAATAAACTAATGTTATTCATCGCATGATGAAGAACTTTCTGGCCACTAGGAAAAAGTTGCATCCTTTTATAAACTAGAAAAAATGCAACGAAAGAATGCATGTTACCTTTGAGCCAGAAAATCAATGACATTCAATGTTTTCTATATGTTAGGTTCTGAAGGCCAATCTACTGAACCATCTCTGCTAGCACTGTGCTCCAGTCCATTTTGAGATCCAGGAGCCGCATGAAGATCAATGATGCACTTCAGGCCATAAATCCTAATCCCAAAATCAGAACACAATTCCAAGCAGTCTCAAACTTTGAAAAGAAAACTTTGTGAAAAGAAACATCAAGAATAGTCTAGAGGCTAGACCTACTGTGCCCAGTAGAATGCTTTATCAAGGGCATTCAGGGATCCACCAATAAATGGAGAAGGTGGATCAGGATCATATGCAATCCACCATCCAACTGGAATCCTGACTGCATTTATACCGTTTTGTGAGAGAAAGGAGAAATCGCTTCCGGTCACAAAGATCTTTCGATGTTCCTGCATATTGCGTAAAGCGTATAAATGAGAAACATAATGTACTAAGGAGAAATTAGTCACTGCAAACTGGAAGGAGTTGATGCAACTCTGAATTTTGGAACTTACTGCCAAGACCACCTTTGCCTGCTCAGGTCCATACCCATTGGTAAGCTGGTAATCTCCATGCAAATTATTGGCAACATTATCATTTCAAATGTTGCCATACCATCATCCCATCCTGGTCGGGAAGGGTGATTTGAAGTAAGTTGACTATCATTTGTGACCTGAATAAATGTAGTATGTCAACTTTCCGGTCCGCAGGTTAAGCTGGTAGTTTTGATTTCATCAGAAAATTACAATGACAGGAATAGACGCTGTCATTACATAGAATGGTATTGAGAGCAAGAGCAAAACCTGCAAATAGCTCCCATTTAAAAGCTTGATATGAAGCATTGCATTGTTCCTTTCGATGTAAAATGTTGCAGAGTCCCCCGTTGAATTTGCTGTTGCTGAGATCACATCTCCATCACTTGTTGTTAAGAACTGACCTTTGAAGCAGCGGAATTGAAATATATTGGTAGAAATTCTCCACAGCTGACAAGGAAATTGAAGAAAATTTCACTTCTCTATGTACTGGTAGAAACATCAGGAGTTAAACTAATGCCCATTCTGTGCCTGCCGAAAAACAGGTTCAAAAATTGAAGAAAATGCTGCCTCCGAGTAGGCACGAAAAATATGTATTAGTAATTCATTTTCCTTTCATTTCACAGTTAATGAAGTAACCGCAACAGGCAGACTACACACCTTGAAGGTCTCCCATGAAGATGCAACATCCTGATTCACGGCCACATTGCCACCGCCACCGTCGCCCGCACTTATGTACTTCTGGATCCCCACTGACTTGAGCTGCACTTGTGTGCCATCCTGAAGCAAACCGGACATTGAAATGAGAAGAAGAAAGCAAAAAAGGCGCAGCATTGGCCACAGCATGAGCTAAAGAACCAGTAAACCTACAAGCATGTCCCCATTCGGAATGCCGTCAAACAAGGATGGCTTGATCCACCCCCTCCACCACCAGCCACCCACCCAAGTTCACCGCCCTGACCTTGGATAAATCAACATCTGCACAGACAAACACACAACATACATCACCACGATGGACGGACGAACAGAGATATCCAATCACAAATAAGCAGGCTAAGATTACCATCAGAGGGTTATGGGTTAAACCGATCACCTGTTGACGATCTTGACAGTTGGAGAGCGGAGAGGAACCCAAAGACGAAGAGCCCAGCTCGAGTTAGCCTCATCTCATGCGGGCAATGCATCAAACAGCTGGCGTGCAAGCAAACTGAGACGGCGGCAGAGGCGATTGTAGACAAGGAAGCAGACAGGAGATTCCAAGCCCATCGGCGGCCATAACGATGTGGCGCAGCCGGGGAGGCCCGGAACCTCGCCTTTTCCATTTCTGCTGCGGATACCTTCCTTATCGCAAAGGTCATTCCAAAGAAGGATAGAGACGGAAACGAGCGCCACGCCGGCATCGGCAGACAGCAGCTTCCAATCACTTTCTCGTCTGCTGCTTTTCTCCCTCCCCTCGGTCCCTCGGTGGTGGCGTGTGGTGGTGGCGGCAGTAGAGTCCCAGTCGCGCTCCGGAGGGAAGACTTGCTTCTTCTTTTTTTTTTCCTTTTTTTGAGAGGGAGGAGGGAAGACTTGGGGCTCCGAGGGCGTGGTATGTTTAACATAAAATAGATCGGCCTAATAGCCCATCAAATCTAAGCAGGGTGGATCCTATATGTAGGGCGGGCTATAGTTAAGCTTTGATAGAACAGTGTTTGAGATTCGTGCAACGGCTCAGATTCGCGCAGGTGGAGAAGGAAGGGCTGAGGTGTCGCCACGTGTCAGCTTCTGGTTGGTGCGGGTGAGAGGAGGAGGAAAAAGAAACGGTTTTCAAACTTTAAACACATTTTTCTTCCAAACCGTAAGTCCGTTTTCGAATCCGTTTGAACCATCGTGTTGTTTAGAATTAATGCTACAAAATGAGATCTAATATGAATATTTTTTAAATTTTTTTGAATTTCGAATTTTTTGTCAACATTTTGAATGTACTAAATCAACATTTTATTTGCACTGTGTCAACATTTTTTATATACTATGTCAACATTTTCGGCAAAAATGTTGACTGATTTATTAAAATGTTGAAATAGAACTACAAAAATGTTGACTCTTCTGTTTGAAAATGTTGACACTCTGACTTGAGCTGGGCTGCTCAGAGGGGTCTCCTATACGGAGGGCGTCCTAAGGTTAACATAAAATAGATCGGCCAATAGCCCATCAAATCTGAGCAGCCCAGCCCAAGTTAGAGTGTCAACATTTTAAAACAGAAGAGTCAACATTTTTGTAGTTCTATTTCAACATTTTAAGCAGAAATTGCAGAATGCAATCCAGCGACTTGCGTGGGCTTGTGATTGTTTACACGCCCAAACACAGCACGGCTTGGTAAAAAGTGTGCCTGGGCCGGAAGTGCAGCACGGTGGGTGGCCTGGGCACGATATGTACGGCCCGTTTAGAATTAAGTTATGATATTAATTATCATTCCTTAGATACAATGGTAGGTCCGCGTAGCCTCAAGTTCGATTCGCCCCGTTTGGCAGCTATTCTTCAAAATTTTTTGTCACGCGGGCTGCCAAACATTTCGAGTTGAGCATGGCCCTGTTGAACACCTATAGGTTGGACCTGATTTTTAGGGCCATCAAATTACAACTTAACATTATTGAGTGAGTTATGGGTGGAAGTTTAGCAATAGGTTATGCAATTGATGAACTTTTTGTTATATTTCCTCCTCATGTTAGACTTATTTGCTTGTCGTCATTTGTTTGGCGTTTTGGTGTGTGTCCTACGTTGTAGACGGAGTTACACATAGTGATGGTTTGTAATAATGAACTGACCAAATACATCACACGATGTAGAGGTCGGGACACTTTCATTTGCTTGATGAAATATAACTTCGTTTTATCTAAAAAACATTGTTGAGTGAGCCAAAACTGTGGATAGATCACCTTGTGCACTGCCCGAAATCTAAATGGTTTGTGTTAAACTGAATATTTAATCTCAATTAAAGAAAGATGATAAGAACTCGTTGAAAGTGAAGATGTAATCGAAGTTATAAACAATCAATTTTTGTTTCTAAAATTTTATTAGTTTATAATTAATCTTAGTTCAAAAAACAACCTTTGCGAGTAGACTATATCATGTTAACTTTCTATCCATGTCCCAAACACCGCTGATCATGTCGCGTGCTTGGTACATGGCCAACCCAAGATTTTAAAAATGGGTGTACAAATATTCTAGTGTTCATTAATTGTTCCTAAATACATGTCATTCTAGTGTATAACATTAAAAAACTTATTAACATAATGAAACTTATGTATTGTGATCAAAATGCCCATCGCTTATTGGCACAAATCATTGAATACAATGAAGTATTAAACATGTAAGTTATAATGCCAAAATAAAGAAGTCAATTTTTTGAGTAATTGGAAGTTTCTCTAGTAGTTGGACGCTCAAATAACTGGGGTATATTGTATGAGCATCTCTAACCACTTAATAGCTAAAGTTCGTCATGCAGTAATCATTGTTGTATGCTTGTGTCAATCTCTTTTCTTTTCTCCAGAAAAGCCTATCAAAATATCAATTATTATATTATTCTCAATAATATTTTGTAGTATGCAAGTGTTATAAATGCAATGTACTACTATAATTTCATATTACTCACATTATAAGGTTTACAGGTGTCATGGGGATTTTATGGTATTCCAGTATAAGAATTTAGAAAAAGGAAAAAGATACACCACGATGAACTGGGCTGAGCGCGGTCCCGGTTCGAGCGCCGCGAACGAACGGACCTGCATTGTTTGGGATTAGTGCGACGCGTGTATCTGACGAGGCGACGACGGACGCTCCGCGCTTCTCCCCTGCTTCTCTTCCTTCCCCAGCGCTGCAGAAACGTGCTCCCATGCTGGCCTCTGGGCTCCCGAATCTGTCTGCTGAATCGTGCTATGTGTGTCTCTTGGTAACGACGACGCTGTGCGTGCGGCGCGGCATGTGTCCACGCCGCTGGTGTGATCCATATACGACCAACTCGCAATGCCTAGAGATCGAGCTAGCTTTGCCTGGAGATTTGTCCGAGCACCGCCGATTATTGCGGATCATCTGGCAGCTCGCCTGCGTATGAATGAATTCGCTAAGTGTCGGGTCGAATTCCGCTACGTACATAGACTAGACGGAGTTGGCAACAGTAAATTAGTCGCGACTAGATCGAGTACAAATTCTACGCGGGAGATGGTTTTAACCCCGCATGCTGTGCTGTCCAGCTCTATTGCTTGTAGCAATGTACTAGTACACTGGTACAGCTCTATTTCTTGTAGCAATGTACTAGAGGCTTGAACCCCTTCTGTAGCGAGCGAATGGTAACAACACCGAATTATATCTCGTCCCTTCGATAATGGTTGCTACTTGCTAGTAGTTCCTAGCAATAGTAGGATGCATGAACTGATCAGGTCACCAGACTCACCACAACATTTTCGGGTTAAAGAGTTTAATTTTGTACCCTAAACCCTAGTAGTAGTTATTTAGTTCGAGGGCCTGCTTGGATGGATTCAAATCCAACCTTCAGTTTTGTTCATACTTGAGTTTAAAATGTAAAATTTGTAACGACATACTTCTCACCTAATTAAAAAAGGGATTTAGGCCCCGTTTGGAACGCAGGAATTTCACATGAATTTTACAGTAATTTCACAGGAAACAGTTCAGTTACCGCAGGAATGGAAAATGATTCCTCCGTTCCAAATGGGGGGCCTTATAATTTTGTCATTCACCCAGATTTGAAGTAGGACAAACACTTGGGAATTGGGATGATTCCATGAACAAGAAAACACTAGGAAAATAATGTCACAGGTGAATGCATTGGCGCGCGTATGCAAAAGACCAAAGCGTAGCAGCGGGGCTGTACACATCTAAAAGTAGCTTGCACTGTTGGACAGGCTGATAGAGGAGGCCGGCCAAGATCAAGAAGACAAGCCCAGCCATGCATGTGCGTTTCGGCCACAGGTTTGGTGGTGGCCATCGATCTGCTCCTGCTACTACTAGTACACCGCTACAGCCGCGCGCTTTCCTGAGCGAATCAGTAGGGCGCCACTGATCGAGAGAGAGAGATCGGTCAGAGATTCAGACCGGCCGGTCCCTGCACGCAGTAATCTGTGCGCTGATGAACAATTTGCAGAACCTGATGATGATTTGTCCTGGCCCTCGTTCAGCTCCGCGTCTTGACTCGTCACTGATCTAGGATATCGCGAGGTCGCCCGCCAGCACTCGGTTTTCCAGACGGGGAAAGCCTTCTCCTCGCAGAATGCAGGCAGGCAGCAGAGAAGCAGCAGGCGCACAGGCTACGCCGCTAGACCATGCATGGGGCAAAGCTAGCAACGTCCGCGTCGGATGCGCATACGTACATAACCGGACGATTTTTTTTCCTCGTGCCCGGCCCTAGGAGCTCTCTTCTCTTGATACTGACAAATCGTCGCGGCGTCGTAGCCTTTTGTCAATCGTCTTTGGCACTAGCTACAGCGCTCTCGCCGCGGATCGGCGTAGGATTGTGGAGCTGTGTCCTCGTAGATCTGCTACAGGGGTAAAAAGAAGAAAGGAACATGCCATGCATGGCGAACACACACACAAGGTCGTCCATGACTTTTCACCAGGACATCACATACGTACTGGAGTAGCTAGACGTTGAATGGAGAAAGGAGTAGCGAGCGTTGAATGGGGGAAAGGAGTAGCGAGAGGGGCCAGATAAAGTCAGTTCTTTTGCAAAGTGATGGCTGCTGGATCGGTATGCATCATGCTTGCATGCAGCAAAGCTAGGGTACTTCATCACCTACTGTCCTCCTGCGTACAGCACAGGCGTTGATCTTTCAAATCCTTTTGGAATTCCAATCCAGTGTGGTGTTTGATCTCACGCTTTAGTTTTTGTTTCCAATTAATCAGCCATATGCATTGCTTTGCTGTTTCCTAGCAAGACAACAAGTATATCCAGGCACCCTCGTGCTCAATTTGACCATTTGTGCTACACCTATATATTGGTTGTTTCTTCTAAAAAATTTACTTCTGAAACAGCATTAATTACTCAAAAATAATAATCACTATTGTAATGTAATGCTGATGTGATAGACAAAGTTCACGGTACTCCGGTCAAAATATGCTGCAAACAGAACTTCGAAAACATGAACTGATTAAAAATATCAAGGAATGAAGACGATGTACTAGTATATGGATGAGGGGAGACAAGCCTCAATCAACATTGGGACTCTAACAGCACCTTTTTATCTACTATATATACTATTCAACTTTCGTAGTTCATTCCATTTTACTCTTAGACGTAACAAGATTGAAAAGAAAAAGCACCCGTTACTGTCATGACTTTATTTTTTTTCGAAACACAATACAAGCTTTCCATTTTTCCCATTTCCACTGCAATTTGCTTCAGTTCAGAAGCTATCAAAACCTCTTGTCAAGTTGCCATCAGTAATGGTCTATGTTCTTATAGGGTGTCACTCGAACAATTTGTTAAACGAGAGAAACACAAAAGCGTAATTATTGCTATAGTATTTTTTTTAATATAGGCACAATATGTCAAGTTTGTAATAACCCTATTTCATTAGTAGAGTTACACACTGTGGTGTTCAGTAGATACTGGAACATGTAGAGGGAGTGTTCCAGCATGTTCCTCCTGACACTGCACGCAGCTTTCTTCTTCGTTTTAGATGTCTGAAGGCGGATGAGCTAGTGCGCCATATGCTACTGCAAATGCACAGTAATGTGATGCTATCCATACATGCATGGCAGCCGATGAGGTACCTACCGCACGTACTACCACCATTCGCAGAAGAACGCAGAGAGGTCACCAGGTCCCGTACGTAGTACGCGCTTGACGACGTGGAACGCGGCTAGCATGCACGCATGCATGCACGGTCGTCGTCCGGGCGCATGCCTCCAGTGACCACCACAATGATTCTCTCATCATCAGTGCTCTCCCATTCTCGGTGGTGTACCTGAACGAACCGGACGCAGATCGATATGCCCGGTGCATGCCGGTTTCTCTGTAGCTAGTACTAGCACCACCTATCGCTCCGGCCAGCGCAGCAGCATCCGAGTGCGCGCGGCTAATTAGCTGTACCGCGCGCATTGCCGACGCAACTGCACGGCTGCACCAGCAGCTTGCTGCCGAGCCACCAGCAGACACGCTCCGAGTACTGGAGTGTTACCGAGTGCACGGCAACTACAAGAAGTTACCGCACGGCAATAACGTCGGCAAGGACGGCCAAAAGTTACCGTGTTACCGAGTGGGCAGGTCAATCAGTTGCTCCTCTGATTGGTAAATCTGGAATGACAGGTCGTGTATTTTGTGAAGTCTAGGCAGCGTCTCTTGTTTTTAGCATCGCCTAGTGAGTAGTGTGTTGCGTTTCCCGATGGCCCCTGCGATCCTGCACTGCATCATGCGTCGTCGTCGATCTCTGCCACGCCGCGGCGCGGCGCGCGCCTCCGATACCCGACCAAATCATGGCCTAATCACGCACACCAGGAACCGCGCCTTTCCAAGGCGAGCCTGCCTGCCTGCACACACACGCAGTATATAGAGTAGTAGTTTATTCGTGGCCTGTTCCTTGCCTTCCTCCTCCTCTGGTGCCTAGCGAGGTGGAGTAGTAGTAGCTCCACGTTACATGTTGCCTGGTTCTCTCGCCTCCTCCCCCGCCCCGGCCTCCATTTACATGTCACGAACTCACGACACATATTAGCCAGTTCAGTTGTTCTAGTTCGCTTCGTGTGTGCGTCTTGGTTTAAATTTCTTGGAGGTTTCTTGAGAGGCCGGCATGGCATTGGAGGCCGTGGTGTCCTCCGAAGGACTCTTTGGCTGCTGGTCCATGGCGGCTTCCGAAGGAGCAGGAGGAGGATGGAGCTGGGGCCATGGACACGGCGGCGCCACGGAGATCATGGAGGAGTTGGGCAGCGGCGCCGCCGCCGCCTCCACCTGGGACGCGGGCGCAGTAAGCTCCTCCGTGCTGATGCAGGGGGCTGTTGAGGAGCCGGTCGGCAGCTCCGCCGCGCCGCCGCTGGCGAACGGTGGAAATGCGGCAGCGGGTGGTGCCGAATTCGCGCAGGGGGGATCCGCGGCGGTGGTATCGCCGCCGCCGGCTGCGAGGAGGAAGCGGAGCAGGGCGAGGATCGTCAAGAACAAGGAGGAGGCGGAGAGCCAGCGGATGACCCACATCGCCGTCGAGCGCAACCGCCGCAAGCAGATGAACGAGTACCTCGCCGCGCTCCGGTCCCTCATGCCGCCGTCCTACGTGCAAAGGGTTAGTATGTATGCCTATCAAGCTAGCCAAGGATTAGTTAATTACTGAAGCCGCCACTGTTAATCAATCTCGGTAAAAGATGATCCGTAATTCTGTGGAGTACATTTTCTGCGTGGATGCTGGACAGGGCGACCAGGCGTCCATAATTGGCGGCGCGGTCAACTACGTGAAGGAGATGGAGCAGCTGGTCCAGTCCCTGGAGGCGCAGAAACACATCATCGCCCGCAACACCTCGTCCCCCGGCGCCGCCGACCCCGCGGCAATGCCGCCCTGCTTCGCGGGCTTCTTCACGTTCCCGCAGTACTCGATGAGCGCCGCCGCCTCCCCGCCCGCCACAACCACGGCCACGGGCGACGCCGCCGCCGACGGCAACGCCAACGCGGACGGAGACGGCGCTGATGCTGCCGCGGGGTCGAGGCAGTCGTCCGTGGCGGACATCGAGGTGACCATCGTGGAGAGCCACGCCAACCTGAAGCTGCTGTCCCGGCGGCGGCCGCGGCAGCTGCTGCGCCTGGTCGCCGGGCTGCAGGGCCGCCGCCTCACCGTGCAGCACCTCAACGTGGCCAGCGCCGGCGCCATGGCCCTCTACTCGCTCAGCCTCAAGGTAGCACTACTTACCTAACACGCGTCCTTCCAAATGCTTACGTGCTCGCTTAGGCCACGCGCCGCACAATTTGGGTTTTGGCAACGCCGTTCATGCCGAAACAAGCAGCTAGTATAGCTTTGTCTAGAATTCCGCGCGCGCATTGTCCGTAGCGACCGCTACAAACTCTCCCCGTCCTGGTGTGTTCCTCATGCAGTAGGCACCTGGGGACACGTCGTGGTTACAAAACGGACAGGAAGAACGAGCGGCCATTTTTTGAGTCCTAATTAATGATCTGATCGTTCACCTCTCACCCGTCTCTGTTCAGGTGGAAGACGACTGCCGGCTCGCGTCCGTGAACGACATCGCGGCGGCGGTCCACCGCATCGTCGAGGCGATCGAGCGCGAGGAGGAGGAGCAGGCCACCGGCGAGCTCGGAATCGGATCATCATCGGAGCCGGGATGCAACGGTTCCGGCGTGGAGTAATATAAGTTTCGGAATATCTGTGGCTGCTTTCCTCCTGTAGCATCCACTACTACCATCTATGGATTGATTTGTTGTAGCGTGAACGTGCATTGCCTTGCCGAGTCCGGCGTGTGTTACAGTGATGACCCGAATGAACTGACCGTTCGAGAGTGCCGGCACTGTAGCAGGTAGTAGCATCTGCCGATCGATTGAACACGAGCGAGTGACGGGCACAATTGCAGAGCTTCAGGGCTCTGTCGTCCCCTGTTCCCCCCCGCGTGACGCATCAAACTCCCTACCAACACGAGGAAAGATTCCACGGCTCTGCTCCGCCATTCCCCAGCCGGCCAGCCCTGCCTGCCTGCCTGCCTGCCTTCCCGTACGTGGCTCCATCGGCGGAGCAGCTGGTGCACTGGCACCGCGCCACCACGCACCACCATCACCAGAGCAGCGGAGCGAGCAGCATGGTTTACGGAAACTGGCCGCGCACTACTACACGAGAGTGCTCGGCATCTGCATCGCCCGAAAAAGAGAATGGGAAAGGCTGATCGAGTCCGCATCCAGCGGGGTGGCGGGCGTTGACGAGCCATTTCTGCAGAGAGAAGGAAGGGCAGGAGTAGCTTTTGGGGAATGGAAAGAGCATGGCCGGAGAGAGCTGACGGGTGATGCTATTGAACGCTGGAAAGCGAGGTGATGGCGAGGGCTGCCGGAAGCGATAGGAAAAGACGCGCCTCCCGTGTCGGGGGCATTGACCCTTGCGAGAAAAGATTCTAGGACAGAGGTCCTTTCCCTTGCACAGCTTTCTTCCCGTTTCTGTCTAGGCATCATTGATCCCACGGCTAAAGTCCGGCTGACATGATGCGTCTGAGCGTCTCTCTCGACATGGCCTGGCCTGGCATCCTTTCTTATTATTCGAATACAGTAGAGAGAGGCAATTTTGGTGATAAAATTGGAGAAAAAAATGCATTAAGATCTGATGGTCCAATCAAGGCTGACCATTTGTAGGAAATGGCAAATTATGGCGGCAGATTAGTTCATCCTTCAACTCCAGTACAACACCCATGATGGCACATTGCTGCGTGAGTTGCATATTCCATGTCACTGTTTAGCAAAGAATAGAAACAGAGACCAACATGGAGCTGAATAAGAGCATCTTCAAGAGAAGGCCAAATTTCGTTCTACAAGGGACAAAGCCTTATTCAGTGTACAAAATTTAACAATCAGCATAACGTGCATAAAAGCCGACACCAGAGTGAATGGTCGAGGAACCAGGCAACGTGGTACATTCTGTCTCACAATTTGGTTCACACAACTCGCATCACATACTTTCGTGTAAAAAAAAAAAACCTTGCGTCTCAGAGAACTAGAGTTTTAGAGGTAACATGGCAAGACATAATCCATGCAACTAACTGGATTGAACGTAACACTTTTTGGAGGAAACAGACATATTTCACCGTATGGAGACAAGCAAACAAGTTGTTTGACAGCTTTCCATATCACTGGATGTTTCCAAACTCAGGCTAATAATTTACATGTTTCAGTGGCCTACTTATTGTTTGATATTAAGCTGCTGTCTGAAAATAATGGCTCCAACTAGGCCCAGTACATTCCTAAGCAAACGAGACAAGAACAACTTTTATCAGAAAGATTCCTCTATCTACAATAATGTCGGATAGTGTATCTCCTAAAATACAGTGAAATTGGTAAATCACAGAAATTTGACATGAACCAAGAAATAGAAACGATGATAATAACAATCTTGAGAGGAATGACTAATTAATTAATGGAAAAGAAGTGCTTGAATTAGTAGATGAAATAGATATATGAGAAAAGTAACTTGTTAAAAGGCAGAAAGTGTCATATAAGATCTGTTTTGTTCTTCTTCTATTTATTCTGCTGCAAAAAGGAGAATGTGGCGAAGTGCTGGGGGAGTAAAAAGTCATATTGTTCTGCATATAATACCCCTTGTCCCAGGAAAATTCTACAGTATGTTCAAAGAATGAGATGGGTAACCATTATGATTAATCAACCTCTGGAATTCTTTTATGGCAAACAGAGTAAGAGTGTCTCCAACTGAGACTTTGATTATAAAACATTAAAAATGGAATGTGTACATGGATGAACAAAAAAATCTGGTGGTTGAAACTGAAGGGAAGAAAAAATTGCGTTAAGATCTGATTGTCTAATCAAGGTTTACCATTGGAAGGAAATGGCAAATCAGTACAGCACAGCAAATATGAAGGCACAACTTCCAATGGTTAGCATAATCCATCGCAGTATATGGATGTAAGGTATTGGAAAGAAACGATCAGCAGAGTTCGATCTGTGTCCACTACCAGAAATGTTAAAGCTGAATATCATTTGAAAGAAAGAAATGTTAAAGTTGACCACAGCATAATTTGGGCACTACATCTCTGTCATATTTCTAACAAATGATAGAAACAGAGACCAACATGGAGCTCGACTAATGTTGGTGACAAAGACTCGACGAGTTGTATGCCAAGTCCGACTTTTGTCAGTGGACTAAATTTGTCAAGCAGGCTCGCGCACTCAGTTTCATTCAGCGTATAAATTTAAACAACCAGCATAGCATACCGAAAAAATCAACACCTGAGGGAATGGCCGAGGAACTAGACACGTGGAACATTCAGTCTCATAATTTGGTTCACCCAATTTGCATCTCAGAGAGCTATGTTTTTTGGGGTAACATGGCAAGATATAATCCATGCAACTAACTGGATTGAACTTGACATTTTTTGGAGGAAGCAGACATATTTCACCATATGACGACAAACAAACAAGTTGCTTGACAGCTTTCCATATCACTGGATGTTTCCAAACGTAGGCTAATAATTTGCATGTTTCAGTAGCTTACTTATTGTTTGATATAGCTTCCGCCTGAAAGGAATCGCTCCAAGTAGGCCTAGTACATTCCTAAATAAACGTAACAAGAACAACTTTATCAGAAAGATTCCTGTATCTACAATATGTCGGATAGAGTATCTCCTAAAATATAGTGACGTTGGAAAGTCATAGAAAATTGGCATGAACCAAGATATTGAAATGATGGGGGGGGGGGGGGGGGGGGGGGGGGGGGGGGGGATCTAGAGAGAACAACAAACAAATGGGAAAGAGGTGTTTGAATTAGTTGATAAAATAAATATATCAGCAAAATAACTTGTTAACCAGAGATAACTAGTAACCAGACAAAAAGGCAGAAAGTTTCAGATAAGATCTGCAGTCTTTATTTATTTATTTTTCTGTAAAGAATAAGCCATTGTTCATTTCTTTTTATACAACTATTCTTATAACGATTTGGACTGGTATTTAGGAAATCTCAGATAAAGAAGATAGTGAGAATGTGACCAAGTGACGGGGGAGTAAAAGTCTTATCATGTCCTGAATATATCATGTCCTTGTACCTGGAGCATTCTTCAGTGTTTTCAAAATGTAAGATCGGTAGCCATTAGTCAACCTCAGGAATCAACAAGGGGAGAATGTCCCCACCTGCACTTTAATTGAAACATCAAAACAGGCTGTTAGCTGGCTGAATTTGTTCATTAAGATATACATGGATGCCAGCAAAATAAATTGGTATTACAATGCGGTAGAGAAGGAGAGATACCTGGCATCAAGTAGATACTCCTTCAAGAGATGTAATCAACAACACCATAAATTGGTTTTTCTTTGCACCAGGAGCCGTGGGAACGATCTGGAAAGTGATCGGAACACCAAACACGATGTCATGTCTATGTTTCCAAAATTACCAACAGCAGAGAAGCAGGTAGCAGTCGAGTATTATCATCTAGTATTTAGAATTGGCAAGGCATCGTTCAACACCTCAACATTATCACCAAGCTACTGAAGTATTGACATGTGTTAATCCCAATTCAAACCCACAACACATTTAACATTGTTATGACGAGCTGATTGTGTTGGAGAGAAAAGCATAGAGTATTGTCAACATTTAATTGATTGTGAAGACCTTGACTTGGGGAAAACCATGAGAACTGAAATCCTCCTCCTTAGTCTTGGCACCGAAGACAAGACTGTCTAGTGATGTTGTCTATTTAGTTATTAAGTCTGCTGCTTTTGTTATCACTTATCAGTTATCAAAGAGTAAGGTATAGGCTCGCTTTTCATGTAATCATAATATATTTTTGCTGACCGAATGAAGCTTAACTAAAAGTATATTGCTGTAAAATGGTTCCTTTAAAATATAAAATAAACAGCTTACCTTGATAAAGGTTACAATGAAGGGAAGCACTCGCTAAATATATACTTTTTTGGGTCAAATTTACAACCTATTATCTTTCTAAAGAAAAGAATTGGAACAAATAGTGGGTTCATCAAGTATGCGTTTATGCACAACCAATCAGATGAAACATGTGGGAACAGATTGCAAGACCACATACCACACGGTTTCCTTGATGCAAAAATTCTGCTTGTTCGGCCAATATCTGGATGCTCTTCCCTTCTCATTTCCATGGTATGATGATCTTGGTCCATAAATCTGAGATTACAGAACTAGCAAAGGAAGCAAGCACAACCTGAACATGAACATTCACAGATTGGGTTCAGAATGATGGTATGGCACATAGGTGTGGATAATGAAATTGCTACTGCACACCACTCACCACATACTATGTTGTTCGACACGTTCTTATTTGGCCACTTGGCAATATTTTCTAGGAATTCATATTTTGCGTCCTACAATTTTTTTTTTGCCACATGTATTTGGTAGCTATTGGTTTCTCATACATGAATCCATCTTTTCTTAGCCAAAATTTTGTCCAACAGTTTGTTAATTCAATTCTCTTCGGAAGCTAAACTGTTGTATTGCAGACAAGGCAACAAATATTGAAACATGTAGATGATACTAATATAACGATATCACATCCTGAAGTATCCTAAACACCAAGAAAACATGCTCACTCCCCTTATCACATTACATATTTGTACTCTGCACGGTGAAGTATGAATGGGGCAAATTTACGCACATTGGTAGACCCATACTGTTCAAAACTGACACCACTATAAACGAACTACTAACATTAAGAATAAGTATTTGAATTCCGTAAACTAAATCCATCCAGATGCAATCTAAACGAAATATCTCTTTTTTTTTTTTTTGCAATCTAAACGAAATATCTCATTTGATGTGAGAGGTTTCAGGAAGACCGACGCCCCACCAGCAGGAATTTACCTCATGGCAACTCAGCACCCACCCATCGCACCCACACCACAGTCCAGCAACAACTCCCGCAAGGCGCCCTTCGCGCTGCTTCGCCACGGTGATGCCTTTTCCTGCGGCAGCCGCGGCATTCTCGTGGTGGGAATCGGGCGTCGTAAAGCTCCGCGCCGGAGGCACTGAAGCTGAACTCCTAGCGCGCATCGCCGTCCTTGTCGCATCTCTGTCGTCGCTCGGAGGCAGCCGGGACGTCGGCGGCACGGGGGAACCGGGTCTCGCCGCCGTGGCGCGGAGGCGGCGGCGGCGGCGAGACGTTGGGTCGAGCGCCCGAGAGCCGTTACATCCAAACGATATGGGCCAAAAGAAAGGCCCGTAAGCAACCGTATATTCCATCTGGCCCACAGCATCAGTTGGATACTTGGATAGTTGGATTAGCGGATAATCGCGACATGACCGTAATGTGGTGCGATGCAACCGTCCGATCAAGTTTAAACGTCCCAGATCGTTGGGTAATTAGACACGACACCTTCGCTTACGGTCCACACAACCAAGTCTTCACTCTTCTCCCCTCCCGGTCTCAATCCAATTGCGCGTTGCCTCATCGGCTTCTCCCAAATCGATCCCCATCTCTCCGCAGCCCGCTCCATCCATGGCGACCCTCACCATGCAGCCCATCGGTCCCAGCCCCGGTCCGGCTGCCCGGGAAGACCAGAGGCGAGTGATTTTCTTCTTCACTTGCTGTTTTCTTTGCTAGGTGATTGACACCAAATAGGTAGGTGAAGGGATGGAAATTCGAGGCAGACGTTTGTAATTTTGGTGATTTTGTTCTTGATGCAGGAGCGGGAAGAGCTCTGGTGAGGATGGTGCTGATTTGAGTGACATCGACTCAGGGTAAGCGTTGACCCAATCATCCGCAGCTCGCAGTACCTAAGTATTTCTTACAGAGATAGCGCATGGGGTTGTTGATATTGTTATGATTCGTGGCAGATGGGTTATTCTCAAGAACTCTGATATCGTTCCTGCCGATATGGCTGCCGCAGCCGCTGCCGTCGGTGGCGGTCGGCACCTAGGCTCTTCTCAAGCGATTCCTACCTGGTACGTCATGGTGGAAGTGTACACGCCAAGAAGTGTTTAGTTGCCTAGTTAGTGGTTTGTTTTTGTGTGAATCGTGACCAAGTCTCTTTGTTTTTTGGTTTTTTTTCTGTGCTTGTGTTGGCGTCATGTTACAGGGCGCGGTGGGTACTTGGAGGTGTGGTATGCACCGTCGTGCCATTCTACAACAGAGTCAGGCATGTTGAAGGTATGAAACGAGTTCTAAGTTAGCCATTTTGTCCAGAACTATTCTCTGTCGCCTTTGGAGGAACGAATTGCTACTTCTGACTATAACATGAGAATCATCGTGTAGTGGATTGACATGCTGCAAACTAAGTAGTTTGGAGATTCTTATTTGATTATTTCTATGGATGGATTGTTATGACAGGAGAGACTGTGGGGATCGTGGAAAATGCTGTAAAGGTTGTGGAGCATGTAGCTGAGGTTACAGAGAAGTTAGCTGCTAATCTGTCTGATCAACTTCCTGAAGATGGGTCTCTAAAGAAAGTAGTGGAGAAGGTTGAACACATTGCTGAGGTCGTCGATATTGATGCAGAGAAGGTTGAAGCCATCGCTGAGAAGGTTTGCTTCCATTTCCTTTGTTATCGATAGTTTGATATCTTTTGATACTATCGTGTTCTACTCATTTCCGTATTATATATTTACAATCTACTCATTTCCGTGTTCTATTTACATGTGATGGATAATTCTTTTTTTAAATAGTATTATATTCATAGGCAATCTTGGGCTTCTTTTCTGGATACCAAGTAGTATCTCTATGCGTGGATATATATATGTTTTATTCTTACTCCTCCGTCAGACTTCTCTTTGGTTTTCTTTCTTTTTTTCTTTAGGATAGAAAATTTCTGAACTCTTGAAGCAAGAATTGACAATTTCTTTAGTATAGAAAATGTCTGCATGTGAACATATGTGAGTAAATTGTGAAATGATTTGACATTTGTTTTGTCTGCACATGAATGTTAGTAGCCAAATGTACTATGAATTGATCTAAGCAATTTGTTTTGCAGAACATAGATGATGGATCACTCTCAAGTAGTTTCTGACCATTCAAGTCACTTAGAAAGTTTGCTTGCATGTTAAATTGTTTCTTTTAGTGAATTGAGATTTCTTGGTGTTGGTGGTGGTGCTGCACTCATTCTGACAAAGCTTGAAAGATTGCTTACTTGCTTGGTGCAGGCGAAATAATGCTTGAGTCTCATTTTAACACAATTTGAAGACATTCTATAAGTTTGTATAGATTCTGTAAAGCAGCTTAACAACAACATAGGTTTACATCCAGAAATTGATACCATTTTGTTGGCACCATTTGATAAATTTGGAACTATGCAAGACTGGAAATTTATCGATTGGCTGGATTAGAAAAATGACACCTACATGAGCATTAATATGTAATCATGTTCTAAAGGTAACGTGCAAGATGGCCTAGGCAAGGTATTAACTACTTATGGTTCTCCTGGCTTTCACAGATCGACAAGGGCAGTGACGAGATTGATGCTGCTGTAGAGCCTGTCATCGAGGAGCTTGAAAAGGAATTCGACCAAGGTGCTGCCCCTGACAACGGTGCTAACGCACAGAACTGATCAGTGGCATTGTAGGAGTGTTCCTCGTTGTACATATGTGTGATGTTGTGTATGGATTACACCCGCCACCCTGGTTACAGAAAGGCAGGGAAATGGTAATGCTGGGTGCTCCTAGGTGAAATATTTGAAAAACTATAAGCAGTAGAGACGTGTTCATGTGGACCTAGATAATATTCTAAACAGATGATTGGTACAGTATATAACATTGTGTAAATAAATACAATCTTGGTTTGTTCATCGTACCAGTGAAGTTTGCTTGTTTGCAGCCGTGAAGTTTGCTTGTTTGCAGCCGAAATCCAGTCTCAGAACATCTTCGGTCGTTTAAATGGTTCGTTTTCTCGCTCATGTCCTCTGTCCAGTCACTGAAATGCTGGGCTCCAGGGCAGGCACCGCACTTGGTTGCGACGCACGCCGTGAGCGTTTTCGCCGTCCGCGTGCTTGGGATTTGAGATATTTTTGCCGTGGCGGATAAAACACCAGCGAGCCCGCGCCTCGCGTACCTCTCGCCGCTCACTGCGTCGCGTCGCCATGGCCCTCCCCCTCGCCCGCCTCCTCCTCCCCGCGCTCCCCGCCAGCCAGCCGCAGTCACCGCCGCGCTTGAGCTTCTCCCGGCGCCGCCACGGCCAGGTCGCCTTCGTTGTCCACACCACCGCTTGCTCCCCGGGCAACCGCGCCGTCGCCTGCGCCGCTAGTGCCTCGGTGGCCCCGGCGCCGGCGGCGGAGGCGGAGGCGGGAGCGGGAGAGCCCGTGGGCCCGAGGACGCGGCTCGTCGCCCAGAACATCCCATGGGACTGCACGGCCGACGACATGCGCGCGCTCTTCGAGAAGCACGGCTCCGTCGTCGACGTCGAGGTAACCGTTTGCTTCCGTCCCTCCATTATCTGTTTGAAAAGGGAATGGATGCAATTTACGTGTTGTTTCTTCTTCTAAATTTTGAATTTGAGGGAGCATTGTGGGAGCATTCCCTGTTGAGTGTTGACCAACCACCTTCTCAATAGTGAACTAAATTACTGAAACAAAACACATTGTGTCCTAGTGCTGTAGTATAATTGAAATATAATCATACAAACGGCGGGTGCTATTTCTATTGCTGATGTAAAGTTTTGTAAACGGAAGGACTGCTGTAAAGCAGAAAATTCGTGTTTTATAGGGCAACAGGAGGATATTCAGAGCTGCCGTTGCAAACTCTGAAAAACGTTTTAGCGTGCTCTTTATTAACGTTTGTGCTAGTTCTTTTCTGTTAATCATATATAACTTCATATTTCATAGTCTCTTGCTCTCTTGTTCTGATCCTATCCACTTGTAGGCTTAGTAACGTCGTCCTGCTTTCTACAGCTGATAGAAACTGTGATGAGCTTTATGCAATTTCTACTGCTAATGGAACTGTGATCGAAGACTGAACTTAGCATCAAGGAATCTTTGTTTCAGTTCTAAATAGTAGGATTGTGTTGTTACATGTATTCATTTACGGTTCGCTGCACATGAACTTGCCACACCTTAATCATACTGCTGTCAGTTATACCATAAAAATTGCCTGAACTCACTTTGCTCTCATGCTGGAAACTGGCATTATGTAAAGTAGAGAAGGGGGGATAGACCGTGTTTAGATACCGTTATACCACTTGTCACAGTTACCTAGTAAGTAGTACTACAGCCCTACCCCAACCCCAACTTTCGGTGGTTATTGTCAACGCTCCTTGATCTTTTTGAAATGGGTTTTTATTGACTTATCCACTTATTTTTTACTGAAAAAGTATGTAGAAAGACGGCGGTGACACCATCAATGATTATTTTTCTTTGTTGATTTCCTAGCTTTCCATGTACAGTTCCAGTAAAAACAGAGGATTAGCATTTGTCACCATGGGTTCAGAAGAGGAGGCTCTTGAAGCTCTCAACAATCTTAATTCAACTGTAAGTTCGAGTATGTTACTGAGAGTATATTCACCCTCAGACTCACTCTGGTTACCTACATCCATATTCTTCCAATTGACTTATTTTTATGTAGATTTTAAATGAGAGAACCATTAAGGTGGACTTTGCAAGGCCTAGAAAGAAGCTGCGTAAGCAACCTGTTGCGGCATTTGATCCCACTACAAAGCATATTTTGTTTGTCGGAAATTTGACATGGAGAGTCAGATCCCTTCATCTTCGGGAATTATTTGCCTCAACCCCAGGCTTCCTAGCAGCTGAAGTTATCTTTCAGACCACCACTCCTAGGCGATCTGCTGGTTATGCATTTGTTTCTTTTTCCTCAAAAGAGGCTGCAGAGGCTGCCATAGCTACTTTCAACGGACAGGTAAATGTTGTTGAATGCACCATGTACAAGTATATAAAATCTACTGCACACTAGTCATTGATAGTGATCTCAAAAAAAAAAGTCATTGATAGTTGTAACCTATGATCCTTGTTGCAGAAATTGATGGGGCGGCCCATTAATGTGATGTTCAAAGATGATAGTAATGCTAAAAGGAATGAATTTTCTGTTCCAAAGGAGGAGCCGGAGGTTGAACCATCTGAGCAGAGTGATAGCTAAGAACAACGTTTCGAGAATCAAGAAGACGAGTGAAATGAATAGATCCATAGCTACACATATATTGCAGACCATGGTACTTCTTTTCAGTAAAGTTATATCTTCCTCTTTTTATATCTTTATTCCATGTACATACGTGTTTCCAAGATGGCAGACTGTATTCCTTTTGAAAATGAAACAGCGTCATCCCTATTGTTTGTTTCTTAGAACACTAAACACAGTTTTGTACAATCAAGTGCTAAAGCCTACTATACTTTATGCTGCTACTGGTAGTCCACCACCGATTAGTTTTTCATGACATAACTGAACAGAATCATGTAATAAGTTCAGTGCGCTGAAACTTCTGACTTTACTTTCTTTGCACCTGTTCAAGTGTTAGTGACACTATAGTTTTATACCTTCGCAGCGCAGAATGTTGTTACATTTGTATATTCGCGCAATGGTACAATGTCGTTATGACAGCATAATGGTTGTTTAAATATTGGTTTAGAGAAATCGTTATGGCTGTTGGTATGATTAAATGTAGAGGTGATTACGGCATCATTATCTGATACTATGATTGATTACACTTGATACCTCGTACGTATCATACTGACTTATTTGGCCAACGCTACATCGCTGGCAACTTTTTCTTGCAGGAATGTCAAATCGCCGTTCGGTTTTGCTCGTTCAACAAGTCATGAATTCAAACACTGCGGTTTGTAACCTATCCACTTGGTATCGGTAGCGTTCGTGGTCAGCAGTTCTGGGAGTACAAATATCTTGTATCGCTTGTCTTTGTCAACCATCCGTGTTATTAGTAGCTAAATTGCAGAGTAGAAACGAGCGTGAAGGAACTCATACGCAACCTGCTGACGGGCTTGACTGCAGTTTTGTTCGGACGGGATGTTTGTATTCGGTACCAATGTATGCTGATCTTTGGTGATACATGCCCTGTCTGGAAATGTTTATTTGTCAAGTCGCAGTACCTGCCGAACTTCTGTTTAGTGCAGACGCGATACAAACATGATTCCCTGTGACAATGACCCTCAACTACACTTCCAAACTGATCCAGATTCCAGGTGAAGTTCGTTCGGACCACTCTTGCGGTTGCTTGAGGTTGCATCAATTCTTGAAGCTTCCTCTGTGCTCTGATTAGTGAAATGCAGAAAGTTCAGCTTGAGCATGCCTTCAGAGCAATAATCGTTTGCATGATACTCACGCAGCAATATGAATGGTACTAGTATTTTAGTGTGTTTTGTTTCATGTCCACCCCTATGTTTTTTGAGTTGAGAACACATTTATCCTTCAGAATATGTGCTTATCGTAAGTGCGACGCTGACGCATTGGTTGTTTTAACGTGTCGATTAACGCAACGTTCGATGGACCAAGCGGTGGCATCGACGAACCCATGAATCAGCATGTACGAAGCGCGACTTGTGTGACAGTCGCGTGACTTTGAGAGGCCGCGCGTTGCCGCGATCGGCAAATGCTCCCCGCGACGTGCGAATCATCTGTCTGTCAACGCGCTCTGTCAATGCCGTCTCCGTAAAGCGCAGCAAAAATATGAACTCTGAAAAAAACGAAGAGAACACGACGCCGGCCAGGCCAGCGCGCTGCGTTGTCGCTGCGCCGGCGAATCGGCAGCGGTGACGTCCGGCGTTCGGCAGCGCGCGACACGCCACCGAGAAGCGAAGGCTCCGCTCCCTCCTCCCTCCTGGCCGAATCCCGCGTCGCCAAGCAAACGGGAGGGCAAGCAACAAGCAACCCCACACTGCCACACACCAGACCGGTTCCGCCGCCGCGCGCGCCCGCGGTTTCAGTTCGGTTTCTTCCTCGCGGAAGCCTCCCCGTTCCGTGCGGCGCGCTCCAAGCAACCGACCGCTCGCTCCTTCCCCTCGTCCCCTCTCACCAAACACCGCCCCCCTCACCAAACCCAACCCACAACCGCCGCCGTCCCCCCGCGCGCTTCGGTGGATGGAGGCTGCTGACCCCGCGGCGGACGAGAAGGGGAAGAAGGGCGCGGCCGGCGGCGGGGGCGGCGACGACGGCGGGCTGGAGTGGGAGCTGGAGCGGCAGTTCGCGTTCGAGCGGGTGATGCTGCTGATGGCCGAGGACGCGCCGGGCGCCGAGCCGCAGAAGCCGTCGAGGGGGAGGGGCCGCGGGCGGCGGCCCTTCGCCGCCGACCTGCTCCAGAACTGCGACCTGCCCCCTCCCGCCAAGCTCTTCGGCCCGGTCCCGACGCTGCAGAGGTAAGCCAGGCAACCGCGGGTCATCTTTGCGAGAAAATCTCGGGGAGGGACGCATTGCTCACCGCGCGCCGCGTTTTGCTGCGACGAATAGGTTGGAGAGCGCGGCGGGGGCGGACCAGAAGGCCGGCGGCGGCGACAACGAGAGCCTGCTGCGGGCGCTGCGGCTGTCGCAGTCGCGCGCGCGGGAGGCGGAGGAGAAGCTGGCCGCCGCGGGGGCCAGCAACGGGGACCTCGCGGCGCTGCTGGTGCGCGACTCGGTCGCGCTGTCGGCGCACCGGCGGTGGGTCATGATGCTGGAGGCCGAGAACTCCCTGCTCCGAGGCGGCGGCGCCCCCCGCGGCGCGGCGGAGCCGGACCCGGACGACGGCGAGGAGGAGGCCGCCGCGCGCCGCGGCGGCGGCGTGGCCGCGTGGTGGGTCGCGCTCGCGGTCTGCGTCGGCGTCGCCGGCGTCAGCCTCGCGCTTGGCAGGTTCCTCTGCTGATGAAACAACATCGTTGTCCGGATTTTGTAAAGCGAAAACTACGGATGGGGTGTCATCCATCGAATGCGCATCGCGACTGTTCAGTGTTCGTCCGGGGTAGTAGTAATTGTAGCACACATGTTCTTCGTAAATTTGACGCAGTTCGTTGAAATTTGCAAATGAACATTTGCATTCACTTGCTGTTGTTGTAAATATATACTAGAAGAAATTACATGTTGCAAACATATGGGGAGGCTGCAAGAATGGAACGGAGACTAGCTTGTGCAAACAGACTCTTTTTAGGGTTAGCGAGAAAACACAACATTGGACCTGAACCTGCCGTATCCATTTCTGCACGCTTTCATGGAAAAGAACAGAAAACTCTCATGTTCTCAAGTATCTACATCCGCGACCTCAGCTTTTGACATTTCGATTCCTGCCTTCAAGTACCCGCGATGCTGCCAGCTTATCTACAACTTTTGCTGGGTCGGTTTCAATAGGTTATCAGCTTATCTGGTCCTGGCACAGCCATTGATGTACATTGACTGCGACTCTTCTACGCTAATTGTACGGTACAGGGCAAGGTACAGACGCAATAGCGGTGTGGTTACCTCGATTCTTATCTGCAAAATACTCTTGTGGTTTTTAATCGGCGACGTCATCCAGAGAGAGTTTCAGAATAGATTGTTTTTAACATTAGCTTTATGTTTCTATGTAGTGAGCCCGAGCACGAGTTTCAGAATAGATTGCCTTAAGATCTCAACTGGAGCCTGTTTACCATCATTGTAATTTAAGCGGTATTGAAAAATAGTACCATCGGTATCAAATTTTTGTACCACTGAAGTGATATGTGCTGCCATCCAAGGACCGTAAGAAAACTCTTTTACAATTAAGTTGCCTTAAGATTACAAATGAAATCAAATGCCTAAATATAATAAGCCTTGCATTAGCGTTATGCTGTTTTTTCAACATGGGGCTATACCCCTTTTTTCAACATTAGCCTTGCATTAACGGAAACAGAGTTTACCATGTTGAAAAAACAGCAGAACGCTAATGCAAGGGATAAAGATCTAGAACAGAGATGCTGGATAAGTGGTAGCCTCAGAGAGTTCACACTCAACACAAGAATTACATAGAGTTTCCAAAAGTTTAGATAAACAGCTTTCGCCAACATTCAGACAGAGATCAGAAGCATCCTCCATCATCATTCCTCTTCTGGAGGCGGTTCAGCATCCTCCTCCTGGATGGAAGCATACTGAAGCATCAATTCAACACTGGAAAGCGGCCTGGTGCTGCATTGTTCTCGCTCGCATCCACCTCCACAACTGACTAGAGCAACACTCCGCGCCTCTGATCACGTCCTCCTTCGATAGTCGGGTGCACGAGGCCTGCCATCTATTATATATACAAAACGAAACCACCACGTTCGCTCTCAAAGTCTAGAAATTCCCAAGTTAATATGAGAAAATAAAGAGAGAAAATTACCCACCACTGCCATTATGAAAAAATTACTAATAAAAGCCCTCTATAACTATTTATAAAATAGCAAAATTCGGAATAATAAAAAATAGCCCAAGATACCCCTAAAACCTATTCATAAATTACCCACCATGCCATTATGAGTCAAAAAATTAGCTAAATTCGAAATAATAAAAAATAGCCAAAAAAATACCCCTCACACCTATTTTTAAATTACCCGCCATCCATTATGAGTCAAAAAATAGCTAAATTTGGAATAATAAAAAAAAAATACCCTTCACACCTATTTCTAAATTACCCATTATGCCATTATAAGTCCAAAATATAACTTAATTCTAAAAAGAGCTAAAAATATTCGTAATTCTTATTTCTTATTTACCCACTATACCATGAGCCCAAAATAGCTCAATTTTGGAATAATAAAATTATCCAAAATACAATTAATTTCTATTTCTAAATACACCGTTATAAAAATACACCGCCATATGTCTAGCTAGCATGGCACATTCTCTTACTTTTAGCATGCATGTTTTCTTCAAAAAATTTCTTTGTAGCACGACCCGTTCTTTTTACTACTATGACATATTTTAGTTGTTTAGCATGGCACTTTTGAACTGACCTGACTTCTAAAACAAAGCCAAATAGCTAAGACACAATCTAAAATAAATGATGACTCATCTCACATTCAATTGAGGGATGGTGAGAAATTTTTCGAATCTATTTCTACTATTTTATAAATATAGAGTATAAAATAAATAATAATAAACTATATTAGTTTTTTATATATATAAAATTTAAAATAGTATAGTAAGTCTAGCCGCGCAAATGCGCAGGCAGACGAATAAAGAAGCATTGTATGCAATCTCATTTGGTGCGCTCGAATTAAGTGATTAGCACTCTCCTGCTGGGTACAAAAGTCACATAAATTAGTAGTCCATTCCCATTTCCTTTCTTTCATGTGATCTCTGGCAAGGACAAAGTGTCCTTCTAGTAACCAAATGAAGATTTTGATCTTAAGGGGTATTTGGCCTTCCGGACGTGCTTGTTTTGCTGATTAGGAGTACCTCTCACTAACCATCTGTACAGGGATTTTACAGTGAAGGCGCCACTTTTGTGTAGTGTGCATCTAACACTATCAGCCAAATTTGTGAATTGATAACCCTCTATCTTTTCTCTGATGCTCTCCCATGGTTGTTGCTGCTGCTGCTGGGTTGGCATCCATCTTCTGAATGTCAGAGACTAGTCACAGTTTTTGCACTCATGCACCATAATTTGCTTATCATGACAAAGTTCAGACATAGGTCTAGAAAAGAGCCAACTGGGTTCCCAGAATAACTGCGAACACTGAATCTCTGACTTTCAGAAGATCATACCAGCAAGGAGAGTCATCATTTCAGTGTTTGACCTAAGGTATAGTAGAGAGTTGCCGAGGTACTTTTTTCTTACAATCTCTTGCCGAATGTCCTTCATTTTTCAAGTTTCCACCACCACTTGTGTTCTGCGAAACGAAACATCTCGACACTGAAAGGAGATAACTCTTGTTCTGCTGTTACCTATTCAAAATCGATCCGGCCAGCTAAATCACTTCTCTGTGCAAATTAAGGGTCTTTTTCTCCAGGAGGGTGAAGGATTGACTCGAATCAGCATTACACAGGCACATCTGTGCTCCCGACCAAATGGAACCTGGTTGTGGTTGTAAAGGGCCGCTGGGGTCGGTGGCACCTGCTTCCCTTCGCTCGCTCTCGACAAGCAATGCCATTGCCAGCTCCAAAAACAACTCGAATCTAGTAGTAGATATGAGGCTCAACTTTGTAGAGGACAATCCATATATTATGGTCGCCTGATTCGAGAATAGCAATTGTGCTAAGGTCCCGTTCGGTTCACCCTCTAAAACACCCTCTAAAGTTTATACCCCTCTAAAGTAAAAAGAATCTTACTATTTAAGGGTACTAAATAAAATTTAATTACAAAACCTTTCTGCAGACGGGCGTTATTTTTCGAGACGAATCTAACGAGCCTAATTAATCAATGTTTTGACACAGTGATGCTACAGTAACCATCGTCTAATCGCCGCTTAATTACCCTCATTACGTTCGTCTCGCGAAATAGATAGGGGGTCCTGGACTTAGTTTTGTAATTTGACTTTGTTTAGTACACATAAATCGTGCCGGCATCTTTGATGTGACTGCTACAGCACCCTCTAAAGTGATCCAAACGCACCCTAAGTCCGTGGTTGCGCAAAGGTCAAAATTGGGCGGAAATTGATCGCACCTGTTTGAAAATTTTGCTGCGTTAGCCCGTTCGCTCTCAGCCAACTTCTGATGGTTTGAGAGCGTGACAGTCATATCATGGTTCATGGGGGACAGGGCATGTCCTTCTCGGTCGGATGGCATTCAGGAGATGACCGCGGCGTGTCTTCAACAAAAAGTACCGGCTAAACATTCATTTTTTGTCTTCTTCACCAACAACTTCGATTCGTTTAGATCATGAGAATATAAACAAATTGAAGTGAGGATTTGTTTTCAATTTTCGAAGAGCGAGTTGAAGCAAGGATATTAATTCTTGCCTTACTAGCTAGTACGCGCTTCACTGACTTCTCGATTACCCCACAGACCCCAGGAATCAGGGGCGGCTAAGAAGAGCTTAAACCGAAGCAAGCTTATCAGCTTATTGCCATGCACCATCACCATGGAGAAAATTATGTATCTTCAACTGTACTGTACACAACCATCGAGGAATAAAAAAATAAAATTATCCTATAAATTGTTCTTTTTGAGAAATATTCTTCGTTCCAGTTATGATATGATCCTGAAATAATTCAGCTCCTGATTGAGGGGACTCAACAGGTGAAACCTACCCTGCTCAACTGCACACAGCAGATGGCAAAGTTATCCGCACGCCCGCCCACCGCCTATGATGTAGCCAAGACGGCGTCGTCTTCTTCCTTTCGGTCAATGCATTAGGTGAACAGAAAAGTTCTTCGTTCATGGGTACCAGAGGCACTAGCAAAGCTTGCAGCGAAATGAACAAAAGTTAGGTCAATGCATGCGTCCTTTTGCACAACGCTGCAGGCCACCTGGGCGGTATGAACTCAGTAATCACTTATAGGACCACGTTGTACCGCAGCAAAACAAATCTTTCTTGGAGTTAAATTTAAAAAAAGATAAAGCTTTCTTCGAATTGGGTAAAATTGCCTCTTGCAGTCCTAGCCTTTTGACGAACGATGCATCAGCTTTCCACTGCTTCCTCGGTTCTTCTTGGACAGAGACTGCCGGCTGCCACGGCGCCACTACTGCAGCTAAACAATCCGTTAAATAGTGCCTTTAAGCTTTGGCATCAGTTCCCCTAACCACTCCTCCTCGCTCTGCCACTCTTTAATCCATCTCTATGCTGCTTGTTCTGTGACAAATGATGGATGGTCTAGCCAGCCGTCTAGAAAAAATGGGCCATGAAGTATGATTAGAAAACAGAGCTGGTGTGTAAGCGATGCCGTTGAAAACCTATCTCGATGTAAAAGGCTGCCGGAATTGCGTGGATATATGGCCATGCTGGCATGCTGTTCGATAACGATCATTGACGACGACCCACCTACCATGCTTAATTGGATTTTCATACGGAAAAGAAAACGGATGCGTGTGAGCTAGATAGCGACCGAATCCTGAAAACGCCGCTTGCTCCGTTTTGCTCATGCGAGCTAGCAAGGAATTCCGAATGGCGGCATTTCAGCGTTCAGTTTAACGTTCAAAAGCACAGGGATTTTTTTTTAGGGGAGAAACATTCCTTTCCGTTCTCTTTACGCGCGCGCATACATACATAAAACACAATGATAAAAGCGTGGGTTAAAGAAATTAAAATACTCGCATGAAGCACAGCACAGGAAATGATTGAATGAAAAGTACTAGAGTAGTTATAATGTTCAACGCGAACGATTTGGCTGAAGGAGAACGAGAAATTCAACTCAGGAACGGAAATGGGAGCGAAGGAACAAAAACTTGGACCAACCAACCAACTCCCAGTTATCCTGCAGCCGCCGCGTATTCCACCATGACAGCCATCAGATTTATTTAGCTCTATAAAAAGGACCCTCCAACCTCCGCAGTCCATCGTGCAAACTGCAAACCCCACACTTTGCGAGACATTCGCTCTCTGGTTTCTCTCGAGGTTGTTGCTATGGCGTCCCGCTCCGCTCTGATCGCTCTGCTCGTCGCCGTGAGCTGCGCCGCCGCGGCCTCGGCGATGACGTACAACGTCGGTGACAACCAGGGGTGGACGACCAACTTCGACTACTCCGGCTGGACCAGTGGCAAGAACTTCGTGGTCGGAGACAAGCTTGGTGAGTTTTCTGGCCTTGGTGTGTTACCTACGTATTCAGTCTCCTGCTTGTAAGCTTGTTGTTGCACACTTCTCGTCACGGTTCTTTTTTTTTTTCATTTATAAAAGTATTGATCATCCATAGCAAAGTTTCACCACTATTACGAGCTGATCACGTTCTACACATGGCTGATCGTTATTTGTTTTTCTTCATTTCTGCAGTGTTCAACTACGCCAGCGGAACGCACACCGTGACCGAGGTCAGCAAGAACGACTACGACTCCTGCTCCTCCAGCAACTCCATCAGCAACGACAACAACGGCCCGACCACCGTCACCCTCACCAGCGCCGGCACCCACTACTTCATCTGCGGCGTCCCCGGCCACTGCTCCGGCGGCATGAAGCTCGCCGTCACCGTCGGCTCCGGCTCCGGCGGTTCAACCCCCGCCGCCCCCGGCGCGCCCAACTCCCCGTCCACCCCGAGCGCCACACCGAGCGCCGCGTCCGCGCGCATGCAGGCCGCCGGCCCCGCCCTCGCCGCGGCAGCCGGCGTCCTCGTCAAGCTCGCCCTGTTCTGATCGCCTGCGGCGGTGCTGCCATGATCGTGGCCAGTGTAGAGGCAGTGCAGGATTCTTGAGCGTGTTTGTCATTCTGACGGCCGGCATGTATGTACCTACGTACGTTTCAGTTCCACAGTAGAGTGGTTGGTTTCGTGATGTATGATTGATGCTTTTGCTGTTTCGCGTGTTCGACTTTGCCAGTGTAGTGGTTGCTTCTCATGACCCATTTTCCCTTCCATGTGTATTTTTTTTCTACTACTTTTCTGTTATATAATCATCTCTGAATTATCAGATCAGTGCTCAAAAGTCTTATTGCCGCCTCTGGACTAGCTGTGCTTCTTCCGCTAGAGCTATAATAAGAAAAAGGTACACTTGGGACTTGGCTACGAAGCTCATTGACCTATGGGGCATGGATCCTCAAAAGTACAAGGAAAAAAAAAATCTATGTTCATTGAAGCATCTAATTCAACAATATTGGCGACTTCTTTGTCCCTCACCCAACCAAACAAGAATCTGTTTCCACCTTCTACTGGTACTTTTGTTCAGTCAAATCAGCGAGCGATTTCCCCATTGGATGCTTTTGAATTCTTTGAAGCCAACTTCTTGAAATGTTAGCTTCTAAGAAGAACGTAAAAGATGAAACTGGTTACTTCGAGAGAGAGAAAAAAAGATGAAACTGGGGCTTGGCCAGAAATCCAATATTTGTAACAGACTAGACACTACCAATGCTTTACCTTAAGAAATATATAAATCATGCTGAGCAACGCATTAGGTATTGGTGTACATGGCTACATGGCTTGAGGTGAGAGTGATTTGGGCGGTTGGGTTAGGTAACAAGGACGATGTGACTAAACTGGAGGAAACAAAGATGGAACAATCCGTGGAAAAAACAGTGTCGGACGAAAAGAGATTTGGTTTGATGTTATATGTCGTTACAAGTTCCCAAAGTGTTCCAACTTCCAAACATGTACAATGAAACATCTTTATAAAAGCAACGACGAAAAGCACGGAAGAGCCCCCTGTTGTGCGCGAGTGAAAAACGTGAAGATTACAAAAGCAAGTGGAAGAAGTCAGCAGCAAGTGAGCCTCGCACAGGTAGTGACTTCAGCGGCGATGCCTTACATTCATATGCTCTCTTATGGTTCAGAACATGTTTTGAATTTGTCTTTCCTTTTTGAAGTCCCTAACGTCCAGTAGAAAAATCGCTCACTACCTACGCCAACTTTTGAACTTTGGAATCGAATCCTGCATCCTTGACTAATAAGAGCGTTTTAGGAGGGATGACGACAATACGTCAATACATGGAGCAAAGCATGGAGGGTGAATGATTATTCAAGATTCGTCGCATCCCTGGTAGTAGTTGGGGATTTGGAGGGGAAGCAGGAATGCACTTTCGGAGTGATGTGTGGCTTTCTCAAGTCCCTCGATGAAAAGGATGGGCCAACGGCGCACCAAGTTGAGTTTGCCTAGGTTGGTTAATTTAAGCCATCGAACTAAACTTAAGTGAGCTCCCGCGTCCTGTTACTTAGGGACTGTTAGACAATGATGTAATAGTTTTATCTCCTTTGCTAACAGGGGCATCCATAATCGTGGAGACAATTGGACGTAAGCTGATGTAGCCATATATTTCGAGATCCTTTTGGACCTTCTCCTGTCGTGACGCCTCCGGTTGGTTGCGGATATGTCCTCAATGCGGAGCTTGGTACGTGCAGCGACTGACCATGTCAAAGCTCCACATCTACGGCGTGTCCCAATCCTACCTAATTCGAGCACCATACTTCCATTCTCCTTGTTTTTTCCTCCCTCCCTCTGAGACAGTTACTTGCATTGTCCGGGTATAAACCAGCTAAGGTTCGGGCCTCATTTGAATGGGCCAAGTCATGGATCGTCAGTTCGCAACTCTGGCCAATGCATGTGGATTGAACCGAGATTCAGCCCGGCCTTGTGAAGTTTGATCCTCAGAGCAGGGGCAGGATGGGCAATGGCCCATGAGTCTCCTCTGGCCCAACCTCAATAACATTTCGTTGCGCTTGGGCCACACGCGCACGCCGCCCGCAGTTATGGAGCGACACGAGGGCATCTCATCATTCTCTTCCTCACTTGAAAGTAACCGTTCGTGTCAAAAATGAAAAAGTTAACCGTGCGACTTCACGGCGAATCCGATGACCGCGGAGCAAATCGAAAGCATTTCATCGCCAAAATCAATGTACTCTGTAATCCCAAACCATTAAATTCATCATAACCCCCCAATTAAACCGCATGGAAATGATCGCACAATCAGAGACCACTCGCCGTGGCTTTCCGGTCGCCAGATTAACCGTCCCTCTCGCCATCGGCCCACTAGTCCAACGTTTCTCTTGCGCGCCACGGCGCCGCGCACCGAGGCCGCCGTCGCCGTCAGGTCAGGGCGTCGCTGTCCCGCATGGAAGCGCCGTGCAGGGTGCAGGCAGCCACGCGCCCTCGCCCCGCCGCACGGACACAACCTACCCCCACCACCGCCACCCCTCTCGCTTGCTTTCCACTACCGTCCAACATTCCAGATGCTTCTCCACGCTCCCTCTCCACAGCTTTCCCATGGTGCCCCCCAGCTGGCCCCCAAAGTCACCGAAAATCCATCACTCTCACTCGCACGTCAAAAGAGATGAAAAAAATTGTCCAGATCTGGAGAGATCGGGCTCCAGATCTGCACGAAAAAGCACGGATCACGCCAGAGAAATAAGCTGGAGTAAATATCATCATGATCGTGGTAGCACAAGTGATGTGATGTAAGTAGAAAGAATTCGCTACATAAGAACAAACGGGGCATTATACAATGGCAAGCCACAGCAACTGTCTCAACAATCTCTATCTCTCTCGGTCTCTCCCTCACACACAGAAGCTAAGATCAGATCTGACGAGCCCTACACTAAAACCGAATGGAATGAGCAAACCCAAAAGCGAGATGAACAATAAATAGGCGGCGGTGACATCGAGCGGAGGCCACGTCGCGTCGGACCAGAGCGGAGCAGATCTCAGTAGAAAACCGCCGCAGCCGCCACCGCGGCGGCGGCGGCCCACGCGGCGGCGGGGGCGACGTCGGACGCAGCGCTGGGCGGCGGAGGGGAGACCGGGGCCTCGGCCGGCGGGTTGGCGATCGAGCCCGGAGCCGGCGCCGGCGGCGACTGCGGTATCTCCGACGGTGCTGGGGCAGCGGCGTTGGGCGCCGGAACGGGGGCCGCCGGCGCGGGCGCGGAGGCCGTGGGAGGCGTCGCCGGAGCCTTCGCCGGCGGAGGCACCGGGGCGCGCGCTGGAGGCGGGGGCGGGGGCGGCGGCGGGGTCACCGGGGGCTGCGCACGTGGCGCCGGCGTCGGGGCCTGCGCCGCGGCGACGGCGAAGAGGAGGGCCATGGCCACGGCCACGAGGTGGAGGCGCGCCATGGTCGGCGGTTGGCGGCGGCTAGGGTTTTGGTTTCAGGGTGGTGGGGGTTCGCAAATGGGGGAGAGGCGCTGCTTGGAAGTGTGCGAAGGGGAGTATAAAAAGAGTGGGGGACGCGGCAGGAAGAAATGGAGGTTTTTGAGTTTCGCAATGGCGGTTAACGATTAATCGACGTTATCGCGAATGTCGGTGGAGCGTTGGACGACTCTCGCCGTCCGATCAGAATCTACGGCCCCACCAAGAGGTTCCTTTTGTTCCCGAGTATTTTTCGGGTCAAATGTTAAATGCCAAGGGATAAATGGTTCTTTTTTTTTTTGGCAGAGATAAATATAGGCTCCTAAAGTCAAAAGTGATAAGGCGACTGTAAGCTGGCTTCAAGTAACCTAAACTCTAGTTGCTGCTTATATACAACGAGCTTTGTTTGATGGCTCTGATTGGGCCATGCAGGGCTGTGTGGTCACTTGTTATTTAGATTTCTGAACTATATCAATGGTATTCTGAATAAATATTTTAAATAAGACGAATGGTCAAACGTTATGTCTAAAAGTCAACAAAGCTTTTCGCTTTTCATCACAAAAAAAAATAAAGTCAACAAAGCTTTATTTAGGGATGAAGGGAGTACCAGTAGTTTGAATTTCAATAGAAGAAAACTTGGTTACTCGCAAAAAAATAAAGGAAGAAAACTTGGTAACTACGTATGTATAAGTTGTCACTGAGCTGAAGGGTGTGTTTATACTTTATACGGGAATCCAGTGAAATTCCTTAAGTCACTGAAGTAAACCTCCCTGGAGTCGGTGATGGCGGTTGAGTATTTTTAGTCTGCTCTGCCATTCGCATTCAAAATAATATTTTCATCTATCGCTGTTATTAGATTTCAAAATGGCTGGTAGCTTGGTATGTTCTTTTTTTTTTTTTTTTGCGAGGTGGTATGTTCTTGACTTTGTGCATCATCTTTTGTATGTTTGCGACTGAAATCGTGCACACATGCAGCTGGCGTTTAGCTGCCGATCGACCCGCCGCAAATGGAGAATACAGATAACTTGTCAAGAATAAGCGTAATATACTATTTATACAATGCAGAAGTCATCCAAGATTAGCTTTACGAAAAGAAATGCCGAGGGAATTATTGGTTTGGTGAAACCAATTAATGAACCCCAGCTTCTGCTCGTTATTGATTCGTGTCAGGGTGGATATTGATTCCGTGATTCGTAAGGAAATTTAGCACGGAATCATGTGATCTTGTAGTATAAGCCTTTTATAACTGTTGCAACACTGCGAGAAGGGATTAGGGGCGTCAGCTACGAGGATAGTCAAAAGTGGAGTAGTGGACATCGACTGGGACGAAAGTGCAGGATACGTTTGTGCACCTGATTCAGAGGCGTGTTCACAGGGTAATTGGACGAAATTGTCAAACACATACGTGTCAAAGCATACGAAGATCCAACGCCTCGAGTGGCGATTGCTAAGTCATATCAAGTCGAGGATAGGCTGGATCTCATATCAAGTCGAGGATAGGCTGGATCTCCACATCCTTTCCTTTCTGGAGTTGCTTGTGCTTTCTACAGAACGGCGCAGCTGCTTCTACTGATAAAACTGCACAGTTCTCGTGCTTTCGCTTCTGATGAACCAAAATCAGATGGCAACAGAATGTTGGTGACATTGTTTGGAAAGAAAAAGGGGATGTTGGGGAACTTACAAGTAGATAAATTCAACTATTCACAATGTCCTAGGATCATTAGAAGATGCCTATAAACTAAACACTTGAGCACTTTGATCTGTGACGAAGGCTTAAACCCTTTAGCAATTGACCTCAAGTCAACATAATTTGGCTTCAGTTTACAGAACTAGGGGGGAATTGCCACTGTTGACTCCTAAAAGAAGAGGTTACAGGTGCGCAGTTTTTGGCAAAGGGCGGAAGAAAAGGACTGCTAAGGAAGAAATATGGGGTACATGAGAACAGGACGTCCTCAACATATCAGCTAGATATACGAAACTACCAAAACCTCTATATCCCTACACAGACGGTAGCCTACAAGAACTTGGCTATTCATCCTCTATGTTGGATGGGCACACCCCATGTATACTGTTGAATACAATCTACAGAAGTGCAAATTCTGGAAGCATCTTCCTTCAACTTCATGGTGCCATGCTCGGTTATCTGCGTGTAACCTTGCAATTCCATCTCCAGCATTGGAAGAATCTTGTAAATGAGATAAATCCTTCCATGTCTTGGTCCACAACACTACAAGAAGATATAAATTCTTCAGATGAGCATAATAAAACAATCTGAAGCCAAAATCCTACCCCCTAAAAAAGAACAAGTAGGGAGGTGCCTAATTGGACATCTCCAGTTTTGAATTTTCCCAGGCCAGTCCAGCTACTGCGGTAGTTGTGTTCAAAATATATATGGTTGAAAAGTTCCGGATCAGGCGCATGACATGCAGAGAACAGGAAAATGGAAATGCAGAAACTATCCAAGGAAAGAATTTGTTACTTACACTTTACAGGATAGACCATCAGAAATAAATTACTGGTCAGATAATTTCACTTGGTCGTTTCTCAAACCAATTGCCTCTAACAAATCTTCACTTTTGCCTTCAGCAACTTCCATTTCCTTTATCTTTTCAAGCTGCCTGAGGAGGTCTAACCTGTCTGGGGCATACGTGGATGGGATCTACAGTGACAAATGCAGAAAAAATTAACAATTTGCAACGGTGGAGGAAACAATGAGGCATCATAGACCACTGACCATCGAAGGTACATATCTCTGGATAAATGCCAAAATAGCAGCATGCCCAACAGCAGTAACCTGGCAACCAAAACAAAGGTTTACAATAATCTATGGATGAATATATTTACATTTGATACTACATTTAGAAGTTAGAAATATGACTGGTGTCGCTCTTGGAACACAGAAGAAAATACTTTGTCATGGCAATTCGGACACCAGATAATATTAGGTTGGCCATGGTCAATGCAGATGAGATAAATAGTTAGCAGGATTGCAACATCCAATTGAAAACAGTTATGTGGACATATCCCTACGAAGAATTCATTTGTTCAAGAGAAAAAAAATCAAAAGTAAAAGAAAGACTCACTGGAAGGAGCATGAGTATTCCTATAGGAACAACTGATGCCAAATCCGTCAGGGTTCTTTGAAGAGCCTGTTTTTCCTTCTGAGTTAGCTCATCCCCAATAAGAGCTCTTTTTAGCAAACCCATAGCTGCTCCTGTATCAATTGCTAATAGTTGTGTGCCTTGCACCACGGTCTGCGCAGGAGGGAAAAAGAAAGTGGAGTTTTTAAATAACAAAATAACTGGCGCGAACTGTATTGTAATGAGCACCAGTTGGTGGCAAAGAAACATTTTAGAAACCAATTCGATTATTTGAGTCTTCCACTAAAATTGTAACAATCATACCAAGAATGCCTTCAGGAAACATTAGCATGACATGACAGAACAAGAAAAGCTGATTAAGCTGTAGAAATGAACGGTTTCAAAACTGTGATAACAAACATAAAATATGTAACATGTTTTTATCACTTCTATGAGACCAGGTGCATTCAAATGCGTCATACCGTCGTAGTCTCCTTGACCTTCTCCACTGACTTGGTAATAACATTTTCCTTCTTGCTACCCGTACTGGGAGATGCTGACAACGCTGGTGATGCAGTTGCTTCATCTGGGACATCGTTCACCTGGAGAAAAGTAAAAGAGAATTTGTTCAAATTGACAAAACATTATAGTTAAAACCATAGTTAGAATATGCAACATCTCAGAATAGAAAGGATAGAAATTGATTTAAAAACATTTACAGTTTACTGTTGATTTCTAGTTCCAAGTGTTAGATTAAAACCTTAAACTCATTAGTTATTTAAGACCTCTCAGGAAAACATACCTCCTCCTTTTGAGCATCATTTGCACTCTTCTGAACTCTCTTTTCTAACTCAATTAGCACACGTCTTAACTGTTCAAAGCGGACAATGTCATTTGACTCCATGTCATTCTTCTCCACATTGGTCACAGGACCCTTCAGAAAAGAGAGTGAGAACTGCATTAGATTAGGAACAAGATGCAACAAGTATCTTTTGAGATAAAATTACTCCTTCGGTTCTCAAATAGACTCATTTAAGAATGCACGCAGCCAAACTTTAGAAACTTTGATCACTAGATACACAAAAGTATCAAGATTTGTCACATAAAAATTATATTAGTAGTTTTACATTTTGCAATAAATTTAAATAACAATAACAGTCAAGGACATATTGGAGACCTTCCAATATCAAATTGACTAGTAAAGAACACAAGGAATAGATGTTATCTACTGAAGACCAGATTGTTTATGAACCAACTAGAACCAGAGTGTCGACTTAGTTTTGCTGCCTGTAAACTAAATAATATGAATTTTGTAATTCCCTTTACTGCTAAATGTGACAGCTCAACACTTCAAGCAATATCTGATGAACTATCACGTCTGAAGCCATTCATAGAAATTACATTTCTCCTCTGCGGTAGGCTGGTAGCTATTCTGAATCCACTCATTTCTTGATTTCATTTTTTTGTTTGTTGTTATTTAAAATAAACTGATAAAATAGTTTATAAATTCATACATCTTGATCTGTGGATCGAAGTGCTGGCTCGACTTTCCTTCCAGAAGCCCTACCAACGAAGTCCCAAAATGGACGGCGCTTATTATCCACCCTGACAAGAGAAATAACAACAGACATGGCCAGGTTTATTGCACCACCTGAAGGCATAGAAGCTACCACAACCATATTGGAATTAGTTTACAAAAGAATGTCACCTGTTTGCTGATTTTAACGGTGCTGAAGTCTCACTAGACCTGCTATCTGTCTTTCCACGTCCTTCTTCTGAATCAGATGATAATGGCCCATTAATAGCATCAGCCTAGTCAGCCATAAAAAGATTTTAGTAAAGTTTTCACGATTGTAAACAAATAGTTGTACGGACCTGCAGTCTAGTTCAAAGTCTGGGGTCAAGTGGCTTAACTGGCACGTTGTATGCATCGTCAATTACATTGGACCTACTCCCTCCGTTTCACTTTAAGCGTCGTTTTAGACTTGGGCACAAGAATTAAGAAGAGATGAAAAGGTAGAGAGCACGCATAAAACAATGAAGAGTGAAAGAGGAGAGAGATTGCTGCATTGGGAAGAGAGAATGGCACCAAATGTGTGTGTGTGTGTGGGGGGGGGGGGGGGGGGGGGGGGGGGGGGGGGGGGGGGGGTGGCAATGAACCCTAGAATGACACTTAACTGAAACAGAGGGAGTAGGTCGCAAGAGCACAGAACAGTATTGAGCCAGATAAATAAGAGTGCACTATTCAAAGTATACTGATTCAAATGGAATAATTGATAATACAAATTTTAAAATGTTGAGCTTAGCCTATGCTACTTTTGTAATATACAGTAACCTTAATATTGATTCCATTCCGTTGCTTAGGCAGAAATAAAACTAATGAGTCAAACTAAATGACATTGGCAAAGTGTAGACTGCCATTCTGACAAATGCTAGTGCCACATGGGAATATAAACTGCATCATTCTCCTTGTATGAAATCAACTGGTGCGGTGATGTCCGCTAGAACATTAGTAGGGTAAAATTTGTCAGAGGGAGGTCAGATGGTGACAGCTTGAAGTAGAATATGCTAGGTGAATTGTTCAAGTGTGGGCATGTACTGGATTGCACGTGGCAGGTGGAGTACATTGGAGAAGCATAAAAGAAAATTTTCTGGTAAAGGTGACTTATCTTGAAAATGTAATGTGGTCACATACTCTTGATGCACACCCTTCTTAGTTCTTAGAAGTAAAAAACATGACAACAGATATGTATCAAAATAAACGTATGCAGAATAAAAATAGCCAGCAATGCTAACCTCCAGATATTCTGCCTTTGCTCGAAAGGATGCTTCAAGAAACTCGGCTTCTTTTTTCAGTCTTCTGATCATTTCAAGATCAGAGCATGCAGCTTTTAGGTCCTCCTTCCCAGAGTTGGAACTGGAAACGTGCAATTCTTGAAGCAAATTTTCTAATTTAACCAAAGCTTCTTCAACACTTTCAAGTGACTGCGATAATTTGTACATAACTTTATCAATATTTAAACAACAATGATGGCATTTATTCAATACTAATTATCATTGCAAAGATGAAATAAACAGAGCACACACATAGCTGGGAGATTAGGATAATGTATGCTTTTTTGGCAAGTCTCACATAAGAAAAAGAAAAATGTCCTAATATAACAGCTGATAAAAGTGAAATAATAAATTCAGCAAGGTATAGTGTGTTAAATAGACACTTAAAAGGAGAAGCTGCAAGTCTAAAATGGATGCAATACCCAAGAGATGTGCATCCAATACATCTGTAATCTATTTCTCCAGTAGATCCTAGAATACATGAAGGTAATGTACAAAAATCTGGGATCTGTACAGTTTTTTGTATGTTTTCTCTTTTTATTTTTATATAATAAAAGTTAACAAGGGGCTTCCCAGCTGTATATTCTTGAAAAAAAATCCTACCACAACCATCTCTAACACCTCACCTGTCAGATCAACAAATTCTTAGGTGTTGTTCTCTCCAAAATAGAGGTGGAGGGCAGAGAACAAGGAGAGGGCCAGTGGGTCATCTCTCAGATAAGAAACCATCTCTTAAAGATATGCGGGTCGCATAGAGGTAACTTAAGTGACAGCTACAAGCCTAAAAGATCTCTTAAATCATCGTAAGCTAACGAAGGCTAACAACTAAGAGATGGGACCGCCATATGCCCTTAAGAGGCAAACATTATTGTCGATGCACTAATGGAAGTTATGTTTTGCATGAGTATTGAGTACACAGATTTCATTATCTGAACAGCATTGCCTTGTATCATGGAAATGAGTATTGCCTATTCAATATGGGCGGCTGGGAATTCATAACTTGGAAACTCTTGGTTGTGCTTTGAGAATAAGGTGGCTCTGGCTGGATAAAACAGAGGATGAACACCCCTGGTCCTGACTTCAAATCCCCATACCAAGCAGTCAATCAGTTCTCTGGCTCCTAATCTTTTCCAAGCTATCTCCCAGCGTATGGTTGGTTGAAGGACTGTTGCTCAAGGTTTGTACAACAGGACATGGGTGTCTGATATTACAGGAACTTTGACGGTGCAAATTATAATTGAATATCTGCAAATATGGGACCTTGGACAATTTTGTGTTGCAGCAAGATGTGCCGGATGTGCATAATTGGAGGCTGTCCAACACAGGGGTTTATTCTAGCAAATCTGCTTATGAAGCTTTCTTTGTTGGTACTATAAGATTTGGGCCGTGGAGGAGCATTTGGAAAACATGGGCGCCAATGAAGTGTAAGTTTTTCATATGGTTGGCAGTACTTAATAGGTGTTAGACTGCTGATCGCTTGGCTAAGCGAATCTCCCCCATCTGGCTGCTTGCCTTCTCTGTGATCAGGATCAGGAGACAATATAACATATCCTTATATCTTGTGTGTTTGCTAGAGAGGTTTGGCATACAGTTCTACTTCTACACAAGATTGGGCTTGGAGCTGTGGCACCTTCACCAAGTGTAACTCGTTTTTCGAGCTGATGGTGTACTGCTGTCAAACAGGTTCCCAAGCAAATGAAGAAGAGATTCAGCTCGCTGATCATCTTGGTGGCTTGGGAATTCAGGAAGCATCGTTGTAGCTGTGTATTTGAAGGAATTTGTCCTTCGGTTTCTCTGTGGTGTATGGCTGGTGCCCGGGAGTTGCATAGCCTGCTGAATTGCTGATTAGGTCGGCAAACATAGGCACTTAAGCAGCCTGGTTTGTGTAGGTCGTTTATTTTATAAAGCGTGGCGTGCATGTTCAGTGTTTTGTGTTTTCCTTTTTGTAATTTTTGGGTGCTCTTTCATCTGTGTACTTTTGTTTCTACTATGAATGAAATGCAACTCTCCTGCGTTGTTCGAGAAAAAATAACAGGAGTGTCTTATAATACATTTAAAGGTTGGGCTTCTAAGTATGAACACATTATTGCCATTGCTAACCTGGAGCATACACGTGTCATAAACACATTAAGAATTTGTCAATAGCGAATAACATACTTCTATTAGCATTTAAAAGTGCATTATACAGCACATACCTTGTCAAAGGAAGCTAACTCTGTCCCAGCAATTGATTGTTCTTCAGATTCTGGCATGCCTCTGCCTTTTGACTTATTGTTTCTACATCATATTAGCAAAATAAATAATATTGACACAAATGATAAATAAACAAATAATACATCAATGAATTGACAGAGGACACAAAATTGGAGCTCCTGCTTACTTCGCTATGTCAAGCTCCTTCATGCAGTCACTCAGCATGGCATGTCTACAAAGTTTATTGATATACATTGGAGAAACTGTTTAGTATTTAAACAACCATATCTGAAGTGATAGAAAGATGGTGATCACCATGCTTGAAAGTTAACATACCCCTTGGACAGGAACCTTGCTGCCTTCACGTTTGATGGGTTCTCAAGCCAAGAGCTATACTTGATAAAACTAGTCATCCAATAAGAGCACACATTTAGCACTCTTGATATTACTTCTTCCCTAGGCATTTCTTCTCTATCTTCAGCATCAGTAGCCGCAGTTGACATATCACCGTTATAAAATGGAAGCCACTCAAGCTCTTCACAGACTACCTGAAGGTGAGAAAGGCATATGCAGTTATGCCCACTTACAAAAGGCTGAGTACCATTAGGAACTTAGTGCAATGCTTCGTACTAACCTCCACATATAATTGATATGAACTAATCGAGGACAACTGTGGATAATACAACACACTGCCGCCAATAAGATACCTGGATAATTGAAAGCTTGTTAAGCTGAATGCTATGGAAAATAAGCAGGTACATTAAACTTTATTAATGAAACAATATTTTGATGAGAAAAATAAAAAATCACATCAATTATACCTTACAATACCATTAAGTGCATCATCAAAATCAGTAAGACGTTTGGATGACAAATACCCTTGCGTGCTTCTGCCTAAAGCAATGAAAAACCCAAATATTGCAAGATCCTTTTCCAGCACCTACAGTAAGGAATAAAGAATTATATTGGATTGGAGCCGTGTAATAGGTCATATATGACCATATAAAAATATCTTTTTGAGTTTCAACCTCAATACTTTCACTTGTTGTCAGTCTTGACCATATCTTTTCACGATCAAGAGCACGTAGCAATTGCTTCTGAACCAGATCAATCCAAAACGATATCTCAACTCCATTATCGTTAGTAAGTTTAGGAAGAGCAGCACGGGGACCAAAGTTATGCAGGAATTCTCTTTGGAGACCAATCTCTTTTGTCAAGCTATATGCTTTACTCAGAGGGACAAACTCAACAAGCATATCCATGACGCGGCCAATAATATCAGGGACCATTGAGGAGAATTGCTGGCAAGAAACTTTTGCAGATCCAAGCTTCGTTATAGCAGCAAGACAGATCAAACCTAGCATAAGTAGAGCAAGGTCACTTTCGCTAGTGTTTACAGACTCGCCTTCAGAGCATCTGATAGAAAACAAAAGAAAAACTTCCATGAGTCTTATTTTGTTATTGATCATGAGCAAGGAGTTGCTGTTGCAGAGTATGAAACATACATTGCTGTTGCAGAGTTAAACTGTGGATCATTTTCGAAAATGTTCACAAATGTCCTCACCACCAACGGATTTTGATCAGAAGAATACCATTGATATAATGTAGGCTCCTTTTCAGTCAATTCATTCTTGATAACAATCTCTAGAGGGCTGACCAGACGGGACAAACTGCAACGGAATCAAACATCACCAAATAGCTGCATAAGAAAATCACTCTAGCTTTGATGCTGAACTGTATCATTATTTACACATAATAAAGAGGAAGAATCCAACTCAGCTTCACCATGCTACAATTAAAAGAATCGATGAAGACAAGATTCATCTCCATTTGTGGCAGCCACTAGCCAAAATCAAAAGGTACTATGAAAAATTGTCAGGACTAATTTAACTTAATTGTAGCTTTTTTGCAGAACCACTGAAGTAAGTTTGTCAAGTTCGCCCATGCAGGACATCTAATAACACTTTTTAACAATATGTACCAATAGAACAAAAACCAAGTCACGAAATACATTTGAATTCGGAATCATGTAAAGACCGGAATGAGTTTGCCAGTCTGGTATTTATTTATTTATTTTAGGGAAAGCAGTCTGGTAATATTGTCATAATACTTTTAAATAAGCAACAAACATCATTGTTTCGTAGGACTCAGAAGTAACTTTATCTGCTGGGAGGCAATATGCAAGAAATCCAAACTCTGAAACCAATTATTAGTAGCCAACAGATGAAGGAGCAAACTTCTATCTTTTCAAATAATAAAGATTTTAACAGAAAGCGACATATAAAATGTCTTTTTTGCTGATATTATATGGTAAGTATTTGCTCCAAACAATGTCCAATGCAGGAGAGATTATTAGGTACTTAAAACAAATGTATGTTTGCTCCAGGACATCCATTGAGCAATAAAAATAAAGATAAAGGCAGAAGCTAGAGTGGCAACCTCCTTTGAACAAATACATTAATATTCCTGTCTCTGCCATTGCCCCGAGAAGAAACATCTATAACTGCTTGCAACAATGAGACCACAGCAGCCTGCATATAGCTTTCCCAAGATTTCAGAAGATATAAAATACGGGAGTACTGGAAGTTCATACTGCACAAGTATATTGAAAGATTGCCATGGAAGAACTAAGGGGCTGCTTGGTTCCTCCAGCAAGGCTGCCTTGCCAAGCAAGAAAATGGAGCAAGCTACGCATTTGGTTGGCTTTCTTGCTCACTTTGGGGCCTATTCTAGCCAGCTTTTGCTGCATTTGGCCTTGCAACCATGAGCGAACCAAATGGCTGCCAAGGTTAGCCTTGCTTGCACTGGCAAGGTGAGCCAGATTGCCTGGGAACCAAGCAGACCCTAAGAAACATCAACTGAAAGCAAGTTCAGTTGAGGTGTTTTGGCCTTCAGCTTTAAGCTGGTCAAGAGTGGCCGCACCTTCACATATGATTAAGAAACAAACAACAGCAAAAGAAACAAGCTGCAGCCAATTCCATCGGTAACCCTTATCATTGTGACTTGAATAATAAAGAAATAGATTGTTCAGGATAGCAAAGATGTTACCTACCTGGTAAGACAGTGATTTTATCCACGCATTGTTATCGACACCAATCCATGCCTTTGAAAACCAAGAGCTGTTGGATGATTTGTTGTGCTCCAGGAAAGCCAATTCAATAGATCTCGCTGCATCATGTATTGACTGGACAAGTCCATTACTAATATCTTCGGTTTGCAGTGCTTTATCCAATTTCAACCTTATTTCCTCCATGCCGCTGGTTGAACCAACTTGTGGAGTTCCATTAACCGATACACCATTGCCATCATCATCAGAAGCCAACGGAACAATGTGAACGATTCTTCTAGTCCTCTGAAAGATTCCCTTCTGTCTCCGAAACTCCAACCACCTAGCACTGATGATCTTATCGCATTCTGCTGGCGAGTTTCTCAAGTAACACTTTCTCTTAGAAATGCGAGGGTGGAACTTTTGACTCCTTGGATCAATGGTGCTTCTGCATACAAATCTGAGCCCATATACTTTCTCCAGGGTATAAACCTTCGACGTGCTGAAAACACAATCAATTTGATACATTAATAACCTGGCCAATTTAAACCGTTGCCAATGTAACTAAACTACCACAAATGGAAACTCTTAATCAGTGCATTTGTCACTAAATGTCTGTACAACTCCTATTAACCTGTCCAGCCAGTCAAATGCTACAACTCCTATTGTTAGGACGTTCTTTGGAACAAACTCGGACAGCTCCCTAGTCCATATATTATCAGTGTGAGCAATATGAAAGAGGGTGTGTAGATCAAATTGCAGCATTCAAGGAAAATCTTAACCAGATAGACCGAGGAAACTACCATATTATCATCCCTTTCAACTCCCAGGTTAGTTCCAAAGGATTCCCCGTTTCCAAGCTCCAGACTCTGGAACTGAAATGCTAACGTAATCATGTCACCGTAAACAAACCAAACCGGATAACGGACTAGCACTGACACAGTCCCACCCCCACACGCAACCTTGAGTTCCACGCCAGCTCAAACAACCTCCCGATTCGCCGATTCCCACCAGCACACTCGCGCAATCCGTCAACCCACTGGCTAACGGCAACAAGCCCAATCGCGGCGCCGCACAACGGCAAGGAGCAGGACCAGCGGGAAGGAGAGAGCGGCCGGACCAACCTGGCAGTGCACCTCGGCTCGGCGCCGGCGCCGAGTGGGAGGTGGCGCGGCTGCGACGCCACGGCGATCGCCATCGGGGCCGCCGCCGCCGCCGCGCGTTCTCGCCGGCGTTGAGGTGGGTCCGGCGCCGGGGCGTCAGGACAAAGCGAGGTGCGCGAAGCGGAGAGGGATAGGGTTTATATCCGGAGGGAAGTAGCGGTAGGGAGGAGCGGAGCGCGAGGGAGGAAGACGAGGAAGGCGCAGAGGACGGGCCCCGGAAATGATAGGCGCTGGACAGCGCCACGGTGCCTTGCCGTGACGAAGCATCACACGGGGACCAAGAGTCCGAGACCATTTCGCGTCCCCCTCTTTCCTTTTGTCTTTTTTTCTCTCTCCAATTTTCCACCTTCCTCTGGTAGTCTGGTTTCGCCTCGCGCCACCAGCGAGCCGCGACGTGTCACGAGCGGATCATCATCATCTTCTCCCACGAGCATTTCTTCGTTTGGCCCTGATCGGAATCGGATCAGCTGGCTGGCTTGGCTGCACCGGCAGGAAAAGCTTTTCCACCACGGCCGCGACGGTAAAACGAGATTACGGATTCGTTTTTAGCCGCTTCATAGTAGTACGTGGGTTCACATTCCCATCGTCGTCGTCTGCTTGACCATCGCGTGAAATCCTACTAGATTTAGGACGCTGGGCGCAGAACTGAGAATTGTTGAATCACATCTTTGTAGCAATATTCTAGGTTGTCTAGATAGTGTTTATTTTGAATTCACTTGTGAAAAGACAAGCGAACTATCGTCCATACATAATGCAGAAAACAAAATTAGTTCCGAAGATATTGCACTTGACCTAAATCAGATATCTTAGCGGAATCTGCAGTCTGTACCTAGTAGTAAGTACAACAAAAGGCATCAAACTGATCAAAGGGAGCATATTCCTTTGTATTCTGAAAGGTACTCTGATCACTGAATACAGTGGTGGTGTAATCAACAAGCAACCATAGAAATGGTGAACTACATATGACCAAAAATTGAGAAGAGGATGCTTTCAGAAACCATGCTGAGCAGCAGAAAACTAAAATCAAACTTCCCGATTCTATTTACTGCCACAAGAAACATGGAGGTAACTTCATACTTCCGGAGCTTGCTCCTTCCCACCAGAACCATCATTCTGATCATGTGCCGCTTCCATATCAGTATCTGCTGAGTCACTTCCGCTTGCATGGTCACTAGGAGGGGTTCCATAGACATGCCCCATCTTCAATCGTTTTGTTTCCATATAACGCCGATTCTCACTGGTTATCGGTGTCAGCAATGGCACCCTGCCCAGGACACTTAAACCATAACCCTTGAGTCCAACATACTTTGCAGGGTTGTTAGTCATCAACCGCATGGTCCTGACACCAAGATCACGTAGTATCTGAAGAGAAGAGTAATCAGAGATCTGGCAGAAGGAAATTGACTAATTGAGGATACTTGGAGTGAAATGACCTTTACCTGTGCACCTATACCATACTCTCGCGAGTCAGCAGGCAACCCTAGCTCCAAGTTAGCCTCAACGGTGTCCCGCCCATCATCCTGTAAGTTGTATGCCCGAAGCTTGTGGCCCAGACCAATGCCCCTACCTTCATGACCACGAAGATAAACTACTACACCACGGCCTTTTTTCTCAATCATGGTCATTGCCAGATCAAGCTGATTCCCACAATCACACCTCGCTGATCCAAATATGTCCCCGGTAAGGCATTCCGAGTGCACGCGCACTAAGATATCTTGGCCATACCCAACATCACCCTGCATACGAGTGATTTTAAGAAACACAGGGCTGAAGAAAAAGAAAATTTAGGCGATGTTCATCATTAAACAAGAACTAAATTCCGAATATTGAATTTTCGTTATAGAACTTTAAGTGAGACTTTTATAATAGTGGTAGCCACCATGATACCTATCGTAACATTTGTTGTGGCATGCATACCTTCACCATCGCAATGTGTTCCATCCCATCTATAAGAGATCGATAGCAATAGGCTTTAAAGGATCCCCACTGTAACTGCAAGGGTGTGACACAAACACATTCCACCAACCTGTCTCGCTTCCTCCTATATCTGCAGATGGCAAATATTTGCAACTGAGACTTCTGTACAAGGAGTTTAACTGAAAAAATGTGTCCTATAATCATTCACAATATAGCACCTTCTATTTTCCAGCAGTAATGATTTAAGTTATATAATTATTGTATTATCCAAATGAACACCGGTTTATCCTTGCAAACAAGAGATCTCAATTGAATATGTGAAGGACATATCTAACCTAATCAAGTCGGCGATCGATATTATCTTCAGCTTCTCCTTCTCTGCAAATTTTCGCAACTTTGGTAACAAGGCCATGGAGCCATCATCGTCATCAACAATTTCACAAAGCACTGCAACAGGTGATAATCCAGCCAGCATTGCAAGGTCTACTGATGCTTCAGTATGTCCAGCCCTTTTGAGCACACCGCCTTCTCGATATTTAAGAGGAAAAATATGTCCTGGCCGGTTGAAGTCCTCAGGCTTGGAATTAGGAGAAGCAAGTGCTAGAATTGTGTTTGCCCGATCCTTAGCTGAAACCCCGGTTGTTGTTCCCTCTTTGGCATCCTAAAATACATGTATTGAGTAGTGAATGACTGGAGAAAAAGGTATTGAAGTGCAAAATGCTACCAAGCAAAGCAAAAAACTTGCAATACGTGCAGTGTAGAGAATATTGATTGGAGCATTAATCTACCTCTTTAGACAACATACTCATATGTTGCATATAGATGTCGAGAATTTGTAGAGTTACTATGGAGGAGCATTTATGTGCGTACTAGTGCTTTCGCTCAAAAAGAGAGATTTGTTCCAACATACAATAACACAGCTCAAACACTCTAACATGAACTAAATGTGAATATCTTTTTCTACAAACATAACATAAAAGGAAAAACATTTACCACTGAAACAGTGAAGGCTGTCCGCAGTTTCTCTTCATTTTCCTTCGTTGTTACCATAAGAGGAAGTTGTAGCCTTTCCAGGTCCTCTTCTTTCATGCTCACACAAACAATCCCAGTTCCATGCCTCACTATAAAAGCCATAGCCTCGGGTGTGACCTTTGATGCTGCCATTATCAGGTCACCTTCATTCTCTCTATCTTCATCATCCACAACAATGACAAACTGCCACATATACTCAGTAAGAAATTTTGAGGTATCGAGGAAAGGACCGGCATAATCACATAGATACTAATAAAGACAAATTTGGTACTAAGGGCGTACCTTTCCTTGACGAATGTCCTCAATAGCCTCAGGTATAGATGAGAAACCCTCTGTAGGGCAATCCAGGTCAAGCTCGTCATCGTCAGCAGAAAACCCATCAACAACTGGAGCCATATCAGCTGCGATGGTCCCAAGGGCAACAGCATCCGCTTGCAAAGTGTTAGATGGATTCGCCTTGCCATTTATAATAAAAGGCTCAGATGAATCACCAGCATGACATACATGAAGCTTTCTGAGTCTGTCAGTACTTTCAAGGAAAATGGGTCTGATTGTCTGCACACAGTTTGAGATAGAACTCGCAAAAACTGAAGTATCAAAATGCAACCCAGAACTCCTGGATTGATCATAGATGTTGTTCAACCGGGCCAAGCGTATTCCACTACATGAATCAATTTAAGAGAAGAAATTAGAATTATGAAACAGCTTATGCTGTAAGCAAAGGGTATGATAATACAAAAGAATCCAAGTTTCCAGGATCTCGCAAAGATGATCCACTGTCCCATAACATAGTCTCTTAAAGGATGTAGCACGATGACAAAAAATTCCACCGGACGCCTCTATGCCAATACTAGGTTCAATTCCTCTATGCCAAGTGCTGAACTAGTAGCTTTCATCAATCTAATAATAAAAGCACCCGCTACACGAACTAGAAAATCTGTTATATGCAACTCACTTCACAACGGATAATAGGTCCCTCCGCAGCCACTCAATCAGCACAAATTAAGTACCATGCTCCTATGACAGTTAGCTTCGTATAAAAGAACTTTTCATGAATAGGAAACAGAATAGGGTATTGCACAGATCGTCACTAGAAGTTGAAGCAAAGTGTGATTGGTTAAGAGAAACAATTAAGGGATACTCTTCCACGCAGACCTTTCTCTTTTGCTTCCGCTCAGCGTGCTGAGGGAGGCCTTCTTTCGCAGATCAAAGCATCTAAATCAACGAACAAAATAGGGGAAAATAATAGAATTCGCATCTTATACACCCAAGGCATGGATTGATGGATGCTAGAAAGACAATTCAAGATGCGCCAACCTATCATAGAAATGGGGATGTCCTGCGAACCAACTGAAACTAACCCTAAGTCTGAAACAAAGCAACACCGAAATTGGGCAACTAACTCCCTCGAAAATCCTAATCCAAAGCTCAACTGAAATACACACGATGGTCAGTGATGGCGGTGATACTGGTGCACGAAGCGAATTTTCCTCCACCGCAAACTACATTTTCCCAAGCCACTCTACAGTCTCGGGAACGCTACACTGGTTCCAAGCAAATGAAAGGCAAGTCGGCCGGGCAAGACGACTAACCGACTGCCCGAGGACGAAGAAGGCGGCGCGATGGAGGCCATTTCGCGCGCGCGCCGAGAAGCTTCGCGCCGGGTACTTCGCGGTGAGGAGAGGAGCCGTGGCTGATTGCGACGGTGCGCTAGCGCGGGTGGGGGAGGAGGAGGTGGATAGGTGGAGACGTCGCGAAGGCGGTAGATAGGATCGCAGGCGTGTCCACTAGAGAAGGACGGAGCAAAGGCGCCGTGGCGGTGGGAGGGGGGACCTGCGCGGCCGCGGCCGGCGGCCAGGGAGCTCTGGCAGCCGTAGGATCGGAGTTGACGGGCAGGATTGACCCATGGTGTGACCGGGACGGCGGGCTGGACCTAGTGACCTTATCCGTATGCTACGCGCCAAAGGAGGCCCAACTATCTTGGAGGCCGGCCCAATGCGCAGGAGCGGCAGTTTTTTTTCCTATTTCTTCAAATCTTTCTTTGTGAAAAATAGCAAGCGTTTCAATGTGCTTTTAAATATTTCAAAAATTTTATTGGAAACTTATCATGTTCAAAAAGACATTTGGAATGAAAATTTTGTACATAAAAATTTACGGTACGGTTACTATCTAAAACTAGTACGTTAAAAATGTTGGATTTTTTAGAAACATTATATATATATTAATTATAAAACATATTCATTTTAATTTTAAAATTAAGGACTTCTAAGAAATTGTTATTTTATGTCATGATTGGACTTTTAAGAATATAGGAAACGGAGGACTATGAGGATTTGTTCCCAGGGAGTACTTGCATGACATGGTTACGGATACTTGTCCCATTTTCTCTAGACTTTGTGCTGAGGTCAAGAGGAAAAAGCATCAGTGGGCTTCTCTAGGACTAATGTGGCCTGACTATTGTAAATTCCAGTTATGTTTTATTTGTAGATTTTAGATGTATACATTTTGTGTGCTTGCTATGAGTAGGATGTGTGCGGCGTTAGAATCAGTGTTCACACATATTTAGATTTATACTACAACAATATCAAGTTGAGAGGCATAAAAAAGGGAAACAACAACTTTCTTGTGATGAACGTAGCTAGTAATTCTCCTAGAAAGAGTGTGACAAAAAAAAAATTATGATACAATACATTCATCCATACAAATACAAAGACATCAAGTCACCATAATCATGCTCCATCTTCAATCACTTCTCTTTTTTTGTGCATAGTCTTTATCGTCCCTTCTTCATGTATCTGCATGTTGAAATTATTGTAACTAAGATTAATAACATGTGGCAAGATCTAAGGAGAAAAAAAATCCAGAAGTGATCATTCATCAGACTGTAGATTGCAATTTCATAAGCAAGATGAAAAGCCTGTAGCACATGTTTTTATTGTTCATTCATTCAGAATATAAAAGGCAAGCTTGCACTACACGGGTTTACACATTGTGTGCTCTGTCTCGGTGAAAGAAAACATGTGCAGGCACAAAATGCATTCATGATTTTCTCTTGTTTCAAAAAATAGACCTCAGCCTTCGATAGAGGCATGTGAGGCCTGGATTCTGATCCAAGGATTAAATCCGGTGGCAAAGCTTCCATCCAGCTCCTTGCTCAGACCAATAGAACTTGCCTTGATGATACGAAACTTTAGAATTCATTACTTTCGATTTTAATTGATAAATTCATGATAATTATTTTGGATCATTGAACCAAAATGCAATTCTAAAGTCATAAATTTAAAATTGGGAAGTATGTATCAAGTGTTTTATTTTTTGCAGTTACGTTTCACTAATAAGAAAATTGCATCCAAGCCGAATGGCTGACAAAGAAAACTAACTGCCACTTGAGTGCAAACCTTATCAAGTCTTTTATTGTTATTATCTTCAAGTTCTCCCTCGTTGCAAATTCTTGCAGTTTTGGTAACAAAGCCATGGAGCCATCATCGTCATCAACAATCTCACAAAGGACTGCAGCAGGAGGTAACCCAGCCAACGTAGCAAGGTCTAATGATGCTTCGGTATGACCAGGCCTTCTCAGCACACCACCTTCTCTATACATGAGGGGGAAAACGTGTCCTGGCCGGTTGAAGTCACCCGGCTTAGAATCAGGAGATGCAAGTGCGAGAATTGTTTTTGTCCGATCCTTTGCTGAAACCCCCGTAGTTGTTCCATCTTTGACATCCTAAAATATGCATGTTTAGGAAGGGAAAAAAATGGGGATCAGAGGATAAAGTACAGAACCAGAATTTTTCTTCTCCCAAAAAGAGTAAAAAAGGAAAACCGATGCCACGTGATAAAAAAGGAAATTACTTACCACCGAAATAGTGAAGGCCACTTGCAGTTTCTCTTCATTTTTGTTTGTCGGGACCATAAGAGGAAGCCGCAGCCTTTCAAGATCATCTTCTTTCATGCTGACACATAAGATCCCAGTGCTATGCTTGACTATGAAAGCGATAGCCTCAGGTGTGACCTTCGAGGCTGCCATTATAAGATCTCCTTCATTCTCTCTGTCTTCATCATCCACGACAATAATGTACTACACATGATATCACTTGTGAATTCAGAAATGTAACAAAAGGACATAGGAGCAAAGGGAGTCAAACTTAAGTTCTGACAATATAGAGTTATAGACATACTTTCCCTTGACGAATATCCTCGATAGCTTCAGGTATGGATGAGAAACCCGTTGTAGGGCGATCAGTGTCAACATCAGTAGGAAACTCATCAATAGTAAGAGCCATATCCGTAGTTGTGCCCCGAAACGCAACAACGTCGGACTGAAACGCGTTACATGGATTGGCCTGGATATTTTTAATAACATAGTTTGATGAGAAACCCCACTTACACATAAATCTACCTCCGGTCAACATCAACAACATAAATCGGAGGGTATAACTATTTTGAATCGACAAGTGTGTACCAAGCGAATGGATCTACTTGTCTTGGAAATGTTTGAAGCTCCGTGTCGCAGAAGTGAAGTAGTCTTGGGCTGACCATACACGGAAAAGACTTTTCTGCTACAGGAATGAGTTCGAAAGAAATGAGGATTATGTAATATAACAAACATAAATATCCATTTCAAATAACGAGGGGAAAGAGTTATGAGGATAAAAATCTCCACACAACATGCAATATTATAAAGAATATCATATTGATATTCAAACTTCTATTTTTCATTCATTCGCCAAAAAGAAAAGACTTCTATTTTCATTGGAATGTTCTCTGACATAAGCCTACCGCCCCATGCCACTTCCTCCAAGTTGGTTGTTTGTCGTGCATCTGTTGACAGGAGAGCAGAGAGCAGACCCTCTGCCATGGCCGTTTCACACCTGTCTCATACCTTGTGCATCAGCCCAAGAGTGCCTCATCGACCATCTCTTGGGGTCAAGAGCAAGACTACTCATTTGAAGAACATGGAGCTGCCAGAGACTAGCTAGTAGCTACCATCTAACTAACGGTGGACCCAAAAAAACACAGACGTGAGAGCAGCAATATCCATGAGAGAAAGAGCTTGGAGGTTGAACAAACCTGGCGGGGATTGCACCCGACACATTGCCAGCTCTAAGAGGGAGGTGTTGCATATGCGACATCATCAATGGCTTTTTGGCAACCCTCTGCTCCTTAGCCTTTGCTAATAAGTGGAGTCTTTACAAGTGAGAGCAATGCGGAGGAATGTGGTTTATATAGGGCTCCGGAAACATAGGCAGCCTTTAAAAATGAATATGCGAGTTCATGTTAATTGTTACCTAGGAAAATTGAGCGGTCCATTCTCGACCTTGTCATTGTTATATATCAATCGGCCGATTTTTTGTCTTTTATTTTTGAAAGACCCAAAAAAAACATTCGTTTTAGAAGGAAGAAGAAAAGATAGAAACATTGCCAGCTTATACTATTTTGATAAGAAGAGCAAAAGTTGCATGCGTTAGCGGGTACATGCGTCAATAACGATTCCTTTTGAATTTGCATCATTACCAACCGGTCGATTTCTGACATTGCCATTTTCGGACACGGGCGCCTAACAACTTTGTTGTGGTGGTGGACTGGTGGTTGCTGGAAGAATAGTCCGTGCAGACATGATGTAAACAGGAGCCCGTGCAACATCAACTTGGTTCGTGACACGTGTTTGTTTCCGCCCATGTATGGCCGTGGTTGCTGGAAGAAAAGTCTTCGCAGATGTGATGTGAGCATAAGCCCGTACAATACTACCATGATTCATGACACGTTTTGTTTGTCACCATTTCATAGCAGCTGCTCCTATCCACACTTTGCTCTAGATGCTGCAATGGCTCTTTTCCGAGCCCTGTAGCGAACAAGCCGCTGTCCTGCATCAGTTCCTCCACAACCCAGGTCAGCAGCACGCGACAGCCGATGACGCTATTGACAACAATCGAAATTTATAACCATTCATTTCGATGGCACCTAGAAATAATTATATTTCTGGACGAATAGTAGTTCTTGTTGCAGGGAAAACTCGCATGCTTTATTTCTCTTGCAGAGCAAGACGAGTTGCGTTGCGTTGCGTTTCTCTTTAATTCTCTGACAACTCGTCCACAATTCATTTCGACTTGGTCGGGCCAGATTTACTAGCAGGTCTCTTTCCAAAGGAGACGATGAATGAACCAATAGTTGTTCAGCAACTCACACCTTGTGATATAATTTCAGCAGAGAACAACGAAGCATTTCACGGAGAAGAAGCTTTGTTTGAAGCTGTAGTGGAAACAGCGGTGATTGCGTATTTATGAGTAAATTCTGCTCCACTGATCATCTCTGCTCAACTTCGCGCTCTGCGGAAAGGGGGAGAGCGAAGCTCTTGTCTTGTGCTAGCGTTCGATTCTACGGGCATGTATATGTCACTCCTCGGCGATGCGCTCCACGGGCGACCGCGTCGTCCTCCGCGCGCCTTTGGTGTCTAGCACTGGCAGCGACGCCACGAGTGTCGACCAAGGTTCTCAATCCCGCGGTAAACCGGACCGGTTTTCACGAAAACCGGAAAAACCGGTCCGGTCCGGTTTACCCGGGACTCCGGTTTTCGAGTTTAAAATTCAAAAAAATTTAAAAATTTGACAAAATTTGAAACAAAAATATGTAAAAAACTAGATGAAATTTGCAACCCAATGGTGGAACAAGAACACAAAAATTCGATCGTTTGATAGGTCAAAAAAATCATGCAAGTTTTCTGGGTTGAAAAAGGAAGGGAAAAAAAAGAAAAAACCCTTTTCTTTTTTCTCATTTTGAACCTGAAAGCTTCATCGATTTTTTTGACCAAGCAAACGATTGAATTTTCATGTTTTTGTCACACTAATGTACTTCAAATTGCGTCTAGTTTTTTTACACCGGCGGAGGTGACCGCGGTGGAGGGCGCCGCGGCTGAGAGCGGCGCGGAGGCACGCTCGGTAGAGGTCAGCACGGCGGAGGGCGACACATGGCCGGAGGCCGGAGCGGGCGACGCGGAGGGTGAGCGCGGGCGCCGGGGAGAGAGGGAGATGGGCGCGAGCGTGGGCGCAGGCGCGGCAGCGGCGCTGGGGAGGAGAGAGGGAGATGGGCGGCGCGAGCGCTGGCGTCGGGGAGAAGAGAGGGAGATGGGCGGCGCGAGCGCGGGCGCCGGGGAGAAGAGAGGAAGAAGGGCAGCGGCAGCGGCGCATGGACGCGGCGGCGCGGTGCGGGGGAGGGGAGAGGGGTGTGCGCAGGCGCGGGCTCGGCGCACGGCCACGGCGACAGTGGTGCACGGGCGCGGCGGTGCGGCGCGGGGAAGGAGAGAGGAAGAGGGGCGTGCGCAGGCGCGGGCGCGGCGGCGGCGACGGCAGTGGTGCACGGGCGCGTAGCTGGGCGGCGGAGAGAGGGAGATGGGCGGCAGGAGCGTGAGCACCGGAGAGGAGAGAGGAAGAGGGGCAGCAGCAGCAGCGGCAGCGGCGGAGCTCGTCTTCGTGCTGGGCGAGGCGAGGTGCAACGCCGCGCCGCGCGCTGCAGCAGCGGAAAGAGGCCGCGCACGTGCTCGAGCTCGAGCGGCGGCAGGGCGGAGCGCGGCGCGGCCGGGCGCGACGGTGCGGGACGCAGCAGGGCGTAGCACAGCGGCGCGCGGCAAGGCGCGGCGGCGCGGGACAGAGCAGGGCGGAGCGCGGCGGGGCGAGGTAGAGCAGCTGTCTGATGCGATGCCGATGCGATGCGTCTGTTGGAGAAGAGAAGCTGTGAAGGAAGTTCAGAACACTGTTGACGCGATGCAAAGGGCGTTTTGCCTCTCAAAACTGCATGTCCTTGTTGAAGTTAGCCTAAGAGACGAGGAGATTCCTGACTGCTGAGAGACGAGCAAATTCCTTAGCTAGTGAAAACATGGAACTTTTGGCGTGATCTTTTGAGATGAATGTACCTGCATCCATCGCAAACGGTCGTGCCCTTGATAGGTGTGTCCTTGAAGACCGGCCAGACATTCGTTTCATGAAAGGGTCGTCAGCCACCGGGTTCAACACAGATGTTGTATACAACATGATCAACACCCCGGGAGAGACCTATCCGCTAGCCGCGGCACGATTGGGGTAATTTTGCTCCAGAAAGTACAAGTTTTGTTTTGGATTCTACGGCATGGCAACACTCGCACTTGCTGATTGTCGACAATGCCTGCTCGGCATGTCTCTCTATTTTCCATGGTTTTGGGGCGTCCAAGATTCTCTGTCGAACTCCTCTCTGTCGTGAAGTCATTGACCTATGGCTCCGTGTCTGTGCGTGGCCCACATGTCAGTGATCATCATGGCACGGCCCGTACGGCAGAGGAGTCTTTTCCAAGCCGCGCAACACTTTTTTTTTCTGGCTCTACTTTGGATGGTCTGCAAGCGACGAAACCGAAAGATATTTGATGATATTCAGCATGTTCGTCTGCCCTTCTGTTTATCAGCCGCTATAGTGTTCGCAGTTATTTCTTCTTCTTTTTTTTTGAGATTACACAGTACAACTCAGACACTCACAACGCACGCACACTCACCCCTATGAACACACGTACGCAAACCCTACCTCTATGAGCATCTTCGAAGACTGAGCCGGCAAATCCAGAGATACGAAGTCACCACTGGCGCCTCGCTGTCGACGGGAGCGTCGCCTACCACTGAAAGCACAAATGCCGTTAAATCCTTGGAAATTCGCTCCCACGGGGAGTCGAACCCAGGACCTGAGAGGTGTTACTCGGATGCCTTAACCGCTAGGCCAAGACCCCTTTCACGCAGTTATTTCTTCTTCAATCGCTACAGTGTTCACAGTTATTTCTTCAGCAGTCGCTACAGTAAAACAACTGCAAAACAGTCTGCCGAACAGCATGATTACTCTTACGCTGTCATGCAGTGATGGAGCTTGAGCTCCAGATTAAAAAAAAAAACTTTGACGGGAAGAAGAAGACCGCGTCCCCACTTTGAATTAAAATGATGCAGGTCTTGAACCCGGGTCTCTGATGTGAGAGCGAGCTCCGGTAGGCATACGCCTGCGAGAGAGCATCCGCTAAGCTCCAGACCACAGGGGGCAATTGGACAATAACTATATTTTTTATCAAATTATTTATTTATTAGTGCAATATGTGACTGATTTTTAGCATATTTTATCACCATAAATAGGTGTGCCTTGACGTATTTTGGTGATTGTTTGGGGAGGTGTCTGAACGAAGCTCCGTCAGTGCTAATGTGATTGGCAACACGGTGTAACATCTAACCTTTGTAATTTCACAAACTCACCAATATTTTGAGCTACACAAACTCATCAGTTTTGACGCCTATTTTACAAACCCATCAATATTTGTGGTTCCTTCTTCACGCACATATTAGTTGTACAAACACAAATCTGATGATGATAGGAGATGCAAACTCAATGGGGCCTTCGAACATGTCGGCAGTGATCGATTCCTGGCTGTGAGATTAGCCGAATCCTACAGGATGCCTCGTTCATGTGCCTTGAGCTTAGCAGCCCAATGCAAGAGCTGGTGTGCTCGGCCAATATCTTAACATGACCGCGCCTTATTCATCCTACACTTAGGACTTCTCTTACCCTACACAACTCCGACTTTTTTCAATGCCGATCGCTTAATGGGTTTAAGCAGAGTAAGAAGACAAAATAGTGTAACACTACAGTGACAACTCGTCCTATTATATGCCACTACGCTCTTAGCTCGCTGCATTAAGTGGGATTGACTGAGTTGGCATCGTTTTGATTCGATTAGGTTGCGCATGTGCAACTCACAAGCGAGACAAGTGTAACATAAACAAGATCAGTTAAAAATATATGGGTTTCTGATTAAAAAAAACTCAATGATTTTTGGGTTTGTGAAATTTGCATGAAAGTTGATGGGTTTGTGATATTTAGCCAAAAAATTGGTGGGTTTGTGAAATCTAGTCATCAAGAATTGGTGGGTTCGTGAGAAAGAAACCTTAACTATTTGGTGGGTTTGTGAAATACACGTCATAGTTAGTGAGTTTGTGATATTTAACTCAATTGGTGAGATTGTAAAATTTACTCTTGTAACACAGGAGGAGAGAAGGCAGCAAGAGATCCAATTTCACACACGACCTTCTTTCTCTCGATGATCCCATGCTGCCATGCAAGCCTCTGGCCCCACGCAGATCCTCACGAAGAGCAATTTGTGAACATTAAAAAAATAACTGAAAAGACACCGGATCTCGCATCCAAACAAATACGCTCAAGATTAGAACAATGGTACGCTGTCACTGCCAACTAGAGTCACTGACGGCCTGGTTTCAGTGTTACACTGCAACACTGGTCCTACCTGTCAACAGCACCGCGGCAGGTCACGCCGCCCCGCTCAAAACAGAAACAAAAAAACAAATCTTAGCTGTTGCTCTCCGAAGGTCGCATCGCAGCCATTGGTGCGCGCTCCGCCGCTCGCCGCGCCGCCGCCAATGGAGAGCCTCCGGCTCGCCGTCTCCCATCGCCCGGCTCTCCCGCTCCCCGCTCCCCACAACCACCTCCGCCACCGCCATCTCCACCTACATCCCTCCTCCAATTCCCTGTCCCTCTCCGTCCCCATCTCTCGCCGCCTCGGCCCCACCTCTCGCCGCCACCTGCCCCCGCTCCTCGCGTCCGCATCGGCAGCGTCTCCAGCCGCGACCCCGAGCCCGAAGCCCGCGGCGGCGGCGGGCGGCGGCGCGAAGCCGGTTCCGCTCCTCATCTCGCTCGCCGCCGGCCTCGCCGTCCGCTTCCTCGTGCCGCGGCCCGCCGAGGTGACCCCACAGGCGTGGCAGCTCCTCTCGATTTTCCTCACCACCATCGCGGGGCTCGTCCTGGGCCCGCTCCCCGTCGGCGCGTGGGCGTTCCTTGGCCTCACCGCCACCGTCGCCACGCGCACGCTGCCCTTCACCGCGGCGTTCGGGGCCTTCACCAACGAGGTCATATGGCTCATCGTCATCTCCTTCTTCTTCGCGCGCGGGTTCGTCAAGACCGGCCTCGGCGACCGCGTCGCCACCTACTTCGTCAAGTGGCTGGGGCGCAGCACGCTGGGGCTATCCTACGGGCTTGCCATCAGCGAGGCATTCATCGCTCCTGCCATGCCCAGCACCACTGCCAGGGCCGGAGGGGTTTTCCTTCCCATTCTGAAGTCACTGTCACTCTCGTCGGGCAGCAAGCCAAACGATCCGTCGGCAAAGAAGCTGGGCTCCTACCTTATCCAGTCACAGCTTCAGGTAATAAACGAGAAGATTGATGATGCCTAAGGGCTATGCTTTCACTATATAAATATTACAGGTCGGTTGCTGCTATATCAGAGGTACATTTTGCTCAGAGGCCTATATATTTCGTTCCTGATGGAACAATTGACCATATGTCCTTAGATCTAGAGGCACGCATTCTCTTATCCCACTAGACTAAGTTAAATGTAATATCCATCTCCATGTTTTATTGCTGATTGGGTGCTCAGGGTTCATTTATTAAATAAATTTGCATTAACTTGTAGATGCTGCTAGGTTGGGGCTTAGTAATCAAAATTCTGCTCCTAGCTTGTTTGATGTCAAATGAAGGAATCTGAAGTGTTGCTAAATGCTAATCACCACTGAACCGGAAGGCTGTGTTTGTCCTTGAACATAGTCCCGTGATCTGGGTGAGCACATATTGGACCATGAGAGATCAGTCATTTATCTTTCTTTCTAATGGTAGTTGGTCATTTGACTCTAGGCACGCACGCACACACGCGCGCACGCACAAAAAAAAAGAGTAGGGAACATTTAGTATCTGTATGAATTATTGAATATGGTTTGCAAATAATTTTTCTAGTCTGGTAGAAATCACTGTGTTCCAGACAGTCACGCAGTGGATGGTGTCATTAATAACATTAGAATCACAATCTGGTGTAAAAAAAAAAAACTTCTTGTTGGTGTGACTTTATGCCTTTACTCTTTAATCATTACCTTCTTTGGTGATTCTGCAATAGATTGGGTTATAAAATCTCATAGAAGATATCATCTGAGTTATATATAGTGGTGAACAGATCCTTGAGTGTGTTAGTGCCTATTCGGTAGCTTTGGGAGAACTGGAAAATACATGCAAGAAATAGGTACAGGGGATTTATGAAGATCAAAGTGCGATTGTAGTTCCATCTACCACTCTCGGAAGAAGCTTACCAGGAATATCAGGCTATGCAAAATATCATACAAGGTATGCAAATCTCGGATGAACAACGTGATGTGTGGCATTACATTTGGAACTCAACAAAGTACTCAGCATCAAAATTCTTCCACCTACCTTACAATAACTTTCAGCCACCAAGGCCCTTACTTTGGATTTGGAAATCAAAATGTTCCAATAACCTCAGAATGTTCTGCTGGCTACTACTTATGGACAGATCAAATACAAGGAACATGCTTCGAAGGAAAAAAACACAAGCTACAGAACAATGACTACAGCTGTGTCCTCTGTGCTCAGCAAAGAGAATAGACTGCCTTCCACCTCTTCTTTGGATGCCCCTTCAGCCAAAGAGTTTTTCAACACTTGAACATCCATTGGGATTTCACTTTACCCTTCCACCGCATGCTCGAGGATGCCAATTTCAAATGTCAGCACCCCTTCTTCATGGAATTCTTCATAATAGGTGCTTGGCAAATATGGAAGCAAAGAAATGATCTCATCTTCCAAAGAAGCAACCCGACCTTTGAGGCATGGAAAAGAAACTTCACTGATGAATCACTGCTTCAGTCACATAGAATGAATCAAACAAATAAAGATAGGTTCATGAACACGGGCAACTTGTACAGATAGATAGTCTTTTCTGTTCCTTTCTCTGCCTGAAGAGACATCTTGTTGTCTAGCGTTCAGTTTTTTAGCCCTTTGGCCACGAGCCATTGTTTAAATTGTTTTCCTTATTTTATTATATACAATAATATAATAGCACAGTAGGGGCTTCCCCTACTTTAATTTCCTCAAAAAAAAAAAACTTGCTGTTGTGGTGACCAGCATTGTTTCCTAGATATCAGCCACTTGAAATTCACATGTATTTTATAAGGGATGATACAGCCATTTTCTCGTTCTTTTTTCTTCATTTGATGTAAGCTTCTTAGTGTTTGTACCCACTCAAGCAAAGAATTATGGTTTGACATTGGATGGTGTACTTCATGTAAAAAGAACTTCGGTGTGCTATAACACGTCCATAATTAATCGTTGCAGCAGTGAATACCTTTTTGCACTAGTACAGGGACAAAAAATGTAATCTGCTGATTTCTTATTTGACATAGCAGACTTTGAATAACTTTAACAGCTTCGATCTTAATTTTTTTTACCAATGGCATTAATTATTTGGTGTCTGGTGCATGACAGGCATCTGGCAACTCAAGTGCTCTATTCTTGACAGCGGCTGCACAAAACCTGTTGTGTCTGAAGTTAGCGGAAGAGATTGGTGTTAAGATTGCAAACCCATGGCTAACGTGGCTCAAGGTTGCTAGTTTGCCAGCTATTGTCGGCCTTTTAGTGACCCCTTATTTGCTATACAAAATATTTCCCCCTGAAATAAAGGACACACCTGAAGCCCCAGCATTAGCTGCTCAGAAGCTAAAGAACATGGGCCCGGTAACAAGAAATGAATGGGTCATGATTGCTACAATGCTTCTTGCTGTCTCACTATGGATTTTTGGGTAAGTTTTTTTTTACTAAGAGAATTCTCCCCATGAATTGGCTCACATTCTCGCGACAAATTTTAGGACACTTTTGTCTTTTTATTTTTGTTCTTTACTCTTTTCAATGTAATCACACATATACACAGCACAAGTACTTTGCTGACTGGTGCTGATAGCGCTATTATGATCACATCACAGAACACTGTTAGCGCTATTAGTGTATTCATTATTGTTCTGTTTAATGTTTTCCTCTGAAAGGTTCCTCTACCAGTCCTCAGCTATCAGTGAGTTCTTCTCATATATTTTTGGACATGTTATTGTTGTTTACAAAGAACACATTATGATACAAAGGTATCAGGTTTCGTCTTGTGGGAAGAACAAAAATTCATCCTTTCTGTTGGTGCAGGGAGGCTATTGGTGTATCAAGTGTTGTTGCTGCTATGATTGGACTCTCAATTCTTCTCCTGCTTGGAGTGCTGAACTGGGAGGATTGCTTGAATGAGAAGTCCGCATGGGACACCTTAGCTTGGTTTGCTATTCTAGTCGGATTGGCAGGGCAACTCACTAACCTTGGGATTGTATCATGGATGTCAAACTGTGTTGCCAAGGTTCTTCAGTCTTTCTCATTGAGTTGGCCAGCAGCATTTGGTGTTCTTCAGGCTTCGTACTTCTTTATTCACTATCTGTTTGCAAGCCAAACTGCACATGTTGGAGCTCTCTACTCGGCATTTCTTGCCATGCATTTAGCAGCTGGTGTTCCAGCTGTACTATCGGCACTTGCTTTGACATACAATGCAAATCTCTTCGGTGCATTAACACATTATAGTAGTGGCCAATCTGCAGTATACTATGGAGGTAATATTTGCTTTCCTACCCTGAACTCTATAATAAACAGTATGAGTATGTGCTACATTCCACACTTGTTTCTACGCCCCAGCTTCCAATATAGAAGCATAGATAGAACAACTCATAACTGATTAAGTCTATTTGGCATTGATTTAATTATAATGTAGTACAATTTTACATATCATATTCTATTTTTGCCAGTTATTTTTTTAAATCCTTCTGTAGCATCAACTCTATTTCACTTGGTAATCCCTGAACGAAAAGAAAAATCCAATGGAGCCTTGTATTATAAGAAAGGAAAAAAAGAAACGGCAACCCAATGGATGTACAAACATTAAGAAAATAAGTTTGCTTTTTTACTGCAAGTAGGTTCTTCATATTTATATTTGTTTATACCGAGCACCTTACTGAAAATGGGAGGCATCTACTGTCAAAAAGGAGCCCCCCCCCCCCCCTCTTTCTCCGGTTGTTACGTTGTTACTACTGACGTAGGACCACTTGTGTAGCTAAAAAGCGTTATCAATAATGAATGAGAGTATTAGGTTATTCATACAACCCTTTAATTTTACTGAGTATCATGCTTTTTCCTTCTGCAGCGGGGTATGTTGACCTACCTGATGTATTCAAGCTGGGTTTTACAACAGCCGCCATCAATGCTGTAATCTGGGGGGTTGTTGGTACATTCTGGTGGAAATTTTTGGGCCTTTATTGAGTGTTGGAGACTTGGAGTTTTGTAAGTTCATAAAAATTGTACCTTACTGAACCTGTAACTTTTGGAGGCCAGGGAGAGGGGATCATTTTTCTTCAGATGTGCTTGAAGAGTGCATAATAAAAGAGTAATGCTCACATTAGAATTTCACATACTTTGTTTGGAAAAAAAAATGTTCAAACCCGCATCTGCCTCCACAAATCTCTCAGATTAGAAGTTTGCTACATGAATGGTTCTCTTAGGTTCTTAAAGATTGCCTTGTGTCTCCTTTGTATTACAATTTTTTTTGCCCCTACTGCAGTAGTGACCTTTAATGGTCCACTTTGCTGTATTTTCTTACAACTGAAGTCCTGATGAAACTTTTTTTTAAAAAAAAACTTCGACAGAGTTTGTCCTTGGCACACAAGAAGAGTCGGGATGGAAAGGTGTCCACTCTGAAATGTACAACAATTCTCGATAAGATCTTGATTGAAAGGTGTCCACTTCACATCGCAAAAGGAGAAATAGGTCTCACGTTTGAAGCGTACGTAAATTAACTTCACGTGTGTTTGAATTGTTCCAACTGCCAACCAACTCAACGAATCACGAATCTGTCAGGCTGGTTGCCGACAGGCATGATCCACATTAGAATTCTCCATTCCAACTAGTAACCACTGAAATCGGTTTACTGCTGCTTTTTTTTTAAAAAAAAAATCCTGGTTCCTAACATTGGTTAAAGCACTTGGAAAGAAATTGTGCATTAATATGTGCATACCAACTACATAGTAAGAGAGCAACAATTAAGAGATCGACAGATGAAAGTTTTATTAAATACAGCTTTAAACACAATAACTACATGGCTGCTTTCATCGTTTAGCATCAACATGTGACGTCAATCGCGACAAAGAAATTTCAGGAAGCGTGTTTCAATGTCAACGATTACAACATGAACTAGATAAATTTCACACACGCCTTAGGACTAACATAGCACTTAAGATTCCTCTTAGCATTTCTGAAACAAGTATATCGTTTCCCCCACCTCCACAACTTCCCTAGAGGCCAGTCATAAGATGCACAACACGCTCAATAAGGTCGGTATCGCCAATCTGATCTTGATCTACTGCTTCCACTGGGACCATATCCATACTGAAAATGACAAATATTGGTTACAAGATGTAACATTAATTTTTATATAGTAAATGCCATGAGAATGTATTGTACTTACATCATAATCTAGACTGCCACAAAACCTGCCAAAAGATCGCATTGAACCATAAGCTCCATAAAGGTCCATTGGTTCAATGTAAGCACCAGCAACTGAATCACCCTCTATTGGTGCAGCTGTATCTATTGCAACCTGAAGCAGCGAACAAATTGATCCATGAGTTTTCCCAGAAGAAGATTAGGTCAATACAATCATTTTTCATATCAAGAAGCAAACGTATCAAGAGCAAGGAACACCAATTGTGTTACCTCCTGCCCAAGAATTTCATGGCTTCTACGAGCTACCCGTTCTGCCACACCCTCATCAGCAAACGTGACAAAGCCAAAACCTCGGTGGCCACTTCTTTTAGGGTCCTATATTTGAATCAGAAAATCTAAGAAAACTTAAATAAAATGCAAATACACAACAAATAATGACAATCTTAACCTCACCTTAGGAATATATGCATCTACAATTCGGCCAAATCTACCGAAGTATTGCCTTAAGTCATCTGTGTTAGCTTCTTGTGGAAGCCTACCAACAAATATCTTTTTGCCCATTCCTTGGGAGGATCCATGGTATCCTCCTGGTCAATGTAGGTCAAACAGTAGAATACTTAGTACATTAGAAAAGTAATGAAGAGTCAAATCTGAGATAAATTTATCACTTACTTCCATAAGCTGATCCTGGATGATCATACAGCGTTGGTGCACCTAAAGCTGCATATCTGGTAGCAGCTGAAATGTATGCATTGTATGCACCATAACCACCCTGAGATGGCCTGCTCGGGGGATATCTAACGTCATCATCCTGATGCAAACAGACTTTTCAGGTGGTAATAACAAGAGGATCCGGACTAATTTTCTAACATAATGGACCTTAAGAAGAGCAAGTCCAGCACACCACTGAGCTCTATTTCAGAATACCTTTGGAGTTGCACGATCAACAACTACAGTTGTACCATCAAGCTCCTGCGACTCTTGCATGATGCTGTCCACAGATTCTGCAGATTATAGCTCAAATTAAAATAATACAGAAGGGAAAATAACAAATAGGAACATTAAACACCGAGTGTGACAATGGAGATAACAACAAAAACACAATAGCTGAAGGGATGAGCAATAGCCAGCCATTAACAAATGAGCAAAAGACAAACAACAATAAAGTAAAAGGCACAACAACAAACCCAATGTACAATCCTCAACTTTATAAGCTCAGTTATTTTTCAACCCTCAATTACAAAATAATTCACATTTCGACATCCAACTGCAAAAAAACAATTTACATTTTCACCCTATCATGAATTCGAGTGGTTTTGGGTGCTCACATGCAAATACTCCACATGTGCAACCATTTTTTTGATGTCAATGGGTCATTTACATCTTTCCACGACTTTATACCCATTTCAGAAATTAACATATGACTTCAAATCTAAAATCAGGATAAAGAAAATCTCAATTGTGAATTGGAGTATCTATATCAACTCTTACCTGAACATAAAAGCCGCGCGGTAATGAGCATGAAGTAGTTCTATTTTTTATATCCTATTTGTGCAGATCAGTTATACTGTATTCCATTTGTGTATATCTAGGATATACTCCATGTTGAGATTTATATGAGCTTTTGAAACTATTTACGAATCATTTATTTCAAAAACTATTACCACCTTGAACAGTTTCATTGTGGAGGGTTTGAAGATAGTAATACGGAGAACAATTACAACAGAAATCCTATCCCAGTCCTAGCATAGAAAAATCACAAGCACAATCAGAAAAAATAAAACAAAAGGTCAGAGGAATGATTGTCTTCCAGTTTAATCAACAAACAATATTAAAGGATAAATGAATAAGTCCACTTAACCCCAGAAGCATAGGAGTTCATCTACATAACCCACCAAAGTACAAAGCTGGCTGTTGCACTCACTTAAGTGTCTAATACTACCTAAATACCCCTTTAAGTGGTGCTGGAGGCGAATTTGCCATGATGGCTATCAGCCTATTACATGTAAGATGATGTGTCAATGACTAAGCATAACAGATCAACGTGGCATGATATTTAATCATTTCGGTGCCGCTAAAATTGTGCCCCAGTACCCCAACAACCAAATAACATCTTCCCACTTAAATGGCACTGGAAGACACCTAATAACATACCTGCACTCTGAAAAGTGATAAACCCAATTCCACGATGACCTTTTGAGCCATGTTCCTGCACAAGAAATAAGAGTGGGGTACTTATCTTCGTAAATCTTATCAAGTTATCATATCCAGCTATAGTTTATTTCTAATCTTACAATGCCACAGTTTCATCTAATGCAAGATGCGAGACAACTATTAACAAATATAGTAAGAAACAAGTACTTGTCCAGAAAACTTTCCCATTATGATCCAAATTCTGGTATCTACAATGTCTCTCCGATTCAAAATGCTGAGGAGTTAGGATGCACTCGGCAGACAGATACAAGAATCACTCTCAGTAAGTCCATATAAAATATTAAAATCAGAGAATCCTAAAAAGTTGATGTATACAATTTAAATTTTGATGTAACCTACTCTCTCCGTCCCGGTATAATTGACGTTTTAGCTCTTTGCACGGAGATTAAGAAAGGTTGGTAAAGGTAGGTGCGGAAGAAACAAGGAGCGAGATAGAGATAGAGGTGTATTGGAAAGAAAGGTACATTGGGAAGTGAGAATGCCAATTATTTTGGGAAAACTGGAGGAAGCTAAAGTGTCAAATAAACTGGGACAGAGGGAGTACTAAACTGGCTCAGCGACATTTCAAGACCAGTTTAGGGAATTACTCTATCAGACATGCATTCATGCTTAAAATGGCATGCTAAAACCCGTCTCACATTTGTACAGGCAATAAACGACGACGCTAGAGAAGATACCCTAAACCATACTCCTACAAAATAAATCAGTAGACACGAACAACTAGCATGGGTGCCTTATGAACAAACATTATGCAATACACTGGTTGCCATATTGTGTAGAAAAGTTTGAAATTTCTAACCTTTGGCATGTAAAGATCAAGAATTTCTCCAAAGGCTTCAAAATGCCTGTTAACACAACACTCAAGTTTAGGCAAAGATAATCAATAATGATGAAAAAGCAATAATGCTATGCTCACCTACGAAACATCGACTCATCCACGGATTGTGGAATTCGAGCAACGAATATCCTGGTAGCTTTCTTTGTTCCTTGTGATTTCATTTCTTCCTGTGTTAAAAGGAATTACACCTTAGCCATTTCAACACCTTGACATATACCATATACACAGATGGTATGGATATATACGTTACTTACCTTTGGAGTAGCTATCTTCACTTCTAATGTTCGGTTCCCAAGAACATGTTCACAATCAAGAGCATTCTAAAAGAAAGTTAAAGAATGATTCAGAAGGGGGAAAGGAAATTAATATTGAAATTCGAATTTGAAGTTGCACATGGACTCTGGAAGATTGAACTGCATATGGGACTATGCGACTAATTATGCAAGATGAAACGCGGAGAGAATGAAGGGCCTTTTCATTGTTTAAATACCTTTGCATCATCAGCTGATGAGAACGTCACATAGCCAAACCCACGAGATCGACCAGAAGAGCGCTCCTATGGATTTGGACATGCAAGAAATATGGAGGTGAATCAGTATGGAAGTGAGCATAGTGGCTAATAGTTCTACACCTACGTTTTGCCAAATAAGGATAGGGGTAATATTTACTTAACAAACGCAAATAACGAAAACAAAGTATAAGCTTCAATACTAAGGCAAGAAAAATAATATAATTGGTCAGAAAGAAGAAAAGAGGACATCCAACCACGAATCATTACTATTCCTTAGCAAACTATTCTTGTCCGAATGAATGTGAAACAACTAAATATGGTTTTATGATCAAATTTGCCATGCTGCAAAACAAAGGGAAGACCAAATACAACCAAAATTGTGATGATGCGCATTAAGGGGAACGAAAACACAAAAATATTGATGTGTGATATTTAATATGAATGTGAAGTAGTTGCAAACCTTCATGACGACACAATCATCTAGGGGTCCAAACTTAGCCATGTACTCTCGTAATCCTTCGGTATCAATATCCCAAGGGATACCGAGAACCTAAGAGCATCGATCGTACATCCTTGTTATTCCTCAAATATGGCATTCAAAGAGGCGGAGAAAGAAAGAGTAAGCTCCGCTACTTACCACAAGCTTTGTAGCCATTATACCACTGGCAACAGATCAGTATAGAAAGAACTCTTTGGATCTCTAGTCCCCCTGGTTCACGAAAACTCTGGAAAAATCTACTAAAGGCGCCGAAGATGCCACACCTTCAAAAGAAGGTTCATTTCAGACTTTGTATAGATAACATGCATTTAATTATTATCAACAATAAAGCCAGCGGCAAAGTAAACATTCCGTGCTAGACAAGGAAAAGAAAAGGAAATCCTTAATGCACAAATTGGACATCCAAGGACAATAATGCAGGTGGACAAAAATGGTTAGCTGGATACACCTTGGGAGATGCCAACTAATTTATAAGTAAAGGGGCAATTGATCATACAGCAGCTTGGAATTTCGTCAAAAATTACTCCAGTGCACCCAAAAAAAAATATTTTGTATCAGACGGCTGTGGTATTAATCTATCCAGTTCCAGAGAGATAGAAAGCTAGTCCTCCAGCAGTTACATGGGGTGCTGCCATGCAGTCCGGTGTTCCCCAGTGCCCCCAATTGGCTTATGCCGAATTTATATATCAGCTATGCAGAAAAAGCTTCCGCGGTAATGAAGAATCCTTTTCCACAGAAAAACTGAAACCCCAACGCAAAACAGACATCTGGATGGGCCAGCCAATATCAGAGAAAGACTCTACAGCTTGGGTTAGAAGCACGCAACGAAAGCAATTAAAATTTCTCCTTTAACCCGCCAGAAACTCGAAACATGGGCGGACTGGCGTGGACCGCAGGGATCAGGGGCGGAACCAGTACTGTACACGGGTGTACACATTCATACCACTAATTCTTGCGAATAAATCGAAGTTAGCTCCTATACTACATCTATGTCCTTGGATCAGATCCGAATACAAAAGGCATACATTAGGGTTTGGGGGGTGCCCCGTTTCGTCCAGCAGAAAGGGGAGAAAAGGGATGCGCGTACCTGATGGGTGCTCGTCGCCGGCGAAGAGCCTCGCGAAGGCGTGGCAAAGTCGTCGCCGCTCCGCGCTCGCCGCTGGCCCAGTCGTCGCCGCCAAGAGGGAGGGGGCAGAGAGAGGTGAAGGGAAGAAAAAAAAACAGAAGATGGGGATGAAGGCGGGTGAAACCTCATGGGGCCGTATCGTTTTCTACATTTGACCCTCGCGTTTTGGTATTTTCCGGTTGGCACCCGGCAACCGGACGGGAACCGTGACTGGAAAAACATAAATCGCATCATCTGGTCTTTTTGCGGGATCCCGTTTTCTGGCGGCAAACACCACCCTATTCGTCCGTTTTACTGCCAGAGAAAATACATAAGATGAATGCTATAGTGTTTAAAAAATGATAACATTTCGTTTGTTTCGATGTAACGGTCGAAAACAGATAAATACTTTCAATTATGGCCTAGTACTAAAAAATTTGTTGGACAGACACTAATTTTTCTCCCATTTCTAGTTAGACAAATGGGTAACTTAGTACTCCCTCTATACTCATATTAGAAGGCGTTTAGGACATGATTTACATTACCAAGGTGGCATTAATTTAGGTCTAATCTTCCAACCTTGCCCTTATTAAATATACCTCGATGCTAGTACTGAGTAACTCTCTCTCCCTGTTGGAATGGTCACTAGGTTGCAGGTTCTAATCCTACATGCTGCGATGAGGTACTTTTTTTTTGCGATTTTTTTGCATGGCGACTTGCATAGCGAGCGAGCGCGAGATTAGATGCGATTTTTTTGCATGGCACTGTTTCGCCTCTTGTTTTTTTGCGCCGCACGTGATGGCGATGAATTTTCGTTGCCCCGCGCGTGCATGCATCCGATTTTTTGGGCTTGCGACATCTGAAATTTTCCTCCCGCTGGTTTCGTGCTGGTTTTTTCGCTCGCGCCTAGGTTTCTTCATCTCGCTCCATGACAACTCACCTCCTCTTGTTGCACTATTTAAACGCGCGAGCTTTCCATCCTGCTAAACAAGTTTTCTTCCCGGCCGCCAAAAAGAGAAGGCGATGGCCTGTTGATTCCGGCGTTGCTACAGGTTCGTTCTTTCTACTCTATTTTATCAATTTTTGTCATTGCAAACAGAGGGACGGATACAAATGTTTGTTATTCTTTTTCGCTTTGAATAGGCTTCGATTTAAACCTGGAGCCATGGAGCTGCTGCTCCTGAGCGAGCTAGTGGAAGGGACACGCCTGCGTTGATGGTGCCTGCCGCGGGCGTGGCTGAGGGTTCCGCGAGCGATCCATGCCGGCGAGGGTTCCGCACGCGACCTACGGTGGAGCTGCGCCGGCGAGCGAGCATGCCAGCAAAGGTTCCGCGCGCGAGCCATGCCGGCGAGGGTTCAGGGCGCGAGCAACGGCGGAGCGGCGTCGGCGAGACAGCGAGCACGGCGCGCGAGCCATGCCGACGCAAGCGCAACTGCAGCCGAAGCGAGCGAGCTACGATGCGGGCTACGGCATAGCGAGCGAGCCCGAGATTAGGTGGAGACGATGCGCGAGAGGAGGGCAATACTTGTGAGCGTTTTTAATTCCCGTACGCGGAAGCCAAAGCAGCGGCCGGCCTCGGGAATGCGCGTCGTGGGCAAAATCGTCCAAAACCGAAGGAAAAACGCCCGACACCCTCGAATGTGAAAACGCTCGCAAACCCAAAACGCCCTCTAATTCGGGTACGAGGGGTACTTGTATCAACCATCAACCCTCTAATTCGTCAATTGCTACTCGACATTGACGACGAGGATTGCATGACTGCACGGAGGACGACGGCGGCGGCCAAAGCTCCGACAGCAGCTTCAACTCCAACGACTAGGAAAAGACAAAATCCTGCAGCCTGGCCCAATCAATCAACCACCCATTTGTTCTTTTTATCCATCCAAATGAATCTAATCACTATGCTTAGCTGAGCATTGAACCAGCCTCCACCGAGATGGCTGCCCTTTTGTTGCAGCAGCTGGCCAGGAGGCACACCAAACTCCTTCGCCATCTTCAACCTCGACTCGACAAGGGCAGCTTCGAACGGCATCGATGCAGCAAAACGACCACTCGTGCTTGTCACATGGGTTGGTAAAACGACCACTCGTGCTTGTCGGATGGGCTAGCAGCTGGACTGTCTAGGGTAAAGCATCGGCGAGCAATGCTGTAATCGTGGATCTGTGATCTGTTTAGCGGTTTCAGGAGACACAAGGTGGGAGACGAATTGACCCATATACAATTACCAAAATATCTTTGTTTACAATTAATTAGATTCTTAAACAGACTATTTAGAATCAACGATTGTCGACAAGGGATGAACCAAAAGGTTCCTTCCGAGCACCGTAGAAAAACTTTACATAAAAGCGATAGATGAAAGAACATTCGGCCATTCCGATTCAATCTCTTTCTCATGCTCAAGGTGGCAACGCAATGTATATTAGAGGTAGCATTTCCAAAGTAAAGCGCACAATTTAGGATAAAACGGTGTTGAAGATCTAAAAATGTCCATGCCTTATTTAGCACAACTTCTAAAAAAGAAGAATTGAATAGAAAAATAGACAAGTGGGTGGGCCAATTGGGCCGCAATATCGTCATGCTTGAGCCCGATCTCCTTCTTTTTTTTTTGGTTGCCAAACTGCAGCTAGGGCTTGTGCTCGTTCAGCGAAGCCGGCCACGGCCCAGTGCTCGATCAGCAACTAGTAGATCAGCAGGACCACCATGAAATAAACGAATGGAGCTCAAAAAAAAAAGAAATAAACGAATGAGGAAAACTAGACCAGGACCAGTTGCCGAAGGACGACGAGATCGTCTCGCGTCCGGCTCATGCGACGAGTGGCAGGAACGGCATCCTGAGCTTGTCCGTCCACGTCTACGGATAGGAGCGCGAGGAGCCCCCTCGCGATCGCACCATCAAAGATTTTGCACGAAAAAAAAAAGAGCAGAAACGGCCACATACATCGGGGGCGGGGCACCCCCGTCGCACTCCGTCTGGCGTCGTCGTCGGCCACGCGAGGCGAGCCCCTGTGACGCGACGGGCGCGCGCCATGCGAGATGCTCTCCTTGCGGGCGCGCGCCATGCGAGATGCTCTCCTTGCGGCCGCGCACGCGGGCCTTCAGCTCCACTGGCCAGACGAGACGGAGTCGCCTGCCTGCCCCTCGCGTCGCGCGGCCAGCAGCAGCCGGTCACGTCCACGTACGTACGAGCCGCAAAGCGTGGTGGTTCCCTCCCGGCCACTGCTTCTCGATCGGGGCCGCGATCGAGCCGGTGGCAAAAGCTCGAACATACAGTAGTACAATCCTCGGCGCGTCGCGGCCGCGGGTGACCACTTCTCCATTTCGCCGGACGGATCGGACCACTCCTGCCTGCCGTCGTCCGCTAGCTTGCAGCCCGCCCAGCCTGTACACGTCAGCTCCGCAGCCTTCGCTTCCGCGCCCTGATCCCAATTCCCATGGTCCCTGCGCTCTATAGCTCTGTCAGCTGCTTATCCCCGCTGCCCCAGCTGCCTGGAGCGAAGCAATTGGTGAGCCTGTCGAGCTGAGCAGCCCCCACGACGGGACGACGGCCCCATCGATCGATCGGCGCTTGTCTTGTTCCGGAGGTTTTTCCTTGCGATCGATCGAGACTGTGTTCAGTGATCGCCCCGTTCGGTCCCCGGTCCTTTATGCAGCGAGGCTTTAAACATTGCACAGCGCGCAGGGACAGTGCTGTGACTGGCATGACCTAAAACCACTGGTTGACCACCAGCTTTGGCCAATCGGCCTACTACCGACGAACTGAGACTTCCTTCTCTCGAGGTGAATTCCTACGATTTTAACCGCATCTGCCGCAGGCAGCTACCAGTCTCATCATACTCCTGCCTTTCAAGAATAGTGGTAACTCCTTCCAGGTAATTCAACCTTCTGTGCCAAGGACAACACTGGTTTTTGCAGAGATTATCACTAGTTTGTAATAGTACATAGTGCAAGGCTAAGGGCCTGCTTGGTTGGTGGCCACAACCAGCCACGCCACCGTCGCAAGTGTGGCGGCTGAAAACGGCGCCACAGCCGCCACACTTCGCCACCAGCGCCACAGGGTAAACGACAGAAGAAAACAAGCTAAATGACAAGAAACGATGCTGTGGCTGCCATCTCCTACGCGAGAACCAAGCACTGCTGCCGGCGCCAAACCTTCGGTGTGGCTTTTTGTGGCGTGCAACCAAGCAGGCCCTAAGGATGGAAGTGGACCGAGCTATCTTTTGGAACCGGGGGAACCAGCTCATGGAGGATGCGATTCTCGGATGTGAATTTCCGCCTTTTCGTTCCGGGGGGACAGGTCCCGTCGACTTTGTTGAAGAATCTCCACCGCGACTCAGGAAAAAGCTTTTGTCCTCTTCGCTGGGTGGTGGCGCTGTCCATCCCAAGCCCCACGCCGTTACACACGCCAAAACCTTTGTCACGCAAGTCTGCTTGTGTCGATGCCTACGTGCTGCCGAACGGCTGATCGATGCATGTTCTGGGAGAAGAAACGAGTGCGATGTGCGGAGCGTGGCGTCGCAATTAGCGAGATTGTTTCCATCCATTTGGAACGGAGGATAATTTCGAATGACCTACGTACTGTGTTTCTTTTGCAAATTCTCTACTCCTTCTCTATTCTGGACAAGTCTTCCATTCATCTTTCACCCATTGTAAACCTGGTAGTACAGTGGTACGCAACGCCAGAATGCCATTGATATCGGCGCGATATCGTGCCCTTTGTTCCCTGCGTAAGCTAGAAGAATGACCAGTACAGCTAGCCTCCAGCCTAATTTGCTGGGTCTGAGAGACAAATCTCTTTGGCTGATACATGTCTCACCAACCGACGCTTCGGCAATTTTGAGCTTCTGAACCAACTAGCTAGGTGCTGTTCAACACAACAATCCGCCCCAACCTTTTCTTGTGGGGGCAGCTACTAAACATCATGCATAAATACAACGACGTAGTCAAGATACTCCTACTGAACCACTTGAGCAGTTGGCCACAGTTGGCCACAGAAACAACAATCCTCAACTCAAGGACGCATCTCATCACTCGGTTAGTGGGTTCCAATCACCATGATATCATTTCATACCCAAAGTAAACGATACACTCGAAAGCGAACAGTTACGAATAAAAGTTGCCCCGCTTTTCCGTAGATTCGGAATTGGGTGAAAGTTCATGCACGCCCTTTTGAAGTTATCGCAGTTTCTTTCACTCGACCTTTCACAAGAAACTATTCACACGGTGAGACGGATAAAAAGAGCCTAATTAAAACCTACTCCACTCAGGCCGTAGGATTTCCTGCAAATGAAGCCAGCAAGGCAGCAACTTACTCATTTTCGAAAGACTAGCTAACGTAGAACCCCACAAAAACCAAACAACTCCATCTTTCGGGACGCCCTTTCTGCTCCTCCCCGTTCCGGCGTCGTTTTCAGGGCGGTGGCTTTCTCTAATCGCGGGGTTAGAAAAACACCGGCGGCCCCAGCGCCGTTTCACGTCGACGCGGTACGCGATCCGATTGTATTCAGCGAGACTAGATTACAAAGGCTCCCACATCGTGGCGCGAGTAAACAACGGCCGCGCGCCTCAAAAGCCGCGACTACTACTTCCTCCGCGACAGCGAGCTTGATGGCAACCATTAAAAAAGAAAAAAAAGAGGTCGCGATCCCAGCGCGGCGCCTGACGATTCGACCCGCCGCAAGCTGATCTTCTTCTGCCACTCTCGCTGGCCTCCGGGCTCCGGCGCCGATCGGCGATCGCCGGGGGCAAGCGTCGCGTGACGCGTGTTTTGACTTTTAACCAAGAAGAGAAGCGTGTGCGTGCATGCATGCACGCGCCCAGTGCGGGGCGAGGAATGGAATGCGCAGGAGCCGGAGGGGCTATCGGCTACTAGTATGTGATGTGTGTGCATGCAGAGTGGGGCCCAGGTGTGGACCGATTAAAGGCAAAGCGGCTCCACCGTCTCCCGAGAAAGGAGTAGGGATGGCAATGGGTCGGGTTCGGGTCGGGTGGAGCAAAAATCCACCCACAACGAAAACAACATCGGGTGAAAAATGACACCCACACCCACGCCCATGGGTGAAAGTTGACACCCACGCCCACGACCATCGGGTTTCGGGTGGGTGTCGGGTGCCCATCGGGTGTAGCATAAAAATACATAAAACACATGTACAAAATCAAAAATCAACAAATATACTCATGTTTATCACCTAGTGGCATGAAAATTAGGCAAATAGATATTATAAAGTCACATTCTTAGTCACAATACATCTCTAACAACAATTATATAGAAGTTTACCATCATCTTAAACTCACTAGAATGGAGGGCGAGGTAGTGGCGTCGCGTTTGGGAGTGAGAAGGCGCGGATAGACAATAATCGGGTCACCCATGGGTGACCCATGGGTGAAAAACGACACCCATCCTTCACCCAGGTCCGTCTCGGGTCGGGTGCGGGTGACACCCATGGGTGAAAAGTTACACCCACGCCCACACCCATCGGGTGAAAACCCATCGGGTGCCCACACCCATGGGTAAAATTGCCATCCCTAGAAAGGAGAAAGGCTGCCGTATGGATTGGCGTCTAGCTAGAGGCAGAGCAGGCAGGGCACCGCCACGGCAAGGCAGCCGCGCCGCGGCTGATGGAGGCGCGTCGCCTTTTTGGGCTTTGGCGGCAAACAAAGCCACGGCAAGGCAGCCGCGCCGCGGCCGATGGAGGCGCGACCGATTAAGGCCCCGTTCGGTGACCCCTCTAAAAACTTTAGAGGGGTCACATCAAAATGCCGGCACGATTTATGTGTACTAAACAAAGTTAAATTACAAAACTAAGTCCAGGACCTCCATCTATTTCGCGAGACGAACGTAATGAGGGTAATTAAGCGGCGATTAGACGATGGTTACTGTAGCATCACTGTGTCAAAACATTGCTTAATTAGGCTCATTAGATTCGTCTCGAAAAATAACGCCCATCTGCAGAAAAGTTTTGTAATTAAATTTTATTTAATACCTCTAAATAGTAAGATTTTTTTTACTTTAGAGGAGTATAAAGTCTAGAGGGATTTTATAGGGGGAACCGAACGCCACCTAAAGCGCGCCTCGTTGCGTTGCCCCACGGCCGAAAAGCCCGCTCCCTTTCCGACGCCCGCCACGCTCGGCGCCGGGGCCCGCACCAGCCCATGCCCTGTTCTGTTCTCAGATCGATCGATTCGATCGGTCGTGCACGGTTCCGGTTCTTCAACGCAACCACTCTACCACGACTAGCACTGCGCCTCTCTGTTCAGGCTGTTTTGGTCGCTGGGCATGGCTGGCTGTTGTGAGAGTGATATGAGGTCGGCCTCGGCCTCTCGGTCACGCGTAGGGCTGGACCAAAAGCTCGTGGCTCGTTGGCTCGGCTCGGCTCGCGACTGGCTCGGCTCGGCTCGGCTCGGCTCGTTCGCCTTTTCAAACGAGCCGAGCTTTTTTTTCAGCTCGTTTAGGTAACGAGCCGAGCTCGAGCTGGCTCGCGAGCCGCTCGCGAGCTACACGAGTTTTGGGGCCCAAGGTCTAACAGCCTAAAAAAGCCCAACAGCTCTACCTCAAATGCGTTGGCCCAACACACAAGTTTACCTGGACGTGGGCTGCTGGGCCGCTGGCTACTTGGCTCACCATAGTTGGCTCTTGCTGGTTGCTTCTCACGTATTTGTAGTTGCAGAGCAGTAGCAAACGCAAGACCTCACCTTTTGGTTGCTGGCGGCGGTAGGGTTAGGGTTAGGCGGCGACGGCGACGGCAGAACCTACTCGGACCACCTCACCATCGTCCGCATCCGAGCATCTCCCGTCCGTCATGGTCGGACAACCAAGCCAAGAATCGAAGAGCCGAAGGACAAAGAGGCCGGCATCCCGTTCGCGTGCCCCATCTACCTCGACGGTAGAGGCGCCGGCGGCCAAGGTCGTCCGCACAGGAGGAAGTGCGAGGCCATCGGTCACTCCATCTTCAATCCCTTCTGAAGACGTGGTGAGCACTTGTATTCTATTTGTCATCAGAGATTTCAGGTGCAAACTGAAGTCATCTTTTGTGCTGGGAAGGCAAGCTCGATGGCCTTTTCAGATGGAGTAATAAGAAGTTGAAGCATTTTGGACTATCGTGATTTGGTATTATGTAAAAATAATATTATGATCAGCTGCTGGTGGACTTGGTAGACTTTTCCTGAACTTGATAGACCGTAAGCATGAAGAATATTTAGTTAAGCTAGTTTCTGAATGAATTTTTGTTCCAAGCTCGCGAGCTGAAACGAGCCAGCTCGAGCTCATTTCGAGCCCGAGCCGAGCTGCCTTTCTAGCTCGTCACGCTAACGAGCCGAGCCGAGCCAGCTCGTTAGGGTAACGAGCTGGACCGAGCCGAGCCGAGCCGAGCCGAGCTGGCTCGTTAGTCCAGCCCTAGTCACGCGGTCATTGTGGGGGGGGGGGGGGGGGGGGGGGGGGGGGGGGGGGTGCGTGACTGGCGGCTGCAAGCTGCAACGAGGCTTGTTCCCAGCTGCCTGGACGGTTTCTGTCCCGATAAAAACCGAAAACTCACACACTGGACGTTTTGCAATTTTGACCGCGGCACGAGCTGTTCTGTTCTGTGCTCGCGCGGATCACGTTTCTCACCGTCGACCTTTGGGCCGCTCCTCGAAACGGCGGTCCCTCCCTCCCAGCTGACCACCATCGTGGAAGCGGGGCTTTGCTTAACCATGGTCATATTTTACCCACGGGGTCCAATCCGCCAGGTAACCTGACCGCCGAGCCCCTTCCTTCCCTTTTATACGCAGCACACACTGTTCTTGCAGACGAGAATAGTAAACGGAGGCGGCGAGGAAGGAAAACCGCCCTCCACTCCAGTCCTCTCCTCACAGTCACGCACAGAGATAGAGAGTGAGTGAGAGATCATGAGAAGCCTCAGGAACCTCCCGATCGGCTCTGCGCTGTACTAGGATAGGAGGCGTTTGGATCGGAGCTGGGGAAGAGGACAAGCATGGTGACGGCCCTGCGTGGTCACAATTACAAGACGGACGAGTGGGACGCCGAGAGCCATCACCGGAGGCGCTTCTCCCCGTTCCCCTTCCTCCGGCCGCGCCTCCCCTGATCGTTCCCCTCCTTGGTTCTGGATCGGGCCCGCCCTCTTTTTCTTGGGATTCTTGGAGAATTTCGCGTGAAGGAAGGAAGGAAGCAGTACGGCATGAAGAGACCGAGCGGCTCCCGCTCCGGCGCTGGCGGCGGCGGCCTCCTGTCGGTGGTTCAGAGTGGTGAGTTTTGATTTCGCTCTGTTCTTGACGATGTACTCATCTTGTGTAGTGTTCTTTTCCCCGGCCTGGAGGTTTTGGCTGATGAGAGATGTTGGGTTCGTTTGCGCAGACGATGGCTTCGGTGGTGGCGGCGTCGCGGTGGAGGAGGCGGAGGCGGACGAGGACTTTGTGATGCCCGGCGGTTGCGGCGGCGGCGGCGGGGAGAAGAAGCGGCGGCTGAGCACGGAGCAGGTGCGCGCGCTGGAGCGAAGCTTCGAGACGGAGAACAAGCTGGAGCCGGAGCGGAAGGCGCGGCTGGCGCGGGACCTCGGCCTGCAGCCGCGCCAGGTCGCCGTCTGGTTCCAGAACCGCCGCGCGCGCTGGAAGACCAAGCAGCTGGAGCGCGACTACGTCGCGCTGCGCCACTCCTACGACGCGCTCCGCGCCGACCACGACGCCCTCCGCCGAGACAAGGACGCCCTCCTCGCCGAGGTACGGTATCTGGAAGGAAATCCTCACGCGCTCTGCAAAACTGAAGAAAACAACGCGAATTTTGAAGCGTTTGTGATGTTCTGTTTGGTCGCGGCAGATCAAGGAGCTGAAGGCAAAGCTGGGCGACGAGGACGCGGCGGCGAGCTTCTCGACGGTGAAGGAGGAGCCGGTGGCGTCCGACGTGGAGCCCCCCATCGCGGCCACGGCAGCGCAGGGCGCGTCTGAGAGCGACTCAAGCGGGGTGGTGAACGACGCCGAGACGGCCCCGGAGAAGGCCGCGCCGGCTGCCGCCGAGGCCGAGGCGGAGGCGGAGGCGGTGGTGCCTGGTGCCGCGGCGCTCCACGGCGGGGTGTTCTTCCACGGGCAGCTTCTCAAGGTGGAGGACGACGAGGCCGCGTTCCTCGGCGACGACGAGGCGGCGTGCGGCGGCTTCTTCGCCGACCTGCAGCCGCCGTCGCTGCCGTGGTGGACCGAGCCCATGGAACACTGGGCCTAGCCGGGCCGAGAGCTGTGCGGTGCGGCGGGCAGTGAGGAATAAAAGAACTCAGTAGGGGGGTTTCTGCAAATTTTGTAAAATGGAATTGTACCTAGTCCTTTTTTGTCAATGCACCAGTACTGGCAGCAGCAACACAGCTGCGACACCCAACACTGCCGCTGTAGTAGGGTGTGTTTGGTTGAGTGAATCAAATGGGACGGGGATGGAACGGGGACGGATCGGTCCCTCGTTTCAGTGTTTGATTCTGGGTCCGAAGGAGGACGGATCGATCCCACCACCGAATGCCTCAATATGCGGGACGAAACCATCCGCCCGAAACCGAGCGAACCGATCGGTCCCTTCTCCACGGCGTCTCCCTCCCGTTCCCCTGGCTGCGCGACGAGGCCGCCGGGCGCGAGGTAGGGGGCGGCGCGGCGAGTCGAGCTCGCCGGAGTCGGCGGCAGCGTCCCCTCCTCCCCTTCTTCCCGTGACACGAGCTCCACCTCTCCAGTCCATCCCCACGCCATCCCCCTCACCCAATCGAGCTCCACCAGGACAGCCATGGCCGCCACCTCCGCTCGCCGTCGCAGCTGCCGCTTCCCATGTCCCCGATCCAAATCTCCGTCACAAATGGATGCGCCATAGCCTCCTCCTTCGATTCCCTCACTCCCTGACCTTTCCCCTGCCCTCTCCCATGGTCGATTTGAGAGCTCTTGGAGCTGTCCATGGCGAACTGGAACAGGGAGAACGAACACCCCATCGGTTCTATGGAGAGAAGACTTCACACCATGTTGGGCCAAGCAGCCACGGCCCACATGCTCTAACAGCTGAGCGACGGAAGTTGGAATATGCCGTAGAATCTGGAAGATGCGTCTGATTCTAATTTTTTCATCCCACCAATCAAACAAAAAATAGGAACCGTTCCATCCCTATAACCAAACATAAAATGGAACGGTTCCATCCTAAAAAACTGGGACGGATCCGTCCCGTCCCAACTGGTTCTAGAACCAAACACACCCGTAGTGCCGCCACTCCCGTAGCCGGTGGATCAGCGTTTTTGGCGTTTTTGTCTCCCATGGTGAAGCGAAGGAGAGGTTGCTAAAATTCACAGGAAGAACAGGGACGGTTCTGCAAAGGTAAAGGGGAAAGAGAGGACGGACGGGTGGAGGGGAAAGCGACAGTGCCCCGCGAGCAGTGAAGGGGAAGCAAGGCAACGCTGGAGAAACAGTGTCGCTGTCGGTGGGCCCGGCGCCACGTGAAAAGCAGGCGTGTCACTGACAACGATTGCTGGTGTCCACGCGCCTGGTCCCGCCGCTCCCACCAGCCTTCCGCCGTGGCCACACAGCAAGTTTCTCTAGATGCACACGGCAGTTTCACTTGCAATTGCGAAAGAAAACCGTAGCGGAAGCATCAGTTCTCCGCAGAATCATGAAACAGCTCGTTTGCAAAAACTGCAACAGAATGCAACACCACTAGAATTGAGTAGTGAAATCCATCTGTTTTCGTGGCAAACGGTTGAAATCTCGTGGAATGCTAGCGAAATTCCTGTGAGAACTGTAGTTCAACAAGTGAGATCGAATGGAAACAAAGCACTGGGTCAGCTTGTTTTTAATGGACGCTGCAAAATACTGATACGTGCATGCAGGAGCAGGACCATGTAGGAGTAGGAGTAGTATCATTCTGCGTGGGGATCGGGGAATAGATGGCTTGTTTATCGGGCGACGCCATGATTGTTTCGAGCAGGGTAACGCAGGACGGTCGGCGTAATTACCAGCAAAAAGGCTGGAATTTAAATAAGACCTGCGGGCCTCTCGTTCGCAGTAAAATATTTCTGGTCCCAAATTTAGAACTCGCGCTTCCGCTTTCTCCGATGCTTTTTGGCTCATCGTCGTGCTTTTCGATGTGGATTTCCACTAACCAAGATTGGTCGAGCTGATGAGGGAGTTTTTAGTACGGCAATTCTTTCCACTAACTTTTGTTCCGTTTGGCTCTTGTTCAGTGAGTATGCGTTTTGAATGGACGTCCGACAACTAAAATCACTGTTCATGCACAGTGTTGTAAGATCGGACGTCCACTCTGTTTTGTTTGATAGAAGTTCGACTATTCATTGGGAGAAACGAGCGAGTTTGAAACCTGTCATGCGAAATCCATCCATAATCCTCCGACTTTGAACTGACTGTACCTGCCAATCATAAGGTTAACTCGTTTTACGTAGTAGTAGCAAGGAACCTTTTTTTTTCGGAACCAATGAGCAGGAGCACTTCTCTCTTCATAGACATCCGATAAAATTAAACAATACAGAGAAAATTAGCATTACGTCTGCTAAGGATGAATCGAAAAGTGGCAAGGAACTTGTTGGTGTGGATCAGAGTGGGGGCACACATGCAACCTGGGGAATGAACTGGAGTTTGATGCATTACACAAAGTTAATTAGACTGAGACATCTTATCCCCTCTTTTTGTTGATATTCAAACGGGGACATCTCGAATAGACCAAACACCATTTGACTTTTTGGCAATTTCGCGTCCTCTTCTATTGCTGTCGTGTTGCGACTTGGCTCAGCATATGTTGCCGTTGGAGGGTGACGTGGAGAGGGACAGAGGGAGATGTGTGCAAGTGATGTGGCGGAGAGAGAGCGATGCCGTTGCGGTCGCTCATCGCAGAACAGAACGCAAGGTGTCATTTGCCTTCCCCTGAAGCAAGTGACACGGTGGACGAGAGATCCTTGAACAACACAACGTGGTGTAAGATGCAAATGTGCAGGTGACACTTCAATAGCTTGGGTATGGGTGGGAAGGAAATAACTTTGACAGATATGTGCTGACTGTCCAGCTTACGGCTTTCCTTTTGTGGTATTCTGGAGGGTTATATGGCAACCGGAACACCACTACTTTATCGCAAAGTTCTTTGTTCAATACACGATTTGGATGTGCTGGGTTATGTTATCCATTCGTTTCTTTGCCGCATTGTAGTGCATGCCAATTTTTGTTTGAGTTTTATTATGGTAATCCTCGCAAAGAAAAAAAAGGAATCCACTATGGCAAGCAATTTGGTGTTTAATCTAATGATGAATCTTTCATACATTCAAATTTCATGTGGCCAAAAATGGCGGGTAAGTTTTTTTTTTTTTGGGGGGGGGGGGGAGAGGGGGGTGGGGGGCAGGCTCGGTTCTTTGTCAGTGACTTTGGTCGCTTTCACCTGAAATCCTACCAATGGCACATCTTTTGTTAAACGATTATGAAGGTCACTGAAGATCCTTTCGGAAATTTTTCAGTCGAGAGAGAAAATTAAGGGAAAAAAGAGACCTCTTATACATAGGGCGTCCTACAGGATTTGACTTGTAGGTCAGCCCAATAGCCCACCAAATTCGGCCCACTTAAGGCAACTTAACCTATCAAGTAACTGTCAACATTTTCAAACACCAGTTTCAACATTTTCGTAAAGCCTATGTCAACATTTTCAAACAACCGAGTCAACATTTTTGTTAAAAGTATTGACATAGCACATCTAAAATGTTGACGCAGTGCAAAAAAAATTGTTGACACAGTATATTCAAAATGTTGACGAAAATTTGAAAAATTAAAAAATTCAAAAAATATTCAAATTGGATCTCATTTGGTGCAATTAATTGTAACAAACACGTAGGTTCAAACGGATTCGAAAACGGACTTATGGTTTAAGAGAAAAATGCGTTTAAAATTTGCAAATCGTTTCTTTTTCTCCCACCTCCCACCCGCTCCAATCAGAATGCGCCACGTGTCGCCCATCTGTGCTCTCTCTCGCAACCAGCAGCGTGCGTGGGCCGTTCGATGTCTGTTCGCACGAATCTCAAAGTGTTCTATCAAAAGAATTTTGTAGGACGGGCTACGTATAGGATTGGCGGGAAAAAAGAGGGACTCCCTATAGGTAGAACGTCCGACGCTTAACGTTCGCTAGAACGGCCCATGGAGCCCAAAAGCCCATCAAATTTGGCCCACTTAAAGTAACTTAGTTTACTGACAAACCGTCAACATTTTCAAATAACAGTTTCAACATTTTCGTAAGCCTATGTCAACATTTTCAAACAACAGAGTCAATATTTTCACCAAAAATATTGACATAACACATAAAAAATGTTGACTCAGTGAAAACAAAATGACATGGTACATTCAAAATATTGACGAAAAATTCGAATTTCAAAAAATTCAAAAAATATTTATTTTAGATCTCATTTTGTAGCATTAATTCTAAACAACATCATGCTTCAAACGGATTCGAAAACGGACTTACGGTTTGGGAGAAAATGCGTTTAAAATTTGAAAACCGGTTCTTTTTCTCCTCCTTCCCATCCGCCTCAATAGGAAGGCGACACGTGTCAGTTTCTGGTTCCTCCTCTCTTTACCAGATTGAATCTCACGCGTTCATCTAGTCTCGTACGGATCTCAAACACTGACCTATCAAAAGTTAAACATAGCCCGCCCTACGTATAGGATCCACGGAAAAAAGGAATATGCAAGACGACATTGGCCCAAGAAAAAAAATGCCCAAGAGAATCGGGGCCTCGAATCCTCACAAAAAGAAAATGTTGGGCCATGAAACGGGCCTCAGTATGAATGGTGTGTATACACTACACCAAAATGATGCAGCCTTTTCTTTTGAGAGAGAACCAAAATGATGCAGCCATGAAGAAGAGCGGAACCTGAAATGAAACCAGAGTAACCAGCAGGGCTATTTTCGGCTTCTCCTCTTCCCTGTCCGTGAGCAATGGTGGAGGTAAGGTTCGTATAAATTCGCAGCATGCAAGGACACTATACATAGCATTTCGCCATTTTCTAGTGCCAAGCTTGCCTGGCCCCCATACGAGCAGAGGCTCGGAACACTTCCCTTGGAATTCGGCACGATAGAAGCTGTTCTTGGGCTCTCGTCGTCCCGCTCGCTCGTGTCGATTCCATCAGCATCGCCGATCGGCCGCTTATTCATGCCGCATGCCGCCACCGACGCAGCCGCCGCCGCCGTCGTCCCCGGACGACCCGGAGCCCTCGGCGGGGCGGGAGATGGACGACGAGGACCTCGTGGAGGAGCTGCTCGCCACCGTCAACTCTGCGCGCGCCTTCACGGAGTTCCGCCGCACGCAGCGCAGGGAGTGCGCCAACCTCCTCCGCTGGCTGCAGCTCGTCCTCCCGCTCCTCGAGGAGCTCCGCGACTCCGCGCCACGGCTCACCGACAACGCCTACCGCCGGCTCGCCCTGCTCGGCCGAGCGTTCGCCGCAGCGCGCCGCCTCCTTCGGACCTGCCACGACGGCAGCAAGATCTTCCTGGTTCGATCTCTCTCTCATTCCTCTGTCGCGGCCTCTACCATTGCGTGTTCTTGCCGTGCCCGGCCTGAACTGATGGATGGAGGCTCTGATTTCAGGCGCTGGAGAGCGAGGCGGTGTTGACGAAGTTCCGCAACGTTTACGAGAAGATGCACGGCGCGCTGGACGGGATGCCGTACGCCGAGCTCGCCATCTCCGATGAGGTCATGGAGCAGGTATATAAGCGACCGGCCAGAACATCCATTTCCCCTGCACGGCCCCTGTCTGTCTGTGAAATGTGCACGTCTTGAGACATGACATGACATGGCACCATGTGTTTCTCCTTGCCATTCCAGGTCGAGCTGATGAACGCGCAGCTGATGCGATGCAAGAAGCGAACGGACACGCAGGACATCGAGTTGTCCATGGACCTTATGGTGATCCTGGAGAACAAGGAGGACGAGCGGAACGCGGACCGGGCGATACTGGAGCGGCTGGCAAAGAAGCTGGAGCTGCAGACCCTGGCCGAGCTGCGCGCGGAGACGATGGCCATCAAGAAGCTCATCAACGAGCGGGGCGGGCAGCACGCGGACAGCACGAAGCAGATCATCGAGCTGCTCAACAAGTTCAAGCGGATCGCCGGCGTCGACGAGACCAACGTCCTGGGCGACGTCTCCATGCCCAAGTCCTTGGGCAAATGCCCTTCCCTGATGATCCCCAATGACTTCCTCTGTCCGATCACGTTGGAGATCATGACGGATCCGGTGATCATCGCCAGTGGACAGGTGGGTGCGTTACCAACTTGGGGAATTTGGAACGCATATATGTATCTACATACATGAGTGATTATGAACGTGGAAGTGAGGGTGAATCCACTGAATTTTTGCAGTCGTACGAAAGAAGAAGCATCCAGAAGTGGATAGACAGTGGCGAGAGGACGTGTCCAAAGACGCGCGAACCGTTGGCTCATCTGTCATTGGCGCCAAACTACGCTCTGAAGAACCTGATCCTGCAGTGGTGCGAGAAGCACATGGTGGAGCTGCAGAAGCGGGAGCCGGAGCCCGCCGCGGAGCAGGGCGACCAGCGGAAGGAGGACATCCCGTCGCTGGTGGAGGACCTGTCGTCCATCCACCCGGAGGTGCAGCGGAAGGCGGCGAAGCGGATCCGGATGCTCTCCAAGGAAAGCCCCGAGAACCGGCGGCTCATCGCCGACAACGGCGGCATCCCGGCGCTCATCGGCCTGCTGGCCTACCCGGACAAGAAGGTCCAGGAGAACACGGTGACGACGCTGCTGAACCTGTCCATCGACGACAACAACAAGCTCCTCATCTCCCGGGGCGGCGCCATCCCGCTGGTCATCGAGATCCTCCGCAGCGGCAGCGCGGAGGCGCAGGAGAACTCGGCGGCGGCGCTGTTCAGCCTGTCGATGGTGGACGAGAACAAGGCGGCGATCGGGAGCCTCGGCGGCATCGCGCCGCTGGTGGAGCTCCTGCGGAGCGGCACGCCCCGGGGCAAGAAGGACGCCGCCACGGCCATCTTCAACCTGGTGCTCAGCCCGCAGAACAAGGCCCGCGCCACGCAGGCCGGCGTCGTGCCCGCGCTGCTCGCGGTGATCGACGACAAGGCGCTGGGGATGGTGGACGAGGCGCTCTCCATCTTCCTGCTGCTGTCGTCCCACGCCGCGTGCCGCGCGGAGGTCGGAACCACGGCGTTCGTGGAGAAGCTGGTGCGGCTCATCAAGGACGGCACGCCCAAGAACAAGGAGTGCGCGCTGTCCGTGCTGCTGGAGCTGGGGTCCAACAGCAAGCCGCTCCTGGTGCACGCGCTCCGGTTCGGGCTCCACGAGGACCTCTCCAAGATCGCCAAGAACGGCACGAGTAGAGCGCAGAGGAAGGCCAACTCACTCATTCAGCTGGCGCGCAAGTGCTACTGATTGCGATATGCACGATGTAATTGTAATCCGGTTTTGGGGCTTAGAATTTTCCTTTTTCGTGTAACTTGTGTTCTCGGCGAACACATTTGTGTTCTCCCCTTTTACTAGGTCTACTGGAGTGAATGCTGAACTTCAAATTTTGTACTGAAGAACATTGCAGTGATAGTTGGAATCTGGGGGAAAATTTGGAAGCCATGCCGAGGTTTGAATCGCGGCGGATACAATCCACTGGTCAATGGGTATCAAGGGCTCCAAAAGGAACTCCTCACAGACATGTGGGCTCGCACTTTCCTGGACCCACAGGTCGGTGGGAAACCTCGCCGCCAACGGCGAAGCAAAGTCGCAGGAGCCTTTGGCGCTGCCCATGCTGTTCCGATGCACCCGCTCCGCCGCCCCGCCACCGTCGCCGCGCGGCACCTCCTCCGCGACAACCAACGAATCAGCGCCCTCGCCCGCGCGGGCGATGTGGCTGCGGCGCGCCGCGTTTTCGACGCCATGCCGCAGCGCGACATCGTCTCCTGGAACGCGCTCCTCACCGCGCTCTGGCAAGGCGGGCGCGATCTGCCCACCGCGCGCCGCCTCTTCGACGCCATGCCGTCCCGCAACGTCATCTCCTGGAACTCCATCATCGCCGGGTGCCTCGCGCACGGGGACCTGGGCACCGCGTCCGCCTACTTCGCGCGCGCCCCGCGGCGCAACGTGGCCACGTGGAACGCCATGCTCGCGGGGCTCGTCCGGCTCGGCCGCATGGAGGACGCGGAGAGGCTGTTCGGAGAAATGCGGGAGAGGAACGTCGTGTCGTTCACCACCATGGTGGACGGGCTGGCGCGGTGCGGGGAGGTGGCGAGGGCGCGGGAGGTGTTTGACGCAATGCCCGAGAGGAACCTTGTGTCGTGGGCGGCGATGATTACTGGGTACGTTGAGAACGGCATGTTCGTCGAGGCAAAGGAATTGTTCCAAGCGATGCCAGAGAAGAATGTTGTGGCCTGCACCGCAATGATCACTGGGTACTGCAAGGAGGGGGATGTGGAGAGTGCCAGGAGGCTGTTTGATAGGATCGTGGTCAAGGATGTCATCTCCTGGAATGCTATGATCGCTGGTATGTAGTATGGGTCACAGTTCCCTTCATATGATTCCATTTGGTGTCCACAGTATGAGTGTGTTTGCGCACGGTGCATATTTATATTTACCTGGATACCTTTGCCTCTTCAACTCGAGATGAGGCCGTGCATGCCTTCCTCGGCTATTCCTCTATTTGTATCGATGTGTGTGTTTGCATATGTGTTGTTTTTTTATTAGTTTCGAACAACTGGTAATAACTGGTGGAATATGATGTCTGCAACGAAGTTTGTTAAAAAGTTTTATTCTCGCGGAACACAAACTGCATCCAGTTGTGATATTCTTGAAGCAATAAGTTCTCCCAGGAGTCTACAAACTATAGTTTCAAAATTGCAAAGATATTATGAATTCATGCCTTTTTCTCTAATAATATAAACTGGTAAGTTGCCATTTTAGAGTAGAGATTGTGTGATGCAATGGTTCCATTGGACACTTGAATGTTTGAAGCATTAGACTAGTGTTTTGAGCTTCCAGTTTGTCTGTCATTCGCATGTTCTTTGATTTCTTTTCTTAAAGGAAAATTTGTAGTAGCTCTGCTGTTTCATAAAATTGGAGAGGACAGAGGGTAATCCTTTTAGATGATACAAATCTACCAGTACCATGATGACACCACAATAACAGGGAGGGAAACAGCCTGAAGCAGATAAGGACAATATGGTTGGGGTACTTGTAGCTATATGGCCGCACATGCATCCACAAACTGCAGGCTGCAGCAGGTTCGACTAAGGAACGTAAATAACTAAATAAGTAAAAGCAGGACGCCAATGCTGATTGGTTAATCAATGTTAACTATCGAAATTATTCTGTCACGTCATATTTATTAAAAAGATGGGGGATTCGGTAAATTGAACATGTTTTTAGCCTCTTTTTTTTTTAGTGCTGCAACTGAATATGCATTGAAAAAAATTCTTACAGTTCGCTGCTTCATCACTTATTCAGGATATGTTCATAACGGACACGGAGAAGAAGCTATGAGACTTCACATCTTAATGCACAAAGAAGGTGTAAAACCAGATCATGCAACTCTGATTACCGTCCTAACTGCATGTTCTGCTCTTACTTTACTCAGACAAGGAAGATCCACGCATGCTGTTGCCATCAAAGCAATGCTAGAATCTAGCATATCATTTTCTAATGCTTTGATGACAATGTACAGCAAGTGTGGCAATGTAGGAGAGTCAGAATTAGTCTTCATGAATCTCAGAAGCCACGATATTGTTTCTTGGAACACAATAATTTCTGCATATGCACAGCATGGCAGGTTTCATAAAGTTATTACACTGTTCCATGAGATGGAAGCACATGGACTGACACCAAATGAAGTTACTTTCCTTAGTGTGTTGTCTGCGTGCGGGCATGTTGGCAGGGTTGATATCAGCTTGAAATTGTTTGACCTTATGTCATCCAAATATATGATATCTCCAAGAGCTGAGCACTATGCTTGTATTGTGGACATATTAAGCCGAGCAGGAGAACTTGAGGAAGCTTGTAATTACATTAAAGAGATGCCATTTGAAGCCGAGAAGAATGTTTGGGGTGCCTTGCTTGGAGCATGTCAGACACGTGCTAATGTGCAGTTGGGTGAACTTGCTGCTAAGATGCTTGTCCAAGCTGATTCTGAAAGTTCAGGCCCTTACGTAATGCTTTCAAATATATATGCTGCCGCTGGCATGTGGGATGAAGTCAATCAAGTAAGAGGACGTATGAAACAAAAAGGCGTCAAGAAACAACCTGGATACAGCTGGACTGAGATTGCTAACGAAGTTCATATGTTTGTGGGTGGTGATGCATCTCACCCAGCGATGAGCGACATCATATCCGAGCTGAGAAAAATTAGCTTTCATATGCAGATGGCAACTGATGAGTGTTATATAATGGAAGAGCTGGGTCAAGAAAGTGGTTAGTACTTCCCTTAACCTTCAGTGTTTCGCCACTATGAACATCCATTCTATAAAAAATCTCCAGGTATGAGTTCAAAGATGAAATGCATCAAATATCTGTTGAATAGATTATCCAATCTGCTTCATGGTTTTCCAGCGTAACTAATCAGATGGCTCCAGTGCATGCTGTTATGATGACAAAGACATGTTCTTTGCTAGAAACAGAGAAGGGACTCACGTTCTGTTAATCTGTGAATCAAAGAAGGAACGACTCTTGAAGGTAATAACCAGGTTTGTTCGTGACGATCTTCGAAATTCTATAGCTCTCATTTTTCTATATATAAAAAAAATAGAGACCAATTTAAATTGAGCATTTTTAGCTGTTGCATCAGCATTTACTACAATAAACAGATAGCTATTGTATCAATTTAAAGGGAAGTGCTATGATTTGCTGCATAGCGTACTCTATATGCTCCGTAAATCAAATTTCTGATTTTCGTAAACCTCTTAATGAGTTACTTTTGTGAAACACGTGCTCCATGCACCATTAACATACAAAAGGTTGATCCTCTGCCACAGGTTCTTTCATCCTCTTTCACGACCTATATTGCTATAGGATGTAATGAGTTTTCTGCTGTAAATACTTTAGAAAATGTTCCAAGAAGGATTCTTTGATGTCACTGTAAATTGCGGAAGCAAGATGGATCCGTGTAAACTGAAATTTTCTTTGATTGATTTCTTTTTTAATATATCTTGGAATAATGGTTGAATTTTAGTTGTAATGTGAAATTTATTGCTTATGGTACTGTGGGACGCGACTCATTCAAAATATTCCACTGAAGGTCAACAAAGAAACTTGCAAACCATTGCTAAGGAGCCATAGAAAAACTTGGTATTCGGATGTTTCCAGATCCTTAGGGTAAAGTGGATAACAATACATCCCGTGTCATTAATTGATAGGGTAGTTTGGACAGAGTATAATCTCAAAGCAAAGGCTATTACAACTGTGAGATTTCTTTAAAATAGTCTGCAACATCCCCAAAGGATTTTCATATCAAGCTTGAACTGATTTAAAAAGCGGAAAGCATCTAATAAACTCTAAAGAACATAAGCTATGCTGGTCTTCATGTCTTGTTTTTTACACACATGTTACATTCTCTGTAGTAACATTGAGTATTTGAGTAAAGAAAGGGCTATCCACACATACATCTTTCGATTTTTCAGAACGAAATTGTTTAGGTATTCCAACTATCATGTTCAAGGGCTTTAAAAAAAGAAGAAAAAATTACATTTGAGTTCAGTTGCTTCTGTAGGATTCTAGGCTGCATTTTGAGAGTTTCTTTTCTTCATTACATCAGTAAATTTTCTCAGAATTGTCTTCTTTTTCTGCTTTGCAGGATTCCTTATGTCCACATTGTCTTCTGCCTCAGATCTTTCTGATATCACACCTCTCTTTAGATCCCGGGGCGATGCTTCTGCTGAAGTTTTGGTGGATTCTGAACTGAACATTGCATCAATCATATCCTTCAGTTCTTTAATGCTGCTCTGTGCCGCAGCCTCACTGACCTTGAGGGACTCGTATTCTTGCATCATACTCTGCAAGGTACTTTCTTTCTCAGATATGTGGTCATTAAGCCGAGAGTTCTCCACCCGGGCAATCTCCAACGATTCCCTTGCTACATTAGCTTCACCCACGGCATGCTTCAGCATTTCCCTCAGCCTCGAATTCTCATCTCTGATTACCTTCTGTGATCCGATCAACTTATCATTCTCCTCCTTTCCTCTAGTTAACTCACCCTCAAACATCTTAATGCAATCAATGAGTCCCCTCTCTTTCTCGTTTGAAGCTGCTGTCAATTCATCTGACTCAACCTTCAGTCTCTCGGTCTCTTCCAGTGCCAACCTGAGCTTCTCCTCAGTGATTGCCAGTGATGCCATCAAGTTCTCCACTTCTGTTCTTGCATTATCCAGTTCAGCTTGTACCAATGAAAGCTTGGTCTTTGCCTCTCTGGCCTCTGTGGTTTGTTCTTTCAAGGCTATGGCCAAATCATCCATGGCCCTCTTACACTTCTCCTCAGATTCCACGGCCAACTTGAGATCACGCTGTAGTGACCATGTCTCTACCTCTCCTGGATTTGCGAAGGAGAAGGACATCATACCTCTTCTCCTAAAATTTTTCACAGGTTCCCTGCTGGGATCCGAGGACAGTGTGGTTAAGGCCTCAAAGTTCTTCTTGCTGTCTTGGAGCGAAGTTATCTCAAGCTTTGCCTCCTCCAGAGATACCTTTGTTTGTTCGAGCTGCTTTGTTTGGGCCTCCAATGACAATAGCAGTTTCCTCTCTGAATCTCGTGCCGCATCTAATTCACCTTCCAACTGCTGTAATCTGTCTGCAAGGTCCAACTGGTCCTCACTGCCATTGCTTTTCAACTTTTTCGTCCTACTCTTGTTCTTTTTGAGATCTTCTACCTCATCTAGGGCACGCATCTTCTCCTGTTTCTCCCTCGTCAATTCCTCCTGCAGTTTTTTCAGTTGCTCCTGCATGTCTGATTCCTCCATGAAGCTTGGATTGGGTACATCTTTAGCACCCAAAGATGATTTGATGCTGTAAACGGAAACAGAGTTCATGTTGATTTATGGACTGGTGACAGAAATCAAATCAAGAAAGAAGAAAAGATCAAATCAAAATGAATCTAAACCCCGTGGAAACCAGCTTGTCCCAAAATGATTCCAGAATGGAGTGGGAATTGGGAAACATCAATAAACTTGCAGTAGTATCTACTACTTACCTGGACTTGAAAGAAAACATGTCTTCCAGTATGAAGCCTTGCAGGCTGCAGCCAGGCTCAGAATCAACCGACCATACCACTTGAGTCGATCCTATGGAACAGCCCAACTTTTATGCCAGATGATCAGGAACCGCACCGAAAAGAAAAGTTGGTGTGTGCGTGCCGGAGAGTGGTTTCTCGTTTGCTGTCGCAGACCCAGGAAATAGGCAGAGGAACACCGTGTTTTTGAGTCGTGAAAGAAACAGGGGAAGACGAATCGAAGCCTTATTGGTGAAGAATTGGTATTGGAACCGTCGCCTTGAAGAGGTAAGAGCACGGAGACGGTTCGGGCTTGTTGTTTTCTTTAGATTTTCTTTGTGTGTGGATATAGGATACCAGTACCACTTGAGTCGTGCTTCTGTCTGCCCATGCTTTCGTCATCAGCGGGTCCAGAAATCAGCCGAAGAGACCACCGGTTGACTCTCCTTGCGCGGTTCAGACTTTCAGGGTGGGATCCTTTGATGGCAATAGTGATGTCTCCATGTTACGATGCCATCATGATTCGCAAGTCCATGCCGATCAAGAACTCTTTGTTTTTGGAATTTGTTAATTTTGTTGCACGTATTACCCATTGCAATATTGAGCTGTCATCCTGAAAAAAAGGGGTATGTTGTGATGTTGTGGGTTGCACATTTGATACTTAACGAATTCGGTATTATTCTCCTTTTTAATACCATGCTAAAGTGCTGGTGTAGTTAAACCTTCGCAAAAATATGTCGAGCGCAGATCAGAATTTGCTGCGCCAAATCAATTATAGAGGTTGTGAATTATGATTAAATTTCAGGTCAATTTCTGTGCGTTTAAAACCTTCAGACTCAGAGAAGCTGATTTCAGCCACTTTCCCCTCAGATTCGGAGAAGCTGATTTCAGCGACTTTACCCTCTAATTTCGTTTAATCCAATCTAACGACCACTTGTCCCGTAAAGCCGTAACTGATTATTCAAGCCCTCTAAGGTTTGCCAGTGTAAAATCGCTCCTTGCGGTGGCGCGTAATTCACATTGGGTTTGCCACATCATCCAACTCTGCCTCCGCTGCATTCAACATTGTCTTCTCGCCTCCATCAATATCTCCCGCGTGCCACCAATAAGTTGTCAACTCTGCCTTTTCCCCCGCACTTGGCAGAAGAAAAACAGTTCTGCTGATAGCTCAGAGCATCTCTAGCAAGGCCCCTAGTTGGGACTCTACTCTATTATTTAAGAGTTTGAGTAAAAAAATCAACTCCAGCAGGGATCCTATTTGGGCTCTCATTTGCATGCCCTCTCAAACTCCATCTCCAAGCCCCTATTACTAGAGTCCTCCAATCCTCTCTCTCATTCATAGGTCCCACTATTTTTTTACTGGGTCTCACATAAAATAGGGTCTTGAGTCAGTTTACTGCTGGAGTTGAAGTCAAATTTTAAGCCCTTACTTTTGCATGCCAGCCTGAAAAACGAAAGTAAGGATCTTGTTTTGAGGTTATTGCTAGAGATGCTCTTAGAACATATGGGTGATCATGTCCACACAAAGGTGCTCAAACTTGATCACATATAAAATGATTGGCTGCAGTGTGCCACTGTCTTCTAAACTCGGGACATATCAATATCATTACATAGAAAATCTAATGACCAACTTAGCATCAAATATTACAATGATGTTTCCAATACAAAAAGCGCAACTACCATCCGACTGATCATGTTCCCCTGCAAATTCTCGGGCTGGAAAGCAAACAGATCAACATAAAAGCCACGGCACAATGACAGGCCGGAATAATAATTCCTCACTATGTTATACGCCAGCATGATTACTATCATTGAGCTCCAGATGTGACCTTTTACAAGATCAAACGCTGATGACCGTAGTAATTACAGAGCAAACTCAAAACAAAAATCTTAGCCATAAGCCCATACAGGGAACTTGCTAAATATATTGAACATCCATCATCATTCAATCATAGTACATAAAGAGTTGGCAATCCTTGTACTAGTTAAAAGGCTCCAGTTATTCTCCGACACACTACCATGGTTCTCCTTCAAAGGTAAAACAATACATGGGGTTGACAATAGCAATATAACAAAACAAAGAGTAAGAAGACCGATGATAAAAGGACATGCGAAAATGGTCCTTGTACAACCATCACAACTACCAAAGGGGTTAAGTGATAGCGACGGCGGCAATCACTAGGATCCTTGGCTACTACTCGTCCTCGGGCTTGCTCGCATCCCTCATTTCGTCGCCGCCGTCATCCTGGTACAGAGCATGGTTAGCATTATCGACAAATAAAATAATCAAGATCTGCATTGTTAGTAGTCGATACACACGTCCACCTGCATGTCTGAGGTCCATAGGGTGAGATTGTCGCGAAGAAGCTGCATGATCAGAGTACTATCCTTGTAGGACTCTTCCCCAAGGGTATCCAGCTCTGCGATGGCATCATCAAAGGCCTGAAACCAATACAGGACTACGGTCAAAACAAGAATAACAGCATGTGCTGGTTATTTTCCGCTAAATACATGCACAAATCATTTCAGGATTGTAAGATCCAGATCAAGAATTTTCAACAATGGAAGTACTAAAAATAATTCAATAGTTAATGTAGGATTTTTCACAGCTTAGAACTATGAATCTTATGCAACTGACTCAACATATTTGTTGGCATTCTGGAGTAGTAGAGAGTAAGCAAGTCGTAGTGGAACCGGAAAGGCAACATGGCAGCCTATTCATACTAGCGTCAATCAAGCAGCACATTCCATCAAAAAAAAAAAAAAAGCAGCACATGCAATCGCTGCTTGCCAGCGGCGTTGTAGGAAGCAAACCATGTGCGGCTTGAACACACTGCAAGATAACAGTGGCATCTTGGAAGTATTCGGCAATTTGAGCCGGCATGGGTTACAGTTGGTAGCACAGGGTGCCAAGGAACAAGTGGCCGAAATATCTGAATGAGTTGCACTGTGAACTCTGGGAAATGTCCCTGTGACTGAATAACATTTACACTACCGAACAGCTGCAGACGCAAGTGAGGATCCGAATCTACTGATGCAAGCAGAGTACTACAGTTAAGCTACCATCACAAAAAGGGCAAATTGAAAATACGGCATAATCTATTCGCGAAAAGGGACTGAATCGGCCGACATCATGTGCAAATCTTGTGTTGCTCACCAAGTCAACCAGCAACTACAACTCATCTCACCAACCTACAGATCTACACAAACTACAAGCGAAAAAAGTGAGCAGAGAAGCAGCAACTGACCTGCTTGGCGAGCGAGCACGCGCGGTCGGGGGAGTTGAGGATCTCGTAGTAGAAGACGGAGAAGTTGAGCGCGAGACCCAGCCTGATGGGGTGCGTCGGCGGCAGTTCCTTCGAGGCTATCTCCTGGACAAAGGAAGAAGAAAGCCACGCGAGATCCAACCAGTTCGAGTCAACTCACTTGCGGAAGGAGCGAGAGAGAGGGGGGAAAAAAAACAGAGACGAGCGCGTTGGAGAAGGAGGGCGACCTGAGCTGCCTCGTAGGCGGCGAGGGTGGCGTCGGCGGCGTCCTTGCGCTCGGCGTCGGTCTTGAACTCGGCGAGGTACCGGTGGTAGTCGCCCTTCATCTTGAGGTAGAAGACCTTGGCGTCGACGGCTGCGGCGGCGGGGACGAGGCGGTCGTCGAGGAGGCGCAGGATCCCGGCGCAGATGTTGGAGAGCTCGCCCTCGACGCGGGCGCGGTACCCGCGGGCGGCCGCGGCGTGGGCGGCGGCGCCGCGCCCTTCCTCCTTCTGCTCGATGGAGGAGACGATGCGCCACGAGGCCCGCCGCGCGCCGATGACGTTCTTGTAGGCGACGGACAGCAGGTTGCGCTCCTCGATGGTGAGCTCCCCGGCGCCCGCGGCGGCCACCACCTTCTCCATGAACTCCACCATCTCCTCGTACCGCTCCGCCTGCTCCGCCAGCTTCGCCATGTACACCATCTCCTCCCGCGTCCCTCCCGCTGCGGCGGCGGCCATCGCTCCTAGTCTCCTCCTCTCCGGCCCGGCTACGACCTCTCCCGGAGTTAGTGGGCGCGTGTGGCTGTTGCGGTTTCGGGGGGTGGTGGAGTGTGTGTGGGTGGGTGGGGGAGAAGGGAAGTGGGGAGGAGCGGCTGCGGTTTTAAAACGAGGAGGTGACTTTTGGCCGCCCGTCCTCTGTTTTTCCTCGCTCAACTCGCTTTTTTCCTTTTCTGCGGGGGGCGAGGAGAGGAGCGGGACGTTGGAGATAAGAACGAGGAGAGAAAGAGATCAGTTTCGGTTCAAAACAAGGTGCAGTGGACGCAGAGGGAGGGGGAACGGGATCTTTTGGCTGGCGCGTTCATACGACGTGTCAGCTGCTGATTTGTGCCGTGGGTTCCCCATGTGGGACGCATGTGTGGCGAGGCTAGGCTGGGCCGGGCCGTAGATGTCTCTCGGTCGACTGGATCACGGTTCGCATGGGTGGAGTAGTAGCATCGGCGGTCCAAGGATTTTCGGAAGCGAGCCGGGCCCCCAATTGGAGGCTGTATCTTACTGGGCTGAGCTGCAACCTTGCCTTGTTGCCAGGCCGGAAGTCTCAACAAAACCTTAGCTAGCCCGTTTGTGCGGTTAAACTAGCCGCGAACGGAGAACGAGCAGTAGCTCGGTTGGCAAGTCGTGCGGGTGGCACGCTGCCCACCAGGGTTCGATCCTCAGGATCGGTCCTGGTGTTTCTCACCGGGGCTTAGTCCCCATAAATAAATTTGCAGGTACCTCTCCAGTGCGTGGTGACACAAAGGGAATGCGACGTCCCTCGTCGCGCGTCAGGACATGGTTTCTGGCGATCTCTCGAAGGACGCAGTCTTCATCGACGCTGTGTGTAGTTGTAGGTCTGGGCGTGTGCGTGGGTGTGTGTGGGTGTGCGTTGAGGTGTGAGTGCGTGTGTACGCATACGAACAGATGCTACAGCTGTACCCAGTAGGAGAGGCTTCAAAAAAAAAAAAAAAAAACTAGCCGCGAACGGGCCTGAATCCATTGCGCGACCGACGCGCTGCCGGATTCCAGGTTTCCAGTCCTCGAGTCGACTCTACCACGCGTCTCTCTCTAAAAAAAAAAAAAAAAAGAGTCGACTCTACCACGCCATGCGGCGAGGAATTCTGCGAGCTGAGCTCCACCAACAAAATTCACGCACTGGCCGGCGAGGAGCTTACGGGCGGTGGAAGAAACGAAAGAAGCCGACTGGGTCCGGCTCCGACGCTGAACTGAAACAAGGAGCGGAAACAGCAACCGCCGGTAAACTCACTGACCCAGAGAGGAGCGCGGCACGTGGTTCGTGCGCTACGCTCTGCAGAGGCCAGCAGCGGCACGTACGTACTACGGTGCTTGCGCGGTGCACGGTTCTTGTTCACAGCCACGCATGCCGCCGCCCCATGTTCGCTTCTTCGTCCTCGGTTCTCCTCCTGTTTTCTCGCGTTTCGGGACCTGTTTTTTTACAAACCAACCAGGTCATGGTCGGGGCATACGGGCTGAGAAATTCTGCAGAGATGGAGGGAATCCGCGCGCGCAGTTTTTAGACCAAAATTGGAGGGGCGTGTGAGAGGTTCTGATCTGGATCGATGAGAATACTATCATGGTGCCGTTGTTCCTCGCACTGAACTGCTGGCCAGCTGAACCCGCAGACGGCAAACAAATCTGAATCGAATAAAGTGAAGCGCCGCTGAAACCGAGGGTCAAAAGCGTGCACCCGCACGGCCGCACGGAGACGGCAAGAAGTCCAGCAGCTAGCTAGACCCAGGACTAGAACACGCAGCACGGCCGTCAGATTGGTTTTAGATTGGTTTTATTTACAGCGTCGAAGGTTCCGAAAAAGGAAACGGGATAGAGCCCAACAGAAATGACTTCCGTTCGTGAGAGGCGTCACCGCCACTTATCTTTTCTGATGCTGGTTTCGGCGTAGCTTACCACTAGCGGCATGCGTGCATGGAAAAGCGCGAAAAGGGGTGGCGCAGGTGCGTGGACAAACGCAGGAATCGCATTTCTTGTCAAGCTATCCGTTTCGTTTTCCGGTCGGTCGTCTGAGTAACAGGTCGTTCAAGTCAATGCCAATGGATAGGATTCGCGGCGTATAGAGTAAGCACGAAAGGTAAGTAATTGAGGCAAATACATTGAACTACTGTGGTCAGTTCAGCAGTGGATTGTAAAAGTCTTAGACATTTCAGTATTTTTTTTGTCTTCTTTTGAAAAACGGAAGTACAAATTCTCACACACGCTCACTGTCGAGGTGTGGAAACCACGGCAAATGGGGGCCTAGCAAGGCCTCCCTTTGAGATTCAGAGGGGAGCGAACGGTTCTAAGTGTCGGAATCGCGCACGAGAAAGAGGGAGAACACAAGCAGTTTTACCCAGGTTCGGGCCACCAGAGGTGTAAAACCCTACGTCCTGCTTGTCTGGTATTGCTCAAGTGTTGTGTGTTGGTTTTACGTACAAGGCACTCCCTTTTATAGTGCAAGGAGAGGCCGGACCCGTTCATGGGCCGTTATGGGGGCGCCGGCTGGCGACTCCCCTCCGCCCGAGATGCCGGGCGTCTTGTCTAGTGTCAGCGGCCTTCGCTCGCCTGCCTTCATCATTCGTTTGACTCCCGTCGTCTTGTCCCATCGCCCGTACAGCACGCACGCGGCGCCCGGAGTGGTGAGGCGCGGAAAGGGGGCTGATGCACCGAACAACCCCCCGGTCCAAGCGACGCTCCGTACGGCAGCAGGCGGCGCTCGTCAGCCCACGCCCTCCTGTCAGCCAAACAGTGCGCTACAGGGCTACGACTGGTCGGGTCACACCCATCAGTCGCCGCCCTGCGTGAGGCGCACGCGCATTGAAGTCCAGCGACCCGCCCGCGCGGCCGCGCGGGCTGTCGCTGGCAAGTGGGACCCCTCCGCGAGGAAATCCCCGCGCCCCGGATCCGCGCGCACCGTGGTCGCACGAAAATCCCGGGGCGTCACGTCGAGGCGCGGCGCTGTTAAGGCCCCACGAACCACCGTCGCCACGTGCCAGGCTTCCACAGGCTCGCGGGGCCCCGCCCTCATCCGCGTCCCACGGCGGGCCGCGGAGGTCGCAGGGCGTAGCCACGTGGCAACGCCCCACGGCTCGCGGCTGCGAGCCGCTCGGGGGCCCTGCGCCCCGCGCTCTCTTGCTGGGCCGCTCCGGCCCACTCGGCGCGTGGCTGTCTTCCTCGGCCCAAGATGGACTCAGGCCGGCCTTTTGACCGGGGGAGTGGGGACCCTGGTTCCCAGTACACCGACAGGAGCCCCGCCCCGGTGGACGCCACGCGGGACGCTGGGGTCGATCGGGGCCCATTCGTCAGCTTCGTTGGGTAGGTTTCCATGCGCGCGCCGTTTTTCCCTCGGGAGGCGAAACGCCGCGGCCCGGTCAGTTGCGCGGCGCCCACTCGCGCAGATAGTGGCGGGGCCCACGCAGACTTCTGTCGTCTACGGGGCGTCGTTTCGCCTGCCGCGTCCTGATAAAAAGACTGGCGCAGCGTTCCGACTTCACCACTTCCACACTCTTCCGCAGCGGTTGCATTCCTCGCGCTCTCCGTCTTCTTGCTCCCTTGCGTTCCAGGGTTTTGCGAGTTCTTGCTTTTCTTGCTCTTCTCGCCGATGGCCGGAGACAAGAAAGCTCGTCGCCGCCACCGATCGTCCCCGGTGAACCCGGTTCCTCCGCCTGCGGTTGCAGCGCCGGAGGGGCCGGCTTTGCCGCGGTCGACCTTCTCGGAGGAGGGGGACCTGGAGCGGGTGCGGCTGCACCTGCCGGACCCCCAAGGGCAAGATCGCGTTGTGGTGCGCGCGGCGACGGCCGACGTCAGCCCGGACCACGATGGAGGGGAGATCGTCTCCTTCCTCTCCTTCGTTCTGGCCGGGGCGATTCCGCCATTCTCTCTCTTTCTGATGGAGGTGCTGCTGCAGTACAAGATCAAGCTGGCGCACCTTACGCCCAACTCCATCCTGATCCTGTCCGTGTTCGCGCACCTCTGCGAATCTTTCGTGGGGGTGCGCCCGTGCGTCGAGCTTTTTCGGCGCTACTACCGGCTTCGCCCGATGGGGAGGGACGACCCTGTGGGGAGCGTCCGCTTCAGCCGCCGGACCGAGGGCGAGTCCGAGTCGTACATCGACTTTACGCCCAGGGCGCGGTTCGACCGGTGGCGCAGCGTGTCATACCCCATTTCTGGAATATGTTGTGCATCCTGTATCAGTCCCTGGATCAGTAGCTGATACGCACAAAAACACAGATATGATAATCAAAAGCATACTTCGAGTAGGTAAATAAGTATAATACCTGATATAGGACCCTTAGTGGTGGTGCGACAAGGATTCCTAACTATCCAAGTCCTTCCAACCAACTAAGGTGAAGCAGACAGCGGAAGACCTTGGCCCAAAACCACAAGCAGACTTGAGAAGTAGAACCGAAAACCAACTCGTCGTCGTCTTCTACGAAGTCTTCTCCTACTAAACCAACAATCGCAAACGCGTGAGTACATAAGGTACTCAGCAAGCCCTACACTACACAAGGGTATATATATATACATGCATATTTGGTCTTAGCAAGGAATAGGCTGTATGGTTCATTTGCAGCAAGCAAACTTTATGCAAGGTTCACTAAAGCAAGTGAAGGATTTATAGATAAAACAGGAGATTAGTTGTCAGTATTTTAGTTGGTTGGCCCTGGGGGAGTATGAAACATTCCCGCCAGTTCCCAAGTTTTAGTTGGGCCTTCTGACCTCAAGGGTCATACCGACCCGGCATCCATGCCATCAATTCCAAAACACGGGTCGACTACAACCCACTCACACTCCAAGGGATAAGAGAGGTGGCTAATCCAACGTGCGCCACAATAATGTGTCATATGCCGTGACAACGTCCATCCGGATGAATTATACACTCTGCAGAGGTTGTACATCTTTTCCCACGGGCTACGCACCCTTTGCAAGGGGGTACGCAACGCTTAGTCCATCTTCTCCGAGTAGTCTCACAAGTCCACCACGGAATCATACTCAGGGGCTTGTGACTTGAAATGTCACACTACGGCACAACACCTATAACAGGTACGTCGTGCTCCTGCATTAACTTGCAGGATCCTGAGACACACAACAGGACGGGCGGCTTTCCCATGTACCGACAATGGGTTCCCGAGACAGACAGCGGGTTCCGCAACCGGACCACGGGTACGTTTCCCGGGCCTGTTCCTGAGCTTCCGTTGCCTCTACCGGCCTCCAGATGGAAGTGCAAGAGTACCAAGAAGGTAGGGTAAGTCCTTCCCATACAGGTTCCGTGGTTGTACGAGAAATCATTATGTTAACGGGCGTCAGAACCGGTCCTTATGTGGCCGGGCAAGCACCAAATCTCCCACACTAGGGGACTATCACACCATCACATCTCACTAGTGGCCTTGCCCGCAATCCAACCCATCCCATCATCACCGTCACCATCATCATCATCACCTAACACAGTTGTGCTACTCCCAACCCAAGTATTACACACACCACCAAACTCATTTAACACAGTTGTAAAACATAGTATGTGAGAAGGTGTGGCAATGTAGAAACATTGCAGGGTCCTAAGCATATCTAGTGGCAAGGTGATTGTGCCATCATAGAAATGATGGAACTATCCTAGGGTTATCAAGGTGACAGGTAAACAAGGGTAAACAAGGATTAAGATATTAATGTCTTAAGTAACAGACATCAATATCAATAAGCAAGTAGGATCATAGCTACACAAGCAGTAAAATAACAAGTAATGCATAATACTAGAGCAGGCCATATAGGTGCATTGCGAAAACAGTAGGTTCAATCATGATCAAGGAGAAGTAGAGCTTGCCTGAAACGCTATCCTAATCTTCCAATTACTTGGTCTTCAGATTCTTCTGTCGAAGTCGATGTCTTCAAGTCCTTCCTCAAGGCTTGTATCTTCTGACTCGTCCTTGGGCTCGGATCCTTCGGCTCGTCCTTGTAGCTTGGATCTTCTTGATCTTCCTTGAATTCGTCTGGCTCTTTCTCGGATCTCGTGTAAGCTAGCGCATAGGAACACAACGTATAAACAAACTACCGCAAAAGAAATAAAGATCGAAAAAGCCAAGTAAGATCCAATTAAACTCCAATAAGAATCGATAGAACATCAATGAAGGTTAAAAGGCATAAGTCATGTATGATGCAATAGGTTTTACTTTAAGAAGATTTTATTATCTTAAAACTTATTAGGAGTGACGTCTCAAGCACTAGGGCTTTTAGGTAAATGAGGGATGCTAAACAGAGAAATGCATGAGTGTACGTGAAGGTGGAGATAGTGTATGCACGTGTTGATCATACATTTGTGGCACTAAGTCTTTATATAGGTCGTAGCCTGTATAAAGGTTCATGCGACACATGTACAAGTGCAAGATGTGTCACTTTAATTACTTACCTATAGATTATGGTATTACCTAATGGTGATTAGCTATCATATTATTTACTAAATTAATTATTAAGACTAAGCTACTAGTTATTGGTCATGGACGGAGCGCATGACCGTGGTACGTGTACGTGATTATGCATGGTATGATGCACGGTTGTAAATAAAACAATTAATTAACCGATTAAGAATAAATAGCAATTAAAATAGCAATGAATAGTAACTTCAATAAGTCCAATGAAAGATAATTTATACAGAGATTAATAAACCAATAAGACTTGGTATAGGTCGGTGGCAACATTGGATTAAGATTGATTGAGCGATGGTTGAGCTAGGTGAGTGTTGCGGCTAGGTGAGAACAACGGGGGTTGTATACTTTGATATGGAATGATATAATAAGATAGGTTAAGCTCACTGTCAACGTTAAAAGGTGAGCGAACATACGTGATACGCGGGATCAACGACGTATGATGAGGTTTGATGAGAGAGGGATTTAGGTTCAATGCTACAAGGTGAACGGGCATTGATGACATGCGAGACTGGCGTCGCATGATTTGCCGAGAGGGGATTATAACATGAGAGAGATAAACTTGAGTATTGATGGCTCGTAAAAGTATTCTAGAGCTTCAAGATTAGTACCAAAAGGTACGTCGCGTTTCTATGAACGCGTGAGCGCAAGAATCGCTCAAAACGGAGCTACGGTTGAAAAGATATGGATATTTAAAGATTGTAGGGGCTTATGTATAATTACAGAAAGGTTCTAAGGACTTATTTGTAAGAATAGAAAAGTATTAAGGACTAATCTGTAATTACAGAAAAGTTCCAGGGACCTATCTGTAATTATAAGAAAGTTTAGGGGCCTCAGTGTAAAAAGACGAGGACTGAAAGGTAATTATAGAAAAGTATAAGGGTGTTTATGTAAAAAGATAGGACCTAAACAGAATTACAGAAAAGCTTGAGGGCTTATCCGCAAAACGTACAGGACCCGGGGATTTTCCAGCATTTCTGGATTTATTTTTGTGTTGGAAAAGATTCGTGAACCATGTCCACTGTGAACCGAGGAGGGTACGGGTCTATGGTTCACGTGGACCGGGCGCACGGAGGAAATGGTTGAGCGGGCTGCTGACTGGGCTAGGGAGACTGAGTCAAGCGGGCCCACTGGCCGACGTGGCGTGCCACGTAGGCGGCGGCGGGGGCGCGGTCAGCGGCGGCGGAGCGGGGCGTTTCGCGGCGGCGCGGCGCCGGAACCCTTGCCGGCGGCGGCTAGGAGGGCGAGACGGCAAAGGGAGCACGTCGCCGATGAAGAGCACGCGACGGCGGAGCTACGGCTGGGTGATGTCGTCGACGGCGCGCGGTGGCGCGTCGGCGAGAGCTCGCCGGAGCTGGCTATGGCGGCGACGAGCGACAGGGAACGACGCGTGCGCGGGTGTTAGCACGAGTTCGAGCGCACGGGGAGGCGCAGCTTGACGCAGCGAAGAGTTTTGGGGGTGCGGCCGGGCCGAGAAAGGCGACGGTGGCCGACGGTGAAGAGGGAAGGCGGCGGCGGTGGATGTGCTCGGTGCGCGGATGGTGTGAGAGCGCGAGAGGGAGAAAGAGAGGGCACAGGAAAGGGAGGGGAGTGAGGGGAGCTCACCACGGGGCTCGTCGGAGTAGCACGGGCGCGGAGATGAGCGGGCGGCGACGGCGCGCGGATCTCGGCGGCGGCGCTTGACGGAGAGAGGGAGGGAGCGCGACGCGTCGAGTTCGCGTCGGCCGGGGAAGTGCGCGACGGCGCGGCGAAGCGGGTCGGCGAGGTGTGGTGGCTGGACTCGGGGTGTAGACGGCGGACGGGGAGCGACGGCGGTGGCGCAAAGTGCGACGGCGGCGCTCAGCAAAGAGGGTGAAGGAGAGCAGCTCCACGAGCTTGTGTTGGCTGGAGAGGTGCGCGGTGGTGCGGCGGAGATGGCGCGCGCGCGTGGCGAGCGAGACGAGGCCGAAAGGGATGCCGTCGCTGAGCTCGCGCGGCGGCGGTGCGCGGCGGCGGCTAGGGATTGGCGCTCGCGCGTCTCCAGTGCTCGCTGAGCTGCGCGGAGAGGCGCGGACGAAACAGGGGAGCACGGCGGAGCAGGGCGGTAAGGGAGGAGGGGAAGAAGGAGCTCGTCGGCGGCGAATCGAGCGGCCGGAGTTGGGGACGATTGGGGAAAAGCTCCGATTGGAGCTGCGTGGTGCTCGAGGGGAGAAGCTGTGCGCTTGGAGAGGGAGAGAAACTGTGTGCGCTTCCGTTTTACAGCGGAGGGGCGAGAGAGGGAGGCCGAGAGCGGAGCAGCTCGGTCGCGGCTCCGGTCAATGGAGTAGGTGCCGATGCGATGGCTTGGCAGAGAAGAGGACGAGCGGCCATGTGCGGTGACGAGCGCAGGAGATGGCCACAGAGCGCGGGATGCGACGGGGCGAGGCAGAGTTTGCGTGGCGTGGCGTCAAGGCATGGGAGTCGTCGGGTCATGGCGAGGTCGCCGGATGGGGCCCTGCTTCGACGGGACGCGTCGAGGAGCTGCGGAATGCGTGCCCATGTGCGATGACGCGGCCACGGCATGGCTACAGACGCTGCGACGCGACGGAACGGCAACCGCTGACGAGGGGAAGACGTCGGGCGGCGCCCGCTTGTCGGCGAGACAGAGAGGGAGAGAGGAGGAAGATGACGGTGGCAACGGGCCGGACTGGGCTGCTGCTAGGCGGGCGGTGAAGCTGGGCCGGAGGGAAGGAGAAGGGGAGCTGGGCCGGCTAAGGGAAAAGGGAGAAAGGGTGCGGCCCACGGCGGTTTCAGAAAGAAAGAGAGAAAGAAAGAGAGGTGGGCTGGGCCGACCGAAGGAGAGGAAGAGAGAATTGGCCCGGGAGAGTTTAGGGAAAAGGAAATAGGTTTATTCTTTTCAGGAGATCGAGTTTGATCAAATTTGAACGGATTTCAAATTTGAACAGGGGCAAAAGCCAGGTAAGCACACAAAATTAAAAAAACAAAGAACCCCAATATGCATATGATGAATTTTGGTGCAGGTTTAAATTCAAAGGTTTAAATTCGAGGTGAATTTCCAGGAGTTTAACATACAATTAGTTTTAATTTGTTGTAAATTCAAAAGTTCAAACTTTTAGTGAATTTTAAATGAGAACAAGCACTTGAGCACATATTTTAATATTTAGAAAATTCCATCTTCTGAGTAGGTTTGAAATTATTTAATGAATTTTATTTTGAAAATTCTTGGCAAGGTAAGGGTTTGGACAAAAATTTAAATTTGCACTGATTTTTATTCCTTTTCAAATTTGTTTTGAAAGTTGGGGTGTTACAGATCTACCCCACTTAAAGGGAATCTCGTCCTCGAGATTCAAACGATCTTCCGGGTGGCGTAGAACTTTTCTTGCGTCTTCTTGCTTGACGGTGGTAACATCCGAAATTTTGGCGAAGGCTTCATGACGTTGCGGGCGTTGATAGTAGATTCTCTTCATCTTCGTCTTAGATCTTCTGTTGTACCGATCGATGAAGCAGGGTCCTCTCTTCAAGATTGCATGTGGGGTTCTACCCCACTTAAAAGATTTTAACTTGCGGTAAGGATAGCTTTCGACTCTTGCTCTGTTTATCTTATCCAAAGGATTAAGGCGTTTCTCATTGTTCCATGGGTGGCTTTTCCAAATGCCTTTATTTCCAAATTATCCTTAAAGATGGGTTTACTTAAAGACTTTTATCAGACTCGGAAGGTAAGTACTCCTCCATTAATGTAGCTTGAAGTCTATTCTTATCCCAGACTGACAGACCATACATTTCATCGCCATACAACTCTTGATACAACACTTTATTGATATTCCAAGGTACAGAGTACGACAGGTTGCTTATATTACAACACCATTACATAAAATTCTCCAATTCTCCAGGTCTATACTCAGAACACTGAAGGTTTGCGCTTCAACGAGGTTGTAGCTCGTTGTCTCCATGTGTAACAGTTCCAGGGCAAACTGCTGCGATGTGCCCACGATTCCGGCACAGGTAGCACTTTCGATTTCTCCATGATGCCTTCATTCTCTGTGGGTTGTCGTTACTGCTTTTTCCTTGATTATTCGGCCCTTTAAAACCATAAGGTTTCACGCCTATCTTCTTCTTCTTGCTCTTCTTCTTCTTTCTGTTCTTCTTTTGATTTTCTTGCCTCTGGGGAGATTCCCATTCATGTACTTCAGATTTCTCTTTCAGCTCACATGACCGGGTCTCGTGGATTTTGTCATTTTCTTGATCTATCAGTGCTTCTTCAAGCAGGATAGCTTTATTCATCAGTGTGCTGAAGTCCGGATAGTTGTGAGTGACCAGATGCACTTTCAGGTTATGGTTAAGGCCTTTTCTGTAGCGGTTTTGCTTCTTCTGATCAGTGTTGATCTCATCTGGAGCATATCGGGCCAACTTCATGAACTTTCGAGTGTACTCATTCACTGTCATAGCTTCTTGCTTAAGGGTTCGGAATTCATCAGCTTTCATGTCCATGACTCCTTCTGGGATGTGGTATTCACGAAAAGCTTGCTGGAATTCATTCCATTTAATTCCATCCTGTTCTGCAACTGTTTCCTTGAAGTTTTCCCACCATTCTTCAGCAACTCCAACTAGTTGATGAGTGGATAACAGTACTTTCTCTCTATCATTGGCTGCGATTACATCAAGCTTCTTGGTAACACCTTTGAGCCAATCATCAGCGGCTAAGGGGTCATCATCAATGCTGTCGTAGACAGGTGGCCTGAGCTTCATAAATTCTGTTATCTTAGAACTGATTTCATGACTGTTCTGTTGTTCCTGAGAAATTAATTCCAAGAGTTGAGTCTGTCTGGCCATCACTTCTGTGAAGTTGACCGGTGGCGGTGGTGGTTGAGGCAACTCATTGCTGTCCTGGTGGTCGTTACTTTCTGCCTCTTGGTTTGTTCCTTCTTCATCATGGTGATCTGCCTCAGTTTCCTGGTTGTGAGCTGCAGTGGGTCCTCTTTGGTTCGCTTCACGATGCTGTTGAGTTGTTGGCTTCTTTCTTTTGTTAGTTTCACCTCGTGCGGTTCGTCTAGCGGGATCATGATCTTTAGGTGCTTTTGCTTTGCGCTTCGAGCGGGTTTGAAACCTGGCAGACTTCTTTGGCGGCATCCTGGTTTCAACAGCGGAGATTTAGGCAGGGATTAGGGAAGGGTTTTGGCTTTAAGCTGTTGTTAAGCTGCGATTCTAGCTATTAAACTGCTTTTATTGTTATTATGCTATTTAATTAGTTCGATTAAGAGCACACAATCATAGAAGAATAAAGAGCCAAAATCAACAAGATCATCGAATCACACAGACAACGTGATTTATTTGTTGCGGTCTCATGTGTAGGCGTACTAAGAACGGGGTTTTAAAGCTTCAGGGTATTTGGACTATCGATCTTTGATTGTCTTCAAAACTCGACTAATAGTCCATTGACCAAAAGAATCGAAGGGGTCATATGACTTAGTCGGGTAAAGGAAAACCTTTGTTCACATCTCTGCATTGGAGGCATTTCATTGACTTGATGTTTGAGGTTATCCGAGCACATGCAGTTATGATTCTTGCATTTCACAACGTTGATTTCTTGAACTTGCATACTATTCTGACTCTGAAGGTGGCTCGAGGCATCATTTCATAATAACACTGGTACTTTGATTGCTCACAAACAGAAGTACATCCTCGATACAACTCAGATTATCAGGATTACAACTTTTTACCACTTATTACTACTACTTTTAGGGCTACTGCCATTGCTGCTAGCGATAGCATTCTTCTGGTCATGGTGCAGGTCTCCAGGGTTATCCTTTACGGGAGCTCATGCTGGCTCTTCTGGCCTAGGTAGCTTATTGGCCTTGAGATACGCTGAAGGCTTAGGGACTGTACTCTTCAATACCAGCTATCATCACTCATGCTTCTTAGTTCTCTTGTGCACCAGACTGGGCCTGAACGGGCCGTTCTTGTAGGATGGACACTTGGCTAGCATGTGCCCTTCTTGCTTACAGTGGAAACAACGTCTCGGGTTGTCACTGGTGTTGCTCTGGGTTGCCTTTTCATAACCTTCTGCTAGCAGACTTGTGTTGCTTGAGGACGGACGTATGTTGGTTGGTTGGTGGATGGCAGCTTCTCCTATGGAGCGTGCAACAGGTAACATGTACCTTGGCTTCTTAAGATCCTCATGTATGGCTTGACCTGATCCTTGCACGTCATACTTTCTCTTCTTGCTGCAGCTCTCGCTGGCATCACTTGGCTGTAGTAGCTCCTTGATGATAGAGATTTCTTCATTGCTCTTGTTCACTAGCTCTTCCAGATTAGCCAACCTTCCAAGTACACTTGCAATGACAGGCGATGACATCAGGTAGGTGCCATCCCTATCATTCCAAACCTCTTGCACTTGATGCTTTTCTTGTACCACAGGTTGAATTTCCATAGATTGTGCTGGAACTTGCGGCATGCCACTTTCCATGTTGGTCTCTGCAGCTCTTGCTTCATTGATTGAGTTGTAGTAAGGGCAATTGGCGATCTTATGTCCGGGTTTGTGGCAGTAGAAACATGTCCTCTGCTTTCTGGAGCCCTTGGTGGCTTTGCCGTTGTTGTTTTGTTTTGGAACCACATCCGGTAGGCGGTAAACTTGGAACAATCTGTTCTCCACTTCTATGGTCATGTAGTCTTGGTCGTCCATTGGGTTGAGCATTCCTGTACACATGCACTTCTGATGAAACTGTCTTGAGGTTGGCGAGAGAGAAGCAAGGGATTTTTAAACAGAAAAGGAAGGGTTATAATGGAAGGTTTTGTAACTAGTTTTGAAAATAGTCATTTTCGAGCGTGACAAATCCTAGGTTTTCGTTCTACGGTCAAGTATTGCTCTGATACCACTCTGTCATACCCCATTTCTGGAATATGTTGTGCATCCTGTATCAGTCCCTGGATCAGTAGCTGATACGCACAAAAACACAGATATGATAATCAAAAGCATACTTCGAGTAGGTAAATAAGTATAATACCTGATATAGGACCCTTAGTGGTGGTGCGACAAGGATTCCTAACTATCCAAGTCCTTCCAACCAACTAAGGTGAAGCAGACAGCGGAAGACCTTGGCCCAAAACCACAAGCAGACTTGAGAAGTAGAACCGAAAACCAACTCGTCGTCGTCTTCTACGAAGTCTTCTCCTACTAAACCAACAATCGCAAACGCGTGAGTACATAAGGTACTCAGCAAGCCCTACACTACACAAGGGTATATATATATACATGCATATTTGGTCTTAGCAAGGAATAGGCTGTATGGTTCATTTGCAGCAAGCAAACTTTATGCAAGGTTCACTAAAGCAAGTGAAGGATTTATAGATAAAACAGGAGATTAGTTGTCAGTATTTTAGTTGGTTGGCCCTGGGGGAGTATGAAACATTCCCGCCAGTTCCCAAGTTTTAGTTGGGCCTTCTGACCTCAAGGGTCATACCGACCCGGCATCCATGCCATCAATTCCAAAACACGGGTCGACTACAACCCACTCACACTCCAAGGGATAAGAGAGGTGGCTAATCCAACGTGCGCCACAATAATGTGTCATATGCCGTGACAACGTCCATCCGGATGAATTATACACTCTGCAGAGGTTGTACATCTTTTCCCACGGGCTACGCACCCTTTGCAAGGGGGTACGCAACGCTTAGTCCATCTTCTCCGAGTAGTCTCACAAGTCCACCACGGAATCATACTCAGGGGCTTGTGACTTGAAATGTCACACTACGGCACAACACCTATAACAGGTACGTCGTGCTCCTGCATTAACTTGCAGGATCCTGAGACACACAACAGGACGGGCGGCTTTCCCATGTACCGACAATGGGTTCCCGAGACAGACAGCGGGTTCCGCAACCGGACCACGGGTACGTTTCCCGGGCCTGTTCCTGAGCTTCCGTTGCCTCTACCGGCCTCCAGATGGAAGTGCAAGAGTACCAAGAAGGTAGGGTAAGTCCTTCCCATACAGGTTCCGTGGTTGTACGAGAAATCATTATGTTAACGGGCGTCAGAACCGGTCCTTATGTGGCCGGGCAAGCACCAAATCTCCCACACTAGGGGACTATCACACCATCACATCTCACTAGTGGCCTTGCCCGCAATCCAACCCATCCCATCATCACCGTCACCATCATCATCATCACCTAACACAGTTGTGCTACTCCCAACCCAAGTATTACACACACCACCAAACTCATTTAACACAGTTGTAAAACATAGTATGTGAGAAGGTGTGGCAATGTAGAAACATTGCAGGGTCCTAAGCATATCTAGTGGCAAGGTGATTGTGCCATCATAGAAATGATGGAACTATCCTAGGGTTATCAAGGTGACAGGTAAACAAGGGTAAACAAGGATTAAGATATTAATGTCTTAAGTAACAGACATCAATATCAATAAGCAAGTAGGATCATAGCTACACAAGCAGTAAAATAACAAGTAATGCATAATACTAGAGCAGGCCATATAGGTGCATTGCGAAAACAGTAGGTTCAATCATGATCAAGGAGAAGTAGAGCTTGCCTGAAACGCTATCCTAATCTTCCAATTACTTGGTCTTCAGATTCTTCTGTCGAAGTCGATGTCTTCAAGTCCTTCCTCAAGGCTTGTATCTTCTGACTCGTCCTTGGGCTCGGATCCTTCGGCTCGTCCTTGTAGCTTGGATCTTCTTGATCTTCCTTGAATTCGTCTGGCTCTTTCTCGGATCTCGTGTAAGCTAGCGCATAGGAACACAACGTATAAACAAACTACCGCAAAAGAAATAAAGATCGAAAAAGCCAAGTAAGATCCAATTAAACTCCAATAAGAATCGATAGAACATCAATGAAGGTTAAAAGGCATAAGTCATGTATGATGCAATAGGTTTTACTTTAAGAAGATTTATTATCTTAAAACTTATTAGGAGTGACGTCTCAAGCACTAGGGCTTTTAGGTAAATGAGGGATGCTAAACAGAGAAATGCATGAGTGTACGTGAAGGTGGAGATAGTGTATGCACGTGTTGATCATACATTTGTGGCACTAAGTCTTTATATAGGTCGTAGCCTGTATAAAGGTTCATGCGACACATGTACAAGTGCAAGATGTGTCACTTTAATTACTTACCTATAGATTATGGTATTACCTAATGGTGATTAGCTATCATATTATTTACTAAATTAATTATTAAGACTAAGCTACTAGTTATTGGTCATGGACGGAGCGCATGACCGTGGTACGTGTACGTGATTATGCATGGTATGATGCACGGTTGTAAATAAAACAATTAATTAACCGATTAAGAATAAATAGCAATTAAAATAGCAATGAATAGTAACTTCAATAAGTCCAATGAAAGATAATTTATACAGAGATTAATAAACCAATAAGACTTGGTATAGGTCGGTGGCAACATTGGATTAAGATTGATTGAGCGATGGTTGAGCTAGGTGAGTGTTGCGGCTAGGTGAGAACAACGGGGGTTGTATACTTTGATATGGAATGATATAATAAGATAGGTTAAGCTCACTGTCAACGTTAAAAGGTGAGCGAACATACGTGATACGCGGGATCAACGACGTATGATGAGGTTTGATGAGAGAGGGATTTAGGTTCAATGCTACAAGGTGAACGGGCATTGATGACATGCGAGACTGGCGTCGCATGATTTGCCGAGAGGGGATTATAACATGAGAGAGATAAACTTGAGTATTGATGGCTCGTAAAAGTATTCTAGAGCTTCAAGATTAGTACCAAAAGGTACGTCGCGTTTCTATGAACGCGTGAGCGCAAGAATCGCTCAAAACGGAGCTACGGTTGAAAAGATATGGATATTTAAAGATTGTAGGGGCTTATGTATAATTACAGAAAGGTTCTAAGGACTTATTTGTAAGAATAGAAAAGTATTAAGGACTAATCTGTAATTACAGAAAAGTTCCAGGGACCTATCTGTAATTATAAGAAAGTTTAGGGGCCTCAGTGTAAAAAGACGAGGACTGAAAGGTAATTATAGAAAAGTATAAGGGTGTTTATGTAAAAAGATAGGACCTAAACAGAATTACAGAAAAGCTTGAGGGCTTATCCGCAAAACGTACAGGACCCGGGGATTTTCCAGCATTTCTGGATTTATTTTTGTGTTGGAAAAGATTCGTGAACCATGTCCACTGTGAACCGAGGAGGGTACGGGTCTATGGTTCACGTGGACCGGGCGCACGGAGGAAATGGTTGAGCGGGCTGCTGACTGGTGTAAGCTTCATGACCATTGGAGTTTGGAAACCCCAAAGGTATGAATGTTTTGGTGATTGGGTGACCATATTGATGTGACTAACATTTCCTTGTAGGATATTCAAATGGTCATGTCAATGAAGCGTCGTCTCACATATTCTATCTATCGACGACTTGGTGATTGGTTGCCTCGACAATTCGGATCGAGAGCTTGATGGAGTCGCGGAGAAGATGTGGATCAAGGCTAAGGACATGCTAGATCCAAGCGAGTGTTGCTTGGTTAGATGTTAGCTTGAGTCCATAGGAAAAACCGGACTATCAAGAGGGATCGAATTGGTTCTCTTAGAGCACACTAGGTTAGAGATCAAATGGATGCATTGTGAGTCTCTTGAGGGCTAGGTGGCTGAAGAGAAGAAGAGGAACCAAGGATGAAGAAGTTGGAAGCAAGGATCAAGAGTGGATCAAGTTTTCAGCTTATCCGGAAGAGACCGGACAGTACGGTCCTAGGGACCGTACAATGCGGTCTTCATTGAAGATCCAGACAGAGAAGTGAAGTCTCGGGATGCTGAGAAAATGAAGACCGGACAATAGGACCGGACAGTACGGTCTAGGGACCGTATGGTACGGTCATCAGAGGATTTCCAGACAGAGAAGTTGAAGTTTCTGGAAGTGGAAGAAATGAAGACCGGACAATCGACCGGACGGTACGGTCCTAGGGACCGGACAGTACGGTCTTCATTGGAGATGAAGAAGAAGATGGAGATGCGCCTGGAAATAGAGACCGGACAATACGGTCTGGAAGAGACCGGACAGTACGGTCCTTTGTACGGTCTCTAGTTTCGCAGGGCACTTTTGGGCAACGGCTAGTTTTGGGTTGGTAGCCTATAAATAGTTGGTTGCCCGCCCCTTGAGGGGTCTCTTGGCCATTGTTGGAGTGCAGGAAACTCAGAGGAAGCCAAGAGCAAGAGAGAGAAGCACTTGTGAAGGATTTGGAGTGATCCTAGTGCTTGAGAGAGTAGCAATTGCATCCACTTGATCTCTAGGCTAGTGTGAGCTTGAGAGAGTCACTTCGGTTTGTTACTCTTGGTCTATGGCGAGGCCTAGACCGGTTAGGCGTTGGTGTTGAGCTGTCCAAGGAGATTGTGGAAGCTAACACAAGTTTGTACACGGTCTTGGAGCTTCCCGTGCGAAAGAAGCATCACTAGTGGAGCGCCCTTTGGCACGCATCACGTGCGGAGCCTTACCTCCGGAAGAGTACCCGGGATCGAGCCCGGCGGGACGTGCCCGCGACTTCACTCGGAGGGTGAAGTGTGCTCTAGGAGGGATCGCCATCGAGCGGAGGGACGGGGTCGAGACTCCGGCGGGAGTGACCCAACGTGGAGTAGGGGAAGGCGCCACCCTTCCGAGACCACGGGAAAAATCATGAGCATTCCTATCCTTATCTCCTTTACATACTAGCATTTACGCTTCCGCATTTACTATTATGTGCTAGTAGAATTGCATGATAGGTTGTCTCTTTACTACTTGGTAGAATTGCTTGCTAGGGTGTTGCTTGTTGCATAGACTAGATTGTGTGCGCGCATCGCTTGCTTTTGCTATCACCATATCTAGTCTTGCTAGCTTCACGCCTAAAGTACGTTTGGGAGAAATTGTTGACACACCGATTCACCCCCCCCTCTCGGTGCCCTTGATCCTTTCAAGTGGTATCAGAGCCTCGTTGCTCAAATAGGGCTTAACCGCCTTGAGTAAGGATGCCGAGAGATCATGGGCCGCCCCCGTTCGATGGGACCGACTATGCCTATTGGAAAGCTCGCATGCAAGCTTACCTCGAGGCTCTCGATCCTCTCGCATGGGAGGTGGTAAGTACCGGTGTCTCTCTAAGGACTCCCATTGGTACTCTTGATGTGAATCTCGCAAAGGCAAATGCTAAAGCTAAAAATGCCTTGTTTGAAGCTATCACTAAAGAGGTCTTTGCTCGAGTCAAGTCCGCGGGTACCGCTCATGAAGTGTGGACTCAAATTCAACAAATTCATGAGGGTTCCACGGATGTGAAAGAGGAAAGATACTATGTGCTAAAGAACAAGTATGATGATTTTGCCATGTCTTCAAATGAGCTAATCAATGACACTTACTCTCGCTTGAATGTGCTTGTAGAGGATATCAACTCTCTCGGTGTGAAGGACAAGATTGATGATGGTGACCTTGTGCGGAAGATCTTGAGGATTCTCCCAAGGGAGAAATATGGAGCACTCATCACATGCCTCTTCAACACCGACATTCAAGCCCTCACAACCCACAAGCTACTTGGGAAGATCACCGCCTTCGAGAGCTACAACCTCGACAAGAAGCTTGATGAGAAGCCCTCCAAGAATCTTGCTTTTGCATCCGAGGGGTCAAGCAAAAAGATGAAGAAGGTGGTGACTCAAGATTCAAGTGATGAAGAGCTTGAAGAAGACGTTGAAGACTTGTTGCAACTTCATCCCAATGATCTAGCACTCCTCATGAAGAGAAGCAACTTCTTCAAGAGAAGATTCATCAACAAGAAAGATGCCGAGTGCTACAATTGTGGGGAGAAGGGTCACTTTGCCAAGGAATGTCCGAAGCCAATCAAGAAGGGCAAGAAGAAGACTCAAGAGTCAAGCGATGATGAAGAAGAAGACCCTAGAAGCAAGTACAAGGCAAGGAAGAGGTTTGTCAAGAAGGAAAGCTCTAGAGGCAAAGACAAGAGAAGATCATCTCGCAAGGGACTCTATGTTGGAGAGTGGGTTTCGGATGATGATAGTGATGAAGAAGAAAGTGATGACTCATCCTCCAAAGGAAAGAAAATGGCCGGCATTGCTCTCACCAACATCTCCGAGACTTTACCTCCACCACCTACTTGCTTGATGGCCAAAGATGATGATAGTAGTGAGGATGAGGAGAGCGAGTCCGATGAAGAGTTTGGTGAGGAGGATAAGCCCACATATGAGGAACTCTTGGATAGCATTCTCCTAACCGGCAAGATGATCATGAAGAAGGACAAGACCATTGCTCGGTTGGAGAAGGAACACGAAGTGGCCGCTTTCCGAGTTCGTCAACTTGAGGGTGAACTTAGGGACTTATCCATCTCTCACAAGGCTCTTGATGAAGACTATGACAAGCTTGAGGAAGACCACATGAAGCTCAAGGAGAAGTCCAAGTTACTAGAGGATGAGATCAAGCACCTTTCTACTTCGCTCATGACCTTGGATGAAAGCTACGACAAGCTCAAGGTTGAACACATGAGGCTCAACGGCAAGTTCAAGGTTCTTGAGGAAGAACATCAATCCCTCCTCGAAAAGTGTAACACTTCTTCTTCTAGTTCATCTATTTCCGATTCTTCATATATTACTTGTGATGGACTAACTCTCTCTCTTGAGAGCATCTCTCTTGATGAGAAAATCTTGAAGGAATATCATCAACTCAAGGAGGAGAGAGCTTCGGTGATGGATGGCTTCGAGAGGCTCACAAGGGGAAGGACCATCCATAAGGAGATACTTGGTCGGAACCTTGTGAACAACCCCGGGCACAAGGGACTCGGCTCCTACCCCGCCGCCATCAACCTCATCGGCAAGGACGAGGACATCCCACCTTGGGTAGTCCCCCTCATGGCGGACGACTACTATTGTGAGAAGTGTTGCCGAGACGGCCACACTAGCAAGAATTGTCCCAAGGTGAGAAGTTCCAAGGTTTTGCCTAACGCTAACTTGTTCCATGGAAATACACACTACAAGCTCTTTAGGGACAAGAAAGGCAAGGTGAAGGCAAAGGCTCTTGGATCACCCGACAAGAGGAGGATGATGAGGAAGATTTGGGTGCCCAAATGCATAGTTGACCTTGAGAGGCCAACCAAGTGCGAGTGGGCTCCCAAGAACAAGACCTAGAAGGGTGATGGTGGTGGACCGTGTGCTGCAACGTCAACTCATGAACGTCCACCACAAGCTTCGAGTGCGTCATCGACAAATCTACTCTTCAAGGAGGTAACTTGTATCATAGTAGTTTCTTTTCTTGCATTGCTTGCATGGTAGCTAGGTGCTCCTTTGTGAACTAGTATGTTTGCATTCATGCATATGTTAATAACTAAAAAGAAAAGAACATAAAAATTAGTTCAAGGTCTAACTTTCTCAAGATAGCTATGAGCATGGGGGATGCTTGAGTTGGTGGACCGATGGACTCAAGGCAAGGTTTGGCTCATAGTGAGTAAGCTTGAGAGAGGCTCAAACTTGACCTTGAGTAGGTTTCCTTTATGCGTTGTCTTAACTTTGCTTGCATATCACATGGCATGTTTACTTTCTCTTGCATTTGTATGATATGCTTGTCTCATGCATTGCATATAGGAAATCACAAAGGAGTTGTCACACTATGAGGAAGTGCTTCATTCACTATATGATCTCACATCTCATAGAAGTGTGACTAAAGAAAAGAATTGTGCTTCATGCCCATTGAGTCTTGCTACATGATCCTCAAGGTTAAATCTACTTGCACGGATCATAGGCAAAAGGACTCATACATACCCCTCCTTTGGTTTTATCGCATTTGGTTCTTATTGGTTGCATCTTATTTGCCGATTGAAAAATTACTATATGCCTATGCGCAACCTATATTGGTCTATTTTCAAAGGAGTGTTTGAGAGTTCCCCTTCTAGTCCATGTTTGGTGTTTATTTGGTTTTTGAGTGAGAAACTTGGACTTAGAAGGAAATTCCTTGAAAATCAGCATTTCTGGACCTGACCGTACAATACGGTCAAAGGGACCGTACAATACGGTGTGCTTTTGCGCGAGATCCTTCGAAACCTGAGGCAGAAAGGAGACCGGACAATACGGTCCTGCAGACCGTACAATGCGGTCTCTATAGCTTAACTGTCAGGGTTCCTAAGGAGACCGGACAATACGATCCCTATGACCGTACCATACGGTCTGGTTACTTCATAGCGAGATCGTTTTCAATCTGATCCGTTGATTCAATAACTGATCGATCTCGACCGTTCGTTCGAATTAAAGTAATTCCCAACGGGATTTCCGGCGAGTTACTGTGCTTCCTCACCAAAACAACCGCCGCCGTTTCGCCGCCGTTCGCGCCTGCTCCCGCCATCGCCCTCGCCTTCCCGCGCGCGCGCTCCACCAGCCGCCGTCGAGCTCGCCGCCGACGAGCTCCATCGCCACCGCGCGCCACCGCCTCGCTCCACCGCGCCAGCACGCTCGCTCGCGAACCCTAGCTGCCGCACCACCGCGCCGCGCCGCCGCAGCACTGCGCGCCGCCGCCGGCGCCGGAGTCGACGACGACCTCGCCGACGACGAGCACCGTGCTGGAGGACTCCATCCTGCGCATTCGAGTCCGAGCTCCTTCCTCCTCGCGCGCGAGCTCCTCCCAGGCGACCTCACCGACTCGAGCCCTCTTTTCCGACGATCGTCGTCGATTGATTGCTTTGTGGCAGTGGTCAGCGGACAGTGGGCAGTTGACAGCAGAGCAGAGACAGTGGACGGATTGAGGGCCAAGCCCTTAGTCCTATCTTTGGCAGTCAGCCGTCAGTGGACGGGTTGGTGGGCCAAGCTCACTCGCCCTATCTTGTCTGCAGCCTAGTCAGCAGTTATGGCAGGAGGTTCTGGCAGAGGCAGAGGCAGGGGCAGAGGAGACCGTGACAGGGGCAAGTCCAAGATGGTTGAGCAGTCCAAGAGGAAGAAGCAGAAGACTGGTGATCCAGAGTGGGACCAGGCCCTCAGGGCAGCAGAGGTTGACTTACCAGCTGGCAGGGATACTGGCCTCAGGATCAGGGACACACCTGCTGGAGGACAGGGGGAGACTCCGAGGAGGTCTTCCAGGGCTAGAGTTACAGTGCAGCGGACTCCGTCCACCCGCGAGGTTGGTACGTCGAGGACCGCGCAGGAGCAGCCAGAGTCAGAGGCAGAGGAGAGTTCACACTCCGGTGACGGACCCCCTGAGGTCACCGAGGGTGACAGGCAGAGGATGGCCGTGAAGTTCTGTGCTCTTGACAGGACTGCTACTCTCAGGGACGTGCTTGCTGAGGACGCACTCAGGCTGCCAGGCCCCGTTCTCAAGAAGTTCAGGAGAGTTGCTGAGGAGACTTGGGTACCTGCCAGGAGAGACCCACAGGCAGGAGGTCGTTTCTGGACACTTCTTCAGCAGAGGATAGCAGCTGGTTGAGGAGTAGACTGCGGACAGATGGACCTGATAGGCTCTTTGTCACTCACCAGCACTGCAGCATACAGGCTGCCAGCAGAGGTGCCGGGACGGATTTCACACAGCACCTGTCTTATATCCCGGGCCTCCAGGAGATCATCACCACAGCGATGCGATGGGATACAGATATCGTGATGGACTTCTATGCCTCGTTGTGGATAGCGCCAGACCGCTCAGCTATATGGTTCATGCTCAGAGGACAGCCCCACAGAGTTACGAGGGAGGACCTTGTTAGCGCTCTTGAGACCATCCAGCACGAGACCAGAGTGTTTCCGCTTGCTCACCCAGGGATGGAGCCTCCCCGCAGACCTCTTGGGGGACACTTACCTTCAGATGAGGATATGAGCATTGCTTTCCCTCCACCTCACCCGGAGAACTTCAGCCGAGCTCACACCAGACTTACACATGAGGGCAGAGTTCTCAGGAGTATACTGAGCAGGACGATAGTTCCCAGGAGTGGATACAGAGATCAGTTCTCCATTCTTACTCAGTGGGTTGTGATGTTGATGCTGAGGCACAGAGGTTTTGATTTAGTTGATCTGATACTGTGCCAGATGGAGGATGTTATTGCTGAGAGCATAGCTGCCAGACACTTAGCCTTTGCACCTCTGATCTGCTACATTCTGAGGAGGCTACAGTTGTTGTCTCAGGAGGACTATGACGAGCTGCCCAAGGTGACTACAGCGTACACACCCCTACCTGCCTCCGACAGACGGGTTGCTGCCCGGGAGTCAGCTTCACAGGGGAGTTCTTCACAGGGGCCAGGTGACACGGCTACCGAGACAGAGTTGCACATACAGACTGGTAGCCATATGGAGTCCATTCCTGAGGACGTGACTCCGGACTCTAGAGCAGGACCTTCAGCGTCTGCTACAGCTCCAGCTCAGACAGATCTACTACATGCAGAGCTAGCAGCCCTTCGCAGAGAGATCCAGAGTCAGCGAGAGGATAGGGAGAGGGATCGACAGATGCTAGACAGTGTTGTACACACTCAGAGGGAGATGGCTTCTGGCTTGTCGTCGCTTTTCACTGGTTTTGAGGCGATTGCTCAGACTCTTCGTCTCTTTGGACAGGCATTGCCAGGACTCCCGTCTTTCCCGCCTATCACTTTCCCAGGTGTGCTGCCACCAGATACAGTTCGCTTTCAGCAGCTTCAGCAGCAGCAGTTTGCTCAGACACAGGGAGGACAGTCTTCCAGCCAGGGACAGTACTTCAGCACCTTACTCACGGCTCCCATCTCACCTGCTGGTGCACCTACGGTGGGGCCGTCGACGTCCACTTTTGCTGGTTTGACAGGAGAGGCAGGACCTTCTCAGCAGTACTTTTCTTCACCAGGTCTCTCCATGACTCCGTCAGCCTTACTAGCTACTACAGCTCCGAGCTTCTCACCGCTTCAGCTGACGAGTCCCTTCTTTGTGTCACCACTGCCAGCTCGTACACTTGACTTCGACACAGTAGCACAGACAGCCTCAGTGCAGACAGACTCACTTCTTACAGCTTCACAGGCAGAGGTCGTGACTACTACAGCTGAGACAGCAGCAGTGGAGCAGACAGAGTCTCCCAGGACACCTACTCCGCCTCGAGTTGTTGAGCCCTCAGCAGATCTCACTGACTTTGGCTACACTCGTGAGGAGTTACGTGAGGCTCTTGCTACAGACACTTCTCCAGAGCAGCAGACAGCACCCTCCAGGACTCCTTCACCACCTCCAGAGTTTGAGTACACTGGCACTTCTTCTGAGCAGCAGCAGCCGCAGCAGGGCACCTCTTCAGTGACTACCACCACTGCACCTCCTCCAGCCTCCGACACGTAGGACAGCTGTTTTTTCTCTTTCCTTCTTTCTCTTTTTGGTCATTGGTGCCAAAGGGGGAGAGAGATAGAGAGATCTTGTATAGGTCTAGGGGGAGTAGTGGAGTGATCTTGTGCTCAGGGGGAGTGTGAGACAGCTTTTGTCTAGGGGGAGATCTTTTGGTACTTCATTGTATATTCTTTTGGTTCTTCGTGGTTCTTGTTGAGCTTGATTTGCTTTTGCTTGTGTTTGGCTCATCAAGAATGCACTTGGTTTCATTTACATACACTTGCTCTTATCTATATATCTGTATATTGCTCTGTTGTTGATATATTGCTCTGATATATTGCTCTGAGTTTGTGTATGTTTACCTGGATGCACTTATTTATATCTATCTTGCCAGGTTTCCTCTTTCTGTGATGATATGTGCACTCACTTGCTTTTGCAGGAATATCTTATAATCTTATCATCACAGAGTTGTGGTCATAGCTCATGTATTTATTCCATATATATCGCCCATGTGCTTTAACTCTATTTTGCAGGTGATACCTTTTGAGCTATGACTACTTTATTCTTCGTTTTTACTTGTTCTTCATTTCATATCCTATCTTATCAATCACTCTTGCGCTTTACATTCTCTATCTTATGATATGTGTTGTCACCAATCACCAAAAAGGGGGAGATTGTAAGCTTCATGACCATTGGAGTTTGGAAACCCCAAAGGTATGAATGTTTTGGTGATTGGGTGACCATATTGATGTGACTAACATTTCCTTGTAGGATATTCAAATGGTCATGTCAATGAAGCGTCGTCTCACATATTCTATCTATCGACGACTTGGTGATTGGTTGCCTCGACAATTCGGATCGAGAGCTTGATGGAGTCGCGGAGAAGATGTGGATCAAGGCTAAGGACATGCTAGATCCAAGCGAGTGTTGCTTGGTTAGATGTTAGCTTGAGTCCATAGGAAAAACCGGACTATCAAGAGGGATCGAATTGGTTCTCTTAGAGCACACTAGGTTAGAGATCAAATGGATGCATTGTGAGTCTCTTGAGGGCTAGGTGGCTGAAGAGAAGAAGAGGAACCAAGGATGAAGAAGTTGGAAGCAAGGATCAAGAGTGGATCAAGTTTTCAGCTTATCCGGAAGAGACCGGACAGTACGGTCCTAGGGACCGTACAATGCGGTCTTCATTGAAGATCCAGACAGAGAAGTGAAGTCTCGGGATGCTGAGAAAATGAAGACCGGACAATAGGACCGGACAGTACGGTCTAGGGACCGTATGGTACGGTCATCAGAGGATTTCCAGACAGAGAAGTTGAAGTTTCTGGAAGTGGAAGAAATGAAGACCGGACAATCGACCGGACGGTACGGTCCTAGGGACCGGACAGTACGGTCTTCATTGGAGATGAAGAAGAAGATGGAGATGCGCCTGGAAATAGAGACCGGACAATACGGTCTGGAAGAGACCGGACAGTACGGTCCTTTGTACGGTCTCTAGTTTCGCAGGGCACTTTTGGGCAACGGCTAGTTTTGGGTTGGTAGCCTATAAATAGTTGGTTGCCCGCCCCTTGAGGGGTCTCTTGGCCATTGTTGGAGTGCAGGAAACTCAGAGGAAGCCAAGAGCAAGAGAGAGAAGCACTTGTGAAGGATTTGGAGTGATCCTAGTGCTTGAGAGAGTAGCAATTGCATCCACTTGATCTCTAGGCTAGTGTGAGCTTGAGAGAGTCACTTCGGTTTGTTACTCTTGGTCTATGGCGAGGCCTAGACCGGTTAGGCGTTGGTGTTGAGCTGTCCAAGGAGATTGTGGAAGCTAACACAAGTTTGTACACGGTCTTGGAGCTTCCCGTGCGAAAGAAGCATCACTAGTGGAGCGCCCTTTGGCACGCATCACGTGCGGAGCCTTACCTCCGGAAGAGTACCCGGGATCGAGCCCGGCGGGACGTGCCCGCGACTTCACTCGGAGGGTGAAGTGTGCTCTAGGAGGGATCGCCATCGAGCGGAGGGACGGGGTCGAGACTCCGGCGGGAGTGACCCAACGTGGAGTAGGGGAAGGCGCCACCCTTCCGAGACCACGGGAAAAATCATGAGCATTCCTATCCTTATCTCCTTTACATACTAGCATTTACGCTTCCGCATTTACTATTATGTGCTAGTAGAATTGCATGATAGGTTGTCTCTTTACTACTTGGTAGAATTGCTTGCTAGGGTGTTGCTTGTTGCATAGACTAGATTGTGTGCGCGCATCGCTTGCTTTTGCTATCACCATATCTAGTCTTGCTAGCTTCACGCCTAAAGTACGTTTGGGAGAAATTGTTGACACACCGATTCACCCCCCCCTCTCGGTGCCCTTGATCCTTTCAACTGGGCTAGGGAGACTGAGTCAAGCGGGCCCACTGGCCGACGTGGCGTGCCACGTAGGCGGCGGCGGGGGGCGCGGTCAGCGGCGGCGGAGCGGGGCGTTTCGCGGCGGCGCGGCGCCGGAACCCTTGCCGGCGGCGGCTAGGAGGGCGAGACGGCAAAGGGAGCACGTCGCCGATGAAGAGCACGCGACGGCGGAGCTACGGCTGGGTGATGTCGTCGACGGCGCGCGGTGGCGCGTCGGCGAGAGCTCGCCGGAGCTGGCTATGGCGGCGACGAGCGACAGGGAACGACGCGTGCGCGGGTGTTAGCACGAGTTCGAGCGCACGGGGAGGCGCAGCTTGACGCAGCGAAGAGTTTTGGGGGTGCGGCCGGGCCGAGAAAGGCGACGGTGGCCGACGGTGAAGAGGGAAGGCGGCGGCGGTGGATGTGCTCGGTGCGCGGATGGTGTGAGAGCGCGAGAGGGAGAAAGAGAGGGCACAGGAAAGGGAGGGGAGTGAGGGGAGCTCACCACGGGGCTCGTCGGAGTAGCACGGGCGCGGAGATGAGCGGGCGGCGACGGCGCGCGGATCTCGGCGGCGGCGCTTGACGGAGAGAGGGAGGGAGCGCGACGCGTCGAGTTCGCGTCGGCCGGGGAAGTGCGCGACGGCGCGGCGAAGCGGGTTGGCGAGGTGTGGTGGCTGGACTCGGGGTGTAGACGGCGGACGGGGAGCGACGGCGGTGGCGCAAAGTGCGACGGCGGCGCTCAGCAAAGAGGGTGAAGGAGAGCAGCTCCACGAGCTTGTGTTGGCTGGAGAGGTGCGCGGTGGTGCGGCGGAGATGGCGCGCGCGCGTGGCGAGCGAGACGAGGCCGAAAGGGATGCCGTCGCTGAGCTCGCGCGGCGGCGGTGCGCGGCGGCGGCTAGGGATTGGCGCTCGCGCGTCTCCAGTGCTCGCTGAGCTGCGCGGAGAGGCGCGGACGAAACAGGGGAGCACGGCGGAGCAGGGCGGTAAGGGAGGAGGGGAAGAAGGAGCTCGTCGGCGGCGAATCGAGCGGCCGGAGTTGGGGACGATTGGGGAAAAGCTCCGATTGGAGCTGCGTGGTGCTCGAGGGGAGAAGCTGTGCGCTTGGAGAGGGAGAGAAACTGTGTGCGCTTCCGTTTTACAGCGGAGGGGCGAGAGAGGGAGGCCGAGAGCGGAGCAGCTCGGTCGCGGCTCCGGTCAATGGAGTAGGTGCCGATGCGATGGCTTGGCAGAGAAGAGGACGAGCGGCCATGTGCGGTGACGAGCGCAGGAGATGGCCACAGAGCGCGGGATGCGACGGGGCGAGGCAGAGTTTGCGTGGCGTGGCGTCAAGGCATGGGAGTCGTCGGGTCATGGCGAGGTCGCCGGATGGGGCCCTGCTTCGACGGGACGCGTCGAGGAGCTGCGGAATGCGTGCCCATGTGCGATGACGCGGCCACGGCATGGCTACAGACGCTGCGACGCGACGGAACGGCAACCGCTGACGAGGGGAAGACGTCGGGCGGCGCCCGCTTGTCGGCGAGACAGAGAGGGAGAGAGGAGGAAGATGACGGTGGCAACGGGCCGGACTGGGCTGCTGCTAGGCCGGGCGGTGAAGCTGGGCCGGAGGGAAGGAGAAGGGGAGCTGGGCCGGCTAAGGGAAAAGGGAGAAAGGGTGCGGCCCACGGCGGTTTCAGAAAGAAAGAGAGAAAGAAAGAGAGGTGGGCTGGGCCGACCGAAGGAGAGGAAGAGAGAATTGGCCCGGGAGAGTTTAGGGAAAAGGAAATAGGTTTATTCTTTTCAGGAGATCGAGTTTGATCAAATTTGAACGGATTTCAAATTTGAACAGGGGCAAAAGCCAGGTAAGCACACAAAATTAAAAAAACAAAGAACCCCAATATGCATATGATGAATTTTGGTGCAGGTTTAAATTCAAAGGTTTAAATTCGAGGTGAATTTCCAGGAGTTTAACATACAATTAGTTTTAATTTGTTGTAAATTCAAAAGTTCAAACTTTTAGTGAATTTTAAATGAGAACAAGCACTTGAGCACATATTTTAATATTTAGAAAATTCCATCTTCTGAGTAGGTTTGAAATTATTTAATGAATTTTATTTTGAAAATTCTTGGCAAGGTAAGGGTTTGGACAAAAATTTAAATTTGCACTGATTTTTATTCCTTTTCAAATTTGTTTTGAAAGTTGGGGTGTTACACAGCGATTGGTTCTACCTCCGCAGCGGCCAGCCTTTCCGCCGTCTCTCCTTCCCGCGGTCCGCGCCGACCGAGTCCTCGGAGTATTGGGAGAGTTGCCCTCGCCTTCCTTCATGGCTCGAGCGGGTGACCAACCGCATTGCCATCCTCGCCGCTGCCGGCCTCCACGGGGGGATCGTGATCCACGACTTCCTGCGAAGGCGGATCGCCCCGCTGCGGGATCGTCCCCAGCTAACGTGGAGGTACTCCGACTTCAACTTTGTCGGTCGGACCCGCCGGGGATCCGATTCCGATCTAGCGCCGTCGGAGGAGAGGGCGGCGTACAATGCGCTGACGGACACCAATCCCCCGGATACCTTGAGGTATCCGGATGACGCGCAGCCGCTGCATCTGGACCCCCGGCGCCGCGACATTCTGGCAGCCATGCCCAACATCAACCACGCCGGGCTGATCGAGACTGCGGCGCCGCAGCAAGCCTTCCGGGTCCGTGACACCACCGGCCCTCCGCAGGGTTCGACGGCGCGCCCGGAGCCGCAAGGGCCCGCTCCAGCCGCCGGCGACAAGGGGAAGAAGCCTGCCGCGCCGAGCCCGCCGTCCTCGACCACCACCGGCCCGGTCGCCGCCCGTGGGGACGCCGGCGACACCGGGTGTTCGAAGAGGGGCCGGAGCCCGACGCCTCCTCCCGTCGTGCTACAGGTGCCGGACGTCGGAGTTCGGCCACAGTACAAACGCCTTCGCCGGTAAGCGTTGCATGCTTGTTCCGGGTTTTTCTTTTGCCCTAGATCTGGTGTGCATTGGGCTTGAATTTTTCTTGCTTCTGTGTCAGGGGACCGCGCCCGAGCCCGGCGACTGCCGGTGGTGTGCCCCGATCTGGGGGCGACAGCCAGGCGGAGGCCGGCGACGGGTCGGGGGCGGCGACGCCACTGTCCGCGGCCGCGGACGCCCCTTGTGTGGAGCCCACCTCCCGAGCCGAGGCGGAGCCTCAGTCCGAGGCGTGTTCCGGTGCCCCCAGGTCGTCGGAGCCGGAGGAGCGTCGTGCCGCTTCGCCTGCGGCACGGCGTGAGGAGGAGAGGATACCGTCGCCGCTCCGTCCCGTCTCGCCGCCTGCGTCAAGTTCTGGGCCGGGGGTCCCGGACTCGGAGGCACCACCGTCTGCCCCGGCGCGCCCGATCCCAGCTCCTTTCCGTGGCTCCCGCGGGCTGCCGTCGTCCGGCGGTGTCCCGGGCCCAGCGGCGCCTTCTCCCGAGGCGCGCCCGCCAGACCGAACTCCGCCGTCGTCTGCTCCCGGTGGTGGTCCGCGCCCATCGCGCGCGGCGCATGGCGCTCGCGGCTCAAGGCTCGCCACGACCTCCGCGGCGGCCGTCGTCGAGGAGGTGGTTGCTGGTGGGGGCAGACCGGTGCCGCCCATGACCCGCGTCGTGGCCGAGGCGCTGCGCATGGCCGAGTCCCTCCGCGACGCCGCCGAGAACGAGAGCAGAAGACTGGCCGAGCGCGAGGCCGCCGTCGCCGCCGCCGAGGAGGACCTCCGCCGCGCTGTGCGTGCGGCCCAGTTCCAGCACCGGGAGAGCATGGAGGAGCTGTCCCGTGACCGTGCTGCCGCCGAGGAGCTGCTCCGGGAAAACAGCCGGCGGGCGACCCGCCTCGACAACCGTGAGCAAGTCGTGAAGCTCTGCGAGGACAAGGTTCGGCGCCGCGAGGACCGCGCTCGGGAGCGCGATCAGCAGCTGAACGCCCGATCCGCCGACCTGGACGCGCGTGAAGGGGCGCTGGCCGCGCGCGAGCAGGCCATCGCACGGCGCGAGCAAGGGCTGGACATTGCTGAGGCCGGCCTCGACGCCCGGCGCGAGGAGCTGCGGCGTGAGGAGGAGCGACTGACCGCCCGGGCGCGGGACTTGGGATCCCGCGAGCACGCTCATGCCGCCACCGTCCGAGCCCACGAGGAGTCGATGAAGACCCGGGAGGATCGCGCGCAAGCAACGTTGGAGGAAGCCCGCGGGTTGGCCAGCACGCAAGCCGTCCGGATTCGTGCGGAGATGCGGGAGGAGATGCAGGGCTCGATCAATCAGCGCGACGAGATCATCCGTCAGTCGGCCGACCGCATCAAGGAGCTGGAGGATCGCGCCAAAGGCTGGGCGGCGCGGGAGAAGAAACAGCTGGAGCGGATCGGCGAGCTCGAGGCGAGGGCGGGAGCGCTCTACGACGCGCAGACCAAGATCCGCGACCTCACGGTGAAGGTCCAGGACCTGAACCAAAGGTTGCGCGACTCCGGCGCCGCTTCCAGCGAGGCTACTCCGCCCGGGGCCGTCGCTGATCCTGAGTGGAACTCGGAGCGCCGGCGGCTCTCGGCGATGGCGCATGACATCTTCCGCCGCATCAACGGCGGTCTGGAGAGGGCCAACATGGATCGGCTCCGGACCGGGAACCAGGAGCCCTCCCTTGGCCAGATCCTCCTCGCGCTGACGCCGCTCGCGGAGTTCTTCGAGAGGCTTGGTGCCGACGTCCGCGGCCGGCTCGCGCAGCAGGGCGAGGCCGCCATTCGAGCCGTTGCCTCCGATCTTCTGACCGTCGTTCTGGAGCGCGTCCCCGACTTCCCGACCGACCTACTCCTGGCCGGCCCCGACCCCGCCGAGTCGACGCGCCATCAGGATCGTGTGGCGCCGGTGGTTGAGGAGCTGGTGAGGGCGTACGTCCCGGACCAGGACGAGGGGCCTGCGAGCCCGACATAGGGGAGGTGCCCCATGTAATAGCTGACTTCCGCTTGTTCCTGCAACAACAGAACTGGTGCCCCGGCAAGTAGGGGGCGGTGATGACTTTAAGTGTGTGTAAATTAAGTTTCGTGGTTTTCTTCCTTGCTCCCTGTGTTTTTGCCTATCTCGTGATGATCCGTTCTGCTTTCGGCTTTGGTTCGAACATCATCATGCTTTCAATCTGTGTTTTGGTGATAGCTTGGGCCTTTTGCATCCGCGTTTTTGGGTCGGGGGTTGCCCTCCCAAGTGTTTGCAGGATTGTTGGCTGAGCCGATCGACCTTGGCACGAGATTTCCGACACGGGTGGTGTTCTTGCCATGTTGCCCGCAAAGCGCAGGCTCATCAGCGAGAGAAGGTTATGAACAGAGAACAAAAGATGCATAGTAGGAGAAAACGAGACTTTATTACTAGCAGGAAATCGTAGAAATAACGATACAAGGTGGATACGAGTGCGATGCCCCCGGGCTCACTAGTGGAGAAGCAAAGTGTCTCCGGTTGTGAGCCGCCGAGTGAGACATGCACGCCGCTAAGGGTAAAACTTGCGCAGGAGCTGGATGTTCCAGGCGCTTTGCTCCGGGCGGCCGTCTTCCGTAGCCAATCGCACCGCGCCACCCCGCGACACCCTAGTCACCAAGAAGGGACCTTCCCACATCGGGGACAGCTTGTTCTTGCCTTTGCGGTCGAGCGCGCGGCGTAGAACTAGGTCGCCCAGTTCGAGGGATCGGGGGCGGACACGGGATTGGTGGTATCGACGTAGGCCTTGGAGGTACCGGGCATTCCGGATGTTAGCGCGATGCCTGCATTCTTCCAAGAAGTTGACGTCGTTCATGCGATGCTCATCTTGGGTTGCTTCGTCGTATAGGGCAACTCGCGGAGCCGCGAATGCCACCTCGGCCGGTAAGACTGCTTCGGCGCCGTACACCAGGAAGAAAGGTGTTTCGCCGGTGGCGCGGTTCACCGTGGTCCTGAGAGACCATAGCACTCCGGGTAGTTCAGCGGTCCACTTCGATCCACGTTTTTTCAGCGGGTCGAACGCTTTGGTCTTGAGGCCGCGTAAGATTTCGGCGTTAGCGCGCTCAGCTTGACCATTGCTTTGTGGATGTGCCGCCGAGGCGTAGCAGACTTTGATGCCGACCTCCTCACAATACGCCTCGAAGGCGTGGCTTGTGAATTGGGTGCCGTTGTCAGTGATCAGTCTGTTCGGTACGCCAAAGCGTGACACGATGCCGCGCATGAACTTGACCGCGGAATTCTTGTCGATGTGGACGACTGGCTCTGCTTCAGCCCACTTGGTGAATTTGTCCACGGCGACGTAGAGGAACTTGTGGCCGCCCACAGCCGCGGGAAACGGTCCCACGATGTCCAAGCCCCAGACCGCGAATGGCCATGAGAGGGGAATGGTGTGGAGTGCTTGCGAGGGTAGGTGCGTCTGCTTTGCGTGGAACTGGCACGCTTTGCAGCGTTGCACTAACTCGATAGCGTCCGTGAGGGCAGTCGGCCAGTAGTAGCCTAAGCGGAAGGCTTTCCCGGCCAGCGTGCGGGAGGCCATGTGACTCCCGCACTCGCCCTCATGGATGGCGTGGAGGACTTCCTTGCCCTGCTCCGTCGGGATGCACTTGAGGAGGATTCCGTTCGCCGCCCGGCGGTACAGCTGCCCGTCTACAAGGGCGTAGCGCTTAGCTTGCCGGGCGAGGCGTTCGGCGGGCTCGTCGTCCTCGGGTAGGACTTCACCGCGGAGGTACCCCACAAGCTCTTCCATCCATGGAGTACCCGGGTCGTCCATGGCGAGCACGTGAGGCTCGTCGGTTGGCGGCGGGCCCGCGTCGACCGACGCGGGCGGCTCTGCCGTAGTGGCGCTGTTGTGATCGGCGCCGTCCGCCATGTCCGGGACCGATGCTGAGGGCTGAGCGAGTTGCTCCACGAAGGTCCCGGACGGTGGGTCTTGTCGGGAGGAGGCGATCCGCGACAAGGCGTCGGCTTCGGTGTTGTCGCCCCGCATGATGTGGCGTGTTTCGAAGCCGAAGAAGTTCTTTTCTAGCCGCCGGACCTCCGCCAGGTACGCCGCCATTTGGGGGTCCGAGCATTGGTACTCCTTGGAGACTTGGTTGACGACGAGCTGTGAGTCGCCCTTGGCGAGGAGCTTCTTGACGCCGAGTTCCGCGGCGATCCGCATCCCCGCGATCAACCCCTCGTACTCTGCCATGTTGTTGGTGGCCTTGAAGTGCAGCTGGATGGCGTAGCGCAGCTCCTCTTTGGTAGGAGCCACCAGCAACACTCCCGCACCGGCGCCTTGTAAGGTGAGGGACCCGTCGAAGTATACGGTCCAAATGTCGTTGCCTTCACAAGGTTCGTCTTTGGCCGGACGCGCGGTGAGCTCTTCTCGCTCAACTACAGGGCCGGGCGTCCATTCTGCCACGAATTCCGCAAGGGCCTTGCTCTTGATTGCGCTGGAGGTTGTGAACTCGAGCTCGAACTCAGACATCTCCACCGCCCACTTGACGATTCGCCCAGTGGCCTCGCGGTTGCGTAACACCGTCTCCAGCGGGAAACTGGTGACCACCCGGATTGGATGGTTTTGGAAATAGTGCCGCAGCTTCCTTGACGCTATGAGGACCGCGTAGAGGAGCTTCTGCACTTGGGGGTAGCGCGTCTTGGCGTCGCGCAGGACCTCGCTAACGAAGTAAACAGGGCGTTGCACCATGCGCTTCTTCCTCTCGGCGTCGCTCGTATCGACGCTGGGCGCGAGAGCTGCGCTCTTCGTTGACGTCGGAGCCGGAGCCCCCGGGTCGGCCGTGGGCGTAGCCCCCGAGCTTTCGTCCGAAAGCGGTGCTGCGGCCCCCGGGCGAGCCATGTCGTTTGTCGACGTCGGAGCCGGAGCCCCCGGGTCGGCCGTGGGCGCAGCCCCCGAGCTTTCGCCTTGGTTCGGCGTGGCGCCGACGCGCTTTTTCTTCCGCCGGGATTCGTCGATCATGAACTCTTCGCGTTCGGCGACGAGCGCGGCGCTGACCACGGCCGGTGTTGCCGCGATGTAGAGCAGGAGTGGCTCCTTGTCCTGGGGCGCGACCAAGACGGGAGCTGAAGAAAGATAGGCCTTCAGTTCTTGAAATGCGGCCTCGGCCTCGGGAGTCCATTGGAAACGGTCCTTCCGCTTCATTAGCTTGAACATGGGCAGAGCGCGCTCGCCCAGCCTTGCGATGAAACGGCCGAGCGCGGCCATGCAGCCTGTCAGCTTCTGGACGTCCTTGAGGCGGGTGGGCGGGCGCATGTTCTCGATGGCCTGAATTTTTTCTGGGTTGGCCTCTATCCCCCGGTGCGAAACCAGGAAACCGAGGAGCTTCCCTGCAGGGACACCGAACACACACTTCGCCGGGTTGAGCTTGACCCGCTTGTCGCGTAAGTTGTCGAACGTTTGCTTTAGGTCGGACAGGAGGGTCTTGCTTTCGCGCGACTTAATTACGATGTCGTCGACGTAGGCCTCTACGTTCTTCCCGAGTTGCTCATCCAGTGTCTTGCGCATTGCTCGCTGGAACGTAGGGCCCGCGTTTTTCAAACCAAAAGGCATAGTCACATAGCAATAACACCCCGCCGGGGTCATGAATGCGGTTTTTCTTCGTCCCCCCTAGCCATGGGGATCTGGTGATACCCAGAATTCGCATCTAACATACAGAGTAGGTCACAACCTGCGGTTGAGTCAACTACTGTGTCTATGCGTGGCAGCGGGAACGGATCCTTGGGGCACGCCTTGTTGAGGTCGGTGTAGTCGACGCACATGCGGAGCTTGCCGTTGCTCTTGGGGACGACCACCGGGTTCGCCAACCAGGTGGGGTGTAGGACTTCTCGTATGAAGCCGGCCTCGAGGAGCCGGCGGATCTCCTCCCGGATGAACATCTCTCGTTCCGGGGCTTGGCGCCGAGCTTTTTGCTTCACCGGCCGAGCGGCCGGGTTGACCTTCAACTCGTGCTCGATCACCTCCCTTGGTATGCCGGGCATATCGGACGGCTCCCAAGCGAAGACGTCCGCATTCTCCCGAAGGAAGGCGACGAGCGCGAGTTCCTATTTGGGGTCGAGTTCGGCCCCAATGGTGACGGTCTTGGAGCCGTGCGCGTTGACGGCGACCTGCTTGGTCTTCACCGGCTCGCCGGCCGTCATCTTGGAGCGCTTGGGGGCGGACTTGACTACCTCCGGGATGCCACCAAGCTCTGGATCCGCATCCGCCGCCTTCTCGGCCGCCAGGATCAGCTCAGTGCATGCGATGGCACTCTTGTAGTCGGCACGGACGGTGATCACGCCCTTGGGCCCCGGCATCTTCATGGTGAGGTAGGCGTAGTGGTCGCACGCCATGAACTTGGTGAGGGCCGGGCGCCCGATGATGGCGTTGTACGGGAGGTCGATGTCCGCCACGTCAAACACCACCTTCTCCGTGCGGAAGTTGTCCTTGGTGCCGAACGTGACCGGGAGCGTGACCCGCCCCAGGGGTTGGGCGCGTCCCGGAAGGACCCCGTGGAAGGGCCTTGAGGGCTCCAGGTCAGTCTTGCTGCCCTGGAGCATCTCGTACACCTGCGGGGTGATGAGGTTGATGCTCGCGCCGCCGTCGACCAGCGTGCGAGCGATCCTCTTGTTGCACACCGTCGGCGCGACGATGAGCGGGAGCCGGCCGTCCGAGTTGTCGGGGCCGACCAAGTCGCTCCGGTCGAAGGTGATCGGGACCTCCGACCACTTGACGGGGCGGACGGGAGCCGTCCCCGTGCTCAGCGCGCACACCTCACGGCGTAGGAGTTTCACCTGCCGCTTGGAGGTGATGGGCGCAGAGCCGCCGCAGATGACCGCGACGGTGTCCTCGTGGTCCTGGAAGAGGAGAGCTTCCTCGTCCTCCTGGGACCCCTTCTCGTTCCCCGCGCGCTCCTCTCTGCGCTTCTTGCGCTTCTCCGCGTTGGCAAGGATATACTTGCACTCCGTTTGGTCGTGCCACGTGGAATCGTGGAACGCGCAGAACTTCCCTGTGGGGGGAGACTTTTCGCCGGCTTTCGCCGCTTTCGGAGCTGCGGGGGGTTTGCCTCCCTTGGCACCCGTCGGCGCGGTAGCCAGGACTTCGCCCGCCTTCCGCTTCTTGGCGAGCTTCTTCTTCTGTTTCCGGGACAGAGGACGGTCGTCGTCCTCGTCCTCCTTCTCCGGGTCGGAGTCGTGCCAGGCCTGCGCTTCTTGCCGGCGCGCGCACCGGTCAACCAACCCGAAAAGCTCCACGACGGTTTGGGGCTCGTGGACCCCGAGCTCACCCAACACGTCCTTGTCGCGCACGCCGTGGGCGAACGCCGATATGACCCGCGCCGGGTCGATGTTGGGGATGGTGTTGCGGACGTGGCTGAAACGCTGCACGAACTTGCGCAGTGGCTCGTCCTTCCGCTGAATGACCTTGTCCAGGTCAATCTGCGTGCCAGGGCGCTTGGCGGTGCCCTGGAAGTTGACGATGAAGTCACGGCACAACCCCTTCCACGACTTGACCGACTCGGGCGGCAGGTTCATGAACCAAGACCGCGCCGAGTCCTTGAGCGCGAGGTGGAAGTAGTTGGCCATCACGTCCTCCGAGCCCCCGGCCGCTCGCACCGCGGTGGAGTAGATCTGCAGGAACTCGGAGGGAGGCGCCGTCCCGTCGTACCGCTCCGGTATGTCGGGGCGGAACTTGTTGGGCCACGTCACGGCGCGAAGCCTCTTGGAGAGGGCCGCGCACCCACCCGAGTACGCGACGTGACGACTTTCGCTTTCCGCACGCCGTCTCCTGTCCGGAGACGGTGAGGCGGACGAGCCGGATGACGGCGCGCGCGTCGAGCGGGGCGACTGCACGCGGTGCCTCTCGTGGCGCCGCTCCGGGGAACGCTCGATGCTGATGCGGGCGTCTTCCCCGTCGCGGCGGCGCCCCCCAGCTTCCGCCGGAGGTCGTCCGGGCCACGACGGGGAGTCGTCACGGAGAAAGAGTAGTCCTCCGTGCCCGTGTGCGTGCGTTCGGTAGGCACGTACGTGGGGCCCTCCGAAGAGGAGTTTGCGCGCGAGCGCGACGGACCCGACCTGGATCTCGCCTGTCGCCGCGCCGTGTCCACCATTTTGGCGACATCCCGGAGCCAGGGCCCAGCTGGCGAGCCCTCCGCCAGCTCCGGCGGTGGGTTGCGCAGCAGGTCCCTCGCCCGGTCTAGTGCCGCTGGTGGGGTCAGGCTGTCGAAGGAGAGGCGCCGCGCCGGAGCGCGGCGCTGCTCGTGCTCGGGTGAAGCGGTCCGTCCGCTGGGCGGCCGCTGGGAACCCATCCGCGAGCGAGTGCGGCGTTGGGGCTGCGCGCCCTCCGCCCCGCTCAGCCGAGCGGGTCGGGGAGGACGCGAGCCCTTGGCCGCCTTCACCGTAGGCGGCTGGTCCGCCATGATCTCCTCGTCCACCGACTCCGAGACGGAGCGGCGCCGAGGATGCACGTCCTCGCTGCTCGAGGATCTGCGACTGACTCGCCCAGCCATGGCGAGGAAGAGCGAGCGCGAAGAAGAACACAGGAACTACGACGCCCCCCTACCTGGCGCGCCAAATGTCGAGGTGTGGAAACCACGGCAAATGGGGGCCTAGCAAGGCCTCCCTTTGAGATTCGGAGGGGAGCGAACGGTTCTAAGTGTCGGAATCGCGCACGAGAAAGAGGGAGAACACAAGCAGTTTTACCCAGGTTCGGGCCACCAGAGGTGTAAAACCCTACGTCCTGCTTGTCTGGTATTGCTCAAGTGTTGTGTGTTGGTTTTACGTACAAGGCACTCCCTTTTATAGTGCAAGGAGAGGCCGGACCCGTTCATGGGCCGTTATGGGGGCGCCGGCTGGCGACTCCCCTCCGCCCGAGATGCCGGGCGTCTTGTCTAGTGTCAGCGGCCTTCGCTCGCCTGCCTTCATCATTCGTTTGACTCCCGTCGTCTTGTCCCATCGCCCGTACAGCACGCGCGCGGCGCCCGGAGTGGTGAGGCGCGGAAAGGGGGCGGATGCACCGAACAACCCCCCGGTCCAAGCGACGCTCCGTACGGCAGCAGGCGGCGCTCGTCAGCCCACGCCCTCCTGTCAGCCAAACAGTGCGCTACAGGGCTACGACTGGTCGGGTCACACCCATCAGTCGCCGCCCTGCGTGAGGCGCACGCGCATTGAAGTCCAGCGACCCGCCCGCGCGGCCGCGCGGGCTGTCGCTGGCAAGTGGGACCCCTCCGCGAGGAAATCCCCGCGCCCCGGATCCGCGCGCACCGTGGTCGCACGAAAATCCCGGGGCGTCACGTCGAGGCGCGGCGCTGTTAAGGCCCCACGAACCACCGTCGCCACGTGCCAGGCTTCCACAGGCTCGCGGGGCCCCGCCCTCATCCGCGTCCCACGGCGGGCCGCGGAGGTCGCAGGGCGTAGCCACGTGGCAACGCCCCACGGCTCGCGGCTGCGAGCCGCTCGGGGGCCCTGCGCCCCGCGCTCTCTTGCTGGGCCGCTCCGGCCCACTCGGCGCGTGGCTGTCTTCCTCGGCCCAAGATGGACTCAGGCCGGCCTTTTGACCGGGGGAGTGGGGACCCTGGTTCCCAGTACACCGACACTCACCTTCAAGTCGAAGAACTTTGTCTATACAAATAGATAGTGACACGAATTCGGCTATTCAAATTCAACTGCGTCCTGACTAACTCATCTTGCAGATCATGAGACGTTATTCACCTCGACATCACAACTCGGACAGTACTGAACTACTGGCACTCTGATGACATTTTATCTGCCTTAGTTTGCAATCAACGTTGCCATCAAGTATCAAATCCTTCCCAATAGACAAAACGGCATTACCAAGTGGGCGCTACAAGTACAAAACCTGATGCCCGAAATGGACTCTGTCTAGATCCCAAACGACCAAACAACCGGCAGAGCAGCAACTTGTTTTATCGCAGAAACGAGCGGTGCATTCGCGCGGGGGACAGCCATTCCACCGCTGTCAGAACTCAAAAACAGCAGGACGCGGTCAGCCCGTGCACCAGGGTTGCGGAGGCCGGAACGGCAAAAGGGCGGTGAGGCGGAGGCCCACGGTTTGCAGCAGCCACCCGGGTGCAGGATTTGCAGCCACGTACGCCCGCGCATGCCAAGCTTTATATATCCTCGTGGCCCCCAATTTCCAAAGCCCGACACCTCGCAAGAGAGAGAGAGAGAGGTCACACGTCAAAGTCACCCCTATATAGCGTGCTTCTTTCCCTGCGAAAGATGGCCGTGGCGTTCCCTTCGCGCATCATCATGGCGCTGAGCAAGGTGCAGCGGCTGTACGACGCGTGCGACCTGGTGTTCGCGTCGCCGGGGGAGGCGGCGCCCTCGCTCGGCGAGATCGAGTGGCTGCGACGACTCCTCGGTAAGTTCTCGTACGTGACCCATGCCGGCGTCCTCTGCTTGTTGTGCTCGAACTGTGTCGCGCGTTCGTGTCGTGTGCCTGGTCGTTTGGGGCTCATGGTTTGTGCCGGGTTTATGGCTTCTTCAGATGGCGTGGAGGCAGCGGACGTCGGGATCGACGACGGGGAGAAGGCGTCGTCGTCGTCGTCGTCGGACGACGAGCTGAGCCCCAAGAGCGCCGGCCAGCTCCTGCCGGCGCTGGCTTTCGAGCGGATCACCTACGTGCACATACACCAGTGCGACGACTTCTCGGTGCGTAACGCGCTCGGTCGCGTCGCGTGTCGTAATTATTCCGTGTGGAAATATATCGCCGCTGGTTTACGACGACGACGAGTTGGATGTGGATCTGGCTGCTGTGGGCTCACGGCGTTGATGGTTTCCTGCCTGCTTGCAGATGGGCGTGTTCTGCTTCCCGGCGGGCGCGACGCTGCCGCTGCACGACCACCCGGAGATGGTGGTCCTCAGCAAGCTCCTCTACGGCTCCGTGCGGGTGCGGTCCTACGACTGGGTCGCCGCGCCGCCCAGCTCCGGCGCCAGAAAATGTAAGCCCCCCGACGCCTCGATGCATCGCTTGCTCTGTTCTATCGCTTGTTCTGACGTCGCGCGGTCGATGGCTCGACGCAGGTGGCCTGGCCAGGGTGGTGGCCGCCGACGAGGTGCTGCGCGCGCCGTGCGAGGCGTCGGTGCTGTTCCCGCGGAGCGGCGGCAACATGCACGCGTTCACCGCCGTCACGCCGTGCGCCATCCTCGACGTGCTGACGCCGCCGTACTCGGAGGAGCGAGGCCGGCCGTCGACCTACTTCCGCGACGTCCCCGTCCCGTCTCTCCCAGGTGCTCATTATTGCTTGCTGACATGACATTTCTCGCCACAAACACGCAATGCGAAGAAGTTTCCATTGCAGATCGAAGCACTTGCCTTGCCTGACACGGTGCTGTTTCCTTCTTCTTATTCTTCAGGTTATGCTATTTTGGAAGAGATGGATCTCCCCGAGGATTTCAGCGTGGCGGGGGCGCCGTACCTTGGCCCTCCACTGACGGTGGATATGGAGTATGATGATGACGACTACGACGATTACGTCGAGTAGCTAGCTCACTGCTTTTTGAAAATATAGGTAGAAATGGATAGTACTTACCAGTAGTAGTTTGTGTGCACTAATTCTGTACAAAAAAAGCCACGTACAACTTTTGCCCTTGTGTACATCGTAAAGAAGTTTCACATACTGGGTTCTCAATCTAAGGAAAAACGAAGGTATATTTCTTTGCATTTACAAAACTAGCGGAGATAATTGAGCCCGGGAGGGAGCGTTCATAATTTCTTTAGAAATCTACTCTCTGATATTCGTTTGAGGCTAAATCAACTGCTTCAAATGGACGGCGAAGCAAAATTTATAAATGTTTCTTTTTTTTTTTGCGAAGGATATAAATGTTTCTGTCTAAAAGTTGAACGAGATGCGAAAACTGCGAGCAGAGGGCCACATGCTACGGGCTGTTTCCGTGGGGAAACCCATGGTATATTGGTATGTATCAGTGTGATGACGCTGTTGCTTGCACGTGGTTGGCTAGCGGTTTCCGTCGCGCACTCCGTGTGTGCACGAGCTTGACCACGGAACGGCTCGCGGTAATCATCTCGGTTGCATACAAGTTGTCTCGGTGGGTGGACTCGTGCTCTGACCTTCGCCGTTAAGATAAAAGAAGGATGAGAAAGCAGTGGCGTAACAACATCGCGAATATCAGCGATGCAAGGGAGGTGAGGGCAACGGCGATGAGCATCAGAGCATATGGCGTGGGAATTCAAACAGCCTTTTCACCTTTTGGGTCCTGAACTGCCCGTCACCGTTTTGCGGACCATTTCTTTTTATTTTTTACGAAGACCATTTTTCTATGTTGATTTCAACGCGATTACGCTTGCGGACGAACGGAACAAGCCAGCCATACCATCCCACAGTTGGATTCCCACTACAAAAGGCTGCTGCCGCCGGTTTTGCCGCCATCCCGGCGGCGGTAGCGGACGAAGGCCCGTTCTGATGATCCGGAACTTCTACAATGGGCCGACTGCGAAGATCACAGTCCACTCTTCCAAACAGGCTCCATTCCAACCAAACAAAAACGTACGAATTGAAATGGAATCGGATGGAATCCTTCAAAATATTGGAAGTATCTTTAAACACGTTTAAATTTGGAACTTCTAAAGAATAAGAATAATATGACATTACCGCGGCAAGTGAACTCCTAAGTACACTGAATCTGTGCTACCGTACCCATTCTAAGTTCAGTTTCTAACGTGTTTTTTTTAAAAAAAGGAATTCATGGAACGTGCTTGGCGATCCAACGAGGGGCAAGGCCTTCAGCTCCTCATCAGAAGTTTCCTGTCCCATGCTGCGACAGCTTCCGATCTCGCTGCTCGTCTCCAGGCACTGCTTCGCGATCTCCGCCATCTGCGCGATCAGCTCGACGCTCTGCTCGCATCTGCTCGTCCAGTATATCTCATCAAGCCTGCCCTCGCTCACGGCAACGAGGAAATGCGCCAAGAGGTTTATAAAAACTTGTTCCTTATTCAACTTGTTTCTTATTGGCCATCAAAAAATTTATTGTTCCTTGGCCATCAATTATTTTATGGCCAATAAGGAACCACGGATTTTTCTGATGGCCAATAAGGAATTCCCTCAAAAAATAAAAATAGCAGCACTCCTTTTTTTTTAATTATGTATCTGAAATGGATTGCTTTACATGCATGCTAGAGCAGAACTGTACAGCCTGAAACAACTGATGTTATTCGGCTGCCCTATAGAAAAGTTTCAACATCCATCCAGCAACACATGCTCCTTAAGACGTTTTACTTCCAGCTTAGATTGTTTTCTATGGTCGGTCTCAACTATTCTATTATCTTCTCTGGTCTAACCCATCAATCTTGTGACATGACCTCTCATCTTCCACTTTAGCGGCATTAAGCCCGAACAGATATTCCATCCTGTCGACCAGATCCTTCCTGTACGACGGAGAAACCATAACATTCATAGTGCCCTTCCCTCTCCAGCAAACCATGGCAGTTGTAGAGGGATCCATAGAAAGGGAGTGCCCTGAAACATTATGGAGGTTTACATTATCCTCAAGTCATGACTTATTTTTATCTTTGCGTTATTGCGTAGGGCATACCAATACCTTCATCATGCAGCACTACAACACAGCAACCCGGTGTCAGAACTGCAGCTTCCTCCCCAAGTTTGGCATCAATAAAATGAGCAAATTTGATGGTTCTGTATTGTAAAAGGCGGTGGAAGTCGACTGGAGATGCATATAGTACCCGCTTGCTGATGTATGGAAGCAGCAACGGCAATCCCTCATAACACAATCTATATGCACATGAACATCCATCCTTGGATCTATGTGTTTCCTAAGAGAGAGAGAGAGAGAGAGAGAGAGAGAGAGAGAGAGAGAGAGAGAGAGAGAGAGAACAGAGTACATATTGTTCAGTTAAAAATTTAATGTTCTCGAATAAGATGCAATCTGTAAAAAAGAAAGTCGTGTGATTAGAGTACTTACAAACATTCTTATACCAAGGGAAGCAATCTTAAGCTGCTCACCCACTTCTGAATTCAATAGCAAAATTTCTTGAACTGATTTTGATATGTAATATATTCTCCTTGCATTATTAGCCAGAATACTTCGAGTCACCAGATGACCTCTGAGAGGAAATGATTCCTTGATACCAAAGAAGGATACTAAACTGTCAATCACCACTTCATCTGCCAAAAATAACACAGGATCAACCCCTTTCCATCTGCTTTGGTTTTGCGACTTCTGCATGATATCATCTGGTTTCGCTTGATCACTTTCTGCATCATTAAAAATTAACTTTAGTTAAGTTCATATCTTTGAGAGTTTTGTCCATGCTTAATTTCTGCCACCCACCTAGCAGTTCAGTATCATTAGCAACATCAATGAGCTGCTGACGCACCACAATATTTTCAGACGGTCTTATTTCTGGCTCAAGTTCTTTCTGAAGTTGCGTAATCCTATCTGCCGCAGGGGTGTGCTGAAGCTTTGCCATATCTACAATCTGGCTGTCTGAAAGAAAGTTGGGTGCAATAAGCAAACAATTATGAATATCCGTGTACCCAAATTATACGAAAACTTTCACGAATGGTATGAAATGGAATTGTCCAAAAACTAAAGCATGAGATTACCATTCAAGGGGGCAACTTTATGAAGAACCGCGATGAAAAACGCTCCACTATTTTGGTCATGCGGTACTATTCTCATGCACCGGTGAAGTGGAAAATTTGAATCTATAGTGTTAGAATTAGAACCTAAACTTTTAGCCATATCACGATTAATGTTGTTTGTCTCTCCAATGTTATGATTTTTCAAGGAGCTACCATTATTTTCTATGTTGATTTCAACATTGCCACATAGGGTATGGCTATCCTGGGTACTTGAGGGAAACATGCTTGGCAATATAACATTCTTCCTATTATGTGGAAGATCTTCATAAGCCTCAAACCAGGATCCTCTATCTTGTACCTGCAAGAATAAGAAAAATAATAAAATGAGACACTTCATCTGAGTTTCAATAAAAAATTAATCTCGACACTTCTTCTAGATGCTTAATTTAGTGATTCAATGTTAAAAATGGTAGCCATTAAAACCCAGTTTGGGTGAGGGAATTGTTCCAGGATTTAATGAATTATTAGTTAAACTGAACTTGAGGATTTTGATCCTGCCTGACCCCCCTTATCCAAACATGGTCTCATACGACAATCTACTCACTACCGAGTGAAAGAAAGTTCAAACAGTAAGATGCAATTGAATCAGAAAGGAATTTTAGAATGTCAAAATCCTACTTCACAAAAACATATCAACCAGGAGGAAAAGTACAATTAAGAGCAAGCATATCCATCTTGGATAAAATCAACATAAGATGGAACGTGATCAAAGGATTATATATACACTAACCTTCCAAGTCATAAGCCCAGGACGACGGACTAATTCAGGTAACTCGTTAGAAACATCGAGCAGTTCAATAGAATTTCCACCTCTTCGAAGAAGCTACATCATTATGAGATATATATGAACAGCTTGCAAAGAGATATTCTGTTGCCAAAATAAATTAAAAACACAACAATAAAACAGAATAGTGCAGAAGGCTCTGTACATAGCAAAGTTTGGGAAAAAACATAAAAACAATAAAGGCACACATTATGAAATCACTATTAATACTGTTTGTATTCTAGAGAGGAAGCTCTGAGTTCTGATGAGACGACTCAGATGGGAGCATTTTTTTAGCTTAAACCTCATATAATCGCTTGCGTTAACCTGTAATGAATACAAAGCTAAGTTTACCCTTGTTTTAGGATTATATAAACCACTTGGCCTTTCTGTTGTTAGGTGATAACAGCTTTACATCAAACAGTCGGAGGTAAAAGCTCCAATGCAAAACAGATTTAAATGTAGCAGTACCTCAGCCACAACAGCTTCATTTTCAACAGGATTCATGGAACAAGTTGAATAGACCATCCTTCCACCCACTTTGGTTAATGCAAGACCTGAAGCAATAAAAAAGTTTACAGATAATTAATCACAAAACTTGATGAATACATTTTGATTGCAAAACAAATCCAAACCATTTGCAGTCATTTTGGTATGTGTCATTGGATGGTTTGTATGATAACAGAGCAACTCTGCAAAAATTCTTAACTAGGCTCATTTAACAATTCATGATACTCCACTGTTAAGATTCTCAGGCTGCCTGATTCAAAGGTGATTACGATTTCAAGAACTAAACATAGTCCCAATGAACCAATATAATAAGTCCTTACCACGCATAGCAATTTCTACTTGCAGATGATGAAGTTCATTCCCCATGCCTGAGTTCCTGGGCAGGAGAATAGATTGTGACATGAGGGAAAACAGAATAAAGCATAAAAGAAGCAGATGGAATGAAGATCCAATGTTTACCACTTTCTCCACACGTCATGACCCTTGCGAATAGTTCCATCACCACAACAGGGAACATCACAAAGTACACGGTCGAATTCTAGCCTTCGAGGTTTGGGGGTATGGTTAAAAGCTTCTGAACAGCCCCTTGCAAGAGAACATGTAGGGAAGTTTTGTGCTTCATGGTTTGTTACTACCAGGTTGGCAGTGCATGTTCTCTTTGTATTACGGACAAGGATGTCACATCTTTCCACGTTGACATCATTAGCAATCACCTAAGAGAGTCTCACCGGAGGAAGGGACAAATATAACCAAAGAATTATTTATGAAATCTCGGGGTTATAATAACTAATGGTATATACCACACATAACAAAACTAGATTCTGATGTATATTGTAACTAAGGTTTCTTTCCACAAATCAGCTGGAGCTTTTAAGGGCATTAATTCTAGTGATACATGAAATTAGTGAGAATTGTACCAATGCTCCTGGAAGTGGCCCTCGTTCTACCGATTGGTGAATCATCTCAAGTAATTGGAAGGTTTTAGAGCCCGGAGCAGCACACACTACACAGGAGACCAAAAGAATATATATGAGCCTATTATCAGTGCGTTTTGTCATGCCATGAATTGAAATCCAAGATTTCAAACAACCAGTGAACAGTGAAAGTGACAGACAACATAGCATGGAGCATTAAGATAATGTACAAGAATAAGATACAAACATACTGTCAAGGATATGGTGATCCGGTTGTACATCCAGAAACAATGGCGGTAACTGCAGGAATGAACTCAAATATTGACGCAAGGCTTAAAGAAAGGTAACTAAAAACAAAATAAAGTGCACAGCAGTTGAGGTAAAAAAATATTCATAGGAAAATGGTACAAGACGCCCACCATGCTAACAGCCTCTTGCCTAGTTATGTTACCAACCTCACTTTCGTGCTTTAAAAACTCATGAAAACTGGAAGGCACAAAAGGCTGAATCAAAATGGTAGCTTAATCAAGAGTACATCAAGGTTATGACAAAATATAATTGTTAAGGAGACAGTAAACAGGAGGTGAAAGAATATAATTGAGAAGCCATTCCACAACTGATTGGGATACAAAATTAGAATTGCTAATTCAAGTGATGCAAATAACTAAGCCCTTCCTTAACTTCTGTAACTCAGTAAGTAACCTTTTTTATCACACAACAGTTCTAGTGCTTGCTAGTATGAAATTTGAATTAGCATAAAACACAACACTGATGCAGCATGATATGGGAAATTGAAAGGCTGAAATGGAAGTTTAGTGCATATATCAAGCATTTAGATAACTGTTTAGTGCATCGGACCAAATAGTGTCAAGTACAAACATTTCTATATGCAAGTGTCGCATACATCGACAACATTTGGATATTCTTTGTTGGATTTTCAACACAATTTTGTTTATGGCTATCTAGCTCCAGGTTAACTGTTGCATAATTTAAACAGATATAGTTTCATGTAGATGGAACTTTAACTGTAACATGCATACAAATGATTAGCCACAACTCATGCAATTGGCAAGAATCTTTAAAGTAAATAAAGCACTGTATTCATTACCTCTCAAGTGCCTGATTTTTCCTAAGATCCTTCCGTGAGAAGTTCAGATGCCATGCAAGATTGCCTGGATACCAAGCTAGGGGCCTGATAGCATCTTCTTTGTACTCATTACTAACCTTTGCAATGAGTTTATTTGTACGTTAGAATAAGCCAAGGATTAGGTTAAGTATGTATACATGACAACAAGGCAACCTCACTCTCCAAAGATCTTCTGAAGTCACTTTCTAACTTTGAGCGAATATCTTTAAAACACTGACGGCTGGAAGCAAAGTAAACCTCAGATTAGTTGCTAAGAATCACCAACAGGAAAAAGAAGATAACGAATATCTGTGTACTAAATAATTAAATATAAAAAAAGCAAAGTTAGTCTTTGTTAGAATAGTAGGGTATTGCATATAGTAATCTTGTGCTATAAATTTGTGCTGTCAGGTTTATTTGACACGTTCCTGAAATACTAGCTCTGTAAATGCAATAAAATGTTGAACATATCAGAAGGTTTTTGCCTAGAATTGCTTGAGTTGTAAAGCAAAAATAAATGGAACGCATTTGCACCAATTAATAGCAAGAGTTCAGAAGTACAGGTCTCTTGCAGGAATATTATAGAGCACTCTGGTTATCAATGAGGAATCGGGTGATCCTTCAGACGTGACTAGTTGAATGGCAACTAAACCAGAGATAAAAGTCACGCGGCAGTGATCACTGATAACCATGTTGATCCTTGTATGTTGTACGAGATATGAAGCACACGCGAAGAGAAGGATCAGTGGGCATCAATCAAGTCCAAAAACACATCAAACAGGAAAGAAAAACTTTCACCAATTATGTGGATTAACAGTTAGTCAAATGGTCAACCAAAGGAATCAGAAATTAAAAGGAATGGCGAGGTGACAAACCATAAATTTCAATTCTGAGCAACCCGCGTTACCTGGCGTTGATTCTAAAAGTCGCCGGTAATGGCTTTCGGAGCACACTCATGAAGGCATCCCACTCCTCCTCACGAACAATTCCCTGCACCTGCAGGAGAAAACATTGAGATGCACATCCAGCAGGACGACATATGCATCTTTTATAAGCAACATTACATCATAAGTAGAGATTAGGGACCAATTTGGCAACAGGGGAAATTGAATTCCTAGAACAATACCATCTCAACCCGGTCCTAATGCCACCCATAATTAGCGTTCAGTAGAATGACTTAATTCTAGACTAATGCTACAATCAATTCGTGGATTCTACGAACACATTACACCACCAACAACGGCAGCTAAATACACTTCAAATTGCACCAAAACCATAAGAACGGGAGGCAAGACCAGGGATGACTAAAACGAGTATCGCACCTTGTAGTACTCCTCGAAGGCAGCGTTCTCGAGGGGCGGCGGCTGCCACTTGAGCTTGTCCTCGGTACGGGCAGCGGCGGCGGCGGGAGGAGCAGGGGGTTGGGGACTTTGCCTCCACAGGTTCTCGAGCGCCTGCGTGAAGTGGTGGCGCTGCGCGCGGCCGCGCTTGCCTGCGATGCATCGCCTCCTCTGGCCGCCGGCTACGATGTGGTGGTGGAGCGAGACGGGGGCTCGCGAGGCAAACATTCTGGGACGCCAGGGACTCTTGGCCTGCAGGGATGAGTTGATGTTCAGCGGTTTGGGCTGCGTCCGCACTGCAGCCAACCCATCTTTCGCATGAACGTCAAATGAACAAAGCAAATTGCGCACAAAATCCGAATTCCAGCGTCACTTTATGAGATGCAGGGTTTATGAATTATGAGACGTGACACCAACGCGAATCAACCTCATGATTCGAGGAAACATTTTAGGCCTAGAAACAACTGGTTATGTGATCAAATTACAGATTCGTGATAGAAAATGTAAGCCTTTTTGGTCTAGCCACGGTCTGTGATCCAGACAGGCAAATCTTGAATAGGACGGACAAGTTTGTTCACAATTAAAACATATTAGTTCAGATGTCTCTAAATCGTGCACAGGAATTTGTGATCACCTGGAAGAGAACTGGAAAAGTTGCTGCTTAGAAGGTCCAAATCTATATATACTTTTTGCAATGAATTCATATAAACTTGCTGATTTTAAAAACTAGGGAGAATCACCATAAGGAATTTCTATTGTTTATTTATATAACAAGAAAAACATTTTTTTTTCGTTTACCAGTACTGCAGTACATGACATGAAAATGAACACACCAACTAAAGGAAAACTGGACGGCAGGTCCCTGACAGCGAGATTTTCTTATCCCAGTTTGCAGCAACTCTTTAGAGTCCCATTGATGGAATGCTACCAAGCTGGTTCATGCTCAAGGGCCATGAGGCGATCCTCCTTTTCCGAAGGCGCTCAGCAATGATGAATGCCATTTCCAGAGATTGAGAGGCGTTGAGCCTTGGGTCACAATGCGTGTGGTAGCGTGAGCTCAGATCGTCGAACGTCACAGTGCGTGACCCGCCAATGCACTCCGTCACATTTTGTCCAGTCATCTCCAAATGCACTCCTCCCGGGTGGCTACCTTCTTGTTCGTGAACATCAAAGAATGCACGCACCTCAGCCTGGATTGGAAAATGTATCAGAGTCAGTTCATTTCATTCATTCTCCGGCATGACATAAGATGCATAAGTTGATTCGATACTTCTAAACACTAAAGGATAGTAACGAATACTCAATTTTTCATCCTAAACTTTGGCTACTAACAGATAAGGATTGTTAAGTAGAAAGTTAAGGATCAAACCACTTCACACACCCGTCATGGGGAATGGGCTGGAATATTTTAATGAAGAAACAAATATCCTTGAAAGAGCACTTAGAGCAGTAGATTAGACATAGTTCTTCATCAGTCACTTAAGGGTCCTTTTGTTCCAATTCTATGGAGCCATGGATTATCATACTATTTTCATCAGAGAACGGGACAATCATTTTGATGATGCTATGTTGCCAGGCCCTTATAAGCTGTAAACTCACAACTACAAAATGCACAAGCAGACAACTACTTACTCACTCAATAAAACACAGACAATAGAAACGAACAAATAGCCCAATAGTGTGAAGCGCAAGATTGTAAGCGACGAGAATTACCAAAATTCTGTCGAAGGGGCGAGTTTTGAGTCCACAAGGGGCCTTCATGGTGTTTCCATGCATTGGGTCAGTGACCCATGTGACTATCTGGCCAGCCCCACGTACAGCCCGTATCAGATGAGGGAGTTTCACTCTCATGGTTTCGGGTCCCATTCTTGTGATGATGGTTACTCTTCCGGCCCTATTCTCGGGGTTCAAGATATCAATCAAACGCACAAGTTCCGCTGGGTCCATCTTGTCACTGACCTGTATTTCATTAGATTCAGGGGTGACATTTCTTTATGAGAATGTGCAATCCTGCTTCTCAAACGCAGAGTACAAACTAGGTGAATCATAATAAGTCGTTAAGTGTTGAAATATCATATTTACCTTGATACCAATAGGGTTGGCAATGCCTCGGAGGAACTCCACGTGGGCACCATCAAGCTGGCGAGTACGCTCTCCAACCCATAAGAAGTGGGCCGAGCAGTCATAATAAAGGCCAGTGGTGGAGTCTTCACGAGTAAGCGCCTGCTCATATGGAAGAAGAAGGCACTCGTGTGATGTCCAGAATTCTGTTTGCGTCATTATAGGGTGATCTAAAGTGAGACCACAAGCTGCCATGAACCCCAGAGCCTCGTCAACTCGGTGAGCCAACTCCATGTACCTATTCACATAGTACGCAAGTGAACCATGAATTGACACATTTTAAAGTGTGCAGCCGACTCTTCAATACAAATCAAATGTAAAGTTTCAGAAAGCATTTCCATTTTTAAGAAAATAAAAGCTAACTACTGAACTACCAGATGAACAGAAAGATACAACCACATATTTACAATTCTAAGGTAACCCACCTGTCGCCCTGTTCACTATGTTCTGTGAAGTCAAGGTTCCACTGTGTCACCCTCTGCATTGCAGCATAACCTCCGGTAGCAAAAGCCCGCAGCAAATTCAGTGTTGCAGCAGATTGTGAGTATGCCCTTATCATACGGTGTGGATCTGGCACTCTTGACTTCTCATCAAATGCATCCCCATTGATATTGTCCCCTCTGTAGCTTGGCAACTTCACTCCATCGCGTTCTTCAAAGCCATCTGACCTTGGCTTTGCAAACTGGCCAGCCATTCTTCCAACCTATATACACATGCGTACAGTAAGTAACACATTCATAGGTAGCGGTGAAATAGAAATACATCACCCATGTATTCTGATTCCTAATGTTGACAACAAAATCCATACTAAAGAGTGCAACAGAAAAATATTTACAATTAGTGGATACAATATTATCGTCCTTCCATCAATCCCTTTATTGTTTTGAAAACATGGTATTACTCCAATAACGTAACGATCGCATCGCAAATTGGGACAAACTTTTAACTTCACCAAGAAATTCACACTATCCAAATAATTGGATCAAAACCAGCAAGTCTCTGTACGGGCGATTTTATACCTTGACTACAGGGACCTGGCCTCCGAACATGAGCACGACGGACATCTGCAAGAGGACGCGGAAGGTGTCCCTGATGTTATTGGCATTGAACTCCTTGAAGCTCTCGGCGCAATCACCACCCTGGAGGAGGAACGCGCGTCCGACGGCGGCATCCGCGAGCCGCTCTTCCAGCCTGCGCGCCTCCCCGGCAAAGACGATGGGCGGGAACGCCTCCACAGTCCGCAGCACCTCATCCAGCTCCGCCTTGTCCGGGTACTCCGGCTGCTGCAGAGCGGGGCGGTTCCGCCAGCTTCCCACCGTCCACTGGCTCGGCGGCCGCGGCGCAGCGCGCACCGCGCGGGCGCGGAGGAGAGCCCCACGGCGAGGCGGGGCGCGCCCCGGCGAGGGGAGAGCCGGGTTCGGCACAACGGGGGATGGCGCGAGCTGGGGCATTTTGGTGAATTTGCACGGTAGGGTTTTGGGGGTACGGATGGGGTGCTCGAGGGATTGTTCTCGCGTGAGGTGATGGGGGCTGAAATATGGGCGAGGCTCTTTGCTTGTGACTCCGGCCTGGTGCCTTTTTGGCTTGGGGAAAATCTTACCGGTCGACACAGTCAGATGGAAAACGAGAGGTTTATCCGTAATCGCTGTCGTGGTCCGTTCAAGAGGATAATCTATATCCTCATCCTTCATCTTGTTTGTGAAAAGTGCATTAGTTTTGCTAAACACTAGTAGTAAAGTGTTTGTTAAGTGAGCAAACTAATATATAATCACACTATCACGATAGAATTACTCATAAAGCACAAAATTCTCGTACAAGCTGGCAATCCTTATCAACTGCACAATAGATTCGCTATTAGTTAAGAAATCAAAGAACCAGATATCACGATCGGGGTGTTCGGTTGGAGGATGCAGTTGCAGTTGCAGTTTGAATAGTGAGAGAGAACACTGTAGCGAAGGATTCGCGCACTATAGTAATTCAGTTGACTGTAGCAGCAGAAGCAGCAGCAGCCGGCTGGTTTCCAGCCGGCCGAACACGCCCGATATGCTCGACTTTCGACTAGCTTCGTCTTATGACTCAACACTCATCTAATCAGGTAAAGCATAAAAAAAGAACCGCATAAAAATTTCTCCAAGACCTTTGTTTTATAAGGCAACCAAATAAATATTGGACTTTGGAGTTATCACAATATGCTCGCCTAGCTTCACATTGCATTGTCACATTTTATTTTAAGGAAAGGCTTTGGAGAACTAACACCGAATCAAGCCCATGGGCCTTGTGTGATTTTTCTTGAATAGGCTGATTCTTGATGTATATATAAAGCCCTATAGTGTCCATCCAAACAAGCCACCACATCGATTTAGGGTTTCTTTGCATCTAAATCGCGCCGCCAGCCCTCTACATTGCTTCCTACAGCGTCCTCATCAGCTACTTTCGACCATGGACGAGAGAGTTATGCCTGCTTTGCCACTTCGTTACCGCCGTCCAGCATGGTTACCGCAACTACCTACGGCAGAAAGATTCGTCTTAGGAAGATCCGCCGCACCGATAAAGGTACAAAAAAATCGCCCCTTTTAAAAATTTGTATTTATTAATACTTTATTAGTTCATTCTTCTAGTTATACTTCTTGTTTGATTATATCTTCCCCATGAATAGAAAGAAAAATGCTTATTAGATCAGGCACACATGTCTTATAAAGAGCTTTATAAACATGTCTTGTCAAATTTTCACATCGAATCCAACGATATTAGAAAATTTTGAGATAAATGAAATGCAATTATATCATAAAATTTAACTAAGACGGTAGAATGCAATAGAGATTGCATAAAAATGTCTATCGAAATATTTCCCGAAACAATGGTGCTGGTAGGGACATTTATGTTTTTATTTTGCAATTGCGCATTTATTTTTTTCACACAATTTTAGTTGCCAACATCCATTTACATGCTTGCATCAATCTTATCTATTCATATTCTTGACAAAACTGATTAGAATCCTGAATTCAATGCAACGAACCAAAACGGTGAGTTTACATTTGCTTCCGTGACGCAGAATTATTAGGGGAAAGTAGTGAGTAGCTCAGTCTTGGCCATATCATTTCAACATGGCAGTCATGTCACTCAACAATTTCTCCCAACTTTAAAGCACAAAAAGTTCAACGTGACAATGCCACTCACGAGGCATCTTGACCATATCGTTTCAATATGACAGTCATGTCACCCAATAATTTCTCACATCTTCAAGCACAAAATCCAACGTGCGCGGTGAGCCACCTAAAACTCCATTGACATGCTTCGAGGAGCGTTTTTTTTTTTTACTCTCTCTTAGACTTAGGTTGTTATCTGAACCGCCATCCAACATATGTGTGGTGTACGTCTGCATATCTACATCACACATGTGCTGAGTGAACGACTTAGATGAAGCCATTATCCTAATTGCATTTCTTGTAATCTAATTAGCCGCCCGCTCCGCCGGTTTACCTCGCCGCAGCCCAGCCAGCCAACGTGCCAAAACCTATGTATGGGCTACGGCGACGCCGCGCCGTTTCGCCACAAGTTGCGTGCCGCGGAACACCTCCACACCTGGTATCACCAGCGAGCCACCCCTCCCCGCGCCGGGCTCGCGGTTCTGACGAGCGGGCCCAACTAGGTCCCGGCTCCACCCGTCATCGAGCCACTCCCGCAACGCGACAGAGCGGAGGCCGCGCCGCTGGCGCAGGCGCGGCACAGCGGCGCCAGGGACCACGCGGCCGCGGCCGCCCCTAGGGCTAGCGCGCCGCAGCCACCGCGCGCCCGCTCCACCGCTCGCGTCCACGTGACCTGCACCGCCACCACCGCACGGCACCACCACCAGCTCGCCCGCCGCGGCCGATGGCCCAACCCCCACCCAGAAAACCCGAGCCGCCCACCACCACCACCACCCATACCCCGCCCCGCCTCCCGACCTTATCCCCCACCGCCGCCGCCGCCTCCATCTACTACGCCCAACTACCCCCCAACCCTAGCTGCCGCCCGCCCCAGATCCAGATCTGAACTTCCGTGACTGCAGGTGATGGCCGCGGCGCAGGAGTCCGACGAGTCGCCGCGTCGGCCGGCGGTGAAGAAGAACGCGCCGGCGCAGCCGTGGTCGCACGTGGAGACCATGCACCTCATCGACGCGTACGAGGAGCGCTGGACGGCGCTGCGGCGCGGCCAGCTCAAGGCGCAGCAGTGGGAGGAGGTGGCGGCCGAGGTCGTCGCGCGCTGCGCCGCCACACCCGGCGCCGCCGTCCAGCGCAAGACGGGGACCCAGTGCCGCCACAAGCTCGAGAAGCTCCGCAAGCGCTACCGCACCGAGGGCGCCCGCCCCGTCACCTCGCTCTGGCCCTACTTCCGCCGCATGGATCGCCTCGAGCGCGGGCCCGTCGCCGTCTCCACCGCCTACCCGGTCCCCGCCGACTCCCCATCCGCCGCTGCCGCCTCCGACGAGGAGGAGGAGGAGGAAGAAGAAGAAGAGGAAGAGGAAGAGGTGGAAGAGGAAGAGCTCGTCCCCCGCAGCAGCAACACCAGAAGCATCAACGGTATCATCCGGGAGTTCGGCAGCGGCTTGGCCCCTCGCCACCCGCAGCTGCAGCAGCAGCAGCAGCAGCAGCCGCCGCCGTCTATCACGCCGTCCACCGCGCCTCCGCGGAAGAGGGTCGCCTACGAGGCGTTCCAGGCCAAGGCCGCCGCTGCAGCGGCCGCTGCGGCAGAGGATGACAAAGTGAAGGAAGAGGAGATGGAGATGGTTCGCCGTCCCTCAAGGTCTGGCGGAGCCAACTCGGAGCTCTCGGCGGTGCTGAGGGACTTCAGCGAGGGGATCATGCGGCTGGAGCGGCGGCGCATGGAGGTACAGTGGGAGATCGAGCGGGGCTGGAAGGAGACGGACGCCCGTCACACCAGGATGCTCCAGGACGCTCAGCGCCAGCTGCGTGACACCATTGCCGCCGCCTGTGCCGTGCCGCCGAAGAAGGCCAGGAGGGACCATGGCAGCAACGGAGACAGCTATTAGGGAACAATGGGGATGGTTGCAGCTGCTGAATTTGGTGAGCTGATGGTGAGGGGAGGAACTCCAGGTGTTCCTCTTTTGATCAGGATGTACTTAGCAGGAAATGGTAGAACTGATTTGCAGTAGCACTTGACTTCTGTTATTCTGTGCTTTGTTTTATGGTGAAAACTAATGTACTGTAGTACTAGCGTGCATCTATTTTTGTGCTGCAATTTCTATTTGCGTCATAGGAGATCTGGTTTTGAGATGTCAGAAGTGCACGGATATCTGGTTTTGAAGTTAGGTCTGACATCCATCTCCTTCTGAGGAGAATTGTGATGGTGAGGAAGCCAAGTGCATTGTCAGCAGAATTGCTGGTAATCACAGCGGGACACACTTTTAAGTGCTTATCCGTGACATCTGTCTGATACCACCAGGGAAGTGCTGATGGTACAACAATGTCAGGGAACCTCATTAGTTGTTTTGATTTGTGGGAACCTCCAGGTCTCGATGTTTTTAGAGCATATTTGACACAGCTTATGCAATAAACAAATTTTGTTACTTATCTTGATAAAACAACTTACTCCCTCCGATCTTTTTTATATGACGCTTCCGACAGCTTTGACAAGATTAAGGAAGTGATGATCTGACTAAACTGCCCTCAATCCCCTGGTCGCGAACCAATTCCAGGCAGGCGAGGCGGCGGCGTAACTCCTCTTCAATCCATCTCATCTCAGCACCTCACCCTCCGCTTCAGATCCCCGGCGGCGCTGCGTTCGTCAGCTGGAGCTTGACGGCTGTGCCGTCCCTGACCATCTGTGCTATCTCCTCCGGCAGCGCCGCCTCCAGCACCACACCCGGCGTCTCCGCGGACGCCATCTCCGACTCGGCCGTCCCAGCGCACTTGGCTTCCAAATTTCTGACCTCGCGCGCGGAGAGCAGGACCGTTGCCGCACGACTCCGTCCCCATCACCGTTCACTGGGCATGCGTTCCTCAGAGGCTCATCGCGGTGCTTGGTCGTGCGCCATGGGCAGAGGTGAGCAGAGCAAGCGGGGCAGAAAAGGAAGATCGCGTTGGATTAGCTCCATTTGGTACTGCGACGTCATATAAAAAGAAACGTTTCCAACTTGTACTGCAGCGTCATATAAAAAAGATCGGAGGGAGTATCAATTTGTTCTAGTTTATTTGGCCAAACAGATTATAAAACAATTTATCTGAAGAGTGAGTAGAAAAAAACTACTTTTGCTTGATTATGAAAAACGGTTTATCCTAGTATAAATTCGCAGATGGCTTATTGCAGCTTGTAGCGACAAGCCAAAACAAATGCACTTCCATAAGCCAAACCGGCCCTTAGTTTATGTTGTCATCCTAATTGCCAAGTCTTTCAATGTGCCCCCTTGTGAGTTATGGTTGTCTGGAGTAAATTATTCTTCAGATGGTAGTATGGATCTAGTGTTCTGTTTTTGAGCATCATTGGTTCTCTTCTCGTATGTTTCACTTGGCTCTGTTTTTCGATGGTCATGGTCATATTGCTTTTGAAACCGACATTATGTACAATTAGCACGACGCCATTTGTCCATTTTGGTACTGCTGCGCTCGAGTTCGAAAGAACTTGGACGACGCCCTTCATTTGGGAGTACTCGTCTCATTGAGTTCTCCAATCTTTTTTTTTAAAAAAAATTTTTTAGAGGAAAAAAAACAATATTTGATCCAACCTTGTTCATTGTGCGCCATTTTGACCCAGGTAAGAAGAAGCCCAGCACGGCAGGCCCAGTGCTGTTCGCTCCTCCCCTGTCCTTTCCAACCAACCGCAGAGCTCGCCTCTCCTCGCAAAATCATCTTCTGCCCCTCCCCATATGCTGCTGCCGGCGCCCCATCCCACTCCCCTCGCGCTGCTCCGCGCCAGCTCCTGCCCCGGCGCTCACCTCCACCACCGCCTCTCGTTCCTGTGTTCTTTTTCTCCTCTTCCTCCCCTCTCCCGAGCTCTCCAACGCCGATGGCCTCCGCCTCTTCGCGCTCACGCTTCAGGTATCCCACATGCCCACACGCACGGACCCGGCACGCTTGCATTTCATGACACAACACCGCACCCCACGCCTCGAAATTCCAGCTGATTCCGTCCGGTTTCGCAGGACAGCCCGTCCGCGGCGGCGGCGCCATCGACGCGCTCCTCTCGGCCACAGAGCTGCTCTGCCTCGCGCCTCCCGCCATATGCTCGGTGGTCTGCGCCGTCCGCCTCGTCTTTACGCCGGGTAGCGCCAGCGCCGGTGCGCCGCTAATGGGCGGGAGGATGCTCGTCGTGCAGTACGTGCTATTGGTTGGCGCGGTGGCGATTGGGAGCCTGATCCGCCGGAGACAGAGGGAGCGGCTTCGCGGGGCTGGTGGTGCCACGGAGAATGTGGGGGCGGGGTTGGCGGGGAGGATCGAGAAAATGGAGGAGAGCGTGAGGAGCGTGGCGGCGGCCATTGGAGTGCTGTCCAGGACTGTTGAGAAACTCGGCGTCAGGTTTAGGGTGTTGCGGAGGACACTGAGGGATCCTATCAGTGAGGTATTGCTTAATCTGTCTGAGTAAATACCACTGACACGGACTGATGTTTTGCTGCACTGTTAGTGAGAGAGCACAAATCGTTAGATTTAATGCTTGAAATTAGATGCAAAGAAGTGAGCTGACGAAGTTAAGGAATTCATGCTTGTTGAATTGGTACCATGCTAAGTGCTAACGTTGGCTAACTTTTTGATAACAATCCTTTTGAACTGCTAATTGCAAAATTTGCATTACGCTTGAGAATTGTCCCAAAATCCAACATTCACATGACTTAATCCACTGCATCCAGCGGCGTTTCATCAGGACATTGGTTAGCGCTTAGCACCCTTAATAGGTCAGTTGATTGTCAAGACAGATTGCTAAGGCTTCCTTTGGTCCAAACTACCTGTTGACTAGGTCTATGACTGACATGTTTTATATCTGTATAATCATGTGTTAGGTAGTATCTGTGCTTATATTTAGCTACTTTCTAAGAAATATTGGATGCATATAAGCCTTTAAGAGTTTAAACACATGAAATAGTTCATTAAGGTAATTGTCCTGCGTGAGAGGTCTTCTCTATGATGCAATGCCTGGGGGTCGTCATACCCCCCGCAGATCAAGTTTTTTTATAAAGATAATTCTCAAACTTCACATAATCAGCACCCCTTGCCTGCTTCACTTTCCGGTTCACAATATATATTGTTTTTGGGAAGCTGCAGCAAATATGTTTCAGGATTGACGCTGCTTGAGGTGACATCGGTGCTTGTATATCCATGGATATTATGTTTGCTGCCTCAGTATTATTAGCTGCATAATTTGCACAGGTTGCTTTTTTTAGAAGTATGTTTTGTTCAACATTATCAGCTATCGATTTCATATTGCTTTCGTCAGACAAAAATATCACATTGGGTTTGAGAGGCGTCTGTTTAATCACACTTTATTATGGCATGCAAATCTTAACTAGATGTATCGTGATTGATCTCAAGTATTGTATCAGATGCTAGTATCTATTTGCTGTAATTGCATCTTTATAGCTTCATTTCTTCTCCTTTTCTGCAGACAGCAACTTCAGCCCAAAAGAATTCTGAAGCCACTCGAATACTAGCTGCACAAGAAAACCTTCTTGAGAAAGAAATTGGTGCAATTCAGAAGGTGCTATATGCAATGCAGGTAACATCTCTTGTCATTATCTCTTAGCAGAAATCCAAATACCTCCTGTTGGTTCCTGTGACATATGCTAGACTTGCTATGACTGAACCCCTGAACAGCATACTTACACACACGATTGTTTCCCAAAGTATATTCTTGTGGTTGGCATATACTCCCTGCTGCAGGATGCAAGTTTTGTGAGTTTTGGGTCATGGGTCAACCCAAAAACTCCCTCAAATGAACTAAATTTCATCCACCTTCACAAATCCATCAAATGTACTAAGGTGGTGACCCACAACTACCCACTGTGTACCGATTTGCATCCCTACCCTCCGGTCACTGAAACATAACATTTCGGACATGCTTCAGTTAAAAACACTTCCATAAATCATTCCATTATCGGATCTCTAGATATATTTCAATTGAACTTGTTCACCATTCTAGATGTTTGGGAAATTCTATCGATAATTTCTCTTTATCGTTGGTTTTGTACTTTTGTAGTTAAATACTGATCAAATATATGCTTTGGTGACTGTTGTTGCCAAAGATGTTACGTTCTTGGGAGTTGGGAATGGACGAAATATTTGTTAGCATATGCATTTGTTGACGTGCTGTCTATACCGCAGGCCTTATCGTCCATGATATTATTATGGTCATGCTGAAAGTATTCAAATTTGACTTTCCATACTTAAAATGAGAATGATTTCACTGCCAGAATGACCAGCCTGGAAAAAAAATCATAGTCTTTCGAGAAGGCAGATGATATGCCTTGATCTTAAGTTATTTTGCATAACGTTTTTTCGTTCAACATGATTGTACACATTATATGGGCAATTTTGCCACAGGACACAGCTTAAAGTTGGTTTTGGCTATGAGACACTGCACAAGCTGATTTTAGCTGTAGGGCACTGAGAAACTGGGACTTGTCTGCTGGACACTATAGGCAGAGAAAACACAACTATCAACATTTTTATCTCGATGCACAAAATAAGTTACAAGTTGAAACTTTGCATATAAAAGCATTGACACATTCTCTGTTCATGTGTTTTTTTTTACAAAGCATTTTTTGATTGTTTGCATAGTTTTGTTTAACAAATAGATCTCTTCTCTAAACGTTATACAAATAATCAAAAAATACTTTATTCAAAAATTGTATGAACAGAGAATGTAACATTGCATCTATATGCAAAATTTCAACTTGTAACGTATTATGTAAATAGAGATAAAAATATTGATGGTTGTCTTTTTCCCGACTATGTCCAGCAGACAAATGTCACAATTTCTCAGTGTCTTACAGCTAAAATCAGCTTTTGCAGTATCTTGTGGCCAAAACCAACATTAAGCAGTGTCTCATAGCAAATTTTCCCCATTTATATCGTCTCTGTAGGTTAAAATATGTTCTTGTCTGCATTGAAATTAGTCTCATAAAGATCTCGCAAGTACTTTTCTGGTGTCCATTTAAAACAAAGTTAATAGGAATTTTTAGCCTTTTAAATTTTATTGGCACAAAAGAGTTTCTGTGTTTATCTAGTTGCATGTATGGATATTTCTCCCATACGGCCATACCATTGCGTGGTCTATTTTATGTATCGTGCTGAGACAGTGAAATTTTGATATTCCCCATGAAGGCACGAACTGTGCTGTCATCATGTGCAATCAATGGCTTTTATTGTCTGCTGTGAACTTGGAAGCGACTGAAGGTTATTAACGAAGTTAAACACGAATTTCTAGCCTTTCAAATATTTCTTGCCACAAGAGAGTTCCTATACTTATCCAGTTGCATGTATAGGTTTTTCTCTTATACTATTGCATGATGTATTTATGTCTAGTGCTGAAACCTGTATATGCACAATGAACTGCTCAGTCATGATGTGCAATCAGTGGTTTTTTGTTGTCTGCTAAGAACTTGGTAGCCACTCAAATTATTGGACAGTGCTGTGCAAGTAATAATTTAAATCTTATAAAGCTCATATATGACTTTACACATTTGGATAAAGAATCTCATTACTATATATGTTGCAGGAACAACAGCAAAAGCAACTAGAGTTGATCCTTGCAATTGGGGAAGCAAGCAAGATACTAGATGAGGAGCAAGACATGTTAGATGACACCGCCAGATCTCCCAGCACGACTCCAGCACCAGGGACGGAGAACAAACAAGTGAAAATAAATACTCAAGCAGTGACAACAGGCATAAGAAAGCCTGATTTATCTTTGGAAATGGAAACTAGAAGCACCAGGCGGTAGCTTTGGTTTTGTTCCACCAAAGATTGTGAAGGAACCGAACGGATTTTTGAAGGTTGCCATGTCACTAGCGGATGAAATTATTTCGTTATGCGTTTCAGATACACAGGCCAGGAGAACTCCACATTGTCATGCGATTTGTACATGGGGGCTGGTGTATTTGCAAGGTTCAGGAAGAGACTTCTGTAGTGTTGCCTCAGCATTAGTTGCTCCACGGCCTGTGCTAACTTTAACATTCAGTGTTGTTTGACTACATTGACATTCAGATGTTTAGGTGAGTATTCAAGCACTGGACTGACTGGATATGTCCACTTGGTACTGCCAATCGATGGCCCAAACATTCCAGCGTTGCATGTCCCTGTTCTGTAGATGTTTTAATATGGTGTTATCCGTTTGCTAACGGCCGTTGTACGCCTGTACCGAAATCATGTATAGATCACCGTACCAGATTTGTTTGTTGATATGATAGCACTATTTCATTTTGGTTGGTGCCTCGTCCTTTTGCAGGACAGCCCTAAATTTTTTGGTTTTGGCCGATGGCCCTGTAACAGTAAACCTACTGAACCCGTTTTGCTATACCCAACCCCACTGATGTTGTGTGAAACCCAGCTGCAGTTGGGTGCGTGTGTGTGTGTGGTGGTGGTCGTGGGGGGAGCTAATTGGAATCACCAGCAACCATTCTCCATAGACGATCGACAGTGAACAGGAAAGTTAAAAATGAAAGTGATTGACTCGGGCAATGCCACTGCCATTGCGACTTTGCCACACTTTAAAGATGGGCAGGCTTTGGTTTCTTTCATCATGTGGTGTCTCCATGGTCCATGCCAGCTCCAAGAACAAAGATGCCAAAGCTCCTTCACATGTTGCTTCTGAATTCAGAGCCTTTGGACGTCCAGATCAAATATGTCTAGTTCATGTCCATCTTCTACAAAAGATGAGCACGAATTACAGTCAGCTTAAACTTAGTGGTCTACCACAGTAGATTACATAGGGAGGAAGAGTGTAAACTTCAGCAATTAACAAAGCTTAGGATGCCCTACATCATCACGGCACCTGCAAGGTTCAATATCTGCGCTTCACTCTATTGAATTGGCTACTGCTGCTGGAGCTGGATTATCACTGGTGCCTAGTATGCTGTTCTCCTGCCTTTGTACAGCGTCCGTTGAAGGAAATTCAAGGCCGGATGGTACGCAGGCAGGCGCATTCCTCCTCAGTGGTCTCGCACGCATCAGCAAGCCCGATCGCAATGATGCTTGCGTGCCTGCGGACGATCGAGTCATTATCGCTGCTACGTCATTGGTGCTCACTGTTGCATTAACTGGCATTTAACACATGCTGAGATCTGTCTGCGTGTGTTAACAGCAGTACGTACTTCATCATGACTCTGATGTCAAGAGGGACTGCTGTACAACAACCTTGTCAATGATGGCGAAGAATCCTATACCGCCATACCTTCGACGCATGCAGTATTCGTCTGATCCAATGGCGTGGTTTATCCAAAGTTGGAGTATTACTATGTTGAGATTTGAGAAAGGATCGTTGAAGGTTTTTACCAGATACTCCTTACTTATACACTACAGAGTCATCAATTGTTAAACCGCTACAGGATGGCAAGAACACAAGGGTCACAACAGAGCTGGTAGCTTCAAAGATGACAATGGTCCATTGCCACCTTTTCCAAGTTAGACTTGTTGTTGGGATGCAAAAGCCGTGGTTAGTCCTGGCCCATGTCCTATAAGCTCATCTACAGCTGTGATCAACAGGCAACTGAGGCAGATTCTTTGGACAAAGCAGGAAGCCGGGGGACAAGCTCGTCATCGAGAACACCACAACACTCTTCTCCATTCCATCTTTCTGCCACAAATTACACAGAAAAGCGTCCGCTGCACTGGGCCACGCTTCCACGCATGGGTTCCTCGGCCTCGCCCCCCCCACACCCACCCTCACCTCCTGCAGCCAAGACAAGCCATGGGCGCCATGAAAGCGAGCGGCCGGGCGAGCAGGCCGGCAGGCTGGGCGTGGTGGAAGACAACTGGCTCCGCGCCATCGCTCGGTCATGCATCGTCGGTTTTCTTTCAAGCGCGACAGGGTTACGAGAACGCGCCGTGGTTCACATGCGCGGACGCATCTGATGCCCGCTGCGCCGATGCGAGAGTGGGGCCCGCCGCGGCGATGACGACGGCAGTTTCCCCGTGCGTCGCGCGCGGGGTGGCTCGGCGTTCGAGCAGCCGGGCCGGGGCCGTGCGCCGCGGGTACCACGGCTGTACTCGATTGGTCGCGGGCGTACCGGACCATGTGTTATCATTTCCCGTGTTCCGTACCACTCGCTCGCCGGATGGATGGGTCCTGCGCACTGTGGACGCTGACAAAGCGGCGATGCACGCCAGCGCGTTGATGGCCGTGGCAGGCAACGGAAATGTGCGAGCAGGGTGACGTGGGGTGGGGTTGGCGCGGCGCCCGTGCCGTCGTGCTGTGCCTGCTCGGAGTTTGGTCTCGCCTTATCGGAATTTCCCGGTCCCCGGCGACACCCATGATTGAGCACGAGGCGTGGAAGGGAGAAAAGTACAGCGCCGCGCTGTACCTTTCGATTTACAAAAGCGAAGGGAATTGTATATATTTATATTTTACCAACACTTTATGGTTAACGCAAACGATTCTCGAGCTGCACCACGACAAGGCATACGCCCAGCCCAAAGGCAGCCCAAAGGCTAAGCGGGTGTTTGGATCTATGGAGCTAAAATTAGTCTGACTAATTTTAGTCTTTTTTAGAGGTTAATTTTTTAAACACATGAGGCTGGAAGGTGACTAAATCTAGTCATAGGGCTAAAATCTTCTAATCTCACAAAGACTACTAAAATGGGTTTTAATCCTCTCTCTCCTTATTTAATTCACCTGAAGAGGAGAGAGGGAGAGAGAAAAGGGAAGAGGAAGAGAGAGAATGGTCTTTAATGCTCTCTCATTTTAGTCTCTTCATCTTTTGCTTTCAAACATAGGTGAGACTAAAAAAAATTAGTCAGGCTAGTTTTAGTGCCTGTTCGGCAATTTGCCTAAAAGTCACATCAAAACTAATCTTGTTATTTAGGCGTTTTAAATAAGTTTAATTACAAAACATTTTTACAGATGTGGGTTAATTTGCGAGACGAATCTAATGAGTCTAATTAATCTATGTTTCGCTACAGCGAAGCTACAGTAACCATCGTCTAATCACGGTTTAATTACCCTCGTTAGATTCGTCTCGCAAATTAGTATAAGGTTCTGCAGTTAATTTTTTAATAAGACTTATTTAAAATGTCTAAATAACAAGATTAGTTTTGATGTGACCTTTAGGCCTAGAGAAACGAACACCCCTAAGTCATGAGGGTGTTCGTGTTTTTAGGTCTAAAGGTCACATCAAAACTAATCTTACTATTTAGACGTATTAAATAAGTCTAATTATAAAACCTTTTTACAGGTGTGTGCTAATTTGCGAGACAAATCTAATGAGCCTAATTAAGCTATGTTTTGCAATAGTGATGCTACAGTAACTATCGTTTAATCACAGCTTAATTACCTTCATTAGATTCGTCTCGCGAATTAGTACAAGTGATTGCAGTTTGCAAAACAAGTCGACAGTTTTACAGATTAGTTTCCAGTTTTGAGTCCATGTCATATTTAGTATGTTTTTACTTTCCTTGAGTCATAGAGAGTCTCTACATAGTTTAGAGGTCATGTACATGTGAGGGGGGACCAGAATATCAAACATTATGTTTAGTTTTCGTGAGAAATAAACTCAGAAACGTCACCATGTTTCGGTGATCCTATCCTGATCGATTTGTTCCAGAATTTTGATGCTAGAAATTCGTTCTTGTTGAGCAGGGCCTTGTCTGTTGATTTGGTTCTGTTCTTCACTTGTATGTGGGCTTGATTATCTCTTGGATCAAGATCACGTGCTGACCTTCAATAGGTCTCACTTCTGGTTCGTGTGATTCGTTGCACGGGTCAGATTGTTATCGACGACAATTGTTCTCGCAGCTGCATATTCATTGTACCACGAAAGATCGGGCCAGCCCGCGAAGATCGGTCTTATCTTGAGGTTCGATCAGTATCATTTGGTATCAGTTTGCTAAGGTTGATCGTGGTACGTATCTTTGCTATTCTGAATTTTTACTGAGATTGCAATGGATTATTCTATTGAACATTGTGAGGAGGATCCGCTGAAGAAACCAAGCTGGTGTATGTGCTATACTCGGTGCAATGTTGGTAACACGACATGTGTAACTGTAGTGGATCCTTGCTGCCTTCATAATTTTGCAAGTCAAACATTTGTTGACGCATTCAGATTACAAACAACGTCGCATCCTCAGCCATACAGAGCTAAGTGGCTAGGCTCATATGTGCAGATCACAGATCAAGTTAAGGTAAAATTTTTGATAGGTGGATTCCAGATTATGCTATGTTTGATGTTATGCCTATGCACATGAAAGTATGCTCCCTAATTATTGGAAAACCATGGACTGATCAGCATGTTTGGCTGCGAGTTTTTCTGTCCTCTCGTGTTAAATTCTCTTTCCAGCATAAGGGAGAACAACATTTTATTTATGCATATTCACATGAGCAATATTTTGAAGATCGTCACAAGCGTGATCAATCATTCATTGCTGTCCATGAGAAGAAGCAACATGCAGCTAGTACTCAAATTTCAGTTTGCTCAATAGAAAGGGCTGATGTATTACAGGTTATGAAATCTTCTAGTGCATTTGTTGATGAAGATGATGCACCAAAATCTGGTTTGAATATGATGCTGAAAAAGGCCCAAGGAGTGGATGAAGTTTTAGTAGAGAAGGGACAGCGATGGAGTATTTTTCAGTCTCAATGCAAGATTAAAGAGAAGTCTTGCAAAGTGATTATTGACGGTGGCAGCTACACCAATGCAATTAGCAAGGAACTTGTGGAGTGTTTGGGGCTGTCCACATGGCGGCATCCTCAACCACATCATGTGGAGTGGCTGTACAATTCTGGTAGGCTGAAAATTACTCACAAAGTGCAAGTATCTTTCTCTATTGGTGATTATAAAGACCAGGTGATTTGTGATGTCGTTCCAATGGATGCTTGTCAATTATTATTGGGAAGACCGTGGCAGTATGACCATGATGCTATTCATAGTGGCAGGTCCAATCATTTTTCTTTTATGCATCAAGGGAAGCGGCATATTCTGAAACCTATGGTCGAGAAAGCAATTCAAGTAGATGAGCTAACAGCATGCAACATGGAGGTTCAGTGTAAGAAACATCGTGAAAGTAAGTTGCAGCAAGTTGAACTCCAATCATCTAATTGCTGTACAAATAGCACGAGTCGAGGACGACTCGTTTTGAAGAAAGGGAGTATGATGCGGACTATAGAGCCTGATTCGAGGACGAATCATTTTGAAGAGGGGGAGAATGATGCGGATATCTCTATCAGCGACAACAAGGGTGAAGCTGAGATTAATCTTGTTTCAGATGTTAGTCCCAGGTGTTCAGCGAATTTCAAGTCCTATAAACATGATATTTGGAAAGAGAATGAAGTGAAGCTTTCAATGAATCAAATGGCACCAGATTTGATGGTTTCTAGCAAAAGTTGTGTCAATTTTATTGAACGGCGTACAATCTGCCCCGAACGACGAGGTATACTTCCATACAAGAAGAGTTTATGTGTTTCACGAAATGAAAGGAACGTATCCAGCTTCTTAAGGACCTTTCTAGGACGTGGCATATCAATATTTCCAAGTTATAGACCGAACCAAACATATTCTGGAAGGAGAAAAGAAGAAAGGAAAGATTTTATTCGTTTCGGTTTTGGTTTCAAGCCACCCTGACAGGCTGGATTAAAAATGCCATAGCCGATGCATACGAAGTCCAATTGAGGCATGTGAGTACTCCATGGAAAGATAATTTGACGTACTTTCAGATGGATGTGGTCCCACAATCAGATTATACGTGAGGCGGTTGCAGTTTGCAAAACAAGTCGACAGTTTTACAGATTAGTTTCCAGTTTTGAGTCCATGTCATATTTAGTATGTTTTTACTTTCCTTGAGTCATAGAGAGTCTCTACATAGTTTAGAGGTCATGTACATGTGAGGGGGGACCAGAATATCAAACATTATGTTTAGTTTTCGTGAGAAATAAACTCAGAAACGTCACCATGTTTCGGTGATCCTATCCTGGTCGATTTGTTCCAGAATTTCGATGCTAGAAATTCGTTCTTGTTGAGCAGGGTCTTGTCTGTTGATTTGGTTCTGTTCTTCACTTGTATGTGGGCTTGATTATCTCTTGGATCAAGATCACGTGCTGACCTTCAATAGGTCTCACTTCTGGTTCGTGTGATTCGTTGCTCGGGTCAGATTGTTATCGACGACAAGTGTTCTCGCTGCTGCTGATTGATTGTACCACGAAAGATCGGGCCATCCAGCGTAGATCGATCACATCTTGAGCTGCGATCCGTATCAACAAGATTCTGTAGTTAATTTTTAATTAGATTTTATTTAATATCCTTAAATAACAAAATTCTAGACGGTCTAAAATTAGGCCTAGAGAAACGAACACCTCCTAAAACACATCCAAACACCCTCTAAGGGCCATACTTCGGGCCTGTTGGTTTCGGCTCTCTGGGCGGCTCCCAGAGCGGCTCCGCGTCGACGTCCACCAAAGGGCCGGCTCCCTCAACCGCTTCTCCGGATTTCACGGGCGGCGCCGCACCCAAAAACCAGGCGAAGCGGGGAGCGGCACAAGGGCAGCTTCGCCCGCTCCTCACCCCGACCCCACCCTCCACATGACGCCCTCACCGAAACTACCCCTGGCGACATGGCGCGAAAGGAGTGCGGCATGGCCGGCGGCGCGGCGGCGAGGGAGGCGCGGTTGGCCTGGTGGCGACAGCGGCGAGGGCGGCGCGGTAGGCCCGTCGGCGAGGGAGGCGCGGAGAGCGGCGGCGAGGGCGGCGCGGTAGGCCCGGCCGTGCGGCGGCGCGTGGGGCTCGGCATGGAGGCACGGCGGCGACGACAGGTGGCGGCGTGGCGGCAACAGAGGCGCGGGAGGCGCGACAGCGACGGCGGCGCGATGGCGCTGGAGGCGCGTCGAGGGGTCGCTTGGAGATAAGATAAGAGGGAGAGAGAGAGAGAGTGAATGAGAGGAACGGTGAGCCGGTGAGGGAGACGAGTGGATAAGAATAGAAGAGAGCCATGTGTAGATAAAATAACATTAAAATTTGTTTTTCATATTAATTAATGATATAAAATTTTAGATACTATTAATTATTGGTGAAACAATGAACTATATGTCTAGGGGTACTATGTACAATTGAACTATTTCATCCATGTGAAGCTGTAGGAGAAGCTGTAAAAGAAGCTATTTTACCAAACGTTTTGAGACACAACTACAGACACAGCCAGCACAGCTATTTTCCAGAGAAACCACAACCACAGCCGAAGCCGACACAGTCGAAGCCCGAACAAACAGGCCCTTCGAGGAGTGGCTGCCCAGGAGTGGCTGCCCACAGCGGCCGCTGCTCACTGCCAGTCTGCGACGAACGCCGCTCCGCTCCACGCCACGCCTCCACCACCGCGACGAGACGAGACGGCTGCGCGTGTGTACGCAGCGAAATGATGAAAGGCTGTGGCGGCCCGCCTGCGCGTGATCAGGAAGGCAGGTCACGTCCGGTGGGCGGGCCAAAGGCCGTGCAGCGATGGGACACATCCGTACGCCTCAAGTTTATCGGGGCCAGCCAAGCAGTCTGCGGCGCGGCAGGCCGCACCAGCACGGGCGCCGCAGAGCGAGCGAGGCGCGGTGCACGACATGCACGACGCGCCGCTGCAAGCCTGCAAAGGCAAAGCCTTATCCTGGATTCCTGTCCTTCCCTTGGCCTTTTCCTGCTCTCTTTCTCGTGCTCCGCACGCCGAGCTAACCAGACGATGCGGCGATGCGGGTTACCGCACCGCACGCATCGTTCGTGTCTGTGGTCGATCTCGATTGGTTTTTGCAGCCCCTACTGTTGCAGAATGAACAAACCAAACATACTCAGCGCATGAGTTGGGCGGCATCGTTGATGCGATCGGCTCGATCAAACAATTCCGAGTTACTGTTGGTTGGTGCATGTCCTTCGCTTGAGCTCCAGCCAAACAGGCCACGACACGAGTTAAGCAAACCAAGAACATCAGGAACAATGCTATGTACACGACCGGATTAAAGCCTAATTTATTACAGACCCCACTACATTATGCTCTTGCATTTTTTTTTGAACTTTTTTTTTGTTGGTTTCCTACCACAAATACTCCGGCACAAGATCACACAAGCCCAGCAAGCAAGTCTCCGATCAAGCTCCCAACCCTTCGATCCTTACACTCAGCCACATCCATTTCACCCATTTCGATCACATCCACCGAAGAAAACGATCAATAAGCGCTACACGAGGGTAGAGCACTGTGAGGTCTTGGGGTCCCACATGGCCGGGAGCAGGAACCGGCGGCCGGCGACCCCGACGGCGTTGTAGCTGGCGCCCGTGGCGGCGTCCACCGGCAGCTGCCCGGGGTACCCCGGGTAGGCGCCGGCCCCGAACACCCCCGTGCACGCCGTCACGGCCTCCAGCGGCGCCTCGGCGGGGCCCTGGAAGAACCCGCCGCCGTACGGGTTGGTCACGGCGCCGGCGAGCAGCGTGGCGAGGTTGATCACCACGCCGTCCATGCCCACGTCCGCGTTCGGCGCCACCAGCGGCGGCGCCTGCGGGCCGTACGCCGGCTGGTGGAACGGCCACGCGCACTCGCCCGGGCACTGCTCCGCCGCGTTCCCGACCCACGCGTACGCGAACCGGCCGCGCCCTCGCCCGCGGGTGGCGGCGGGGGTCGAGGATGCGGCCGACGCGTGGAGGCCGCAGCGGGAGAGGCAGAAGCCGTCGACGAGGACGTCGGGCGCCGTGACCACCACCGCGACGGAGCCGCGGTGCGGGGAGAGCCGGGCAGCGAGCGCGGCCAGAGAGGCCTCCGAGAGGCGGCGGCCGAGGGAGAGCGAGGCGTCGAGCACCTGGCGGCCGAGCGTGAGCCGCGCCGCGCCCGGGTGGTACCGCGAGGTGGTGGCCCACCACTGCGCCACGGACGGCGCGGCGGGGCCGGAGGAGGAGGAGACGGCGGCGACGGGAGCCGACGAGAGGGAGATGAGGAAGTCGGCCACGACGGCGCGCTGCGCGGGCGTGAACCTGCCGTACCAGAGCAGGTTCACGGAGTAGTTGCCGGTGAGGAGCTGGCCGTGGTGGTTGGTCAGCGCCACGGGCGCCGGGCTCACCAGGAACAGCTGCCGCGGCGTGACCGCGCCGGCGCCGGAGAGGGCGGCGGCGAGGAGGAGGATGAAGAGGACGAGGTGGTGGGCCATGGCTGTCGGTGAGACCGGGGCTGTGCTGCCTTGCTAGAGGCTGTGTGCTGAGTGGCACCAAGGGGAGTGAGCGGGTTTATATAGGGGTTTAGCGTGGATGCGGTGGAGCAAGGTGTGGGCATGGTCCGGTGAGCCGGCGCCACTTTTGAGGAGCACTTCACGGGGAGACGCGACGTTGGGAGACACAGCAATTTGTCCTGCGAAAGTGTGTGGGGCTAGAGTCCCGGAAAGTGGGGCCGTTGTCATAGCTGGTGGGCCCGTGGATGACATTTCCTTCTGTGGGAAGAGAGCTGGGCTTCTTCTACTCAATGGGGGTGTTCGTTGAATTGGGTCTAAACTTTAGAGGGTTTTTCCAATGAATATTGTGATTACAAATAAAGTTTAATTACAAAACTAATTTCAGGACTCCGCTCGAATTCGCGAGACGAATCTAATGAGGGTAATTAAGGCGTGATTAGACGATAGTTACTGTAGCATCACTGTAGCAAAACATAGATTAATTAAGCTCATTAGATTCGTCTCGTGATTTAGAGGGGAGGTCGTGACATAGGTTTTGTCATTAAATTAATAAAAATATATTTAAATAGTAAGATTCTCTTTGATGTGACGGGTGTTAAAGTTTAGAGGGGGGTAAACGAACACCCCCAATGTCTTCGTCAGCAAGTCTACCAATCACTCAGGTGTGAACCATGGACCATGGTGCACTCATCGTAGGACGTCTACCTAGGGGTAACTGAGAACACATGAATCGGCTGAGAACACATGAATCGGCACGGTTAACCCCTGGTAAACCGGTTGGTTTTTTCCTGACGAATGCTAAATCTGGTTTTCGACTCGTTGCGTCCTCATGAGAATGTCACTAGTGCTGTACTTCCCTCCGTTTTCAAATAATTGACAGCGTTGACTTTACTATTTACAATTTAACTGTTTAATAACTTTTAAAATACTTAATTATATAAGATAATCACATGACTGATAGATGTATTGTAGATAGTACTTTAGCAACATGATATGGTTATGAGTGTTTAATTATGCATTAACAAAAAAATTATAGTCAAAGTTGAACAGTAAAAGTCAACGCTGACAATTATTCAAAAATGGAGAGAAGTATTTACGTGTTCTTTGATCTGGAGTTGGAAACAATACATGATCTGGAGTAGTAAGAACTAAGAAGATATCCATGCTTGAACATGCTTCTCTTTAAAAGGAAGAAGGATTGTGACACGTTCCTGCTCGTGATTAAATGGGAAAAATGACTGGGCTAGTGACGCATCATACAAGATTCTATCCCCTCTGAATCATATCAACAGCATGGAATCTCTTTGGATCACCTAATGTCTGCCAGCACCAGCTCAAAAAAAAAAGTCTGCCAGCACGGCGTCACTTAAGTTCGCAATCTCGGCTAGTGCTAGGCTGCTTCATTACCTTTTACAAATCGGTTTTCAATCAAAATCTTGAAATCTGAATTCGCTATTCAGAGGTCACCAAATGTTCTTACGATTCGATTCACCCCTACAGGTGCTTAATTTGACATATCCTTGCTTCTTGAGGAAAATGATCATGACTGATCATGAAATGACCTGAACAGAGGAACCGTCCTCGCAACACACGCGTATCAATGTCGACACATGCTTGTGTTGCAAACGATGGACGTCGCCAGAATTTATGACAGCGTCAGTGCGTCACCATCGTCGGCATGGGCCGAGGAACGCTGGAGCGCTAGGGATGGCAATTCGGGGCCGGGTACCCGGTACCCGCCGGGTACCCGACCCGATGGGGCCGGGCATGGGGCTCATATTTCACCCGTGGGTGGCACCCGTGCCCGACCCGACATGAGTAGGGTACGGGGCGGGGATTTATCCTCACCCATGGGTAACCCGGCGGGTACCCGAATTAGCTAGCACATCATAAGGAAAAAAGAAAAAGCCATCTAGCGAAGCCCACAACCACCAAAAGCGGCCCAGCCCACAACCACAAGAAACATCTCTTCCACCGATCCACTCCATAGCCAGCCAACCTTATCTCCTTCTCCTAAAAAAATAGAAAAGAAAAAAACCAACCTTATCTTCTCCCACGGTGTCCCAGCAGGCCAGCAATCTCTCGCCTCTTCTCTCCGCTGGCACATCGACGCAGGGGATGGAGCTGGACGCTGAGCAGGCATACGACTAAGACGAGTGAGGCTCTGGCTCGGCGTCGCACGGAGGCGGCGTGCGTACGCGTCCGCGGCAGGCAGGCCGCGTCGACGCCTCCACGGCCAGGGACTGGCAGGCGTGGCTTCTTGAGCTCGCGATGCTCCCCGTCCTGATGGATCCGGCCTCCGCTGAGCTTGGGACGGGGAGCAGGGGTGCTGCTGCTCCTATCGTCGAGGCTCGGATCTTGCAAAGGCGGACACAAATCGACGACTAATCTTTGGCGCGCGCTCCCCTGACTCCCTCCCTTCCCGTCGCTGGTACGTCAACTTTGCCCCCGACTCCCTCCCTTTCAGTCGCTGGTACGAGCTGAAGCTGAAGGCGATGTCACTGCGGTGTTCAGACCCGACGGGCACCCGATACCCGCCCCGAAACCCGACGGGGCCGGGGGCGGGCGGAGATTTTCGCCCACGGGGACGGGGGCGGGCGGGGATTTCTACCCGACGCACATGTCGGGGCGGGCATGGATATGCTCTACCCGGCCCCGCCCCGCCCCATTGCCATCCCTATGGAGCGCAGAGGTGACGGCATTTGTGTTTTTTTCTCCACGTTGCGTGTGTTTCATGGGAGTTTGTGCCTCAGCATGGTGATGTCACGATGAAAGACGACGCATCAATCATTGTACTCTAATCATGCTTGTTAACCCCATTGCGAGCTGTGATGATGCCTTTCTGTGCTCTATGCTGAGGTCCTCATATCCTCCTTTTTTTTTTCCGAATGAGAGGTCCTCATATCCGGCAAATGAAGAGCAAATAAGGACATTCCGCCTGTTCGGTTGGAGGTTGCAGTTACAGTTGCAGTTACAGTTTTTTATGAGAGAGAATACTGTAGCGAAAGAAACGCGCACTGTAGCAACAGTGAGAGGGCTGACAGCAGCAGCGGCTGCTTTTCCTCCAGCCGAACACGCTGATTGTCCTGCAAATGAACAATCAGTACTGTTGATTCATCCATGACTCATGCTGGAACAGTGGCAAAAGTATGCAGCCTCTTCAAACACACGAGTCTCACGTAGTCACATAAATATTTAACCGTGCTAGTTTTGCCGACATTGAAAAAGTTCCTACTCCCTCCACCCTTTTATATAAGGAACTGAAGCATTCAAATTTCAAAATAGTGAAGGAAAAATGTTACCATTTTGTCCATCATTTTTGCCTAATCCACCAACCATGCACCACTAAATTGAATGCTTAAATTTTGTCTTATCTCTATAATCCCTTATATTTTGAGGCAAGTTTAAAAAACTAGAATTCCTTATATAAAAAGATAGAGAGGGTATACATAGTAGTATACTCCTTCCATCCCTTTATGGAGGGGATTGGGGGAGTTCTCGATACAAACAACAGGCAAGTTAAAAGACAAATTTACCCTCCAACTATTGCTCTCTACCCCACCGAAACCAGCCAGCACATGGTCTTCTCCGGCTGCGCATCCTCGCGGCGGAGAGCTCGAGCTCGTACGAACGCCGTGCCGTGGCTGACGACCTCGAGCTCGGCCTCACGCAGCCCGCCCCCAGCTCGCTCGAGCTCGCCCCCTCGGCCGCCTCCTGCCCAAGCCCGTCCTCGCCGCGACCGGCTCGCCCCCTGGCCCCTCAGCAGCCCCCACGACGTCGCCCCCCGCAGCGAGCAGCTCGTGCCCGTGGCAGCCCGCACGAGCTTGCTCTCGACGCAGGCCGTCGGATCTCGCCCCCGCACGAGCTCACGGCCATGGTGGATTTGGAGGGCACGACGAGGAGCTCCACGGTCGGGGCAGATGCGGCCGCGTTGGGAGGCGAGATGTGGGGCTCCGGGCGCGGCTCGCCCGAGCTCTCCCTGGCCGTGGCGCTGACCGACCGGCACTCCGTCCGGACGCCGCGCTTGCCGCCGCTTGGGTGCGGACGTGCGGCCGCGGGGGCAGGCGTGCGGTGGCGGCCGCAGCGGCTTGGGCGGTCCTGCGGTGCGGCAGAGGCGGGGGCGGCGGGCGGTGCGGCGGCGGCGGCGGGCGTGCGTGCAGCAGCGGTGGCGATGGGATAAGGTGAGGAGCCGGCTCGTGTGCGGTGAGGGAGAAAGGCTGTGGGCCCTACGCGCCCTAATCCCTAATATTTTGAGACAGTTGGAAAGCCCCTCAATCCCTTACATAAAGCGATGGGAGTAAGCAGTACACGCACGCTTTGACAAAGATTACCGAGCTGCCCAAGGGAGAAATCTCTGTCTCGCCGGTTGCCCAATTCTCACGTGGTGGGCGGCGCTCTCGTGCCCGCAGATTGCAGAATCCGCAGAAACGCAGAATTCCTCTCGGGAGCGACGTGTCGCGTTTGCAGTTTTGCACTTCTCCAACCTCTGGAGTTACGGTATCAATTTGTTTAATCACGCCGCGAATTCCACCAAAGATCCGAGTGTCTGAAAGACTGTAAAAGTTTTAAAAAGGCGAAAAGATGCTTGTTGCACACGCTTTGCGGTAAGTCTGCACGATGGCATCAAAGGCAGCGACGGTAGTTTTTATACGCTGAACAGCGAGCATCTCGAACGAAGATTGCAGCAATAAGAAATATGCACCATTATTCCGTCGTGAAGCTTTTGGCTGGTGGCCAAACGTGCCAATGTGATGCAGCATGTCCCGGCCTCCCGACTCCCAATCTCGGACTCTACTTACAGTTTAAGCAGGACGGCCGGATGAAAATCGAATGATCAATCAGGGTAGGAACAGCAGATGAGCAGAGGAAATGAACCAGAGGGATCCTCGTGTGGCTGGATATGGTCATTCCTGAGACTAACCGCAATAATATCCTCTATTTTTCACTCTCTAAAAGAATATTCTACATCTCCTCTAAAAAATTCCACCCTCCAAATTGTGTCCCACTACAACAGTAGTCTCTATTTCCCCCTCCATCCTCTCCCCACCGCCCGTATCCTCCCCGCCAGACGACGACGCGGCCGCTGTCCTCCACGCGCGCCTCCACCGGCTGCTACCGCTGGCCTCCACCCCCATGCACGGCGCAGCGGGACCCCGCCCCCACGCAGCTCTGTCGCCGGCGCTCTGCCCCCACGTAGCAAGACGCATCCCAAACCAGCAGCCCAAAAATCACATCTTTTTGGCATTCGGATCCGAACCGGACGGCGTCGCCGGCGCCGGCGCGGAGCGGCACAAGGACGCGCGCGGATGCGGTGGCCCCGGCGTCCCTCCGCACCACCCGCCTCTCCTCCCTGGTCCTCTCCATGGAGGCTGCGCCAGCGGCGGTCATGGAGCGGGAGCGCCTCACGGTTGAGATGGCCTTCCGCGGCGACGCGAAGGTTGACGGGGAGGACCCGGCGCCCAGCATCGTGATCAAGATCTGCCGGTGGCTCCCGGACTTCTCGTGCAACATCAAGCTCAAGTACGTGAAGCTCGGGATCCGGCACGGCGGCAGCCCCACGTCGATCCTGCCGATGCTCTGCGTGCCAGCGCTCGCCGCCGCGGCCTACTCGTTCGTCCGCCTCGACGTCATCTACTACTCCATCAACCTGCTCACCTGCGTCGCGTGGCTCGGCACCGCGCTCATCCTCCTCACCGTCTACTACTTCAAGCGGCCCCGCCCGGTGTACCTCGTTGAGTTCGCGTGCTACAAGCCCGAGGACGAGCTCAAGATCTCCAAGGAGAGCTTCCTCGAGATGACCGAGAGCACCGGGTCGTTCAATGAGGCAGCGCTGGACTTCCAGACCAAGATCACCAACCGCTCCGCGCTCGGCGACGAGACGTACCTGCCGCCGGGCGTCCAGGCGTGGCCGCCGCGGCTGAACATGGAGGAGGCGCGGAAGGAGGCGGAGGCGGTCGGGTTGTGGGGGCGCACGGTGCTGGTGGACACGGGGACCGGGTGCGCGAGGAAGGGGCGGTCGCCGTAGGATCCGCCGGCTCGGGACGACGCGCGAGACATTTGGCGGATGGGAGGAGGAGCCGGGATTTGTGGCGGAGGGTGAGGCCGACCTGGAAATTAGAGTCCTCTTTACAGGGTACTGCTGCAGGCTTATTTTGAGGATTGGACCTCTAAATTTAGCATTCAGGCCGCTTTACCGGACACTGCTGCGGTCAGTCTGATGATGGGTCGATGAAAGTAGCCGTTAACTACACGCTGATTTGGGAGAAATGCGTGCTTGCTGGAGTGGGGAAAAAAAAAGAAGGAAAGATGCTGCATGTCGTAAAACACTGGCAATTGGACTGGAATTGCAACCCAATGGGCTAACTTATGCGGCAGTATGCAATTCTTGGCTGGGCTACCGTTATGGGCTCATATTCGTCTGTTCGACTCGCGCCGTCATGCCGGTGCGGCGGTGCCGCATGCCTTCCTCCTCTCCTCTGCAGCCTCTGCTCGACGAGCGGCGCGAATCCGGTGCCGCTTCCCCTCCTCTGCTCGCTTTGGGTGAGCACCCTCCTCTTCCTCCCCTCTCTCCCTCTCTATCCATCTCTCGCTTGCAGGAATCACGGTTTGCCCTATTTCTCCTTAGGTGACAAGACAGTTTGTAGTCTGCTTACTAGGGGGAAGGCAAGAACTTGAGGGGCTCGAGATCTTGGTATGCTCTAGCTGAATGTTATAGAACTTCCCCATCTGAAAGCATGGACCAGAGATTGGATTGTTATTTATATGTGGAGTCAAAATTAATGTGATGCTCTGTGACTATATCTAGATTGCGATTTGCTGTATTTAATCTGGGTGAGCCACCAATTGAGTATGGCACTGGAATAGTAGCTGAGATCTAATTGTTAGATTGGTACTATAGGTTTGAAAAGGTCCTTTTTCTATAATGTTTTATGTATCTGCTATTAATTCCTAACATGATTAGTTTTTTGGTTCTCAAAACATAATATCTTGCCCGCTATGTGATCATGCTGCTTAAGATTGTTTTCAGGTTTAGTGTGAATAAATTAGTTGTTTCTGAGCAGATGCTGAAATTTCAACAAAATTTATGAGTTTTAGATAGTGTTGTGATACGAGTTTTTATGATAGGCCGTATGGATTATTATAATTTAAAGCTGACTACTATGACGTTGATTGCACTAGCTAAAGCAAATACAAATTGTGTATTTGTGTTGACGGACTTGGTAGTGTGCTGGCCTGTAGTTATGAACCTTCCATGCTTCTGGGCACACCTATAAATTGCTACACGCAAACATTTTTATGTGTTCACCAAAAGAAGTATTTTGCAGTTCAAAAATAAATGGAATTTTGCATTCGCATTTTATATTTCTGCTATAATTTTACATTAGTCTGACACTGATGTTGGCAATACTTTGACGTTAAGAATTATGTCTGTGACATACTTTTGCCAGTGTCAGTCTCCCCTTAGATGCAGAGGAGAAGCTGGGAAGAATATCGTGTTTCTTGATTTTTTTTTCTGGTAGCATGTAAGCATGAGGGTTTCTCTAATAGAACCCGAGGATCTTTCCTCTTGCCCACAAAGTAGTTTCACTTTTGGGCTTGATAATTCTTACGTTATTTTTCTGTATGTGTTTTGCTGAAACTAAATAGTTTCACTTTTGAGCTTAATAACTCTTGCATTATCTGATTTATATATTTGTTTTATGCTTCAGAATTTGTGGGTCTGACTCAAAATTTTCGTTGCTGGGCTTAATGATTCATTGCATCCTATACAGGGAGTAGTTCAGATTCTCTAGCACATTATTTGGGTGAAGAACTTGCTTGATGTTCTCCTGCTCATTGTTCAAAAAAAAAAAGAATAAAAGGAAAATTGATTGAGTATTGTGAACCAACCTCTTACCAACAATTAGTTGAACGATCTCATTAGTCTCAGTAGTCTGACAAATCAGTCGGTATAATTTTACATTCGCATTTTATATTTCTGCTATGTTTGCATCAGAAATGAATAACAGGCAGCTAAACTATAATTTCATTTCCAGCACAAGGATATTCATCGATTTGCTGGCTGTGTTCCAAATGCTACTGCATCAGGTGCCATCACTAGTATGGTCATGTATGCTGGCCAGGGTGTTGGGCTAATCACGGACATCATACCTGCTGGTGAAGTTGCTAAAAGGCTTGTCGCTGCGTCATGAGGGAAAATCTTTCTGATCAACAGTAACATGACTTCTGAACCGCAACTTATCTCGATGACTAATGAGTCTTGGGGTATCTGCAAGTAATTATCAATCATAACAGATGAGTTCACCTAGGAATTCCCTTTTTCTTTTGCCAGTGTTGTCCGTAGTACTCGAGCAAAATTGTGGTGTTGGTGTCTGCTTCTCGGAGCTAATAGTTGTTGACCGATGAAGTAACTTATTTATTTTTGAGTTCTATATCGTTTTTTTTTCTCAGAAAAACATAACAAGGGACCAACGATTGGTCAGTTTGTTGGTTCTACTAGTGTACAAAAGCTTTTGCTGAATTGACAAAGCTTAGAAACAGCTAACTAGCACGTGAACAGTGTCACAATTGCTGGATTGGCCTTGAAGATTCGAGTAGAAATTGTAACATTATTTTTTGGTTGGATGGATCAGCAACACTTGTAGAAGCATTTTTCTATGTGATACAACCAGGCTCATCGCTGCGCTGCGGATCGGTGATAGCCGAGGCGAAATCCACTTTTGGTGCAAGAGATGGCGTTTTCCTTTGAACAATTTTTTTCCCTCCAGTTCCGGGCCCCCACGTAACCCCGAAGGGGCGGCTCGCGCCGTGCGACGTGACGTCCTCCATGACGCCGAGCGGCGTGGACAGACTCGGGCGGTCGGCGGCTACACCTTCCGCCGCCGCACGGCTCGTCGTCACGTGCACGGACAGCGACGAACCCCGGCGGCGCCTACTTAAACCCTCCCCCACATCTCGCAGCCGCATCCAAACATCTGGCACTGGCAGCGCTGAACCTTCAGCTTGGAGCCCCGCGCCTACAGAGTTTCGGCAGCGGCGAAATCGCGACGTGCGCGCCGCTAGATGGCGACCGGGTGGAGGGGCATCCTGGGGTTCGACTACGGCATCGTGCAGGCGCCGCTCGGCCCCGACATCTCGGGACCCGAGCTCTCCGCCGCCGTTGCCAACGCCGGCGGCATCGGCCTCGTCCGCCTCCCTGACTGGGTACCGGCAACCCATCCTTCTCCGCGCTCCTTGATTACTTCGATTTTGAAATTTGTCGTAGTGTGTTGTCGCGGCTGGTCACTCGGCTACATTCCTAACTGCAGCCGGCGCCGGATCATGTGAGGGAGCTGATACGGAGGACGAGGAGCCTGACGACGCGGCCGTTCGGAGCGGCGATTGTCCTGGCGTTCCCGCACGAGGAGAACCTGAGGGTCGTGCTGGAGGAGATGGTCGCCGTGCTGCAGGTGTACTGGGGGGAGTTCCCCGGGGAGCGGGTGGAAGAGGCGCACCGGGCCGGCATCAAGGTCTTGCATCAGGTGAGCGCCATTGTAGTTGCAGACTAGCATACCATTACGACGGCCACCTTTTCTGATCAGCGTTAGTTCAGATGCGGTCGATCGGAAGTTATATCTATGTTCCGCACCAATGTGATTTCAGTTTCCTTAACTTGACACACGCTTGTGTTGCGCCATTTTTGGTGATTTGCTGTAGCAATTCCTACAGGCTTGTGGTTTCTGTTGTAACTGATAAGGCTGTCACACTGTTGCAGCTGGATCAGTTGAATGGGTTATGGAATGGTACCAATTTTTAGATACTTCAGACTGAAGATGATTCATATTTGTGGAGTCAAAATGGTTTTCATGCCAACATATTGCTCTAATTACTGTGAAAGTTCCTATTTCTGAAACCAATAATCCTCGTGGTGTTCCGCATGACCGAATGTGCACAAGAAAGAAACTGAATTGTGTCAGTGTACATATACAAATGGACATTTTTATACAAATGAACATTTTTATACAGATATTATCACCACTTTGCTTTTTCTTTTTTTGTTGAGAATAGTATAGAGTGATGCTTGCTGATGGTGATATGAAAATTCCAGTTCGTGTAAATCCTTGATGGATATTTATTTTATTAATTCTGCACGTTCGAACTTTAGAGTTTGGGTTGATGCCTGAACAGGTTGGCAGCGTTGAGGAGGCAGAGAAAGCTAAGGAAGCTGGTGTTGATGGAATCATTGTTCAAGGCCGAGAAGCAGGGGGTCATGTAATTGGTCAGGTAATTTAGTAGTCCAAGCTGGTTTTTAGTTTCTGTTGGGCAGTCTTTTCAATAGACACACCACCCATCCATCTGCATTTCGAATCTCCACCATGCTATGGTGATTTTTGCTGAGGAATGGATTGCATTAGTTTGCTGTTTCTCTGCACATTCTGGTAAATATCCTATATTCATGGCTTGATTCGAGTCGCTATACGGACTTACCTCTGGATGAACACATGCGTTTTTGTTTCGTCCCATATTATTTTATTTTTCATGAATATTCGTCTCAATTAGTGTTTATTTGGAAAATTAGGAAGGACTGCTACCACTGTTGCCAAGAGTAGTAGATCTTGTTGCGGACTCTGGTATTCCGGTTATCGCTGCTGGGGGTATTGTTGATGGCCGTGGCTATGTTGCTGCATTGGCACTTGGTGCCCAAGGTGTTTGTTTAGGAACAAGGTATCTCTCGGTTCCTTGTAGCTTTCCTAGTCTTGTGTTCACATTACATGTGTTCAAGGAAAATGTTCACATTACAACGCTACTTGATCATTCAGGTTTTTGGCTACCGAGGAAAGCTTTGCGCATCCGCTTTATAAGCAAAGGCTTGTTGAAATGAGTCACACAGACTACACAGATGTTTTTGGACGTGCTAGATGGCCTGATGCTCCGCATCGAGTTCTTGAAACCCCCTTTTATACTGAGTGGAAGAAAAACCTCTCAGATCAGGAAACAGAGGAAAATCAACCCATTATAGGCCATTCTATCATCCATGGCGTGGTATGTATTTGGATATTTAACTTGGCTCGAATTTGTTCCCTCATTCTGATTCAAAAGTTGGTTGTGTTTTTCATGTCCTTTCTGCTTCACTTATCCACATTAATTGTGCAAATTCTTTTAAAATTTTCAGCCTTAAATAGGAATAAATACATCTGTAGAGCACACTATAAACTCTTTATCGGACTGTTTGCTGAATTGCAAAATTAAGCACTTGTCTGCTTCATGTTTCTTACTTGCAAATCAGAAACCTTTCTAGTATAAGCTCTTTGCACTTTTCTTTATTGATCATGAGAGAAAATATCCAGAATTCAGCATTTTATGAAAAAGACACAGAGGAACACTTGGGGCTTTTTAAAAAGGGCATTGTACAGTTCAACAGTGAGGATGTAGGCTATAGAACTAAATGTTCAACAGGGGGGCTTTTCAAGATATATCCAGCTAAACAACTGAAATTTCGGAACCTGAGCAACCAGATTTGAAACTGGTACCCTAGTTTTCGGGGATCCTCCTTTTTTTCTTCTTATGTCCATCAAGAAGGTATTGAAGTTAGGTTACTTTTGTCAAGGAATGAGCACCACATTGCTGAATTTACGTCAGGACATGGTAGTAATAATTCTGTTTTCAGTATGGCAGCGCTGATATCTTGTGATATTTGTACATGCTGGATCTCAGTAGAACCACTTATTTCATCTTTAAATGCACATTTTGTACCTCTGCATCTGAAACTAATAGACTACTGAACAACAATTCCCAATTTCAGCCCAAGGACATTCGTCGATTTGCTGGTACTGTTCCGAATGCCACAACAACAGGTGATATCGCAAGCATGGCCATGTATGCTGGCCAGAGTGTTGGGCTAATCACAGAGATCATGCCAGCTAGTGAAGTTGTCAAAAAGCTAGTTAATGAAGCAAAGCACGTCATGCGAGAGAAGCTTTCTGATTTCCAGTAAAACTATTCTCAAACTGCAAGTGTGCAGCTTATCTCGATGATGCATGTAACATTTGTAAGTAGTCATCAATCAAAACAACAGAGTTCATTACGGTATCCCTTGTTTTACCACAATGTTATTCATAATACTTGTGGTGTTGCTGTTTCCTTCTTTGTGCTATTTGTAAATATGCCTCCTTGTAAATAATAACAGATGAAAATAAATAAGAGTACTAAGCTATTCTCTGGTACACGAGCATGAAGCAATGTTTGTCTTGCTTTTCGTTCGATGTTACTGAACTTTTACGGTATCCAAGACATTACTTTAACCAATTATGTTTTGAATTCCTTTAGATTGGTTATGTTAAGCAACCACTATTATGATGAATCACTAATGATATATAGTTTTTAGGATAATGATACTGTTTTATATAGTCAGTCTAGACATTTTAAACATTTAAATGACGATTTTTCTTCGTTTGACCACACAGATTGTAAAACATCATACTAAGAAGAAGGACAAAGAACATGGACGAAATAATTGTACAAGTACTCCTGCTTGGTTTGTTTCAATCCTGGCCAAGCTGGCCAGTTTCCATGAGTCTTGGATGGTGGAGTCATGGTCTCGTAATAGAATGGAGCTGGGTTTTAGCTGGGTCTTGCAAATACTCATACTACTATAAAGCAAGTTCCCGTCCAGAAGCCATTGATGCATTGGTCGGCTCTTTCACCAGCCTGATAATAGAGATTGCTCCAGTTCTGGACCACTCTCACTTAACTGCCCATACCCTTGAGCTTCTGACCAGATCATGCATGCAAGGGAGGTAAAGAGGGAAAGGAACAAGGGTATCGGCACTGCGCTCTTTTTGGGGCCACTCTCTGATGACCGAGTTGGACACTGACATGAATTTGTCCAGGTAATTTATCTGGATTGGAATGTGTGTCTCTGATCGATGAACCCTAAACGTTCGGTCAATCTATCCTGTGTTGACCCATGAACGATATACTAAGCGCTTGCTTGATGAATGATTAGATGGTTGTGGGATTATGCAATCATGGCATTGTTTTCATGATTCTTGTCCAGTACAGGAAGCAAGACAGATTTATGACTTCTTGATTGAAATGATATTGTCCAGCCCGACCAAAGTCTCAGAGCCAACGTGGCCACAATAATTTTTAGGATATGGCTTTATTAAAGAAGGGTTTGTATCACTAAACAATGCTCCTATTTCGTGCTTTGTTACATACAACCAAGAAATGATACTAGTCAGATGGCTAGGAGAACTGAAGGAGCCCCCCAGCTTTCGCCTGTAGAAGACTGTTTCTCTACGAGCCAACTGGAGCCTGCCGCAAGCCAGCAACTCTCCTACTATGCACTGTATATAGGTCTTTCGAAAAATGCACTGTATGTAAACAGAATCGTCTCGTTCGTATACTTAATCGTCCTTGTTCAACAGCAGTCGTCTGGTTCAGAGGCTCGTCATGCCTCTTGGTCTTTCACCTGCCTCCACATGCAAGGATCAAAAGGAGAACAGGCCTGATCGATTAATCACGAGCTTAAAGGATACGTATTACTAGGTGTTTATTTTTTTATTTTGAGCAAATTGTTTGGGCCAGGCGTTTGAGCAAGCTCATCTCTTAACCATTATTCATTCAACTTCTGGATATGCAGTTTTAGCTATGTTGCTTGATGTAGTGATTTATAGCATCTTTGATGTATCTAGATAAGTGCTTGTCTATGTGCATAAAAAATGCTATGCACATGGTACTTAACCAAAACTGCATATATTATGAAACATAAAGAGTACCATACTGTAAATCCACTTGAAGATCATATACATTCTCGAGTTCAGCATGCAACCAGTTCGAAGTTTATACATTGACACTCGCCGTTCAGCTGCAACACCTCAGCATGGTGCTGGGAGTATGCATGCATAGACATGTCCTGGAGGGATCTGAATTCTGTCAACAGCTAACGATTGATGTCTAACATGTGTTTGCCCTCATGTTAATCCATTTGAATTCTGTCAACAGCTAACGATTTGCCTTTGGATCCGGTCGTCTGCTTTACGGAACGATACGGTCGTCTGCTTGCTTCAGTCTCCGGCGAATGGCAGAGCCGGTCAAAGCTGTCAAAGCTCCGGGCACCGTGCCCTCCAAGTGGCGATCAATTACTGGGGCATTGGCCTGTAAAAGCCAGTACTAAAACACTGCTGTCACCGTGGCAGTACCAGCTCCTTTGTTACTGTTACAGCGGCGATGTACCGTAGCTCCGGCCGTACCGCTGCTTCGACTGCGCTACTGACCCACCGCTGCCATGCCACACACAAGCGGCCGGCCGGCACAGTCAGAGATCTGATCTCGCCTCACGTTGCTTGTTGCGCTGGGGGGAAAAGGTGTCAGGTGGTTAGACCGAGAGATCTCGAAATCTAGAGCGAGCAAAGCAATGGCAGCCGGCCGCAGGAGAGAGGGAGGGCGAGAGGAAGAAGGCTAGAGAGAGAGAGAGAGAGAGAGAGAGAGGCGTCCTGGAAATTGTGCCTACGTTGTTGGCATGCTACGCGTAGCACCACCATCCGTCTTGCTCCTCCGCCCGCCCCTTTTTCTCCAGCTTCCTTTGACCCTTACCTTATCAGTCATTACCAGCTCAGCTCTGCAGTGTTCTCCACGGCTGCTGCCTCACTCACTCTCGCTGCTCTGCTCACCACCTCAATGTTCACCCCCTCGCGCCGCACGCAGCTTCCAAAGCTCCGAGCAGTAGTTGAAAGTAAGTAGCCATAAGTAGGCGCCGCGCCGTCGTCATCTTTCCCGCACGCCGAAATCGCATCACCCCCCCACGCACGGCCGTGAATGAGCGAGCGAGCACACGCGCGCATTGCTCTGGCCAGCTGCCAACTTCAGCCATGAGGCCAGCAGTAGCAGCCGCCGCCGCGCTTCGCCATCTCACGGGCGCCGTGTTCTTGGTTGCCTTCCTCTGCCTGCTTCTCCAAGCCGACTGCCTCCCTCGGTTCCAGTCTTCTCCTCTCTCTTCTTCTGCGCAACAGGTACGCCTGCTGCTCTCCATTATATGCGCTGATCCCACTTCCTAGCTGCCACGATTTTTGCGTGTGTCTTATCCGGTCATGTGTAACCTTGTGCCGCTCCGTGGTGCAGGGGGGTGGGACGGCAGCGGCGCGGGAGGAGAAGGTGCGGCTGGGATCGAGCCCGCCGAGCTGCCGCGGCAAGTGCTACGAATGCAGCCCGTGCACTGCCGTGCAGGTGCCCACGATGTCGTCGGCGTCGCCGTCCGGGCCGTCGGTATCCGCCGCCGCCGCGGCAGCCCGGCGCGGCGCGCGCCTGCGGACTCGCGCGGCTGAGGTGCCGCTCGTGGCGGCGCTCTCCAACTACAAGCCGGTCGGGTGGAAGTGCCAGTGCCGCGACCGCGTGTACGAGCCCTGACCACGGGATGGCCGCGCCGGCCGGACGGCGTTTTTTTGGGGGTTGGTTGCCTGGCCGCGGACGAGCCGCGTCGCGCGCGCCGTCGGTGGCCCGGCCGGCCGGCCTGCGTTTCTGAGATCGATCAGCTTTGGTGCCGGGTTCAAAAAAACAGAGACGGTTATCGAACTTGTGATATTTTCTCACGAGACATTTTGCACGTCCGCCACCGTAAGATCACCGTCACCGTGGTCCAGGTAGCAATGCTAGCTTAGGGTGCTTCCCGTTTTCTTTCACTTGTTTTTCGTTTTTGTTTCTAGAATCTAGTCGTTTAGAGAGGTCTTGTTCCATGTACATGTCGCTTAGTAATGTGTCGTGGTCCTGGGATTAATTGTGCCAATTTTCTGCACATCGGTGCTTCACTATAGTAGTATATGCGAGTAAACACAGTATTACTGCTGCTTCCATCTGGAAGGTTACTTTTCTGGAGTAGTACATTGTCGAGAGCCCGCTGCGTGTGCTAGGTTGCTTCCAAAGTGTAGTCAAGCCGCCATGTTACGAGTGTTTGAGAAGAAGTGTTTCCTCAACCGACTCATTGCGCATGTCTTGTCGGGAGACGGTGCTCGCTCGGGAACAATCATGACATGAACACCGGCCCCGAATTTCCTTCCATTTCATCATGAGCATATTCATCGGCACCTTCTGGCTGGCCTGAAATACTGCATACTTCTACATCCACCATGCCGTGCCCATTTTCTCCTGGGAGCGTGAGCGAGCATGTGAGCCACTCTTAAAAACACACCACAACAAAGGGTGCTGCTGCATCTCACTGTTCCACCAGCCGTGGGCTCACGACACGCACAGTCGCACAGACTACAGAGGGCCAAACAGCCGCCACAGGCAGCCAGCTCTTCCCCGGCCCATGCACGGTCATCAATAATTCGTCGCCATAATGGCCAGCGTTTCGTTTCGTCGTGCCACAATCTGATGAAACGCAAACGCACGGTACACTGCGCCAGAGGAAGGAAGAAGAAGAATCGCAGGCGGTTGCGATTCGTTTCGTCGTGCAACAATCTGATGCTACTAGCGCACGAATCGTAAAGTATGTGCCCCAGCGGAGTGGCTGTATAGGAAATCGTGACTGAGGCCGCCGGGGCGAGCCCATCAGGCAGTTACATGACACACGAGGCCCAAAGGTCGAATACAAACGCAGCTACGCTATGCTTTATGGCCCATCGTGTTTGATAGCCCAACAACCCATTCACCGGTGCGACGCGAGACCAAACCTAGCTCTCACCTCCTCTTCCCCCATATCTCCCACGTACGCCGCCAGCCGCCTTCAGACCTGTGAGGCAGCGAAGTCCCCGGCGCACCGTCCGGGTCCCCCGATCCGCGGCCGTCCGCCGACCGCCGAGGTACGTCTCCTACGCCGTCCTCGCGCGCCTCTCTTCCTTCATCTTGTTTTGCCGTGAGCTTTCACGTTCGGTGCCTGATCTATTATCTTGTGATGTTTCTGTGTGCGGATTGATGCTTGATTTAGAGTACTGTTGCTGATCTGTATGCTTGTGCTTGTTGCAACGGATATGTATTGTTGCCGCTGCTATTGCGTGATTCTCTGTTGGTCTGATGCTGCTATGCACGCGCAGAAACAGCTAGACCTTGCTTATTATTTTTCTAGATTTGTTCTGTGGATAGAACCACTAGGGATATGGGAGCTTAGATGGTCCTAGTTTCTTTAGGTTTAGTTGTGATCCGTATTTATTTCTAGAACAGGCCAGGTAGAGATGCCATTCCGATGAGATATGTGATACAGTTTGATGAACACATCCCCATAAAATTGACCTGCAATTTAGTCGATTGAAACAGCTTGATAAACACATCGCCATTCCCTCCTTTGGTGTCACAGTAACGTGTATGTAGCAAATTTGCTAGATAATAACCGAAACATTGATGTATTGTTTGTGGCATGATGCAGCAATTATTAGTCAATGCTTGTTGCCTTGTTCTTTCTAATGTAGCCAAAATCTTGCATGCTAAGGGCTAGAAACTTTGTTAGTATAGTCGATTACTTTCAAGTATTCAGAGTTGCACAGGAACAAGCACACCTCAGGTGCCGCTAGATTACTTCCAGTACTTGTGATTATGTATGAGTCTTCCAAAGCTTTGTATCGGGTCTACCAGAACTTGAGAATTAGTCCTCAAAGATGAAATATTGCAGTGTGCTGCTAGCGTACACCATACAATGTATAGTTTGTTTCCTTGTATCATGTTTCCTTGCATCATGCTGCATTGTATAATTTGCGTAACTGGTCCGTCTATTTCTGTCTGCTCAACTACAAATTTGAATCATGTGACCAAGCATCTAGTTCATCTTCAAAATCTAATTTGCCATTCCTAATGCAGCATGGACACTCAGGTGAAGCTGGCTGTTGTGGTGAAGGTGATGGGCCGCACCGGCTCCAGGGGTCAGGTGACCCAGGTCAGAGTGAAGTTCTTGGATGACCAGAACCGTCTCATCATGAGGAACGTCAAGGGCCCAGTTCGTGAAGGAGACATCCTCACCCTGCTTGAGTCCGAGAGGGAAGCCAGGAGGCTGCGCTGAAGCAGCTTGGGATGATGGTGGTTCTTGTATGGACTTGGTTGGGTGTCATCGAATTTGTGCTATGTTTGTTGACTCAGTGTGACCCTTAGAGCACTTGCCTTATGAGTGTTAAGCATGGTGATACTATTGCAGTTTTGTATTATGATAAGAGTTGAAAATGCACTTGGTCTACTGAGACATGGTTATGCTTGGTTACATTAGCTCAATCGATGCATGGATTGGTTTTAATATATTCTGTGGTAGCAGTTCATCAGAATACTCTTGTTCTCGATCTACTTCTGGAGATTGCTGAGGTGGTGCTTTTATGGTTTCTTTGTATCTGCCAATCTTGTTATATATGTTTTCCAGCAGGCTAGAAATCGACGAAGCAATTGCGCTTTCTTCATAGAAATTGTATGTTACTCATGAATGATTCTTACCGAGGCAGATTGCCTCTTAAGAGCATCTCCAAGAGAGCCCCATAAATCAAAATATTGAGATTCAATCAAAAGAACCATCTCCAACATAACTCCATAACCACTCCTAATTTTTTCATAGCTCCTAAACTTCCCTCATTTGTAGCTACAAACAGGGGCCTTAAACTCTCCTCATTTGCTTTGAAACTCGAATTTATTGAGTCAATTTTATGGGGATCTCTTGGAGATGCTCTTATAAGGCTAGTCTGTTGTGTAGCTTATAAATGTTGATGCCAGGTTTTTGGAGACTTTTGTACTTGGGATTAGACCTAACTGTTTGTGATTTGCGGAGTGTACAAGCACGGGCTTGTGCTGCAACGTGACTTACTGGAACCTGGAGAGAATACTTGGCCCGCAAGAGAGCAGGCCCAATTTTGGAGGGAAAAAAACGTGTGCTCCTAAAATGACATTTATTTTGGAATGTAGGGAGTACCCACTCGACGTATCCATGTTTGGCCGGTTCCTTCTTTTTTTTTTGCGAAAGGGGGTGGGAATTATATTAAACTTTGGAACAGTACAGCCCACGTCCTTTTACATAAAGCCCCCTGGGCACACTTACAGAAAGGACCCTCGAAGAAAAGGAAATTACAAAGAAATCCCTCTCCCTCTCGAATCCTCCCGAAACACCAGGTTCTCGCCACCGGAGAGCATCGACGGCGACCTCCAGGCTCCTCCGCATTCCAAACTCGCGACCACAACGCGTTGTTGATGAAGCCGATTGGATTCGAACGAAGATGGCACAAAGCCGGCCATCGCGACGACGGAAGAAGGAAGAGGCACCGGAGCACCACCAACGAAGACCCAACAGCAAGAACCAGCAAAAACCGAAGAAGTCGACAGCAAAACTTGATGCCGACAGCCCGGACAAGACCTCCACCATCACCGACAACGCCGGCGAGGGGAACCAAAAGCCCATCCCCTCTTTCGCAAAAGAACGGAAGGCACAAGAGCTCCACACGGTCTCACCTTTGATGTTGTCGTCGCCGCCGATGACGCCATCGCCAGATCCACCGAGGGAGAAAAGAAATCCGACCGCCGCCACCATGGCGACGCCGGAACCCTAACCCTAGCTCCTAGATTCTAACCTAAACAGCTAAGGAAACAACACCGGACGGCGATTCCCCAAACCTCCCCGCTCTCCTTAGCCCTACGGGCCGCCGGAGAAGAGGGAGGGCCGGCGAATCGCCGCCGGAAAGGCGCGCCGCCCCCTTTTCTCCCGCTTTCTACTGTAGCGCGAGAGACGCTTCGCCTATAGTTGATTTGCCTTCACTCCTCCCCGAACGTTTGGCCGGTTCCTTCGGCTTCGGCTCCTGACAAAAATGCTGTAGCGCCACTGTAGCAAGGAGCAGCTCCTTCCTTTTCAATCCCAAATAAATTGAGAATCGGGTGAAGCTGGTGAAAGCTACGTTTGAGAGGCTCCTTCGGCTTCGGGCTACAGGAGGAGCTGGACATGAGGGGGCTACAGTATGCACGTGGTTTCAGGGTTTGTAGTTTTGGATTGAGATCCGCTAACTTCAAAGTCACGGTGACATCCTCACTGACATGTGGACCAGCCCAGTAATAGAGCTCACATGTCAATGACGTTGTCACCATGAGATTGAAGGCAAGAGATTTCACTGTGCTTAACCAGTTACTATAAATTAGGCAAAGATGTAAAGAGATTGGGCCATGACCTTGTGATTTGAGCAGATCATACCCAGTCCAGTTAGGGAAAGTAAAGGCCCAACTAGGAGAAAATGTTCGGCCACGACCCAACTACACCCAAACGAACAAGACAAAAATTCCTCCATGTTTCAGATCATCGGACGGCCACGCCTCGCTTCCGCCCGCAATTCAACGGGCGCCTGGTTCAGCCGGAAAACGCCTTTCGCTTTTGCCTCCAGTGTTGAGTCCCAACAACCTTGCTACGTCCGCTTGTCTTCTCGGCGAGCGGCGCGCTCGGATCGGGCCCTGCCGCCGCCGCCGCCGCTTCGCCTCGCCGTCGCCGTCGCGCCTTGCCTCCACCGCACTCGAATCCCCGGCCGCGGCCGCGCCCGGCGGAGCAGCAAGCAATGGCGACGGAGCTGCTCCCCTTGGTGGACCTCCGCGCGCTCTCGCAGTCCGACCTGGACGCGCTCGCCGCCGTGTCCACGCACGCCCTGGCCCCCGGGAGCTGCCCCGACGCTGACCCTCTCCCGCCGCTGAAGATCGACCGCGCCGTCTTCAACGAGAGCGCGGGCTCCCGGAAGCAGACATTCTCCCGCCTCCGCCTCGCCGCCGCTTCCTCCTCCCCGACCGCCCGCCCCACCTCCGCTCCGCCGTCTTCCGTGCTCAAAGACCCCGATAGCGGCCTCGTCGCCTACCACCTCCGCTGCCTCTTCTTCCCCGATGATCCCCTCCCGCCCCCTGGGGATTCCCAAACCCTAGCCCTAACTGACCGCTCGCCTTCGCCGCCCCCCGATCCCGACCGGGAAACCACCAACACCAAAGGGATCTCCGTTGACCTGGTAAGGCTTGCGGGGACGGTGGACCCCTATGACGCGGAGCTGCGGAGGCGGACGGCAGGGATGGCGTCGGAGACTGAGCTGATGGGGTTCATTTCTAGCCTGGCGGGGAAGTGGGCGACCCAGAGGCGGCGAAGGAAGTTTGTCGACGCATCGTTCTTTGGGGATCATCTCCCTCGTGGTTGGAATCTGCTACTCGGGCTTAAGCGGAAGGAGCACATGACATGGGTGCACTGCTTCAGCTACGTGAGGTTTGCCCCTTTCCCTCATCGTTCATTTCCTCCAAATGGTTGTATGTTCTGTGGGAATGGTACTAGTCACTGGAACGAAACATAATCCTACATTAGTGCAAGGTACTTGCTATGATGTTTACCTGTTTACAGAAGCTTGTGGTGGATTGTGCAAAATTTGAGTGGTGGGTTTGGTTTTTGGATATGTGTGGTCTGCATTGTTAACCATTGATGCTGCCTGGACTTTGAGTTTTATTAGGGGTGGCGAACTCTTCTGTTTGAGTGATTTATTTGAGTCAATATACTTGTGATGCTAGATATAATCATAGTTTTTAAGGCCTTGCCTAGGCTATTGGGCACGCCCTGAACGAATTAGACTTCTAGTGTCGCCTTGGCGTTTTAAGGCGACCAGGGTCGGTGCCTTAAAAATACGAATATGAGGCTTAGTTTCTTGATGTGAAATGTCTGGTGGTTGTGGAATAACATCATTGCGGGGTACGCTTTTATGTTTGGTATGTGGCCCTCAATGCTTCAAGGGTTTTATACAACAAGTTACTTGGACCTTGGCCGGATTGATGCTTATCACGCTGTAGGATTTGTTTCCTGGTTATTGATGTTTGTGATATTTTAAGGGTTTTACACAACAAGCTTGTTGGACCATGGCCTGGATTCGACGCAGCCTCTCTGCATTGCACATTGCCAGGGAAGGCTTGCCTCGTATAATCCTATCCTGGACCCCACCTTTTGTGGGAGCTTCCAGCACTAGGTCTGTCCAATAGTTGTTTCTGGTAATTTAAGGTCCTGAACACAAATCTTTTTCTGTGGGAATTTAGAGGGTTCCTCATTGACGTGTAGCACCCCACCTTTTAGCGAGTGTGTCTGTAGAAAAAAAAAAGAGTTGAATCTCTTACTACTGGCCAACGTCAAATACAAAGTATTGCCTTTCATTTGCTATACTTAGCTCTTGTCTCTACTTGAGCAACTCCAATAATTGTTCTAGCCTATGTTTTCAAGGCGTTGCCTAGGCGACACCTAGTCGTCGCCTTGGCGTCAGGGCGCAGAAATTTCCTGGGCGTCCCCGTTGCCTTGTCAGGAAAGCGGCAAAAGTGAGGGAGGGAGGGAGGGAGGGAGGGAGGGAGGGGGAGCAAGAATGGGACGGAAACCGGCTAGGGAAGCCAAGAAGCTGCTGGCTCCAGTGCTTCTGGCCGGCTGAGAGCTCACTCCGATTAGCTTGGTGGCAGCAGATCTGTGGCCGGCGGTGTTGCAGGTTTGTGGAGCGAGGGAGATGGGAGCTAGTGAGGGAGAGGCGGCAGCGGCGCTGGGAGGAGTCTACCTGGGAGAGCCATCGAGAAGGCTGTATAGGTTGACTTGTGAGCTGGTGGGCTGGGCCTTCTTTCCCTTATGGCTCTCTCTTCTTTTTCTTTTTCCTTTTCTTTTTTTCTTTCCCCCAGAATGCACATATAGTCTGTTTCTCAAATAGGTATGGCGTCACCTCACCTCGCCTTATGCATGCCTAGGCGATTTGAAGGGGGTGAGTCGCCTTACCGCCTTAAAACACAGGTTCTAGTAGATTATATCATTGTTTGCTTAGATTTATTACTCTGTATCTTTGTACCTTTTTGCTATAGCAATGCTGAAGAATATTTTTTCAGCAATACGATTAATATTTATTTATTATCATTAAGCATATTTATTTGTTTTGAGTATCCTTTTTCTTTTTTAAGAATGATGCAATAGTCCATAGCAGTGTTGACCTGTGCTGCTTAAAAGGTCTTGTTGAATCTTAATTGCTGTTGAAAATATGCTTCTCTTTGTCTATTATTTGTGTTCTGCTCTGCGGATGAATTTTAACTTTTTGAGAATGTTTGTCGTTACACCATGTGCAATTTTGCTTTCCATATGTTCCTTAGGTGATATTCCACCCCAGCTAATTGCACGCATCCTACTTTGCAGCCCCAAGGGAAGTCAATTTGCTACTTGCAAAGAAGTTTCTGCATACCTTATGTCACTCCTTGGGTATCCAGAGGCTACAACAGTAACTACTCAATATAACAGCACAGGAAAACCTGATTCTTGTGGTGACGATGGTCGTGATGATGTAAGTTTGCAGTGTATGTAAGCTATATTTTGTGTACTTAAGTTCACCTAGCTTAAATTCTTGGAGTATGTGACAGGTTATAGGTTTTCAACATCAAACTGGTTTGAGTGTGGACAATCCAAATGTATTGTCACTTACTTTTTCCGACCATTCCGGTCATTTAAAGGATGACAATGAAAGGAATGTAGACACAGTAAATGTGTATGAATGCCAGAGATCCAATTTGACTTTTCAGGATCAGGCTTCTTATTCACAGCACAATTTGTCATCCAATGAAATCACTGCTAAGAGGCGCAGGACTGGCAAATTCGGTGAGCCAGTAGTAGGCAAAGACGGGAATTTTGAATGTCCTGTATGCCATAAAACCTTTGCAGAGGAATCACGCTATTTTGGCCATGTTGGAGCACACGCTAGATATGAAGGGATGACTCCATCTGAATTTCTAGATAAGATTACTTCAAGAAAGGTAGATAGCAATTCCTTGGCAGAAATTTCATTTAGCCTTCAAGAGTTGACTGAATCATCTGAACCGAACAATAAAGCTTCTGCTGGTGAAGCAGGCTGTCAACATCTCAGGGGTTCAAGTGAACACGGGAGCAATAGCTCTAAAGTTAAAGAGCTTTTCAGTGCAAATTGTTTGGATGGTTTCAGTAGGCCAAATGAAGCTTGGCGCAGACATGAAGAGATTCCTCCTGTCTCATATGCTCCAAGTGCAGCTCCACAAATAAGTTCTAACTGCAACGGTCAACTTGATCGTAGCCGTAATGGTTCTGAAGTGACTGTTCATAATGACCAGGCAAGTCACCATGTTTTTAGACCTAATACTTTTGGAATTGCTAATTGTTATGAGGATCAGATTGTTGATTATGGAATGGCCTCAAAGCATGGTATGGTCAATAACACTGTGAAAGCAAGAGATGTGACAGATGTCAACCTCAATTCATGCTTAGGTAGTCAGCCATCCTTCACTGCAAAATGTTCTAGTGGCAGTGTTAGAAACAATGGCGGTGCATCTAGCAATTCTTTCTCTTCTGCATCAACTAACACAAAAGTAACGTCTTTTGCTGCCTCCACATGCTTCAACGCCAGTTATGGGAATGATAGTGGTGGTGGTGGTAAAGTTAACTTATTTGGCAACAAGAACAATACAGTGGCTTATCAGTCTAATATGGGCATGCGACCAGTCTCTCCTGTGGAAACTGAGGCAGGGTCTTTGGCATCCCATTCATTTCATTCGGAAAACAGTGATAAAGGACGTGCATCCAATACCAAGCAACGAATGGATAACATCAAGAGCAGAGCAAGTAATGACACTGGATTTGGTCTTAAAGCCTATAACAGTAGCAATAATATTATTGGTGGTGCTATCCATAACAGGGGTTTCGCGCAGTTTAGTAGAAGCTTTACACAGATAAATCCAAATGTTTCGAGCCGTTGTTCATTACCAGAATCAAACGTGCCAAAGGCAAGTAAGTTGACCAAGGGAAGTGATGTCACCTCAATGAACCGTACGTTGGTTAATAGAAGTGATGTGAACTGCACGAGAGATTCTTCTGTTAATAGACACATCAGCAACAATGAATCAAATGTGTCTATGCATGAGGTGATGAGAAAGTCTAATGATGGGATGCAAAATTGCAATGATCATGCTCCAGGTTGTGTCCCACCTGCTGCAGTTAGTACTAGTCAGAATGTCAATGGTCGTGCATCTACACATGCTAATTTTGGTAGCATGTCCTCTATGGTCCGTTCTGTTGGTGATGCTGCAATGAGCAGCACATCCCAAGATCAGGTACATTTGGCAAGATATTCCTGGTTTTCAGTAACTATTAGTTATTAATTTAATCAGAAATATATTTGTCTATTTGCCAAATCCATAGTGCATACACTGGTGCGCTATGCCTTTTGTCAGTTTCTATAATGGCCTGGCTTATTACTGCCACTTCAAGAAATCTAATCGCACATGCATCTAAAAAGAGTGGCAAATGTCCGAGTAAATGGGCATGAATCCATACTAATTGTTGGATTATTGAAAGTGTGATGCTAGATGTCTAAAACCTCAACATAAGCATGGAGTAAAACTGCAGTGTTAATCAAAACATCGGTGCTGTCTGATGTGTGAGAAAAGTGATATCTGTTAAATAAGTGCAATTCTTTTCTGCAGAGGAACAGAAATCATATCACATACCAATGGCAAGCTAGTAGTAGAAAATGTGATCCTTTTTCAGATAATATACATAACCTGTTCTATTTTAATATGCATATAATATATCTTCTCATTCTTTCAAACCTAGTGTTTGACTAATGTGATAACGCGTCAATGGAAATATTGTACTGATAACTGGCCTTGTTCTCTTAATTGCTCAGTATGAGTACCTTTATGTGTATTCTTTAAGTGTAGACTTCTTTTGGTTAGTATTGTTACCAGACCTTTATCTCCTTTGACCGATTATTGCCTTGTGAACATTCATGAATATCGTTATTGCTGAATACCCGTGTGATAATTTGATAGCTTTTGAACAGTGTGATTTACAACTTGGATTTGGTATCCAGAAGCAGCAGATATTTTCTGATTATGGAGATCTTAGATCGACTACTTCTGGATCCCCACAGCTGGACATGCCTAGGAATAATTCTGTACCAACTGGATCCTCACAGTTTGGAAACAGGAGCGGATCAAATTCATTTCCTGCTGGATCTCCTCAGTTTGGGAGCTTGGCCAGGCCTAATTTCGTGCCCACATCTTTTCAGTTTGGAATTATGGCTAGACCTAATTCTGTGTCTCCTGCTGAATCATCTCAGTTTGGAAGCATGTCAAGACCCAGTTCTGTACCTCACGCTAAGTACGCACAGTTTGACAACATTGCCAGACCCAATTGTCTATCTCATCCGAACTCCTCACAATTTGGAAGCATTTCCAGACCTAATTGTGTACCTCCTCCAGACTCTTTGCAATTTGGAAGCATGGCCAGACCTAACTCTACGCCTCATGCAAAATCCTCGCAGTTTGGAAGTATGGCTAGACCTAATTCTGTACCTCCTCCCAGCTCCTCACATTTTGGAAGCATGGCCGGATCTAATTTATTACCTCCTACCGAAGCACCACAGTTTGGAGGCACGCCGAGGCAAAATTTTGGGAGCAGTACTGAGCCAATCCTAGTATTGGGGTATGCACCACAGATGGGAAATGCCCCTCCAATCCAGGTAGAGTGGGACCTGTCCTCACCAAAGGTCACAGGAGGCATGATGTCATGTGTATGTATATGGTGCAACAGCGAGTTCCACCATTTTGGTTCCCCTGACGGACAGCAGACTGGTTCGTTTGGTTTCATTTGCCCTGCATGTAAAGAAAAGATATCAGGTCATCCTAATATGCGCAGCAATGGTTCATGGCAGCCTTGAGATGCAGCAGCTGTTTGTTGATCACCTCTTCTGCTGAGTCGGGTTTGGATTTCTGTTCAAGACTCATCTCTGAAAGTGATAGATACTGCAGAGTCAGTCGTTGCAGGTGGCTGAAGTTGGTTATGTGCTCTCCTGATGTTTGAATTTTCCTTGTCAAATGAACCTCCAAATTTTGCTATCCCTAAGGGATCTCCTATCAGTCAGTTCCACTGGTTTCCAAGGGATAAGGAGGTTGTCGGTTGTCGCACTTTGTCAAGCTGTGATGTTTTATAGAACAAGCTGGCTATCTTGTAAATTCCCCGTGCTACATCGATTTTGCCCTGTTTTAGCTGTAGCCACCAGGGGAATGCTCCTTTCGTATTAGTGCCTACCTTTAAATATACTAAGATTTGTAAATTATGCCTTAGCTCTGGTAGAGTAGGCGTTCATGTATTTAGGTTTCGTCGAACCTTATTTAGGGAATCAGATCAAATTCTTAAAAGTAAATGTGCATAATTAACTGCTGATCTTATATTGCCCAGATGCTAGTGGTATGACGAAAACACCCTTACAAATACGCTGGCTAGAACTTGGAATAATGCTAAACGGCAGTAAGAAGTTTGATGAACTCGATCACTTCACCCTTTCTCGAGTCACTTGCGCACTAGCGATATTGATATGTTAGGAATGCGCACATGAGAAGAGGAGGTTGCGCCCGAGGTAATCCGTTTTTCGTCGTGGCGGCGCGGTCCCCCCTGCCATGAGCTGCTGGTGTGTGCAACGCATGGTATAATACATTTTTATTTTGTGGTGGAACGTACTATAATTTGGCTTTAATCTCAAACTTGTTCCAGTAATAACACTACAAACAACGTGCAGCCGCTAGTATCTCTGATCATTTTATTTGGCACATGGTTTCTTGCAGAAACATTTGTTTATGCTACTGTCCGTGTCAACAGAATACTAATGGCTCATTAAGGCATTCAGACAGTCCTTCAAACATTATTTAGGCTTTATGGTCTTAAAAGAAAAAGGGAGGGGTAGCCCGCGCCCGCCACGTGTCCGACCAGCGCGTCGAGGAGCTGGTTGCCGACCGCCTCCCCGGCCACCGCCGCCTCGCCGCTAGGTCGCGGTCGTCGCCCCGAACTCCCCTTCTATGGCCGATGGGTATTGGAGTTCCTTCACGAAGCGCGACAACACCAAAAATCTAACCCCACCGGCGGCACGGCGCGGTGGCCTCGGCGCCGCCCGCCCCTGACCGCGCGCGTGGCCCGGCTTTGCCACGCGCACGCATCCGGACGCCCTTTAGGTATCGAAAAGAAAAACATCCAGACTTTTCATGCGCAGCACGCACGTTCCAGCTCCCACGCCCTATCACGGGCAGTTCCTGCAGAAACACGTGAACACGCACGTTTCGCGTCACGCTAGTTCATATCACACGTTCACAAGTGTGAATATTACGTGTAAAATCGGAAGAGAAAATACGTGGGGTTGAATGTGACCTTGACCTCGCCGGCCGGCGTCGAGGCTTGGCGATCCTGGCGAATGCCTGCTTGGAGAGGTTCGATGGTGCTCTGGCGATCTTCACGGTGACGCTGTTGCCGGTGCACGGGTTGCCGGACCCGCCGTACGCCGCGCCGATGCACCGCACCCGGTAGCACCGCCCGCACACGGGGCCGTTGTTCCAAAACGAGTCGCTCACCGCCGCGATCATGTTGCCCATGTTCGCGTTCCCGTAGCACGCCGACGCTGCATATATACGCACATCACAGAAAACAGGTACTCGAATTACATCCCAGAGAGTCACAGACAAACTACCCACGCGATTAGGAGAAAGTGAATAGTAACAATTAAAGTATTGGGTATATATTCTTGATATAAGGACTTGCTAATTAAGATCGTGGTGTTTGCCAGATACAAGCTACAGTTGTTATGGATTTACGAGTGTACTGCTCGTAGAACGTGGCGACGCCAGATGCCGCAGTGGCAATTGAAGCCGCCCCTACAAGGACTACAGCCATCACCATGAACATGGAGCTCATTTTGGTCATTGCCATGGTTGTTCTGTTGGAAGCTTGAACTGCTGAGAAATGCGCACCGATATGGCCTGCAGTGCTGCACAATTTTTTTTTTTTGAAGGAAACACGCCCATGACGGGCTATTTTTGTTAAATACAAGAAATTTTACAAAGTTTTGCCCAAGGAAGCCAATTATGAGTCAGACATTGAAAAGGACAACCATTTTGATGATTCATATTGGTACAAGAGAAAACAAGGTTGTCCTCGTTGAAATGAACTGCATTTCTAGCTAAAACATCAGCTACGAAATTAGCTTCTCTAGGAATGTGAGAAAAGCTCATTTCAATAGCTGATCTTTTGTCTTCGATTTCTCTAATGATATGTCTAATCCTCCAGTCTTGAACCTGATCATGAGAATATTTAGGCTAGATACTAGGATCATATTGTCCATGAGGAAAACACATTCTTTAATATTTAGCTTTGCAATCGTCCAAAAGCCAAGAGACAAGCTCAAAGCTTCAGCATGTAAAGCAGATTCACAGTGCTGCACAATTTATCGGCGAAGTCGCGTGGAAGAATATGGCTTCCCCGAGGAGCAAGGCGAGCAGATTATGACTTGCCTGGCTACCCCAAGTCCCCGAGGAGCAAGGCGAGCAGATTATGACTTGCCAGCCAGAGAGATGCATGATAATAAGTCGTCGTCCTATAGTAGAGGCCAGAGAGTAGATTAGCCTCCTCGACAAATGCTAACTGAAACTGAAAGTACTGCAGAACTGTCACTAACGAAGCTTTACTTATCAAAGTGTAGAGAGACAATGGACTGACTTGTATTTACAAACTGTAGTCAATTGAGTATGGACTTCAAAGTCTTTAGGCAATATAATACGGTACATCAATGAGCTATATATGCCCTGAATTTTACGCTAGAGCAATTGTTCCTTGTGCAATCAGAGAGTAGAACTGGAAAACATGGATTATAAACAGCAAAATATTATCAGCGTATAATAATAGGAAGAATTGAGAACACGAAGCATTCTTTTCTTTATTTACGACAACATTAGTTTGACGATTGTATTTCGCTCTCTGACAACAATGGCTTGAGCACTTGTAACTATATCCAGTTGACCGCTTGCTGGTTGCCTGAATCCTCATATGCAAAGCAACCAGCAATGTGGACAAAGTTTGCACTATCAGTATCTGAAAATAACATATTGTACCACATCCAACACCAGCCATTCAACAGGATAGCTCTATGTATTCACCTCCAGTTTCACTGGTAAACGGCCACTGAAAAATAAATACAAAACTTTACTTTGAACAAAAGCACGATGAGAATCTCGAAGAATATCAGCTAGTCTTCACAAGCTATCTTCGTTCTCCAACATTCACTCGATCCTGAAGATAGGAGACTGAAACACAAAAACAATACTGCGCGTAAAGCTTTATCTGAGTTTCCACATGATTATGAATAAGGAAAAAAGGCATTAAAGTTACTTGGATAATAATATTTTTTAAATTAAGAAATCTCATCATTTTAAATTTCTGGCATCCTTTTCATGCTTATGGAGGTGTATCAGGGGTAAAAATTTTGGCCTAAAAACTCACAACATCAAATAGGAATTTAAACAGGTGAAAATGAATCACAGATGTAGAAACAAACTTACCAAGGCTTGTCATGCATGAAAAAACTGGTCAATATTTCTTGAGGAAACTAAGACACAACTCTATCCAGTAACAAGAGATTGTTGGAGCAATTGCTTTAGGTCCTCAAGGCTGTAAGAATTATCAGCTGTCATTTATCTTACACAAAAAGAACACCCCCATTGCCAAACCAGTACCTACCTCACGTTACTAAGGTCAGGATAAGTAGCAATTGCATCCTTGAAATCCTATGAAAAAAGTTGGCAGATCAGGACGCTTCTCAGTTATAGCGAACAAGAATTAATCCTAAAGATCAGTCTTACTTGGTTAGCAGTTGAATGCGTATATGTTATTATACACGACATCCCAGCTCCTTTTGCAGCCTAACAAATGAAAAGCATCTCTCATGTGTTCAAAAGGATCTGTTTAGTCAATAAGGAAAATACTCGGAAGACTTACTAGTAATCCAATAACACTGTCCTCCACCACAAGGCAGTTCTTGCTATCCACACCTAATTTCTGGGTAGAATAAATAGAGTCCTTATGTGACCCATTCTGGGAAAGTCATACAAAAAAATAGACGAGGCCTACTACTATAGTGGTCAGTACCTCCGCTGCTGTAATATATATTGTTGGATCAGGCTTCTTCAGTTTTACGTCATCTCCTGCAATAGGAGGCAACCAAGCACTATGGATGTTATGGGATTCTGTTTAGAACCTTACGGATCATCTTATATTTTGGCACTCTAAAATATGATTCCAAACATTCTACTGTTTACAGGACTTGCTGACTGAAGATGTCCTCAAATAACTAACACTATCGTTTTGTGTAACACTATTAACCTTTTTGATCAGTCAAGCGGTATATTTCGTTTCTCTTTTGCTAATCTTTGGTGACTGTTGCCAGTGAATTTCCAAAGACTAAAGGCAGAAAAGACAAAGAAAAGAAAGGAAAACAACAAGAATTATACCTGCTAGGAAGCAATCCAGGCCATTAAATCTCTCCTATAAAAACCACATAGGAGTAAAAAGAGAGGACACATAAACTTAGCCAATAAAGTTTTACAAGCATAAGTCAAATTGAACTTACAAGTCCGATAAGATTTTCAAGGCACATTATAACTGAACTTTTAGTTGCGGCAGAGCAAACAGCAAGCTTGATACCCTACACCATATTACAAAAATCACCTCAGAGCATGAAAGTTACTTTTGCATATTTAGTACCAAATTGATATATTCATTGAGTTAATGTGGTGGAACATAAGAGTCTGAGGAAAAAGGAAAATATTTCTTTTAGAAAAAAGATGATATTGCAATAAGTAATATTACCGCACCCTTTACTTCATCCATCAACCGTAGAACACCAGGTCTTGGCTCCACCTAATAACAACAGAAATTAGTGTTACGTGGCGAGAGCGTGACTACTTGTGATGTACATCTATTGGGATTGAGTTTAAGCTCAGGGAATAATGCATAAATTGAACTTACACTTCCAGATTTTATAATTTCCTTGTATCTCTCTGTTTTCCAGTCCTGCAAATTAAGTGGAAAACATATTGCAACCAGAAAGTAAGATAGGTTTGAGCATGAGATCCTTGTTTTTGGAAGTGCAAAAGTATCAGAAACAATTGAATAATGCGTTGAGAAGGTTAATACATAGTTATCTAAAAAAAAGAAGGTTAATACATAGCCTTTCAAGATAACCTTAAAATGATGCACGATTCAAACCCTCAAAGAATTTGTATATCAGGAAAATGCTATTAATAAGCTGTCCTATCTAGTCGTAAACATTAGACATAAAAGGTGGACCTGAATTAAGTCGACCAACTTCTCCTTGTCAGAGTCGGTCAAAGGTGGTGTCTCAAAGATCTTTGAAGAAGGCCATCCATTTTCGCCAAAGTACCTAACAAGTTGTCCCAGCAAATTCAAAACCATTGTTCACACAGTAGCACAAAGATCAAAGTACTGAGAGATCATGTGAAGTGTGAACAATGAACTCATGTCAACATCAGTCAATTTATCAACTTTGATACGTGTACACAAATCCAATTTGCAACTGCATTCCGAGCCATAGATAAACTTATATGCCCTGCATTGCAGGAATGCCTGTGTGCGCTCGCGATCAAGTTTGTAGAAGCAGCAGGCGTGATTTGGTATCCCACTGAAGCATAAACATGAACTTGATTCCAGTGCATTAGTTTAGGCAAACCATCAATCATCTTTCAACTATGCAAGAACACGGCACGAGAGCATCACGAGCTAGTAACTCATTGTGCATATAAATGAAAAGCATGTACATCGCGTACATACCACCGCATTTTGGGCTTCCCGCCGCCGATTTGGTTCTGGAGCACGTCGTAGAAGGCCTCGTCCCAGTATAGGGGGTCAGCAGAGTCGGGCGGGCAGCGCACCCCGAAGTGCGCGAAGGCGTCGTTGTACGCCTGCCGGTGGAGGTTTTCCGACTCCAGAATAACGCCGTCGCAGTCGAAGATGAGGGCGTCGAGCGACGTCGCTGAAGCAGGCGGCGCAGAGGCGGAGGCGGAGACGCGCGGTGGGGACGCGGGTGGGGGATCGGTAGCCGAAGAAGGGGCTGCGGCGAGCAGTGGCCACGGCGGCGCCGGCGCCGGCGGTGGGGAGGACGAGGGAGGTGGAAGGCATCGTGGTCAGAGGCATCGGATGGATCATGGATGGGGCGGAGTAGGCCGTAGGCGCCATTGGTTCGAGAACAGCAGCTTATCTGGCCTTTCTCGCCGTCGTTTCTTTCATAGGAGTATCGAATTTGATAGGAGGGAAATGGTGCGCATGCGAAATTCTAAATCCCAATTCCCAAGCGGTCTCACTATCAGCCGTAGATTGCAAATTATTCTTTCTCGCTTGTATAATACCGAACAAAATAGGTATTAAGAACCACCCTAGGCAATGTTATTAACAACCTAACTTATATTATACATTTAAGTTGTGTGATTTTGAGTGATTTATTCTAAGTTACATTTGAAAAGAAGATCTCTACTAAAGTCAAGTTGCAACTAAACTCACACGAAGGCTTTGACCATAGTCAGATGCCAGAATCATGGTAAACGACGACCAGAGGGCAAAATCGAACTGAAACCCACAACCAGAGGGTATATGTAATTGATTCTTGGTGTTTTAGTAGCATAGATATCTAATTTATTAGTGTGCTTTTAAGTATCTTTATGATGCGCGGGGGGGGGGGGGGGGGGGGGGGGGGGGGGGGGGGGGGGGGGGGTGGTGGCAAAGGCCCCTTTGATCCAAATTAAGCTTGCCAGTGACTGCTAGCACATCGAATCTAATCTAGGAAAGAAAACATGGACAACACACCACTAATCGATATATTCACCCAAGCAAGTTCCGACGTCGTGGATATCCACCTTTCAGTACTTTTCCAGGCTCTTCACTGTGACAAGGGCTATATGAGAATCCAAAACAATGAGCTCCAAGACGACACGGCGTCCGTTGATGTGTCCACAGAAGAGAATCTGAATCGACTCGTCGACGTCGGCAAGGCTTTGCTGAAGAGGCAAATGTGCAGAGTGAGCAATGAAAAATGAACCTGACGTGTACGGAGGAACAAACGAGGAAGAGCTAGCGCGTTTTGCTGATATGTTGTCGAGGGAGCGCCGGATCAGGCTCCAGAATAAAGGCAAGGACATGCAATTTACTTGGATTTTCACCTATAAATCGTCTGTTCATTTGTTTATGTTAATTTTTATTTAAACTGACCACATTTTGCTTATTTGCCATGCAGGTTCCAAGTGAGCAGGCTAAAGCTGCTGCTCTGTCAGCTCTTGAGGAGATGATGCTCTAGAAATGCTTCTTTGGGTGATGGACTGGAATGTTGCTGAATTTATTTTATTTCTGCCGGAATACTTGATGCTCTCTTGATAATGACGTTATGTTCGAGTTTTATTAAATTTAAGTAATCACGGGTGTTGAGGTTGATGAATCTTCTTAATGTTGAAGTTTCAAACTTGCAACTCCCTTTGTCCCGATCTGGCTTTTGAACAAAGGAAAAGTCTACTAGCAATTGCTACTAGCTGAAACCTTGCGCGTTGATGCGGGTGTTATTTGTGTCGTATTGCTAATTGTACGCATCACGGGTGTTGCCTATTACACCAATAACATATACACATCTTAGTGGAAGAATTTCTTTTCAAAATTCAAGGGAAAACAATATTTACGAATACTGATAAATACTAGCTGATATCTCGCGCGTTGCCGCAAAAGTGAAAATATAAGTCACACAAATTTAGATTGCAAATTACAATGCAAAAATATATATGTTCAATTCAGTAAACAGTTACAATAAGCTTCGTGGTCATGATCAGAAAAATAAACATGATACATCAAACGAATTCATTTCAGACACTATATAAAGAAACACATTCTAAAGTAGTATACAAAAAAGTAGGAAAACTGAACCTAATTGGCTGACGTTGCGATGTAGGCTGTGACGTACATGTATTTAGGAATCAAATATATTGTACACATATCAAAGGCATTTGTTGCGAATAAGATTAATTAGTATTAACCATATAGTACATGTATAGAAAATGGACTACCATCAAAGGCAAATTAGCCAAAGCTTCAGGTCTTGGGTGTGTCAAAGACCAGTAGGATAGTATTCGTCCTGACAGCTTGTTGCTTAACCTGCAAAATTGAGGAATAGTCACCCAGGCATCCATCTGTCAACAAATTTTTATATCATTATATAGCTGAAGCAAATGATTAGTTGGTGCCATTTGAAGAAGAAATAGTAAAAAGAAAATGGTGTCTGTATATATCGGAGCCCACAACCAAATTGTACAGCTATTTCATTTTAGTGGATTCATTACTGACAGACCATGTATGCATGCATTTCAGATACACTAATTAAATATTTTTTTTTGTTGGAGGCATTCAAGCCTTGCAAGCAAGAAAACACGTGTATATGTGTTCAATTACATACAATAGAGTATGGTGAATAAAGATGAAACAATCTTACCCTAGTCCATAAGGACGACCTCTGACCAGCCAATAAAAATTTAGTCCATATAACAATCGCTGAACTGTGACTAAGAAAATGTATATGTAAAGATCACACAGGCCAATTCAAATACAGCCCTATTCACAAAAATCTTTAAAGGTAATTACAAACGCATAAACTTCTTACGCAAGTATTAACCGTTATGAAGATGCATATGGCTGCAAAATGGGTTAGACTACTGGAACTGAGCAAGTGTGCATGCCATAAATTAATAAATCTGATACAATGTAAATAATTATCCTTAGCAACAGCTAATAGTAGGATAATTTCTATTTAAACCAGCCACAGTACAAAGTGGCAGATCTATAGTTTCACAGCCTCAATGGCAAAGAAAATTCAAGCAGTGATATTAGCCCAAGAAATCTACATGATAGCAGGAGCTAATATTAGTATATGGAACGCAGGTGTATTAATACATGGAACACAGGTGAATATTGCATATATCAAAACTGAATTAATGTATAGTTACAATTTCTGAAATCAATCGTGGAAAATTTTTTTAAAAAATGTACATCCTAAAACTACATACTAACTGGCCATATGGGAAGGAGGTGCAGGCCAATGCCTAGTGATTTGCTCAGGTGGCCACTATCTCACATGGTTGCGACATCTTGACACATGGATTTAAGTTTGATTTCACTCGTGCCTGCTATTTGACATGGTTGTGACGTCTTGAAACATGGATGTAAGTTTGAACACAGCTTGTCATACTGGTATTTTTTTAGTTTTTAACTGCAGCTAACGGCATATGGCGTACGAAGAAAATCATTCTGTAATTGGCAAGCTATCAGGAAAACAGAAATTTTAGTAACACATCGCTTGAAGAAAAGAACAATGAAAGATATTAGAGGTATTGCTCGTAGAAGATGAAGGTTTACCGTTTGCATCACAAAATATACTGAAGAATATATATCTCCAAAGCAGCCTGCGGTGCAAAACCTGCATAAAACAGAAAATGACAACAAATTACTTCAGTGAAATAGGGTTGTATGGAACATCTAGCATGCAGAAAAAAAATCAGAGGTTATAATTAAAAAATCCATCTAATATATGTGAAGCTAATGGATATCTCTGTGTATATAGAACTAAAAAAAATTATCTTGCTTGCAAATCATTTTGTCTTGATAGAGAACATCTAGGGCACTATGACTGATGCCTGGTACAATAATCTCAGTCTAGCAGTAGCAGCAGCTGAAGTTGACGGTACAAAAGTGGCAACTTTGTTCAATAAGGGAGAACTCATTTTTAAATGTAAAACTGAATTGAGTAGCAGAAAATTGAATCGCAAACAAATATCAAAGGATCTCAGACTAGGGAGACATGGATAAGAAGCTGCACTCCCTTTTTGTAATTGTTAATATGCTACCAATTTAGGTCTAGGTCTAAAAAAACATAGCATTAACTCAATTAACTATTGAAAATACACGATCTGCCATGCAAATAAGCCAACATATTCAAGTGATACATTAAATTTTCATTGATAAGGTGACAAACCAATCTGTATGAGGTCAATGGATAGGTCTGGACCAATCAATGAACATATAAACAAACGGATTACCACCTGTCAATTTGAACAATTGGTTGAAATAGAGGTAATACGATACAGAAAAGCAATGCAACAGATAGTACTAAAGAATAATGAGAGTCGATCATTTGGGCGAGAGCTTGCACTCGAGGAGTATGAGTCAACTAATCTGCATGTCTGAAGAAATCAAATATCTGCAACCATCGATAAAACATACAACACGAAACATACTGCACACGGTTAGGCCTTCTCGGGTCCAATTTCCACAAAATAGAAAAAGTCACTTGAAGTAGCATCTCGGCTCAAAAGATCGGGGCTAATAACTAATTTGACATCAAGAAACATACCACCGGCCGGCACGCTCGTGCTGCACTGCACAACTGCCAGCATCGCCCTCCTCCTCACAGCCAAAAGCCCAAAAACCCAATCCGCCACGCCGCCTCCCATCCATCCCATCTCCCACCTCCTCGCACTCTACACGACACGACACGGCGCAACGCATCTCGCTCCGCGGCGAGCAACACAGCAATGCTCCCGTCGGCTCCATGCTAAATGCTGCCGCTAGCTAGGTCCTTCTAGAAGCTTCCGGAGAATGGACCCGGCCTCGCCGTTCCACGCGCTCTCCAAGGCCGTCGCGTCCTCTCGCTCCGGCAAACCCTTCCCCGCCCACCTCCTCCTTCGCTGCGGCGCCGGCGTCGCCGGCCGCCTCCCCGCGCCCTCCCTGCTCCGCCGCGGCTCGGCCTTGAACGCGTCCGCGCCGCGGCGCATCGCCGTCCGGGGCGACCTCCTCCTCCTCTCCCTCGCGCGCCTCGCGCTCCGCGGCACCGGACCCCGCGCGGCGCCTCGGCGGTGGTTCGCGAGCCTGTCGGCTGCCTCGCCGCTCCCGTCGGGTGGGCCTCCAGGCGGCGGCGGCGGCGGTGCGGGAAACGGTGATGGCGGCGGCGGCGGCGGGGACGGGTGGAAGCGGCCGCGAGCTTCCCAGGGGACTGCGGTGGCGGAGGAAGCGGCAGGGCGGGAAGCCGATGTCATCGTCCTTGACGTTGGGGTATGTCCGTTTCTACAAACTGATCAACGATCGTTCCTAATGTGATGCAGTACGATTGTGAAAAACCCAGTGTCCCATACTCGGTCGTCATCCCGTGCACAGGAATCGGAGATACTGACCTCATTACTGGTTTTTCTATTTAAAATTTGATTTAATCAAGCACCTGATGCTTTGTACGTATATAGTATATAAGCATATAAGCGAGCATATTGTTGAAATTGGCTGCTAAAAGGATAAAATGGTAACCATAACATGAACACCTCATGAATTTGTTTATTAGTACAAAATGCAAGCTCAAAGGATCAAAACATGAGAAGAAGCATGCCATCAACTGATCATGTAATTGCTAATGCTATTTTAGTTGATCAGCAAGAAAGATCGAACCTATAACAAAATTTCTGCCATCAGGTCATCATTGAATAGTTAGGATGTGGACTATTGAACTACTAATGGGCCAAGTGGCTGAGACTGTTGTGTTATTTCCAGTGTCGTGGAAACTATGTAACCAGCATTATACATGGCAATCAGGGTTTAAAATAACCAGCATTATAAACCTTTAAACCACCCAGATTCACATACTCATAACTATGGAGAAAAACTGGTATGAGTACTGGGTTGATTATTCAGCCAAGCAGACCATTTTTTGACATTCCAATACCTCTAACCTTGATGTCCAACTGTTCAAGTTAAATTCTACTTAGGTGCTACTGTTGCATTAATGCTAGGATAATATGAATCAACAATAGCATCCTGTTTTATGCTAATGCTATCGGACTGAAACTTCACAAACTAACATTATGATAGAATTCGTTCTTAAATGCAGACGGTTTGGTAACTATACCTTGCAATCTGTTGCTATGTTACGAATTTAATTTGTTTGGTTTCAGGGGATGTCATGCGGCGGATGTGCAGCAAGTGTTAAACGTATTCTGGAGAATGAGGTCAGCTAAGTTGAACCAGCATGTCTTGAATGGTTATTTCTTGAAGTGATTATTTAGCTGGTTCCATTTGTAAGTCTGTATGTACTTGGTATTTTCAGCCTCAGGTGCAGTCAGCAACTGTTAACCTTGCCACTGAGATGGCCGTTGTATGGGCAGTGCCGGGAGAGAGAGATGCGAAAGACTGGAAGCTGCATTTGGGTGAGAAGCTTGCCAACCAGCTGACGACATGCGGGTATAAATCCAACCTTCGAGGTAAGCACAATATATTTGCTGACTAAATTTATGCTGGTAGTGTCGAGGAACATTGATAACATATTTCAACTGAGAGCGATGAGAGAAGTTATACCATGGTTGGGGGCTTAGAGTATTGTTAGTTGCAAAATCCTTTTTAAAAGTTGACTATGACCAATGCTCATATGTCACATCTGTTAAGCATTTTGATGATCTTGACGTTACCTGGGGATATATCAATGGTGCTTTAGAAGTTCTATTGCTTGTCAGGCAATCCTGCCTCGAGATGCATGAATGCCAATCACGTGTGTTCACATTGTACTATGGAGTTACAATAGATGGAAATGAAATATAATATTCTAGTGCACGTGCTATTCTCTCTGGTTTCAATATTGAACTTCCTCCAAACTTTACAGCCTGTATATTTGTTCTGATGCAAATGTCAATCGTACCTACAGATTCTTCAAAGATGAGTTCGCAGAGGGTTTTGGAAAGAAAGATGGCAGAGAAACTTGAAAATCTGAAACAAAGTGGTAAGCTTTTTGAGACAAATAGCTTTCAACCTTAAGAGCTTCTCCATGTTCAGTATATATTTTTCCCGTTTTTGAATGATAGCAATGTTTCTCTTGTAGGTAGAGAACTTGCTGTATCATGGGCATTGTGTGCCGTTTGCCTTCTGGGACACACTTCTCATATCATTGGATTTAATTTACCATTTATGCACCTCTTCCATTCCACTGGGTTTCACTTGTCTCTCTCGATATTTACATTTATTGGTCCTGGTCGAAGACTAATACGTGACGGAATAAAGAGTCTAGTCAAGGGTTCTCCGAACATGAATACACTGGTTGGTTTAGGTGCTCTGTCATCCTTTGCCGTTAGCTCTATTGCAGCCTTCATTCCAAAGCTGGTACTCTGCTCTTCTTCTTTTAAGTGTTATTGTGTGCTTGGTACCTAAATACATAAATTCATAAATGTTAAAATTTCATGATCTTATTATCAACTCAATGTTTTTTTTTTGTGGGGTGGGGGGGGGGGGGGGTTCATAATTTATGCTCCTTTTAATTTCATTCCAGCTCTTCATAATATATATTTTGGATTGTGATGCATGTTTTCTTGTACTGTAGTTTCCTTATATTGTTTTATTCTCTTGCAGGGTTGGAAGACATTTTTCGAGGAACCAATCATGTTGATAGCTTTTGTTCTTCTAGGTAAGAATCTCGAGCAGAGGGCAAAGTTAAATGCTACCAGTGATATGACTGGACTGCTCAATATTCTTCCATCGAAAGCACGCCTAATGGTGGATAATGATTCTGAGAAATCATCATTGATTGAGGTCCCATGTGATTCTCTTGCTGTTGGGGACTATGTTGTGGTGCTGCCAGGGGTGAGCATAACTCTGCGTGTCTTTTGGTTAATCATAGATTCAGTCATGTTTGCTTATATGCTAAACAACATACACAAACTTGTGACACTTCTTAGTACACATTGCTATTTATATGATGAAATATATTATCATGGATAGCTTTAGATAAATTGTTCCTTACTCATTTACCATGTAGGATCGCATCCCAGCAGATGGTGTAGTCAAATCTGGAAGGAGTACAGTTGACGAATCAAGTTTGACAGGGGAACCTATGCCTGTAACAAAGATAGCGGGGGTATGTTTCTGTAAGCACCTTATCTTTTCTTAATGCAGAGCTTATGATGTTATCTGGCTCTCTGAATTCAAGTGATAGATCAGTTTTACTGTTTTTGCATAGTGAGAGGTGATGATAATGATTCCTCACTTCCTTTGTTAGGCAGAAGTGTCAGCAGGAAGCATCAACTTGAATGGTAAACTCACAGTAGAAGTTAGAAGGCCTGGTGGTGAGACTGTCATGTCTGACATACTTCGTTTAGTTGAAGAAGCACAGGCGAGAGAGGCTCCTGTTCAACGATTGGCTGACAAGGTGCATACACATCTTTGCATACTGAAACTGCACCAGCTTTTATAAGGATCATTTGTTTATAGAGTTACAATAGTACCTAAGGTTACTGAGCCCTTTATTAATTTGTTGACCTATGGATGAGTTTGGTCACTGATAACCTTAGACAGATTTTCTGTAACATACTGCCACTAATTCTGTGTCTTTAGACTCTCTATTAGTATTCAGTGGGTAAAGCACTATTTGTTAAAGTAAACTTCCTGACCCAGGGTGGCCATGGGTTAGGAAATTATACTGTTACCTTGTGTTTGATGTGCCAATTTTTATTATGCTGCAGGTTGCAGGGAATTTTACATATGGAGTCATGGCACTTTCTGCTGCCACTTATGTGTTCTGGAATATATTTGGCTCACAACTTGTACCTGCAGCTATCCAACATGGAGGCGCAATGTCTTTGGCATTGCAACTTTCTTGCAGTGTTCTGGTATGCTATGAGGAGCATATATTGTTGCACCCTTACATTGGTTATTGACTTTCATATAATTAAGATTTTGCTACAAGAAACAAGATAGTTATGACATGGAAATGGCATTTCTTACTTTAAAATGAGTTTTTGAGAAAATGTCCTCATTCATAACGTACCTGTTGCAAACTGGGTACTTTTATGACGAAAAGCTGGTTTTATATCCGATGGATGGAGGTTTGATGTGATCCGTTTTGAATTCAAATTAGAAATGTTCCTTACAAAAATATCTTAAGGGTGTCATTGAATTAATCATGCTTTAGTTTCATGTGCATAAGAAGACTTCAGTTACCATTTGTAGCTGTCAGATGCCCTGCATAAATCTGTAAAATTCCCACAGTTTTGGATTTTAAAGTTTGATATTCATGTATCATTTATCTCAAATCAATTTATGCTTGCCTAAAGTATGTAAATGAAGCCCCGTTTCTACTGGTAATAATTCAGAATTTCTCTGCATACAACTGGTCTAGTCGTATGACCTCTGAGAAAGCTGCCCCTGCATGCACCTGCTTACTTGCCTCTACTGCATCGGTTGTACGGCTGGTCGTTTTCTAATAATATTGGTTTATGTGAAGGTTATTGCTTGCCCATGTGCTCTTGGACTTGCCACGCCTACTGCTGTACTGGTATGAAACAAAGAATATCAGATATTCGTTGTATGGATAAACATTCCCATATTTATTTAGCTATCATGTTTCCAGGTGGGGACTTCATTAGGTGCAACAAGAGGGCTTCTGTTACGTGGTGGTGATGTTTTGGAGAAGTTATCAGATGTTGATGCTGTTGTGTTTGACAAGACCGGAACGCTAACAATTGGTAGACCAGTCGTGACTAAAATAATAGCGTCCCGAAGTGAAATTCGAACACAAAGTTAAGTGTCTCTTATATACTCTAAATTTATATATTGCATTTAATTACACTATAATTATCTTCTACAATACGCATCTTTTCCATTCAATATTTTTTTTCTCTGCAGAACTTCCCGGTACATAGGATACATTAACGTGTAATTCCAATGCATTCTCATGGTAATATGTTGAGTAAACCTTATGTATAGGTGAAATGGAAACACATAATGACCATCAATGGCAGTGAATGGTGAAGGCTATCGCTGAGACTTTCCTTTTGACAAACCTATTTCCATCACCAGGGATCTCAGGATCGATGAATGGACAGAAGTTGACATTCTGAGTTTTGCTGCTGGGGTAGAATCGAATACGAACCACCCGCTTGGAAAAGCCATCACAGAAGCTGCCAGGGCTGCCAATTGCCCCACTATGAAGGTACATGGCAGAAGTGCTTTTAAATTTTATCTAAAATTACCTTGGTGTAAGCTAACTGGATATTTTACAAGCTAAGTATAGAGTTGTTTCATGGTAAAAAAAAAGTATAGAGTTGTTTCAGGATAATTTCCCACTCCAGAAGTTTGCCAAACTTTTTCGAAAATGTTTTTGTGTTTCATGCTTTTATGATGACGTGAGACGATGAGATCATCTGATTGAGTTTTCTATCTTGCACACACTGAATGCAAATTTGATCGTCCTGCTTTGTTGACTTTTGGTTTTTATGTTGGCAAAGGCAAATGATGGATCCTTTACCGAAGAACCTGGATCTGGCGCTGTGGCTACCATTGGTGAGAAACAGGTTTCTGTTGGGACATTAAATTGGATTCGGAGGTACAAATGAGTTACTTATTCTACTACTATGCTGTATTCAACAATTTTAGATGCTTTTAGTTATCTCTTCTTAGGGCACCTTGTGTTGGGGTCCCCTTTTTTTTTCAATTCCCGGTCCCACATTGCAAATCAGCTTGGAGCATTGTGACAACTATGAAATATCTGCTCTGGTGCATGACCTCGTTATCATGTAAAATAGTATGATGCTGTGAAGTGAAACCTCGCAATGTTTCAGGCATGGTGTTGTTCACAACCCATTCCCAGAAGAAGAATATTTTGGCCAATCTGTTGCATATGTGGCGGTGGATGGTGCTCTAGCTGGTCTTATTTGTTTCGAGGATAAACTCAGAGAAGATTCTCACCAAGTTGTTGATACCTTATCTAAGCAAGGAATTAGTGTGTATATGTTATCTGGGGACAAGGAAAGTGCTGCTATGAATGTGGCTTCAATTGTTGGTATACAGGAAGACAAGGTAATATCAGTTAAATTTTGCTTCGCTGAAGTGGAATTTGTTCATGTAAATGCTAATTTTGCCCAATTTGATGTAGTAACTGGGCACTATAGGTTATTGAAGTGCCGGGATAAGTTAATGGGAATCTCTACGCAACCTCGGCAATACGCTGCAGATTATATATTTTTATTAATTTCAGAAACGATCCAGAAATTCTGCTGCATATTTTTTTGGAATTATCTGAATGATATGAATTCGTTTTAATCAAGGCATCATGTCATGTAGATTTGCTGCAAATACTATTGTACAAACAATCCAAAAGGGAAAAAATTACTTCATGTATCTTTCTCGGTTCTCAACACCATCTGCTTGTATATGTCCACCCCTTTTTTGCAAACAGCATGTACACCTGTTCACTCTTAGAAAAAACACAATTCAGAGATAATTTTCAGTTAAAAATCTGAAAACAGGAGGCTGCAGGCTTGTGTAAATATATAAGCATAAAAGATCCATCTGATTCGAATGATTGCCTTTTTCAATGTGTATTAGGTGCTTGCTGAAGTCAAACCACATGAGAAAAAGAAGTTTATATCTGAACTTCAAAAACAACACAAGTTAGTTGCTATGGTCGGCGATGGCATTAATGATGCTGCGGCACTGGCTTCAGCTGATGTTGGAGTTGCAATGGGTGGTGGTGTTGGAGCAGCTAGTGATGTATCTTCAGTAGTACTTATGGGCAATAGATTATCTCAGGTAATTTCTTTCACTGTGGTTACGAATTTGCTACTAAAGCAGACCATGTCCATTTTTGAAAACTTCCATTGTATCACTGTTACATATCCAACCTTCCTGTAAAGTTCATTTTCTTTCCACTCCCCTTCCCTTTTTCTGTGTGTGTTTAAAACACTGATGTGATCGTTTCTTCGTCAATGCAGGTTGTTGATGCTTTAGATTTGAGTAAAGAGACCATGAGAACAGTGAAGCAAAATCTTTGGTGGGCCTTCCTGTATAATATCGTACGGTCCCAACCCCCAAACCCCTTCTCTCCCTCCCTACCTCACTCTCTAAAAAAGAGAGCATTGTTCCACCGCATGTATGAATCCTGCATACCATACTGTCGTCGCCAAAATGCCCTTGGGCTTATATTTTGAAAGTGATAAAACCATACATATTATCAAACTAGATTAGTAGCATGCTTCCTGCTCTGGCCTCTGCTTGCAGTCTCAAACAGTTAAGTAATTTGCAGGTTGGACTCCCCATCGCTGCTGGAGCATTGCTTCCAGTTACGGGGACGATACTGACTCCATCTATAGCTGGAGCTCTGATGGGGTTTAGTTCGGTCGGCGTGATGGCCAACTCATTGCTTTTAAGGGTGAGATTGAATTCAAGGCAGAAGCTAGCCTGCTATTCAGAGACCAGGCGAGACACACACAAGGTTTCTGATGCCCTATCAGATAGTACTGACGAGGCTGAAAAGAACTATTCATCGAAATGGAGTACCTGAATGGTTTCAAGTATCACAATATACTCGTTTATTCATGATCATTGAAATTCGATTCAATGCCACATGCAATAAAATGTTCATTGGTGGGGCTGCGGCAGCTTGCGAGAACCAAGATTTATACATTAAGGTCGGATGCTGAGATAGCGTCTGGTCTAATCTCAGCTATTGCAGTCGTTGGTTCAAAAAATAAGAAGTCAAGAGCATGGATTGTATCTTATATAATATTCCATCCGTCCCAAAAATAGTTGAAAGGGAATTGTGAAAGGGGTGACACGATAGTTTTAGTTGGCACGGGAAATCCAACTTGTTAGCCTAAGGGAATTGTGAGAGGCGATGGTTGTGCCACCTATGTCGCAACATTAACACTATTTATTCCCTTTTTTTCTTTTGCATTTCAAGATTTAGATAATCAATCTTTCTATGCAAAATGGAGGTAAAGCTTACTCTGCTTTGTTAGCGATACAGTGCAACAAAAGCATTCCAAAGAATACGAACATCAGTTGCGTAAGTTTAGCTGACAAACGATGGTTTTAATGACCTTCAGCTTCAGAGATTGCAATGCATTACAGGCACCAGTTTTGCAAGGTAACAAATTCGTGAATCGTTTGAACCTGGGAATCAACTCAAATCAAAATGACTATTTCGAGTAACTTCACGATATATCAGGCAGAAAGTGCATCATGCTGACAAAGCTTAGAGTAATCTAGTCACCAAACAGGTAGGTAACATTGAACAGCTTAGCAGCCGAAGCGACAACGCACCAGGTGACATCCGCACCTGCATCAGGGATCTCAGACCATCCGACCAGGTCCTAAATAAAAGTTTAGATCGCAAGTGCTCTGATATCCCAAAAAAAGAAACTACAATCTGAACGTGCAGCTAAACAAAAACTATCGGATAATCCTGTACTCTCCAAATAACTTGTAGCTCACCCCATTTGTCCCACAATGACGACTCCTAGCACCATGATCCCCACACCCAACCCTTTACTCCTCAAAAACAATGGCATCATGGTCATTTTACTCCACTAATTTCTCAAACTCCTCCAAGAAAAACAAAGTCTTTCTGGGACAGAGGGAGTACCAAATAATGGCATGTACTAGCTAACACACCAAACAACTTGAATTTCGCCCTCATCAAACTTAGATTTTGCTAATCTAACAAGCAAGTGTTCTGCGGCCAAAACAACTGCAGAAGGCTAATTAGAAATCATTTCTAGAAAAACACCACTTGACAAATCCATTCTCAGATACAGAAGAAAACCCTGATTTGTTTCACAAACTCAATACTAATAAAATATGGAAATAACGCGAGGGAATTAGAATCATGTGACCTTCCACTATGGAAGGTTAAAATATTCAGGGAGGGTCAACAAAGACTCTTATTATTGTCATTGACATCTTGTAAATAAAAAAACTAGCACTTATAATGTGCTGTCTCATGGTTGTCACTTCAAGAGCACCTGCACATCTCGTCACTAACACCATGTCAAAACTACAGCGGCTATCAACACTTTGCCAAAAGAAAAGGACTGACAGAATGAACATATGGCTTGTACAACAGCATCATCATGCAATAAAAGCTTACCAATCATGAGATTCACCTGAATTCATGATTTGACCCAAATCCTTTTGAACAAAGCTAGAGACTGCATCAAGATCATCAGTCAGCAGAATCAGCATCAGCATCAATACCGATATGACATCAGCATCATCACATCATCAGCTGCACCATCTCGAACATCAACACCAATGACAAAGACTAACAGCTAGAACATCATCCACCACAGTCGATCCCGTGCAATATCACTCTACCGGTAAACAGCAACCCATCTCACGAACAGATAACTAGAAAATGCACAAATGTTTTAACAAAGTTAAAATGGTGGTGTCAAGAAAAGTAGATGGTGCAGTATAAGTGCATGAGAACACCATAAATGTCAAAAATACAAACCAACAGCATAGTTCTGTAACGGAAAAACACAATTCTAGAAACCATTAAGAACTAGCAACCTTGAATAGCAGTTGAGTGCTACTCCCATTATGCTCAGCAAATCTTCTGGAATTCCATAGAAAGATTGATCTTTGTAGGCCTTGTCACATCAACAAGTTTTATTCCTGAAAAGAGATAATTTATTTTTGATGTTAGATATATCGAAAACAGGAGGGGACAAACCTGTACAACCAGAATTGAAACCTCAATCTAACCTCGTTATCAATGCCAGGGCTACGTGAGCCTGCACGTTTTGGTGATGGAGAAACACTATGCGATGGAGGTGAAGCTTTTCCATTGGTCTGCTTCTCAGGACTTCTATCAGTGGGGCTCCTTTGTGGCGTTGGGCTCTTGCCAGGGCTAGCGCTGCGCCGAGCAGGTGAATCACTGTCAAAAGAAAACAAAATTAGCAGTCTGAAACATAAATAAATAACTCTAAAGGGTGAAATTATGAGCAAGGGTACTGAATCACCTATGGTATGAGCGGCTTCTACTCCTGCTTCTGCTTTTACTCTTACTCCTGCTTCTGCTTTTACTCTTACTCCTGCTCCTGCTCCTGCTCCTACTCTTGCTCCTGAGCTTCTCAACATCTCTGGTTCTACGGCGATCTCTGTGGTCAGGGCTTCTGCTTCTGCTCCTGCTCCTGCTCCTGCTCAAGCTCCTGCTCCTGCTTCGACGACGATAGTCCCTATCCCGATGTCTTTCTCTGCTCCTGCTGCGGCTTCGCCTCCTATGATCTCTGTCTCTGTGCCTAAGTAAACAATACATGCACTATAAATTGCCTAGACCACAGATCTGGAAAACTATAAAGAAAGCAACTATAAACAAGGTAAATTGCGAAAAATGTGATGCTCTGCAATATACTATTTACTGTAAATTACAAAGATAATGCAAGAGAAACTCCTCACCTTGGCCTTGGACTGCGGCTTCTTGACTTTCGTGATTTCTCAACCGACTCTTTGACCCTTCCTTTACGGCTATAGGAATAATAAAATCAGGATTGAAGTAACAAAAAATGAATTCGATAGGATGAAAAAAGTCAAGGTGACAATAATAACAACATTTTGTAATGGAGCTTAGCAAATGATATCAGATAGATCATAGATGTAAGTGAATGTTTGCTTTCTCACTGTCCAATTTGAGAACAAAATGATTTAAGCAGGCTACCTCGTGACTACAACAACAACAACAAAGCCTTTTTATGCAAATTAAAATTTGAAAAATCTGATGCACATGAGCACTGTTTCTACGGCCATCTTAAAAAGGGAAAGGAGAAACAAAGACACTCGTTCCTATATTTTTTTTTGGAGCTTCATCAGCATAGTGGATCAAGTAGCAAAAAGCTTACAAACATTAATTCATTTACCTTACCACAATAAGATGAAGGTCTCCTAGTTCATTCAATCGATTATATCAGAAGACAGAACTTGGGTATGATAAGGGGAAAAAATCCAACATATAATAAATGTCAAAGCCACAAACATAAAAAGGAAGTCAGAAACACCAACCTAATCGTATTTTGTACAAGCACAAGCATATCATTAGTGCTACATCACATCAAGAGTGGCTCACAGCAAATGATATAAACAGTGTGATTACTATTTGTATATATTACTACGTTATTATGTTAACAAAATGAATAGCCATCTGCACGCATCTCACAAGTAATAAGATACCAACCCAAGAGTAAGCAAAACAGAACTACTCACATTGGCTCCGCATTGGGCCCATACTTGGCAAACTGCACCATGATGTTCCTACCATCAACATTTCTTCCTGTGCAAAACAAATCGGAAGTTCAGAGCCAATTATCACAAAATGCACAAAAGCACTACGAGCGAAACCCACCATCAAGCCGATCTATCGCCTTCTGGGCTTCTTCAGCATACTTGTACCGCACGAACGCGAAACCCCTCGAGTCCCCGGTCCTGAGAACCACCAACACAATGTGAGGCAACATCCATCGTACCAACGCCACGGAGGTCCAGGGTTAAGCAATCCTCACCTCCGGTCCCTCGGGATGAAGACGTCGACAACCTTGCCGTAGCGCTCGAAGAGCGGGTAGAGATCATCCGCCGTGGTGCCTGCGAAGCAAAGGAGGAGAACGAAGCGGTTAGAGAGAGGGGGGGCGCGCAAGCCAGCGGTCGGGGTTAGGGTTAGGTCTCGCTCACGGAAGCTGATGTTGAGGACGAGGAGCGAGAAGGTGTCGCGGATGTCCGGCGGACCCGTCCTCCCGAAGTGGGACATCGCGGCTACTCCGCCGCCGCCGGCGTGGCCTAGGGTTTAGCGCTCCGCCGCGGCGGGGGAGGGGAGAGGTGGTGTCGGGCGAGGCGGTAGAGTGGAAGTGGGTGGGCTCTGCAACCGGAAGCTTATCGACTCGCGCGTCCGGCTCCACTTTCCGTTTTTATTTTTCTTCTTTTCTCATTTTTTTTCTTACGGCATCGGCAGGCGCACCCAACGTTGGGCTGGGCCACACGTTGCAAACGGCCTTGCCGCCTAGGCCGACACAAAATGTGCTGCTGTGGGCTGCCAACGGCCTGTACAACGGTGGTGGAAATATTTCAATGCAAAGAAGGAAAAATGCCAAAATCGTGGACATTTTGAACGGAGGCTTCTCGCTAGATCCATCGCGCCCTCGTGAAACCTATACGTAGTCCGCTCGATAAAAACGTTTCGATAGAACACTTTGAGATTCGTGCAAAACACACATCCGACGGTCGACGTCTTTTCTTCCTCCTCCGGCCTCCCCGACGGCGACGGCGACGGCGACGAGCCCGGCGCAGCCGGATTAGCGCGGCGGAGGACGGCGGCCGCGGATCCGGCGGCGGAAGCCGCCGGAGACGGTGGAGGAGGGCGGGGCGGGGGCGTCTCGCCGGAGAATCCCTTAATGCGCGGGATTTGTACCCGCAACATCTCCTCCTCCTCCTCCTCCGGGCTTAGAACGGCGGCCGACAGGCCCGACCGGCGGTGGGCGGCGCGGTGCGGGCGGGGCGGCGAGGCGGCGGGGACGCCGCCGGCCGCGGTGGTGGCGGTCAGCGGTGGGCGGGGTAAGAGCAGGGGCGTCACTTCCCGCCGGGTTAGCGCGGCGGCGGAGGCGGCGGGGGGGCGAGCACCACGACGACGGGCGGCGGCGGCGGCGAGCTTGGTGAAGCGGCGGCGCGGGGAAGAAGACGTCGACCGGGCCGTGGGCCGACGCGAGCAGGCCGTGGGCTGACCTAGAGGTTGGATCCCGTCGGACAACCTACACATAGGTAGTCCCTCGCGCCCTCGCCCCTTCGCGGCTATGGTCAGTTGTACAGCGCAGTCCAAACTCATCGAAAACCGCCCATCGTGCAGATACAGCGACGTCAGGCCGCCGAAGATTCCGATTCTGCTCATACCCCGCGGCCCCAATTTGGCACGAATGTGTACATATCGCCTGTCGTCATGCTTGAAGCCGCCATCCACAGCTCACTCGTCCCGACGCGCTCGCGGATCAGGCTTCCTCGTCTCGCTCCACGCTGCGACCCCGCGCCTCCTCGCGGCCCCACTCGTCGAGGCTCTCGTGGGCATTGCCGCTCTTGCGGCGCAGGCATGTGACCTCGCAGCCATTGTGAAGTGGCGGAGCTGGAAATCTAAATATAGGTGTTCAAAGTCATCCTCCAAAACATATGAACTTGTTCAGAAAGCCATATCGAAATTTCTAAACTGAATTTTTCTAGGCCAGAGAATTATATCTATACTCTACTCTCTTTGGTTTTTGCATTGTATTAACTGTATATATGAAATATTGTATAACTTGAACACCCATGAACCATGCTAGCTCCGCTCATGGCACTATGGGCGCATCCAACGCTTCCGAGCTCATCACTCGCCTCTTCTGAGTCCTTTCCTTCGGGTTTTTTTTGAAGATTTTTTTGTTAGCAATGGCTGGTGTTTTAGTGCTGGACTTCAGTTTATTTAAAACTATGGCATCACGTGGCGTGTTGTTTGCCTTTTTTTTTTTTCAAATTTGTCGTGGATGATGGAGCAATAAACAGCTAGATGCATCAATTGATGCAGAGAACTAGAATATTCCCGTTACAAAAGAAAAAAACTCTTTCTCATTGTGACGTGAGCTTTCCTAAATTTCGTTGGCAACCGCGACCAACTCCACCTTCCCGTTGCACGGGTTAGCTTCACTCCCAAGTCCCTATTTGCTCGCTCCGGTCGCTGCATGGCTGGATATAATATGAGCCACGTGATCCATTCAGATGAATCGATCGATCGACGTCGATGGCATATAACCGTGTGAAAACTGTAAAGTGTCCTAAGTAAGATGACGGCCGACTCTTTTATTGTCAGTGAGTGAAACAACTCGTCTCGTACCTGCTCGCCAGGAAAAACGGGAGAAGGACCGATCGACAATCTTTAAATTCTTCTGAGTTTCTTTTTCTTTTCTTGATGAAGCCTTTTTGACACACAATGCTGTGCGTCCCACTGTTAGGAGGTTTGGTCGCCAACAAAAGCAGAGAGAGCAACCTCTGCTTTCTGTTTGCATTGGTCAATATCATGCTTGAAATTCAGCAAATTCGGATAATATCTTAAATTCAGTAAAGCTCCCTTCTTAAAAAATTCAGTACAGCAAAGCTTTGTGCATATTATTCTGGTGAACAACTGTAATATTCGGAGTACACTCTGACGTTTCGATGTGCAATGCTATACTACATTGGCCATTTGGGCTTCCCGACGGTTCGCCTGTGCAATGAAGCCTGGAAGAGCACACCCCGGCCGTTACTGAAAGACGTGCACGTTTCGTATATTCGTATATGTATGTTACAAAATTCAGGGATGTAGATACTTAGATAGATCAGCATGTACGCACGTAGAGGGTACACTTATACGACAAGGCAAGTAGTATGGTCGTAGTACGCTGTGGTAACGACCAAGTCATAGGAAATCAGTGATGAACGGGTCGTCGGGGAAGAACTCGGGCCAAGGGAGCGGGCTACTCGTGCCGTCGCCGAGGCTGGACGACGCCGTGGCGCTGCACCCGTCGCCGGCGTTGGCGGCGTCGGGGAAGTCGGTGAGGGGCGGCAGCGAACTGTCGACGTGGCACGCCACCATGTCGTCGGCGCCATAGCTGAAGCCTTGGCTGCCCACTTGCGCGTCGAACGTCGCGCATGACATCTGGACACCGGCCGCGGACACCGGAACATCGCCGTCGCCGTGCGTTCCCTGCTGAAGAGAGTAGATGGCGCCGAGGGCCGTCTCGTCGGCGGCGGTGGAGGCGATGGTGGTCGCCGCGGACTGGAGGAGGCACTGCAGGTACTGGAGCTTGGCGGCCTGGATGGCGACGTCGACACCGGCGCCGCCCAGTGGCTGCATCTGCGCCGCCGCCGCCGCAGCAGCCGGGTCGACGGCGAGCTGTTCGCGGAGCGCGGCGAGCGCGATGAGCTGCGGCAGCGCGGTGAAGAAGTCGGTGCGCGGGCGGTGCGTCATGGGGTCGAAGCCCATCTGGATGAGCCGCTTCTTGAGGTGCGTGTTCCAGAAGTTCTTGATCTCGTTGTCCGTGCGGCCGGGCAGGTGCGTCGCGATCGCCGACCACTTGTTGCCGAGGATGGAGTGCAGGTGGAGGATCGTCTGCTCCTCCTCCTGCGAGAACTTGCCCCGCTTGATGTCCGGCCGCAGGTAGTTGGTCCAGCGCAGCCGGCAGCTCTTGCCGCACCGGTTCAGCCCTGCAAGTACAACAAAAGCATCATCAGAAATTCAGAATCAGCTCAGATGCAGTACTAGTACAGCACTATCTGAATATCTATCATCCTAGTACAAATTCCCTCTGCGCTACCGGCTCAACTGAACTTGTCGGGAAAAAAGAAATGCTACACCCTTTACAGGTCGGACAGGTGGCATGAGTACACCAGAGATGGTACGAACTCTAAGCACCTGGTATGATTAGGAGAACCATGCACATGCAATCTACACGATGAATGCGGCTGCAGCGGAGGTGAAACGACGGTTTAAGATTCCAGTACCGGCAAGCCTCGGGAGGGTCCTCCAGCTGCCATGGCCGTTCTTCTGGATGTACTGCAGCAGCTTCTCGTCCTCCTCCGGTGTCCACGGGCCCTTCTTCAGGCCACTCTCGTCGCAGCACGGAGACCTGCCCATGGTACCTGCTCAGAACCGGAAGACCACTGGCTGCTCAACCACTGGTGAAGAATGCAGCTAGATGGGGCTCTCGACAAGTGGTGGCCACAGCGAGGTGAATGGTCGCCTGCTTATATACTGCCTGCCGCCTGCGAGTGACCCTTGTCCCCTAGATGTGGTCTCTGTCTCGCTACATGCAGTATGGTTTTGCCTTTTCTATTACTACTACTACTGAGATTTGCTCATAATTTATTATGCAGTGTTTTCAGAGAGCAGGAAGAGACTTTGCTAGTCCGCGCACGCAAGTGGATGGAGGTTTCAGGTAAGAGTGTAGCATGGTTCTTGTCCTGCTCAAGGAAATTGGGGACTATATAGTATGATAATAATAACGTCGACTTGTTCATGCTGACTTTCTCGAAATTCAGACAGTTATGAGTTAGTAGTACGGGCAGAAGACTACTACTCCACATACTGGCTGCAGTAGTATAATTTGTCGTGTCCACACGCCATAAGCAAGAAGTTTCTACGCTAGCCTTCCCACGTTTTTTTTTTGTGTGAACGGAACTCCCCACATGTTTCGAGCGAACGAGTAACCTTTCTGCAACCACAAGAACGACTCGGTTCAATAATAGTTCCCTCCTCATAAAATGCATTACGTTCTGCACTTTCTCGAGAGAACACAGAAGAATTGCATGATATTGCATTAAGAAGAGGTTAGTTATAAAAACCGTCCCGAATACAAACTCACCAACTGATAGATTCTACATTTGCATGTGGGTGTATGTGCTAGAAGTTCAAAAGCAAATAGACCTTGCCTGCATGGCCGATGATGCATCGTTGGTTAGGTGGCGCGCGACACAAGTGACAACTTCGATTTCGAATACACACACGCAGAAGCATAATTGTTTGTTATTATTAAATATAAATGATTGGCTGAGTTCATGCATGTTGTCATGTAGCAGCTTGGCATCTGCCGGCAGGGAAAGAAGCTTGGCATCTGAGTCAAGACGAAGGAACTGAATAGCTTTAAAAAAAAAAACGAACAGCTTTCCTCTCTGCTGTCTTCGTCTTGGTCGAGAAAATTAGTGACCAGAGGAGGAACGATCCGTGGTCAGCACTCAGCAGAAGCAGACAGCAGCCCCCATCAAATCTAAAAGATTTTCTCCAGGCTCTCGCTTTGCGAAATGGTTACGGGCGTCGCGTCAGCGCGAATTGTTTCCATGCATGCTTTGGTTGGATGCCCATGCGCGCAAAACATAAGATAGTTTCTTCAGATCACCTGTCCCACCCTCCCAACTCCTAAGGTCTGAACTTCTTTGCATATTTAACCTTTGCAGAAGTCCCTCTCGGCACATTTTTGGTGTAATTCATACGATTTTTGGCAATGGCCCTGTTGTAGAAACAGTAATGGAGTAGATAGTCAACTCTATGACGGTATTCTTTCCATGGATTTTCTTGTCCTACGGGGATGCAAAATCACTTTGATCCATCCTCGTTCTTTCTTCTCTTCGGGGACATACCTACAGTGATCGATGTTAAATTAACTTGTAGTGATCCGTTAAGCGTACCATTTCGGATTTGGTTCTCAAATCAGCGCATTTGTCAGTTAGCTCTACATCCCCACTCTATGGGAAGGCACACGTTTTTTTTTTTTTTTTTTTGGCTGGCAAACTAGAAGTGCTCAGTTGCTCAACTAACTTGGAGAAACAATCTAGTAATGTGAATGCACTTGTGCACATCAACAAAAAGCACGACCAACACATGTGAAAGTCAGACCTCTGTATTCATGCAAGCAGCATGCCCATTGCCCAGACCATCCTGTTTTTACTTTGTACACAGGGTCCGGGTCCTTGTATACGCGTTGACCGCCATCGATCGCTCGACAGTTTTCAGAAATCCAGCGCTCACAAAATCCTTATCCTTATGACCACTACGGAGCAGAGACAAGCGTCGAAGGTTATACGGCGCTTGTCAAGAAGTAGCAAGGTAGATTATGTCCTGCTGCTACCTAGTGCAGGGACCCGTATATACGGCAACATATATATCGTAGACCTCATGTGCCTAAGACCTTTGGCATGTTGCTGAAACGTAATACTCTAAACAGTTTATCAACTGACATGTTTCCAGGTACATCTCATGTATATTGTTCCTGTCATATGTACTGTATTAACTATGTATACGTGTTCCGGTAACATTGTTCTAGCTAGCTGGTTTTTTTCAAAGAGCTAGCTAGTTATTTAACCAAGCGTATATAAAATATAATCTCTATCTGCTCTAGTGCCATCGTCATTACCTGTTTAGTAAGTTAGCAGTAGCATCAGGAACAGTACCTGAACTTCACCAGCAGATTGTTTGAAGCTGGTGCGAGATTTGCAAATCTGAAGTTCATTATAAAAGGTTGCAGGTATGTACTGCTCCATGATGATCTGCTCATCTTAGTGATGGAAGGGTACAAAATGTATGGACCGAAGGGTTGCCTTCATACGTCCATGATGATGTCAAAATCGGTCTGGTTGCGCACACAGTCCTGCATGGGTGGAAGTTTCAGCAGCTTATTTGGTCTGGCTGTAATGTAATGATAATTTGATACGTATTTTCGAGTCGGTACACTGAACAGAAACGAAGAATATGGCTGCCTTAACATTAAGAAAATGTGTGAGTTGGCAAGAGTGCTTGACTCCAACATTTATGATTTTTTTTCAAAAAACATTTATGAAAAATCGAATGATTCCTTGCAGATAATCTTCTCTTACTACCAACATGTTAAATATTGATAAAGGAAGAACACTCAAGAGCAGAGCGCTACAGCTGGAGAATGGTTGTATAGCTCAACATGCAAAAAACAAAAAAGAAGAAGAAGAAGAAGAAGAAGAAGAAGAAGGAAAAATCTGTGTTATCACTGGGCCAACTCACGGTCGTCAATTCGTCATTGCCTTATACAGTATCAATAATTTAGCGGTGTTGAAAGATATGTGCTTGGTTTGCCAGCATGATAAACACAATGACTGCATTAACTGCCAAAAAAAATCTATAGGAAGGAAAGGAGGATTAAGCCTGCATGTCCTATAGGGGCCCAGAGTTGTTCTTCTTTGTTGCCCTTTTGAAAAGTAGATAGGTTAGTTAAGAACTTGTAGGACGAAGCTACTTCTGTCTTGTGGAATGTCTGATCCGAGAAAGAAAAAAAAAACACAAGACCACAGAAAAAACAAGGAAGTTCAGAATTCTGAATATTCCCAGTGGTAAAAGGAATGCCAAATAAACATACCGTGCTTTTATTTGCCAATCAGCCTGAAACCATCAATACAATCTTATATGAGTTTGCAATGTCGGTTGTTCAAGTTTAGTATAGTTGAATTTTATGGGATAAGGTAAACTTGATCTTAGGTAGAAAGGTGCTTGTCTTGCTGTATAGTCTAAACTGAATTTTTGTTAGTTAATGAAAAGCCTAATTGAGCCAACTGAACCCACAAGGACAGGACCAAGCTAGAAGCAGGATGGCATGATCAACCACTAAACAAGTCAATGCAGGTCTTTTTCTCTTCTGCTCCCCCTTTCTGCATGGCTGTTTCTGTGTGTTGTCCTAAACTTGCATCATTTGCTGCCGGCAACAAGCTAAGCACGTAAGGATAAATACATCCATCAGTGGGGCTATGGCCTATGAACCAATGTGACTACCGGCTTCTGATATTTCAATCTGACTGCCTACCTGGTGAAGTTTCCCTGTTTGATGGGCTACTCATCAAAATATAATCTTTACCAAAGGGTTATGCGTGGCTACTTCCAAGATTCTTATGTCACCAATTTAATATAACCATAAATGGTAATAAAGAACTGTAGCAATCATCTCAACAGCCTGCTTCCTTGCAGATTTGGGTTTCTGACCACGCTCTAATTGTTGGAAAGGATTCAACAGTTGTTACTTATAGCAACATAACAAGGGATCACTGACACTGAAGTTTTGAATGTACGACCCGAAAATTAATTCAGTGGAGGAGTACCAAAATTCTGTAGGTTATGTGTTAAGAACGGGAATCATGGATTGTGTCCTGAAACGTGTACGCAGTTCTGGTTTTTAAGGGTCTGTTATCAATACCTGCAGAGGCCAACATTTTGTTCCCTGAGCATCTTTCCCTGTCACCTTGTTCATTAGAGTTGGACATTGAGAAGAAGCCGGTGGTTGACTTCAGGAAGGCGCTGCCCAGTGCCCACACAGTTGGATCGCTCTGATTGCATTCTTTTGTGACATTGACACTGGACATGAACTAATATTCCCGTTTTTGCAGAATAGCCTTTGTACCTACCACTCATTGTAATGGTGCAAAGCAATGCTAAAATGGCACTGCGATGACACATATTGTAGATATACTATCAATCAACGCATCAACGTGAATTGTTATTGGAGACCAAGTACCTGTTCCTTCCTGTGAATTCAACCAAACCGATCAACGTTGTTGGTGTCACGCCTTGTCTTCTTGCTCCTGCCGTCTTCTTGTTGCATCAGTTTGACACAGTAACGCATGCAGTCACTTAGCAGTTTGGTAATCCACTCGTTGGTTGGGTAAAATTTGCAGCAGCTTCGGTCAAGTGGATCCCAGCGACCTGACCTCACCAGCTCAGAAAGAGCAACGTACTTCGTGTCGCCTTGACTTCACAGCCTCACTTTATCGGTTTATCCACGGGGCCATGTTCTGTGCTTACACGAGTTCGCTCTAAGATCTTTGAAGAAGTTTAAATGCTTAATCTATGTATCACATAACACGACATGGCAGCTCTGCATTATGCATTGTGAAGCAACAAGCAAGTGGTTCCGGTTGATGGTTGTTCACCAGAGTCTGCTTCTCAGTTAACTCGCAACCATCTTGTAGGAAATGCACTAGTCAGTGTTCCAAAAAAATCATGAATGAATAACGGAAGAGATCTTTTCTCTTTCTGAAACCAACAGATGGAAGCTTTGCTCTCTACAGAATCTCATGTTGCGTTGTTGTGATTTTGTCTTGAACAGCATATTACCAAGGTGATCCCTGCAGATTGCAGGGTTAGATCTGTACATGTTGTCTGTTTATTTGATATCAATATTTGTCCATGTTCAGTTTAAAAAAAATATTTGTCCATGTTAATTATTTGAATAATTTCCTAACGACCATTGTGAGTTTACATAATCCCTTAGTTGCTACCGTGTGGGCTTCACTGGTGACAAATAAAGGACCACCTATTCAAATAACTGGTCCGTAGCCTCATGTGAGGTCAAGGCCGGGAACCGCTTTTTTTCCTATTATCTAAAAAACTTGTGCAAATAACTTCATTTTACTGATACTCATCAGGACAACTGTAACAATTCATTAGAACCCAAATTATGGTGATTTGAACGAACGTGCATCTAAATTACTGTTCTTCCACAATCACTTGACTGTCTTGATGAATTATGAGTTGGTTTGCTTCCAATCTTGGATGGAAATCAAAATGCAAAATTAACTGTTTATTCCAAATTTAACTACTCACGAGTTGTAATTGGCATGGACTCTCGGTTGAGTTAGTTTGATTCTGAATTCATGTGCAAATGAAAATTTTGTTACTTTTTATGTTTTACTCTGAATTTATGCATAATTTAATATGGACTCTTTCTTTTGGTATAGTCTATCCAAGATTCTTAACAAAGTGGAAGACATTTTTATTTTATTCTATTATTTTTATAATTTATAGCTTTTTAGAGTGAATGTAGATGCTTATTGTAACCTTGTATTACCAATATAACAAGGGCCCGTTTCAACTAGGACGTGCACGCTATTTGGTCTTTTGTTGCAAAGCAATTATCGATTGGAGGTTATTTCTTAGAACCCCAAATGGTCTTTGGTTATTGGTTTATCTTCAAGGCTACGTATTGGATCATGTTCTAAGTGTTGCTGTAGAAGGCAGAATATGAATTCTTTTTATTTTTCTCACACACCGGGGCCCGGGGAAACAGTGCGGTAGTACGTTCCCCTCAACGGCCAGCTTGCCTTGGCGGGTACCGAAGCAGCGCGCGAACAGAAGAATTTTTTTTATTTTTAACCTATTTTAAGTAATATTTTAATAATAACCCGGACCGAACTAAATTTGCAGATCTAGCCCATTCGGTCGCGGCGAACGACTTGGCGCGACCAAATGGCGAGTCGCGGCAAATCCTTTGGCGCGGCAGATTGCCACGTCAGCGTTGACGACCACGTCGGCAACGGCGACCACGAGTCGCGGCAGGTCGTTTGGCGTGACTCAGAAGCCCATCGCGCCGTCCCGATGGGCGCGACTCAGAAGGCCGTCGCGGCATCCTGTTTGGCGCGACCGGTTGGGACTTAGGCCCGCGGCGGCCGCCCGGGCGCGGTCCTCTTCCTTTCTTCCTCCTCGGTCTCTCTTCTCTTCTCCTCTGTTGGACCCCGTCGCCCCAAGGAAAGTTCGTCGAATCCGGCCGCCGTACTTGGTGAATCGACCCAAAATCGCGGGGCTACGCCTCTCCAAGGTAAGTCCTCCATCTAGTCCAACTACATTTCCATAGGGATTTGAAATATGACCGGATTGAGGTAGTTAGGGTTTGGCATATTCAAGGATGTGTGAATGCGTGGTGGTATATTATGTACGAATGGAGGTTTATAGGAGGTCATGTATCGTTCGATGGATGGCTTGTAATGTGTGGAATGTGTGATTGACGTATAGGATGGATGGGTTGCATGGCATTTTTTAAGACAATGGCAATCGGGTACATAATGTAAGAGCTTGAATGAGGTATATGTAGTTGTATGTAATGCATTTATGTGGAGGGAAGTAGATAATCGTTTTCAAAACTTTGTAGATGGACCTTTTGGTTTTGGCTGCCATGGCATTTCTGAAGAAATGATAATGTAAGAGCTTGAATGAGGTATATATAGTGTAATGTGTTGCAATTATGTGGAGGGTAGTAGTAAATGGATTGTAAAAGTTTGTAGATGGAAATTTGTGTAGGTGGAACGGTGAATTGGAATGATGATTTGGGTTTATGTAGAGTTGTTACCTAACTCTAATTTATAACGTTTTGTAGGGAGATGGCTCCTCACCCGCGGTACCGGCTCCTTGACACCGTGTATGATAACAGCACCGCGCTCACCATCTTGTTGACCTTGGTCAGGTAATAAATTGTTGTTGACACAAAGAATAATGTATTTGCTGTTTGAATTGCAATATGCACTATCCGGAGTGTAATTGTATTTCATTGCAGGTGCTGACGCCGTTGCGGTCGCGGACCCACAAGCCTATGCCATGGGATGAGCGCTACGCTCCGTACATACGACGGGCGGGGTTGCTGCCTTTGGCGCGGTTGGTCAATGCAGGATTGCCCCTAATGGACTCACCTGCCCTCACGGCACTTGTGAGGCCGGAGACCCACACTTTTCACCTGCCGTGTGGGGAGGTCACGGTGACGTTGCAGGACGTTGCTATGATCTTGGGTCTCCCAATCGATGGACATGCCGTAACAGGAATGGTGCAGCCGGTGGGATGGAGAGACATGGTTGAGGATGCTTTGGGGCTGAGGCCGCCTGAGGCTGATGAGAATGTGAAGGATAGGAAGACGACTGGGGTTAGCTCGGCGTGGCTATTGGAGAACTTCAGCCAGTTGCATGCAGAAGAGGCTGCGGAATTATTGGTTGAGAGGTTTGCTCGCGCTTGGTTGTGGCACTTGATTGGTGGGTTTCTGTTCCCCGACGGTAGTGGAAACACCATATCTTGGATGGTGTTTCCCATTATCGCAAGGCCATGGGAGACTATCGCTACTAAAAGTTGGGGTTCGGCAGTGCTTGCGTACCTGTACCGGCAGCTTTGTGACGCGTGTCAGAGGATTGGAAATAGCTCAAGCATTGGAGGTTGTTTGTACTTGCTACAGGTTTGGATGTGGGAACGGTTTCCTATTGGTAGACCTGACCGTGCACCGGCGGAGGTAACGTTAAATGTTGTTGAAGAGTCTATCGTTATGTATGTTGCTGTTACTAATGAAGTTGATGTGTTAATGCAATGTAGGAGTGGGAATTTGACGACGAAGAGTCTTTGCCAACTGTTGGGTTCATCTGGAAGAATTGCATAAATGTGGTCCGAAATTCAAAAAGACGTTACATGTCGTACATGAACGAGTTCGATGTGTTAACCTAACATCAGGTGAGTTTCTACATGTACAGAAAAAATTTCTTTCCTCTTCTTGTTGCAATGTTTGGTAACAACGAATGCGCATATTTCGCTGCATCGTTTTGTTTAGGTGGAGTGGCACCCGTATGACCGTGAAGAGATAATGCAAATGAATCTTAGTCCCTTGTGCAAGCGTGATGCTGAGTTTTGGCGGTTGGAGATGCCCATGATTTTTTACTACGCTGTGGAGTGGCACCTCCCCCAACGCGTGATGCGTCAGTTTGACAGGCTGCAAGTTGCAAATGTGTCATGCCCCACGACAAACAAAACTCTTCACAAGTATGTTTCGTGGTTAAAGTTTCATTAATTTAGCTGATTCGTAGCCCTATATGACAAATTTACATGTAATGATTTGGTTGGTTTTGCAGGGTGGACAGAAGGAAGGAGAGGGGAGCCGTAGACTGGGCGGAGAAGCACCAGCCGTACATTTCTATGTGGGACACACGAGGGCAGCACACCATATGGCCTACCAACGGTCCAGCGCACAGAGCATCCGCATTCAAGGAATACTTGGAATGGTTGCATGAGCACTCTCGCCTCCACCTCCGACCTGCTTTCACTGCTGCCCATATTGCTGATCTACCGGACTCGGGCGACGATGATGACCTCATAGACGAGTACGATGCGGCTACTCGGGTAGGCACCCAGTCCGAGAGAGCGCCGCTTCACAACTACATGGTGCGTAATGTGTCTCGCTGCTATAACAATTTAATGTATCAATGTTTATATTCCCGCTGATTGTTGTATGTGTTTTTGCGTTAAAGGCAACTCAAATGGGCCGGCTTGCAAATGAGGCGGGACATGCCTTGCGCCACCCTCAAGGATCGGCACACGAGTTGGGAGCGCTACGAGCTTTTGCGCAGGTAAGCAATGCCTATATTGTGCATTTTGAATTATCTTCTGCAGGCGGTTCAATTAATTAGTGGTAACTTGGGTTGTTTCCTCCTCACAGCGGGTGCGTAGGAGCTGTAGGCGGCTTGCTCTGAAGTTGAACTGCATTGAGCAACATGATATAGCGCAGCAAGAAGGATCGGAGAGAGCTCCGTCACGCACGCGGTCCGGCACAAGAACCCCCTCTACATCGACAACACATAGATATGTAACCGGCAGCAGCAGTGGTGCATGTCATGAATCGTCGGAGAGCGAGGATGATGGGGACAACGATTCTTCTTATGATCACCAGGTACCTTCTGAACCTATTTGAAATTAGCAACATATATTGCAAGCTAAGTGACCTTACACATTGTGCAATTTTCGGATATTGTAGGACGTAATAGGGATTTCCCAATTTCCAGATGCACCCAGCTCTTCACAGCCGTCTCCGCGAGGCCCCCAACAACGAAGAAGGAAGGATGTTGAGAGTGCTAATGTCCTTCCCACTGCCCCCGGCCGTCTTAGGAAGAAGAGGAAGCCTTACACACCGAGGTCTTGATTAACCATTTAGGAACTCATTATTTAGCTATGTAAAATAAGTTTGCACCATGTCGTAGGGTTTGTATGACGACGCTAAACATTGTTTCTTTGTCTATTGTAAACTATGTTTCCATGTCTACGTTCAACTATGTTTATTCCTGTTTGACGAGTTGCACTATGTTGGAGTTGTATGATGTGTGAAGCAGCCTGTGCTTACTGTAAATGGGAAGTCGCTGGCGCGACTCGTCCAGGTGTCGCGCCAAACAACTTGGCGCGACAAGCCTTTTCCGCGCGGCCGGTTCCAGTAGTCGCGCCAAACATCTTGGCGCGACGAGCCTTTTGCGCGTGTGGTACCAGGAGTCGCGCCAAACGTAATGGCGCGACGAGCCTTTTGCGCGCGCGGTCGGTACCAGGAGTCGCGGCAAACTGTTTGGCGCGACTGGAACCAGGAGTCGCGCCCATCAGTTTGGCGCGACGAATCGGTCTCATAAAGCAGGGGATTCCTTGCTCGTCGGTCCCGCGTGCGGTTCTTTCCTTTGTCCTCCGGCCCCTTTGGCGCCCTTTACTTTGTTCCCCCTCCTCGTCGGGTCTTACCGTATGTGCAAAACCCATCGCGGGCCTACGACTCTCCAAGGTGACACAGGCATGTTGACCAATTAGATTTGCAAATGTTCTTGTTTCGTGCTGGGTATTGGTAGTTAGGGTTGACACTAATATAACTTATATATTGCATTAATGGTGAGGTAATTACTAAATCGTGTGAAATTTATGCAGATGGACCGAGTGGTTCGTATATTTTTCGGCGGAACGGTGGATCGGAATGGGGAATTGTTGAACATGTCGGAAGAAGTTCTCACATTTGTCAAACCACCCATGTATAGTGAAGTTGAGACCAGAGCACAGACATTTATTGGTGGTAAACGTGGTTTGCGATTTCGAGGACGGTTTGATGCTGGTGGAGGTGGTAGAGCTCATTATGTTTTGCTACAGTTGGGTACGGAGGAAAATTGGTTGCTTTACAAGGAATGTTTGCACGACGCACAAGTTAGAATCGCTGAAGTAATAGTAGATGTTGTTGAACATGATGCAAGAAATATAGGAGGTGGTGCTGGTGGTGGTGGTGCCATTGTCCCCGACGGTGCGAACAACGAGGGACATGATGAGGCCGTTGAAGCTCTGACTCAAGAAGGACCTTCGGCGCATGATCCTCCTTCTCCATTGCTGCCGACAACCATATTCGGTTCCATTGATGCCTCCATCGCGGGGTTTGATCTTGCCGTGGTAAACAATGAATTTGACAATGACACATTTGAGTATGAGGATAGAGAACAAGAAGAAGAGGATAATATTGAACACATAGTAGCTTCCGCATCGGACACCGAGAGCGACCGTGACCACGAGGAGGACCATGTTTATAATGAGGAGGATGGGGTACCGACTGGACCTGAAGATGTCCCACCAGGAGATGGCAGCGGTGCAACTTATGGGGTTGAGACAGCAGGTGAGGATGTCCGAGGAGAGGAAGTTTTGGGAATGAAAGGGCTCCGCCGTGAGAGACACCGGGTGGAGAGTACCGTCAATGCGCAGATAAATTGGAGTGCAATATACAATGAGGAGGATCGACGAGCATTGCGGGCGATGAAAGTTTGTTTACCAAATGCACCACTACATGTGGACGTGACTGCAACGACGAATGCATTAAGTGATAATGCTTTCTTGTTAACAGATGGGAGGCCAGACAGCACAAATCCGTTAATCAAGAAGGGTATGATATTTGATTCTATGGCAGACCTGAAGCTCTTCTTGGAGGATTACGCGGTCCGCCATCACAGGCCGTTCTACGTCTCACACTCCAATAAGGAGGAGAGGTACACAGTCAGGTGTAAGAGGCTGACATGTTCGTGGGGTGTCTGGGCACGTCTAATAAAGGCAGACGGCAAACGTTGGAAGGTGACAAAGGTGAAACAACCTCACACGTGCGCGTCTGCACACATTGCTCAGGTCCACTCTCAGTGCACGGCCAGATACCTTGGACTTCGTACCGCGGCACTCGTCTGGGCGGACACCAACATCACTGTTTCGTCGTTGATTGAGGCAATTCATGGGTTCACTGGTTATCGAGTTAAATATAGCAAGGCATGGAGGGCGACAATTTGCTATGGCAGAACTATGGGGAGATTGGAAGGAGTCGTACAATAGGGTTGCACGTGTACTAAGTGGAATTGCGCATTTTAATCCCGGGACAAAATATTTCATTGATACCGGAGGCAAGCAATGCAGCGATGGTAATGGATGGATGAAACCGGTTCTTCATCGAGTGTTTTGGTGTTTTCCTCAATGCGTGGAGGCATTTAAACATTGCAGACCTGTAATGAGTGTCGATGCCACATTCTTGACGGGCAAGTACAAGGGGACATTGATGGTTGCTGTTGGGATTGATGCGGAGGATCAATTGATTCCTATTGCGTTTGCTACAACGGAGGGTGAGAACAATGACAGTTGGTCTTGGTTCCTAAGACATGTGCGCCGTCATGTAATTGGGCCAGGGAGACAGGTTTGCATGATATCAGATAGGCACCAAGGTCTTCTGAACGCTGCGAGGGAAGAGCTAGATGGATATCCCCCTCTAGTGCATAGGTGGTGCATGCGTCACTTTGCGGCGAACATTTGGAGGAGGCAAAAAAAAAGGAAGTTATAAGTGGACTAAAGCTTCTATGCAAAGCGAAGACGGAGAGGACAATTAACAGGAGACTAGAGGATTTGGAAAAGCTTATGAACGAGCGTGCAAAGGATTGGTTGCGGCGACACATGATCGACAAGGGTAAGTGGGCGCAAGCGTATGATGATGGCGGCTACCGATACGGCATAATGACCACAAATATCTCTGAGGTCTTCAACAATGTCCTTAAAGGGATAAGAGCAATGCCTGTGGCCGCCATCGTTGAGTTCACATTTCACAAATGTAACTTTTACTTTGTCACCCGGTGGCAAAAGGCCCGAAATGCAATAGATGCGGGTAAGAAATGGGGAGATGGCATGGCTGCCAAACTAGAAGAGGAAGGCAAGGTCTCTACGAATCAAGAAGCACGTTTATTCGATCCAAGGCTTTTTGTGTACGATGTTCGTTCAGTGAGTCACACCGACATGGGTGGTGAGAGGTCCGGCGGCCGTCAATATAGGGTCGAGATAGGTGACACTGTTACATGCACATGCATGACTCCTCAATTGTTTCATTTTCCTTGCTCGCATATCATCACAGCATGCCGTTCGCGACGTGTGGACTATGAGTCACCTACTTATATGAGTCGTTACTACTCGAAACTTTCCACTTTAAGAACATGGGAGACAACTTTCGAACCGTGTCTTGATAGCACGCAGTGGCTGGAATATATCGGATTGGACTACGTCCCAGACATTTTGCTCTTGAAGGACAAAAAGGGCAGGCGGAAAAAGAAAAGGTTGCGAAACGAGCTCGATGACTCGCAAAAAGGCTACGGCGCCGATATGTATGGATTTGGTGACTTCAATGACGCTCCTACAAAAGTACGTTGCACATTATGTCACGAAGAAGGCCACAGAATTGAGCATCACAAAATGGGTCCGAAGAACAAACCAAGACGTAGGGCAAACACAACTCGTCGGGGATCTATAAATAATAGGTCTCTTGATGTTGGATCTTCAAGTTCAACGCAGGTAACATATTCATTGGTTCGATAATTGTATTCGTATTAACCCTATTTTACATAATAACGATGTTTCATTTGCACAAAGTTCATGAACTAATTGTACTGTTTTGTAGGTACATGGGCCCCCACCAGCGCTACCCGCTCCTTGACAACGTCTACGATGACACGCACCGAGGCCAGACAGTATTGTCATTGAATGACATTGACCCTCCCACGTGTTCTCTTTTTTTATAAACGGTTTAGAACATTGTTTCATTGTGTGTTGAACCATGTAACATGTCTGATAACTATGCAGAACATGTATTTTGTCAAATTTGTACATTCCATGTGGTTCTACTATGTCTGTTTCTATTTTCGTCAACGAATATATAATTCGTCTGGGCATAACAACAGCAAACTCGGTAGTTGTCGCATGCTGGGGTTAGCAGGAATCGCGCCAACCTGTCTGGCGCGACCAGGACTTAGAAAATTTATCCTCCCCGCCGAGCTCCATCTCCTTACTGCAAAGGCGCTCCCTGTGGCGCGACTCCCACTCTAGTCGCGCCAGCTGTTTGGCGCGACTCTGTAGACAGTCGCGCCCATCGGCCCGGTGCGTCTTCTTTCTATCTATTTAGGCATTCCCTCGTTTGCAATCCGGCGAGTCGCACAAATGTTTAGAAATGTCTCGGACCCCAGGCCGCTGGCGACGATATCAGGGAGCAACTTCATCCACTCCTATACCAACAATACCATACACAGACAATAATTGCGGTCCTGCATCGTATCCTAAACGCATTCCGCAATTTCCCCTCGAGACGAAGAATGATTTTCTCCGGACAAATCAAAAACCCAAAGGAACAAATGAGTGTTGGCCTTTATGTTGCCACCTTGAAGAATGCGTGCTACAGATGTATGACGGGCCAGATGACGGAGGAAGACGGTTCTTCAGATGTCCACGTGGATCGGTAATTACTGTCATCAATCCTCGTTCTTTTCCATACGCTGATTCCTTCCAGTCTAACTAACTAAATGTCCATAGTGTTACGATGATGACGATAACTGTGGCTACACAATGTGGTGTGATCCAAAGCCGGAGGCCGCAACAGCTTTATACATGGATTACCTACGAGCTCGTATTGATGATTTGGAAATAAAGCTTGAAGAGGCTACAAGGACTACTCAAGCTACGTCAGACATAGCAACTATTAGCATTCTCGATGGCAGTGCCCCAATGTGTATTGATTTATTCTGCAAATGCCCGCATCACAAGGGTTTGGGATGGCCATAAATTATCACTATGTTCAATAGGCATTGTTGTAAAAGATAATATGTTTATAAAGTGGACGACGCACCCAACGCTTGGCAGTTTATTTTTGACCTTCATCAAGTAGGGCGGCCGGATTCGAAGAATGTTTGCTTGGGGCGACGGGCCGGACAGCCAGGGGGAAGGAAGAGAGACCGAGGAGGAAGAAAGGCAGAGGACCAAGTACCAACCGGTCGCGCCAAACAGGATGCCGCGACGGGCTTCTGAGTCGCGCCCATCGGGACGGCGCGGCGGGCTTCTGAGTCGCGCCAAACGACCTGCCGCGACTCGTGGTCGCCGTTGCCGACGTGGTCGTCAACGCTGACGTGGCAATCTGCCGCGCCAAAGGATTTGCCGCGACTCGCCATTTGGTCGCGCCAAGTCGTTCGCCGCGACCGAATGGGCTAGATCTGCAAATTTAGTTCGGTCCGAGTTATTATTAAAATATTACTTAAAAATAGGTTAAAAATAAAAAAAATTCCGAACAGAACAGGGCACTACTGGAGCACAGAGCATCACAGCTCCCGCTGATAAGCGCGCTCGCCTCGCGCTGCCGCCGCGTTCGTTCGCAGGAGCCGCGGCACCGGCAGGCGGACACATCAACGCACGAGAGCGCACGGAAGGCCACATGCGTGACATCGTCGCATCTCCTCCCAAGTACACTGCACACAGCCCGCCATCCCATCCCATCACATCTTTCATTTCCTTTCCTACCCACAGGCGGAACCCTGCTGCCTGCGTGCTTCTCCAATCATTTTTTCCGCTTTAAACTTTTCCCAACCAATTTTTTCTTTATCCATTGACCTTTTGAGCCGAAGGCGGCAGGCACGAACATACGCGCACACTAGCTAATCATCGAGGAGAGACGAGATTATAACTAGCGATAAAACAAAGGGGCGAGCTACGCGTGCGATTGGACCTGTGAATCCGAAGCGCCGTGCTAGAGATTGTGTAGGGCAGGCAGAGAAAGAAAATCCAGTTTGACGCAGGGAACAAGGATCATGTTGTTCCATTTCCACCCACCTACCCGCCCCGGCGGCCGGGAAGCCGAGCCAGGCATCCGCGCCGCGAGCAAGCAGGGGACCCCCCGCCCGTCGCCGGCCTCCGTCCGTCCGTCCGTTGGCCTCTGCGCGAAATTTACTTGTCCTCCTTGCCCCGTCGCCGTCCTCCTCCTCCTCCGCGCCATGTGCTTCTCTGCACCTGTAAGCGGACGCCGGGCAGCAGGATGGACTGGACACTGACCCGCGCGGCCTGTGAGCCTGTCCGCGAGCGCGCCACGGGGGCTGCCCGCCATCGTCGTCGTCGTCGTCACCAACAACGCGCGCTCAGCATCAGCGGCAGGCAGGCCGGGCGGGCAGGGGAGGCAGCGAGAAACCCACAGGCGCGCACGTGCCGGCGGCCGGACGGGCGGATTGGACAAGCCGATGGACGCCGACGCGACGCGCGCGCCACAGGGCCGTGCTTCTGCGCCTCTGTGCATGCGTGGCCATCGACCAGGGACAGGGTAGCGTGGTGACGCAAGCCTGAATGAACAGCTTCGCAGAGTTCACTCACCGATCACGTCGAGCCTGATTAACGATGCACGGATGGATAGATGGGTGCTCGTGGGCGCATGCATCGACCGAGCAAGCAAGCACGCACGCATGTGATGCAACTCAACTTGCGGGTAAAGGGGAGCGTTCAGTCACGGCGGACAGGGTGAGGTTTCAGATAAGCCGGCGTTGTCAGAGCAAGGCCAACGCCTTGTCTTACCGACCATTTGTGTCAGGTTTTGCTGATGTGGAAGTGAGAGAAAGCAGGAGAGAGGGTGGGTTTGTCGCAGCAGCAAGCTACCGGCTCCAAGGAAACTTGTGGGCCCCTGGCGTGGTCCTGGTGAGAGTGGTGGAAGAGGAGGCCAGGCTGCTGTGGGCCCAAGAGAACGTTTTTGCTTGGCGCAGCGCTGGTTGGCCTTGTCGCGTGCGTGAGCGCGTGCTGCTGTGAACCGGCGTCGCGCCGTCTGGGGTTGGGCTTGCTCTCAAGCGTCAGTCAGTCATCGTGTCGTCGCCGTTGCTCTTCCCGGTCGGGACACGGCGCGGCGGCGTTGGTCCGAATGCAGTGCTAACCATGTTCGAGTGGCAGGCGAACAGTTCAGGCTCAGGCTTTCAATCAGCACATGAGTCGAGAGGAGCCCTATCGTTTCGAAACTCCCTCCCCGTCGTGGGAGAGATGAACCTGCTGAGGGATACGGAGTACTTTGAAACGTAGAAATTGAAAAACATAGAAATAAGAAAAACGTAAGAGTTTGATAAGAATGCATATGTAAAATAGAAGATTGTAAAACATAGGAATATGAAGTAAAAGTTTGTTTGGATGAAACATAGGAAAAATGAAAGGAATCGATGTGAAGGAATGTTGAGAGTGAATAAAAAATCATATAATTGAGTGATTTGCATGTGTGTTCTCTCCTGATGTGTTGCAAGGATTGGGCCATATGAACAATAATGGAGCATTCGCTAGCAGCATTGAGCTCCTCGTTCTTCATGCAGGAATTTTTCTAAAGAGCTCCGAGTGGATGCTAAAAAATCCTATGGAATCCGCATGCAAAGGAAGAATTCCTATGAAATAGTAGTGGTGTTTCCTACCAGCCAAACTATAGGATAAGAAATTTTTCTTTGAGAACAGCATTCCTTCAAAATTCCTCCAAAATTTCTGTAATCCGGACCCTGAATCTGCTACGATCCTTCGTGCCACCAAGGAAGATCGTAAACAAACACCGTTGCAACTGAAATGTATTAAAAATGCAGCACATGAAACAACTCGACTCTGAACTTGTTTCTGAACTCGACTCTAAACAACGGCTGCTCTCTGCCTGCTCCATTTGCACGAGCATAAGCTACTGTGCTTGCGTGTCAACCAGAGGAGCCAGGCCCCCACCATGAGCCACGGCCACATGGGCACCGCAACGCAACGCGAAAGCCCTGTAAAAACACTGCACCGGAAACAGGCCTCCGGCTGGCTGCTCCTCTGTTCTTGGTGACAAGGCAGAGAACAAAATGGTTGGGAAAGTTATGAGAGACAGTTGGAGGGATAGCCTGTCTTTCCCATTTAAGGACACTGTCTTGCCCCCTCTTGCAGCCTCCCTCCCATCTCTCTCCTTCTTCCCTGTGACGCATCTCAACAGAGGCACACAGGCTCGCACAGGGGTCGCACGCATACACGCACACGCATCTCCAGCAAAAATCTTGGCGTTTCTCGCGGCGGTCCTACTACCCCTGCATCTGCATGACTGCATTCCCTCTCCCTCCCTCTCTCCTGTGAAGAAGAAGATGGCCGGGTGTCAGAGGCTTCAATGTTCTCCTCAGCCTGTGGAAGCCGAGACAAGGGCGAGAACAATGGCTTCCTCAGCCTTGCATTGATGAGCTGCCCAGAGAAAGCATAAATAAAGGGGAGCCATAGCCATAGCCAGTGCTCCTCCTCCTCCTATCCAGTATTCATTCTCTCTCAAGCTCAAAGCTTCTTCTTCTCCTCTCTCTCACGCTCTCTCTACAAACTGCAATTCGATTGGTTATTAGCGGTAGGCTTCTTTTCTCCTTGTTCCTTCTCCCCATCCCCTGCCATGGAATCCTCTTCCTCCCATATCACCGGGGACGACGGCGAGGGCTGCAACAGCAGCGAGTCCGGGTGGACAATGTACCTCGTCTCCCCCATGCACGGCGACGATGGCGGCGGCAGCGGCAAAGGAAGCAGCAGCGAAGGAAGCAGCGTGGATGACGGCTACGGCTACATCAATGGCCGCAGGAGCAGAAACGGCAAGGCGTACGAAGACTACGCCGATGATGATTCCCTGGCCTCTGACGCTTCGACGGGACCGGCCAAGGTGAAGGCGCCTTCCGCCCTGCCGGAACGCGGCAAATACGAAGACCAAGGCCGTGGGAAGAACGGCGATGGCGGCGGCCATGGCGGTGCCGACGAGGAAGACGATGAGGAGGACGAAGACGGCGGCGGTGGGCGTACGAGGTTCTCGACGGAGTCCCGCAAGAAAGCCGGCAAGGTTGACAAGGCCGGCGAAGGCAAGTCGTCAAGGCGAGGCAACAGCAAGAGGGGCAGTTCGTCGAGGAGAAGCTTCTTCTTCTGGTAAATGACCGAATCACACCAGATGTATTAGAATCACTGTACTAGGATGTCTCATGCATCTTAGGAGTATTCACCATCGCTTGCTATTATTAAGCTCAAATCCTTGTTAGGAGCATGCATGCATGGATGGAGATCAAAGGAAGGCTTCTTTTTGGTCCTTATTTTTGCCTTCCGTGGTGTTTCTCCAGCCCGTTGACCACGCATTAGTAGGCTAGCCGTTACCATGTAAATCTACTGTAACCTCTGGTTATTATTTGTTCTTCTGCCCTGCTTTCAATGTTGCTTGCAGAACTTGCAATCAATCTTCTCCTGGGTTTCCAGATATTAATGAACACTGTTTTAACTCAGAGCCTACATAGTGACCAGATGAATTTGATTGAAAATGTCATCAAGGTATGCTGCATTCAAGCATGCAGAAAACAGTAAACATAAAATAAGTTAAGTCACTTTGATTGTTCTCTACTTCCCCAGTATCTAGAATGTCAGGAATGTGTGCATATTCAGTTACTACAATATTACTATTCAGAAAAAAAGGGGCCACATGCACACATGTTGTCCTCTACCAAAATCACCATAACATCTCAGCAAAGAATATCCGCCAATCATCACAACCTAAAATCAACCAAACACATAGTAGTTCAAAAGAACAAAAAAAAACAACCAAACATAAAGAACAGGAACATGCATGTATCACAGACAAACGTTGCTCCTAGCATGCCTACTACTACTACTAGCTTTCTAAGCATTTTGCTTTGCCAACTCACATTCTTGAGCATTGAGCTAAGCAGATGCTAAGAGCAGGTGACTTGGGCTGAACTGGTCTGTTGGGCATGGATGCCCATCATGTGGTAAGTATATAGCAAATGCAGCAGAAGAATTATGTGGCCTGAACTCCAGGGAGGAATATTTGTCTAACCATACCACTCATGCAGCATTAAGGCGGCAATTGCTGCACATGCTCTCGACAGGGTGGAAACAATGATTTGTCCATCACACAGACCAAGCTAATCAATAGCCATAACCAAACCAACAATGATGTAAGCTGGTTTATGTACTAAAACAGCTTTCTTTTTCTATCCACACCAAACCAAAAGAAAATCAATCCCATGTTCTAGAAGAATATATGAAAAGAGCAGCATGAGTACAGCTAATACATCGCTTTTTTGCACCAATCTCCTTGTGTAATGTGGCAAGGAGCTGCTATACTTTATACACGAATTAAATAGGCTACGGTTGCGCCTCTTCTGATATGTGGTGGCAACAACATGTCGCAATTAAGCCCCGCGCCAATGATTTGCCGTTACGATTGATAATAGAAACGTATGCTGCAGGTCTGCACAAACACAATAAAGCATAATTGCGACAATGCGTTCAATGCGTTCAATCATGTGGGCGATCAATGCGTTCTACAATTTGGATCGGAGGCAAATCCGCTGCTTAAATGGGGCACTCATCACCCTGTTGCCGAAAAAGCCGGACGCCAAAACACCCAAGGACTACCGCCCTATCAGCCTGATTCACAGCTTCCCCAAGCTGTTGTCCAAGCTGCTCGCAAATAGAGTGGCGCCCCACCTAAACGACATGATTTCGCCGACGCAATCTGCGTTTGTCAAGGGCCGATCGATACATGATAATTTCAAGTATGTACAGCGAGCTGCCAAGCTGTTTAAGAAGAGGAAGGTTCCGAAGTTGTTGCTCAAGCTTGACATCTCAAAGGCTTTTGATACGGTCGCGTGGTCTTTCGTGATCGAGGTGCTACAGGCATGGGGCTTCGGGAGACGGTGGCGCGATTGGATTGCCATTCTACTGGCCACCTCCTCAACTCGAGTCCTCCTCAATGGTCAACCGGGACAGTCGATTGAACACAGGCGCGGGCTCCGTCAGGGCGATCCCCTTTCGCCAATGCTGTTTATCATGGCGATGGACGTGTTGGACCGGATGATCGCCAAGGCTAGCGAGCAGCACCTCCTCCAGCCAATCGGCCATGATGCAGTGAAGCATAGGTGCAGCATGTATGCAGACGATGCAATTCTGTTCGCGGCGCCGACAGTTCAAGAGGTGGCAAGCATAAAGGAGGTGTTGCGCATCTTCGGTTGCGCGTCAGGTCTGCAAACGAACATTGAAAAATGTTCGGTCACTCCGATTTGGGGGTGCGAGGAGGAGGACTTGGCCGCGATACATTCTGTGTTCCCGTGCAGGATTGAGCAATTCCCCATCAAGTATTTGGGGTTGCCTCTTTCGACGAAGGTGCTTACGAAATCACAGCTGCGCCCAATAGTGGAACAGGTAGCGGCAAAATTACCACTGTGGCAAGGATCCCTGGTACAGCGAAGCGGTCGTTTAATCCAGGTCAAATTCGTTCTATCAGCTATCCCTGTGCACATAATGTTGTCAGACAGAGTGCCGCAATGGGTGATCGATGAAATTGAGGGCATCTGCCGGCGCTACCTGTGGGCGGGACAGGAGGCCTCAGTTCGCGGCAAGTGCGTGGTGGCCTGGAGCGTTGTCAAGAAGCCAACTTGCTATGGTGGTCTTGGGGTCATGGACATGAAGCTCTCTGGAGTGGCGTTGCGCACGAGGTGGCTCTGGTTACAGAAGACACAGCAAGACCGCCTCTGGTCAGAGCTGCAGCTAGAGATCGAGCCGGAGGTACAGGCGCTCTTCAACGCATCCGTCACAGTGGACGTCGGTAATGGAAACCGCTGCCTATTCTGGATGGACAATTGGCTTGACGGACGCCCGATTAGCGAATGCGCACCAACTTTATGGCGCATGGTAAGCAAGAGAACCAGGGAAGGCCGGACGGTGGCGGAAGCAATACCAAATGAGAACTGGACGGAGGACATTGAGGGACCTTTCTCAGTACAAGCAATCGTTGAGTACGTGCACCTCTCAGCGCGCCTCGAAGGAATGCAGCTGACAGCGTCCGAGGATAGATTCATATGGAGATGGACCGCCAATGGCCAGTAAACTGCGAAATCTGCCTACGAAATGCTGCACCAGGGTTCGATCAAGTTCAAGGGAGGAAATCTAATCTGGAAGTCTTGGGCGCCCCTCAAGGTGAAGATTTTTGTATGGCTCGTCTTCCGTCGAAGGATATGGACTGCAGACCGACGCATTCGCCATGGGCTGGACGCGCACAAGGCCTGCTGGTTCTGCGACCAAAGCGACGAGACGGCAGCGCATATCCTGGTGAACTGCCCATACGCGAAAGAGGTGTGGTGGCATGTTCTCAGCTGGGCAGGATGTCAGTGCACTTTCACGGCGTCCACAATCACTCCGCTGGCATGGTGGCGCCGAGTGCGGCGACTACAGGATGGCGCCAAGAGGAAAGCGATCAACACGTTGTTCATGCTCACCACCTGGGAGCTTTGGAAAGAGAGGAACGCCCGCCTCTTCCAAGGCAATGAGCGATCGGCACAGGTGCTGGCTTTGGTGATACGAGATCAGGCCAGAACATGGGTCCAGGCCGGAGCGCGGGCTTTGGGTTGTCTAATTAGGGAGTAATCCACTTTGTAATAGGGGTCCTGCCGGAAGAAACCGGGAGGACGGTAGGCGCGAGTCTGTTCGTGCTCTACGTAGTTTGTAACAACTTTTGCTCTTCTTCTTAATTCAAAGATACGCAGCTCTCCTGCGTATTCGTGAAAAAACAATAAAGCATAACAGGAGATGCAGCACAAGGGAGTCCAGCTATCACCTGCTATTTATGTATGATTCTTTACAATCCATAACAGCAAGTGCGGAAAAGCAACTTTGTCGTCGTTCTGATAATCATCCTCGCTGGGAAGCAATGCAGGCAGAGATACGGCTCCGAAGTCTGAATTCTGAACAGCAAGAGCCTCGCAGTCACATTTGCTGTTGTAACAGATAAAATGCAGGATGAGGCTAGGTAAAACAAAACAGCATTGTTCAGATTTTCAGACGAAAATGGGGATGTATAAATCCAGTGAAACCTACGTCCAAATTGCATTGCACTTCTGTTGTATGTCTGTCTGACCATACTACCAGTGTTATGTCTTGCTACATGGAGGAAAAATGAGATACTACTGCATTTTAAGTGGGAAGCAAAACGGAAATATTCAGAATCCTGATTCAATGTCACTGAACAAAGAACAGGGACCACCTGAACAAAACCCTGCAAGATGGGCAGGAAGTTACAAAACGACTCACCGTATTAATATTCAGTTCCCGTCAATGACAAAGAAGCAGATCATCATAAACTCCGATTATATATTAACATTTCAGGTACCGTTTCTATATAGGACAGCATGCTGAGTCTAAGCAGGGTAAATAATTTGAAAAAAGTCTAGACTGGACCACAGTTTACTACGATTAAAAATTTGAGGCACAGAAACGACTCCACAGTCAATACCTAAGAATCACCGATACGGAGACACCGGTACGGCAATACAACGATACACGAGTTTCAAACCAAACAATGATTTTACAGAAAGAGTATCGAAATATCGTCGTATCGTGTCCAATCGTTTTTCGGATACGGATACTGCGGCCTCTGCGTGTTTCGGTGATTCAGCGGTCGATACTCAGTTCCACCTAAGAAACTGTGACACCAGACTAAACTGATCTTAATGGCAACAGGCTTCAAACGCAATGTGACAAATTCAGTTGCAATATATAATGCCGCGTGGACCCGATTAATAAGCAAACGAATCAAATGGTATAAGTACGAACCGTTCCCATATGGATGGTCCTATAGAAACAGCAGGTAGAGAGGACCCCCAGATCGTTCAAGTCGCCTCGCCCAACCAGGCCAACCTAATCACCATATTAGCAGCGCACGGGCATGACGCCGGCAAGCCGGCGAGGAAAGCATCTGATCCGCCATATGGTGATGGGAGCCAACGGCTGCGGCGGCTGCGGTGCACAGGCAGACAGGCCAAAGGAGTGGAGGCGGCGGGGCGGGCCCGAGAGCACAAAGGCAGACAGGCCCGACAGCCCAAGAATACGCCCCATTCACTGTGAGCCGCATAATTTCAGTACTTTACTCCGTTCACAAAATATAAGGATTTATTGACTTTCAGTCAACTTGTTTGATCACTCGTCTTATTCAACAAAATTGTAAAAATACAAAAATAAATAAATCATACTTGTATATTTAGCGATAAAACAAGTCATAATAAAATAAAAATATTTGCATAATTTTTTTAAATAAGACGAGTAGTCAAATGAGTTGGCTGAAAGTCAACAAACCTTTATACTTGTGAAGGGAGGAAGTACACACATCGCTTTAGTTTGACATATTCCCTCCCTTTCATGATTATAATAAGACATTTTCTTTGTAAAAAAAATAAGATGTTTTTGTTTTGAGCACGGAGATTAAAGAAATGTGAACAAAATGTATGCATAGAAAGCAAAGGGGGAAAAGCTAAAGATAGAGATGTTTAAGAAATAGAGAAAGATGCATAAAAAAATAACAAACGTCTTATACTTTGAGAAAAAATGAGAAAGCTAAAGAGTCTTACTTTTGAAACAGAGGAAGTATTTGTTTTTTCTAAAAAAAGAAACTCAAGTGTGTCTTTTGCAAAAAAAAAATAAAAATAAATCAAACTTAGAATACAAAAAAAAAAATCTCTCCTTTTTCTTGCTTTTGAATCCTACATGTTGTTCATCTCCTGAACACAGCGACTAGAGGTTGTAAGGGTATCAGTTCTTCAGAGGCTTGCTTTTCGTGCTAGAGCTTGAGCTGTGTTTGTTTTAGCTTTTCGTCAATTTTGGCCGTTGATTTTAAAATGCCAGATTATAAGTTTAAATAAGTTATTGTTAAGTATGTTTATTTCATATATAACCCCATTTATAAAAGGTAAAACAAACATGTCTGTCTTGTTTTTTTACCTGTGAATTATATGAACTAGATTATATAATCTAGGATAAGGGCCTTTTTGTTTTCCATCCAGCTTATAATTTGTAGGCTTAAACAAACATATTTTACATTATAGTTGGATTACAACATTTCAGGGACTAGATCACCTTAATATAATAAGTTGCTTTTTTCTCAACTTATAAATTATAATCTTGTGAATTGTTGTAATCTGACTATAATATGAGACATGTTGGTGCAACTTACATATTATAAACTGAAATATATATAATCTATGTGAAAAACAAACATGCACTCTTGCCCTCAAAAAAAAAAAAGCACTCAGCCTAGCTAAAATCAAATAAGCGAGATTATATATTAAAAAGAAGTAAGTTAGATTATTATATATATGTAATACATGAGTAGCAAAAAAAAGATCTAGATATTTGAAACTATAGACGCCGTCAGATATAAACTGAACTATCCAGATTGTCTTCCGCGGCACTATTGTTTTCACTTCAGATTTGACTCCGCCAACTTCCATCAGTCAGCAGTCAGCAGACTCAGCACCAGTCTTCCAATGGCGTTCACCCCGTGGCCTCCAACCGCCGGAGCTACGCCGCCGCAAGCAGCAATGGCCGCGGTCTCCGCCGCGCCGCAGGAACGTCACCCCGTGGAGGTACTATCCCCCGCTCTCTCTGCCACTCGCTCTTAGTCCCTGTCCCTATTCCTCTCGCGCCCAGCTCACCGAGCCCCTAGGGTTCCCGATTTCTCCCCGCGCAGGAGGAAAGGTCCGTCGCCACCACGCAGGAGACCAGGACCCAGATTCCGTCGGAGGACTACTGCACGTAATACGCTCTCGTCTTCTCCTCCCCTCTCCCGCTCTGTGTTTCCACAATTGTCACCAAGAGCGTTGCATGTACACCATTAACCGGTTTTGGCGTCACGGATTAAGCACATTGTCTTGTTATATTGCTAAAATGGTTTTCTGAAACTTACTGTTGATAATCTCCATGTTTCCATGGACGCAATACCACATGAGCTTCTCCATGTGCGCTATTGTGGGTGCTTAAAATCTTAAATGATAGTGTGCCACTGTGAACTGACAGACTAGTTCGTGATTCGTGACTTTGACTTGCATGAATTCTGCACAATAAACAGAGTGTGGTAAACTAGAACATTGTCCAATGCATCCAAAATATATTCGTGATATATTTGACCCTAGTATTTCCAACAAAAGTTTCTGGTAGCACAACAATTGTTTCTTCTAGTGTGGATAAACTGGCGATAGGAAGCTTGAAGAATGAATATTAGAAATTTGGAACTAGGTATGATACAGTGGTTGTTCATATTGAATTATGTGATTTGGCATGCATATCACATTTCTTTTTTGGAAGCAAATATGGCAGGTGCTCTACCCATTCATTAGAGAAGGAGGTGCATATCACATTACACAGATGCATCTCGCGAATTCATATGCCGAGTCTTCATTGAACTAAAGAAATGCATTCGATCATGAATTGCATCAGATGATGGACTCCCTAAGACTTTTCTTACTGCTATAGCGCTGTTCACATCAAAACTATATTAGTCTACGCCCATAAAAGCATACCCTATTCATATTTTCAACTTAGGTCTTATTTTGCTCTTTGTATTGCTGCCATTTTCCTACAGTTATAGATCCATACATAATTGTTCCTGCCATTCTTTTTTATCACAACACTTAAGTTGTGCATTCTATAGTTGAGCTGCTCGTTGGTCACTATGAAAAACACAAAACTTTACGCTAAACATTTTTTATTACTCTGCATAGATATTTGAATACCGATGAGCATACAGAGAAAATCAGCAAATATCAGGCTATGCTTGCCGCACGTTTGAAGGCCAAATATTTTTCAAACAAGAATCTCGAAAAAGGTAATTTGGAACAACTGAATTTCTTTGCAAATTAAAGTTTAATATTGCTTATTGTGTTTCAGACAATATACTCTCTGTCTTGTACTTTAGCTGACATTTTATTTTCTCGAATACGCAGGAGAGCTGCGTACAGCTGACATTTTATATTGATATGTAGTTTATGATCTTTCAGAATTTGTTATTAAGAGCCATCAATTAATTAAAATGAAAGTCAACTCGAAATGTGTATTTGTTGTCTCTATTATTAAGTATGAGTGAAATCTCTTCTACAATATATGAATCCTTGTTTCAGAAGGTAACTCGTAATGCGGTTAGCGTTGATTTACTGTAATTGAAACATCAGTTGGTTGTTTGAGAATTTGAGAAGCCAAGGGAGCCCGGGGAGAAAGAGACAAAGGGGAAGGGCACATAATATACAATACAATTATTGAAGCATGTGTCGTTTGAATATAATATTTTCCCATCAATCTCAAGACACATTTGCTGGTTTTAATTGTGATGTGTGTGCCAACATGTACATATCGAAAACCATTCTTCTAATCTGAATCAAGGTTCAGGTTGAAAGATACAAATTGAGTAGTTGAAACACTAATGATACGAATACTGAAACCCAATATGTGCATAATGACCAAGCCTAGCATTCCTAAAACCGCATGATGCTGTTCGTATGAATCTGGATTGCATATTATTCACTGATCAATCACTGAACGCCTTAATGCTGTATAAAATTGTAGTTCCATGAGAAATGAATTGCCATGCCTTATTTTGGACAAACAGGAAACAAACATGGAAGCCAAGTTTACCCCGTGTCTTCTCCTGATTGATTAGTTTACTGCAAATAATATTCTGTTTTAGCAATGTAGCTGTAGGTGTTTTTCTTGTTTTCCTTTTCCCCTCACTGTTGTCAACATGCTGTGAACAGGAGACGTGGTTGAAGAAATTGTTATACAGTCTGAGACCATCCGGTTAAGCAGGTGCAGTTCTCACTTTGCTTTTCCAAATATTGGCCCAAAGTTCCCTTGCAACAATCATTGCCTTTTGTTACAGGTGGCCGTTTACAAGGTTATTTGCGGATCCAGCAAAAGTTTACCGACAAAAGAGCTGTACTGAGTAGGACATGTCTCCGTCTCTAGCTGGTGAAGCCATGTCCAACGATTAAGCACCTCATAGTCATAGCTGCAGATATCTCCGAACAACTGGTATGTGGCAACTATTCATCAAGACCACCTGATGGCTAAGGGCCGGTAGTTTACATCACTAACTTCAACTTGTTAGTTCTTATCCTTAAATCAAGTGACCTGGAGCTTGTGAGAATGGGAGCTGAAGTAAGTTTGTAATGATTTAAATCAAAGCTGAACCTGGGTTTTGTAGATGCTTTTGCTTGTATACTGACTGACTGAGAAGTATGCTGGTATTGAGATTATTCCTCCACATGGGTCTTTCAACTTTTTACCTGTTATGGTTGTCATATCCATAATCTTTGCATATCTTCAGGTTCCTTTTTCCTGAATTCCGTCATTTGTAGGTCACTACTCACTAGTATCTTGTCGCCTAATATTTTGTTCGCACTTCCAACATCCGACCACCTCTGAGGCCCTTTATTTCTGCGTGTCTTCGACATCATTGTGAAGGTATAGCTTGCGATCTCCAATTGCCCCTTGGAATCGTGATGAGCAGATGGACGAACACACCTGAACTGCAGCCGTTCTTATCTTCATGCAGCTATACCTGCCCTGGTAAGTTGGCTCCTGGGAGGGACAGTTTGTTGGAGTGCTCTTGCCTCTTGTACTTTCCAGTTGTTTCTTCCTGCTATAAGGAAAGCTCATTGGCACCACTGCGAGACATCGCATGGTGCATTGGTGCTCGTTCCACCGCGCCTGGTGTAAGCCAGTGCCCCTGCCCCTTTTTATTACTGTTGCTTGGGCCCTGTGATGTGAGCATCTCATGCTGGTGGCTGCCTTTCTCCCCTGTGTTCACACGTACCCTTGGACATACCTCACCTGATGCCGCACTTGCACGCGCAATGCGTCCGCAGGTCCTAGATCTATTTTGTTCTGCTTTGTTGTTCTGCCAGTGCTGGTGCACTGGTGCCCTTCCAATTCTGAGCCACACAATATTGCGGTGTATTTTCTCATTTTGGTCAAGTGTAATGTTGTGTTAATTGTCTGCCAAGAGTTCTGCCCATCTTTACGTTTGACTACACATGTTTATAACTGAAATATCAAATATCTGTGTGAATTCATATTCTTCCCACGCGAAATTTTCTTATTTACGTTTCACATTCAATGCTGAAATCTTCACAGTCCTTATGTTATCTGTAGGGAAACCAAGTCCTGTTCTCATAGTTATTTACGATTTCATGAATAATATTTCCTTCTTTTCCGTTCGGGTAAGCGTGTAGCGTTCAATTTGATTCACTTGGCACACTAGAGTAAGACATTTTTGTATTGCAGCACATGCTACCGATTTTTGCTCAAGGTTCCCTGGAATCTGGTTCCTATTGGCAATCTCAATGAATAGGATAGATGGTTCACATCAAGATCGTCTTGATGCTACAGCATGCATATACTTGACAGATATGCCGAAACCTGACTGATACTAATACATAGTACAGCTGCTGCTGTTGTGAATAGAAAAGCAGAAGCTAGTAGAAGTTGACAGCGAAAAAGCTCACAGTCCATCATGAGGAAAATTAGCATCTAAGTTGCCTCCATGGTATCAGTTGTACGGAATTATTGCAAGTCGTCTTGTGCCTCATTGTAAGAGACCTTTGGAACGTAAGAAATTTCACTGGAAATTCCACGTTAATTTTCAACTTGCAAATATGACATATATGATGATGATCTGATCCACGTTTACTCAGGGTAAGTATCTGAACAAATCCTCGGAATATTTAGTCTCTCAGAAGACGCACCCATGTGACCATGCATGCATACGTCTCCATTAATTATCCATGCTTAATTATACATGTTTCTTATTGATATAATTATCCTCTTCAAGTAAAAAAATGGGTCGGATAATGTGTTCACTCAGACGTATCGGTGCTAACGTTGTTGCATGGCTCCGATGAGCAACTGTGATTGCTCGAGGAGGCGCCGGCGCCGGCGCTCTTCTCCGGTGCCGTGGCCGCCTGCAGCAGCTGCTCGAGCTTCTTGGCCAACTCGGCCTTCTCGTCCTTGAGCCGCGCGCTCTCGCGGCGGGCGTCGGAGCAACTCCTCAGCGCGCGGTTGAGCTCGTCGAGGAGGCGGCGGTTGGCGCCGCGGAGGTGGGAGACCTGCGCCCACAGCTCGCTGAGCTGCCGCTGCTTGCGCATGCGCGACCGCCGCGCCGACTCGCGGTTCGACACCATCCGCCGCCGCCGCCGCTCCTCCTCCGCCGACACCGCGGCGGCGCTCAGCGGGTAGCCTCCGCCGCCGCCTCCGTCGGAGCCCGAACCCGAGCTGGGCGAGCCATTGCCGGCGGCGAAGTGAGCCGCTTCCCGGACGACGGTGTCAAGCTCATCAAAGCTGTTAACCGTGTCGCCACCGAGCAGAGCGGCGGCCGCTGCATCTTCTTGGAAAGACGACGTGGGCTCGAAGCACGGCGGCGGGAAGTAGGCCTGAGGCGGCAAGGCCATGTTCATGTGGTGGTGCGCGGCGAAGGAAGCGTTCGGAGGGGAGAGGAAGCGGAGGCTGGCCACCTCGCCATGGAAGTTGTGGTACATCTTGCACGCTTCGTCTCACTCGCTTCTCTGCTATTACTTGCTTGTGAATTGTGATAGGAGATTGTGGTGGAGAGTGGCTGTGGCTTTGGTTAGGTGACAGAGCTTGCTAAGCTAACTCTTGGTGTTCTGGAGACGAAGGGCTGGGTTGGTGACGTCCTTTTATAGGGAGCCACAGTTTGCTTTGCCTTGCCCTCAATCTCATCTGAGAGAGAAGACTTGGGTTTGGTCCACCATATTGAGAGCTAGTCTATAAATATTTATTAATTTTCCTTTTTGGTTTTGAGAATCTTTGAGCTAGAGCATGGTAGCTTGCAAATATGGGCATGTCTAGTGAGCTTAAGAAAAGGGCACTGGCATATCCATGCTCTCCATGTGTTCTTGTAGATCCTCCACCTAGATCACTGCATATCTTGGATTCCCGAGAGAATATTTGGATCGATCTTTTCTTTTTCCTGTTGCATGACTTGACTTGAGATATAGATCATCGTAGATACGTTTAATTCTGGATTTGTTCATGCCAAACCTCCTAGCTTTTACGTATTCTGTCTGATGATACCTTGCTTTCGGTTATCACTTTTAGTTTCTTTGTAAATGGTGCTGCATGCATGGCCTAATTTAAACAAAAGTCTTTTCAGCAAGAGTGGTGTGAAATTCACAAGGGACACTGGGACAGCCACTTGTTGGCTGCCTGGCTTCTTTGATAGGCACTGTGAGACTAAAATAGCATCATTAATTAGTGGATCAACTTGGGAAGAAACGGCGTCGGATTGTGCTTCTGCAAAGCACAATATTCACTCAGCCTAACTCTTATCCTGGCACTCAAGCTCCTGCAAAACACTGCCATGCTACTAGCTACATACGGAAATAAAGCTGCTTGGTTGCGATCAGGTGGATGCATGACAATTTTCTAGAACGACACTCGCACAATTAAACAGATGCAGTTCTTCCACATTTAATTGGGAGGCGGATCAAGGAGTTTATTACACTCCTTTCTCCTTTCAACAGGAACATGTTCATTTGTCAGTACACATTACAGAGACATACTATGCACAGCGACATCAAAGCTAATCATCAGACGTGGCGTTCTGTCCATGTAAAATCCATGTTGCCAGAGTCGTATGGCAAGAAACGACCATTGTGGCATTGTCCACAAATTAAAAGTTGCGAGTAACGTTGCATTATTTGTGGCTGAGGCTGCCAATTGGATTTGGATGGGGAGGGTGACGCCATCCAAGTGGTCGCTTTGTGCAAAGGGGCCAAGAGGCTTTTCGATGATTGAGGTGGTTGTCCATTGCAATGGCCCCACTCTCCTATAAACCATTTGTGTAGGCTACACTAGAAGTGGATAATTAGGAATCAGATTAACGTGACGATTAACACTGCTTTTCTTTGTCTGTTTATATACAAAAAGGTGTTACTGAATCGGTTGGTTTGCTATTTCCATGAAAAACTCATTAATGTTCTAGTTAAATTAAACTCATTGATGTTCTAGAAAATACCCTAGTATAAAAATGTTACTACCTATGCACGAAAGAATGTCATTCTAGCTTTGTCCTAAGTCAACATATTTGAAGTTTGACCAAATTTTTTATATAAAAAAATACCAATATTTGTGGTACCAAATAAGTATCATTAGATTTTTTTTTGTGAGGAAAGTATCATTAGATTCATTATGAAATATATTTCCATCTTATGCCTAATTGATGTCATATATATTGATATTATTGCCTACAAAGTTGGTAAAAGTTAAGATAACTTGACTTAAGACAAAACTAGAAGGGATGAAGTACTTCGAAATGTGAAAAATGTTGCAGATAGACAATTACCAAATTAAAATTGGAAACATGATCAGTACAAAAAGGTCGGTTGACTTTCAAAGTCAATTGGAACCATGTGCTATGGATTCTTTTTTCCTGAAGGAAATTCACAATATTTTATAATATAGAGGAGTTATTGAGAGGTAGAATACTGCAAATTTAGTGAAAGTTAAAGTGTCACTAACTAGATGCTTAATTCTTCTTGTTAGGTTCTTTGGATACTAGTACTTTATTCTGTTAGTGAATTACTGATTTGATCTGTGATGCTCTGACAATTTGTCTCGATCCTTTTGTCATGGTGCCACAAATTTAAGTGAGATATATATAACACTATGTTTAGAGAGTTGATGGTAAATCATAGTGAATTATTTGTAAAAGGTGTTTATGATTTGATCTTAGTACAAGCAAAAACTGAGCTTAGCCCAATTAATTGAGAATGTCCATGTACGCCTAGACTACGCAAATTTGGGTCCTATTTGGGTGCATATTTGATCCTAATAGAAGAGACACCTAGCTAGTATATCTTCTATTTTTTGTTGAGTTTTTTTTTACTTTATTTTAAGACGATCTGATTGTTTAACGATTAATGAAAATCCATCTTAGAATAGAAGGCTCTGGCTATATATATTACCCCATTATTATGGCATCCCTATATCTTTAAAAAAATACTCTCTTATTCATCGTTCATTATATCCCTTGTTAAAGTAGATTGCTCTAGGTTGTCGTATCTTTTTTTTCTGTTTCTTTTGGTGAAGTTCTGTAAGAACTCAGCTTTACCGGTTTGCTTAATAGCGGAACATCCTCATATATCTTTCTTTTCCCCGAAAAATCGTCCCCATATCTCTGAAATAACCTTTCTTGTTTATATTGTTGTTATGATACATGTTCTGGATTGATACATGCGTGCTGGTTCCAGCCAATCTGCAAAGCAACCATCATTACACGACAACGACAAGCCTAAATACAATTAAATTAAAATGTTCAATATATATTTAATTAGCACGACATTATAGCAACCAAGTGAGAGGAAAAGGAACCCAAAAAACTAATCTGAAACGTGGCAGCACAAAAGATGATGACGTTTTGAGCTTCACCTTGGTAGCTATCTCCTTCGATTCTCTTCTCGCAGCCAATATTCCAGGGTATTAGCTTCATCTTTGCATCATAAGTTGATCATGCAACAACATGCCTAACATGGGATCGATCGGATGGGATGCCACTAAGCAATGGCAGAATTAAGAATATATGCTCAAAAATATGCTAACATAATATACATAAAGTCACACATCTCGTGGTGGCCATACTGTGTGTACATGTGAACATAGGCAGAAAGGTGTTAAGTTTGCACCCTATGATTCGTCTCAGCTGCTATTAGCTCAGGTAAAAAATGTTTACCCATTTGTTAAGTGAGCAGTGTTACAAGGAATAGGGTTGGAAGCTTAAACATGCCATACGCACATTACATTTTTACGATCTATAGACTCCGTTTTCTTTTAAATAATAATAATAATATGACCTCTAATCTTTTCTTGTGTGGAAATATTAATAGCATAACTTAAGATGTGCTATGAAGAAAGAAGACGTGAAAAGGGCTGTTATTAATTGTATTCCCATGTATATCACATAAGAAAAATATATTAGGTACGTATACTATGATCTTATAATTCGAATCATAAATAAAGAGGTTCTAAATTGCTTCTCCTCTAAGCAGGTTCCCTTTACCTTTTCTATATTATTAAATATATAATCACTTTTACAAAGCCTTACCTTTAGATCAGGGAAAGAAACACTTTACATTTTTTGAGTAAAAAAATAAAAGTAAATCAAGTTCATATTTTAGTCAAAATTTCGGTATTACATGGAAATCTGAATATCAAATGCTACGAGTTTATGGAAATTACAATATAGGCAATGCCATAACCAAACACTCCTCTAACTCTCCAGATGTTTCTTGATTTGTCTTGCCCATTTCAGCATCGACAGATGTGAGAATAATGCTGGCCATAGGATGATAGAAAAAGGAAAAGAAACGGAAACCAGTATGTGGCAGAAGACTAGGAGTGAAGAACATAAAAAGAAGAGAAACCTCCCCATCGGTGGGAGATGATATGTTGAGCGAGCCTAGCTAGATTCCAATTGTATGCATCATGTCGCCACCTCTACAGTTCCATCAATTCAATTACAGTTTCCATTTTTTTTTTTTTTTGCATAGCCGATAAGAATGTTGAAACAGCAGTGTGTTATTCCTAACAAATGCAACAGCTGCAAAGTTCAGAATTCAGATTATGAACCTTGATGTTTCTTTTAGTTCGAACCTCCAATTACCCTATTGCTTTCCCTGAGCAAACAGAGGTTGCTTACTATCCTTCAAAACTGCGATCGATATCAAGATGATCAGTTGCTGTTCTTATCTTAGCTCTCACAATTCATGTTCGACACGTAGCAGGCAGCACCTGAAATATTCAAGTTTTCAAGTTGACGTTGTCCTAAATATACTATGATTGTTCCGGACTTGTTACCAGTGCGGCCAGATAGAGACGACGCAGCTTTTCCTCCTTTGCGTTTCTTTTTGGCTACAAGCATCACTTCGTCTGGATTCAATGATATTTTGTATACACAAAAGGCAAGCTGCACGAGTGAGTGGTGAGCAGTTTCGTGACGACAAGTTTTCACTCTTCTCGACCCTGAACCGAGGGACCATCGATCATGCGGCATGCACCGGATCATGTGTCGTCGCCGCCTCAAACTACTCAGCGTAAGAAGACAAATTGTACATGTTCCATCAGAGGCATCATGAATGATTGAGAGAATAGAAGATGGCCTGTGTAGATTCAGATCGCCTCGCAAGGACAAACTATGGAAACCTTTTGAGAGAAAAGAAGAAAGAAGAGAGAAATCCGAAAGCTGTACTTCATTCAGTTATCCAATCAGACAAGCTCCGGCAAATAGTCGTTGGGCTCTAAATAAAATAGTGACAAGTGTAGCGTGCTTTGTTTAATTAAGCTTCACAAACGACGATAGGTCAACTACGGTCCACACAACTTGTCATGATCAACATAGAAGTCTCCTTTGTTTTTACTTTTTACCATTCTACTTTTGCATACATCGTGTGTAAACTAATACAACTGGATGTATGCATGCGCACTAATTTGATGGTTTCTAGAACAGTTGGAAGAAACAAGAGTTTGAAATCTCGGAAGAAACAAGATATTTACTCAGTGGGCAAGCACGATGGATGAGAATACACAATGAGTAGCTGAATTAAGCCGCTGAATGGCTGCGCTGCAGCTGCAAGTCGTTTCTCGGCGACGTACGGTCAGCCACTGGCTGGCTAGAATCTGTGGAATGTGGATCATGGGTGGCGCGATCGAGTCCAATCCGACAGCAAGTCTGGCCATAATTGTGCACGCACGCAAGCAGCGCGTCCGGGGGATCGGATTAGACGGCGCGCTAATCGATCTGACCACCACATGACACCACCCACCCACCCGTGTGTCATGTCATGCAAGGGTGCTGCTAGCATAAACATGGCGCGACCGGCACGGTCCAAAGATGGTGCGATTTGTTTCACCCATCGGCCAATCGCGTGCGGCGGCCAGCGACGCCGGCGACCGCGACCCGCGGCAGCAGTCCAGTCACGGCCGGCCGCTGCTTTCACCTCACTAGTACGCTACGCTCATCATGGCTCCGATCGAGGACCCTCACGGTCGACTGAGCTGCTCGCGTCGCGTCGCGCCCCATTAATTCGCGGATCGATTCGCCTCGACGCGCGATGCATGATGGCTCGACAGCGAGAGCCGCGACTGTCGTGCCGGCCCGCGCGCGCGTTCGAACGGGAGCCCGACACGTCCGCCCGCCTGGTGGATCGACAGAACTGGCCGTGCAGTGAGAACGTCGCGTCGCGCGAGCCGCAAAAGCCTGCAGCCCCGGCCGAGAGCCACCGGTCGATCGCGCGTTGCCGGCCACGGAGGAGCACGTCGGGGAGGAGAGGGCGCGATCGTCCAACCGGCGCGCGATACGTCCGTCCGTCCACGGGTTCTTCAATTCCCTCCGTCAACCGCGGCCGGCCAGGACCCCACGCCGGGTCACGCCTTGTCCGCTCGCTCGCGCGCGAGATTCTCCTCTCTCCCGTCATTCATTCCCAGGGTTTTGTCGCTCGGCTCAGCGGTAGCAATGTGACGTCGACACTGTAGCAACCTAGCTAGCTACGCCGCACAAATCATCCGGTTCCTACGAGGAGGAACCATGCGCCAATGCACCGGCGACAAGAGTGCACTATGCCAGCAAACCAAAAACTCCTGCATTCATCAGCCTGTTGCTTGCGCCACGAAACGACGGCGGGGTCCCGATCCGGATCCGTATAAACAAAGAGAACGCAGCATTCCGCTTTATCTCGCAGATACGTCCAACGTAATCGATCGCCACCACCTCGATCCGTCGGTCGCGTATGCTGGGTGCACTAGCTAGCTGTCTAGCTCGCTCGCGCGCTCCGTCGCCTTTTTTTTTTTTTCTCCCCCTTCTCCTCCGCGCACTCGCGCGCACCGAGATCCCGCTCTCGTTCGTTTATCGGCGTAAAGCAGTTAGTAGTAATAAATTATTGGCAGTTTAGGCGGCCCCGATTGGGTCGCGCGGGTTGCCGGCCATGGCGACTCGACACCGACTGGGCTTCTAGTCGTCGTCTTCTTATTCTTCTTCGTCTGTGGATAAGACTGCATCCATCTCTCCTCTTCTTTATATACGTATGCAATTATATGCGCCTTGCAAAAAGTAGAGGGGCACTGCTTTAGGGAATCTACGTGTAGGTAGGTGTATGTGCTTGCAGCTGTTTTAGAGCCATAGATTACACTGCACAAGTTTCACGACAAGTTGACAACTACAACCCATGACAAGGCTCTAGTGAGCTACAACTTCGGATCGTTCTTCGCCGAGATACTCACGCTGCATTTTTACCAACTACGTTAGTATATCTGGTAATTTTAAACTTAAATATATCCTTTCATTTCATACTTATATTGTATGAAAGGAGATTCTTATCTTTCGACTCTTAATTTGTACTACTCTATTTATACTGCCGCTGGTTCTGGTTCTACATCAGAAGGCTCAATGCGACACTCTTCTACCCAAATTTTTTAACCAATATTTAATGAGCGACGTATGATGAATGGTAAACTGTCAGGCTTTCAACCCTACGTACTTAGTGGAGCACGAAGACATTTTTTTAATGATCAGCTGGCTTAATTAGGCAAGGCGACACAAGTGACGACTCGTGCAGTGCACACCAGGTCACGGCGGTGGCGCGCGGAATAGCTTTGACACGCACGCATGTCTGTCTAAAGCCAGCTGCTCACGCACGCAGGCGCGCGCTTTACCTTAATTAAACTATAATAACACAAGGTCGCCGCACGCACTAGCCGTGATGCATAGGCAAGTAGGCAGGCGACGTGGGAGAAGAAGAAGGAGGCCATTAGGGAGAGGAGCGCGAGGCATTAGCCATTAGCTTAGCTAGGGACCCTTGTACCGATCAAGGGGCACGCTTAACCTCCACGTACGGCGACGGGTTAGTTGTTGTTAATTATTCGCCACCAGCGTCAAATCGTGCCCCCGCTGACGACGCTCCGGCAGCTTTAGTTTGTGACTTGTGAGCTCTCGGTTTGGGTGTCGTCGTCGTCGCCGCGGCTGCTGCTTTTTGCGTGTTGCCGCGTGACGATCGCCGGGCTCCCAGGAGGGGCAGGTGTCGGCCCAGGACGCGCAGCTCGGATATGCTGTTTTTTTTTTCCCATTGGGTTTCCTTTGCACGAACGAACGAGGATCTCCGCGGCAGGTTTCCGCGACATCTGCAGCAGCCAGCAGGCAGAGCTGCAGGGAGGCATGAGCGGCGAGCGCTGCACGGTTTGGACTCGCACCTGAAGAGTACGTAGTAATCTCGTGTCTCCTAATACTCTCCCGCTGCTGCGTAAGAACTTTATAGAAGTTCGGACATAAGAAATGAAGGTTTTTACCTGAGTGATTAACGAGCTAAACAGAAAGTTCAAATCTGGTGGAGCAGAGGGAACGAGGGAAATGGGAATCGCGCGCGGAGCAAGAAGCAAACAAAAGCTTTCGTTGGGCCTATGCCACTGCCAGCGCGCCATGCTCGCGTGATTCTTGGACGGGCTGATATCAGGCCCCCACGAAAAGATATAGCCCACGATGCCTCGTGCTTGAAGGAAATAGAGTCCCTTCAAAACAAACAGAGAACAGTCATCTCTGCGAGCGTCAATTTGGATTAAAATCCTTTGTTCAAAATTGAGAGTAATGCTAAGCAGTGTCAACAAAAGAAGACCAGAGGGAGTAGTACTTCAGCTGGCATGCAAACGAATTCTAAAGGTTGTTGCACATATATATACACGAGGATGAACCTGGCAGGTAGCTCCTTACTGCAGAAATCACCGAACGCCAATCGTCTATGGCCTCACCAACCCATGTATTTGCTTCGAGAACCAGGTTTTCTATGTCAACTCACAATTTTGATTTCAAGTAGCTTCACAGAATCTTGAAACAGATCATAGCATGGTATTAATAAAAATATAAACAGAAGCCACGTCAGACAACTTGAATATTGAAAGGCAGAAGACTGCCCTTCATGATCACCACATGGGGCTCTACTGAACTCACATGAGCGTGAACTTCACACCCAAGAAAAAAGACTGGGCAAGCAACGCATGAGAGCACAAAAATATCAAATAGCATGAGGAAGAATCAGGAAAAGGTCCATAATCAGACAGTTTAGAAATTCCCTTCAAGATCCTGATTTGTACCTTTTGATTTGGTAATTGGACCACGCTACTGAGAACTTCAGTGAGTCAGAATTAGCACACCAGAAAGTACCCAGGAATGAAGTGTCAATCCATATCATCTTCAAGGAATCAGGCAGAGAAACCTTGACTATGTGGCAACATCAGAAGAAACTAGACCATTGTAAATGACATCCCATCTAAAAGCATGAAAATCCAGGTTGGAATATGACCAATGATGATCTCAAAAAAAAAAAGAAAGAAAAAAAAAAGAAAAGAATATGACTGATGATTTACGAACTTCCAATGCAATCAATTTCGCTTTAATAGGGTATCACCTCCCATAAAAACCTTTGATTCCGCCAGGAAAAGAACTTGAAACGAATCAATCCAAATCCAGCATCAGAAATTGCAAATAACAATTTCCATGTCCACTAATGTCACTGACTTGGAATACAATCAGTTTCACATTTAATAGGATATCACCCCCATAAAAACTTTTGATTCTGCCAGGAAAAGAACTTGAAACAGATCAATCCAAATCTCTTTTGAGAATCGGATCAATCCAAATCCAGAGTCACAAATTGCACATAACTATTTCCAAGTCCAGTAATGTCAGAAAAGAAGGGCAAGTTACTGAGGTGCGAAATTCTACAAGTAACTGTGCAAATGTTGCATTGAAAAGGTTACTACTGATGTTTTTCTAAGTTCCAATCAAAGATGAAAACCATAAGATCCAAGAGTAGATATTCCTAAATAAAATCTCATTTTTGATCAAACAATTTCTCATGCACCATGCCCACAGCAAGAGTCATTCATGCCCCCAAAGTAAGGATAGTAAACACAAATACTCCTCATGCCATTTCATTACTGGAATAAATATGGACTCTCTGCATCGTGAAGAGAAACCTTGGAGCATACTTAATAGCCTATCTGCTATTTTCATTCACATGACCTCTAAGAGTAACCATATAAATAACAAAAACTGACAGTGCCTTCCATGCCTGAGTGGGTACTTGTGCGAATATGGTCAAATATTGCCAACATTTGCATAGTTTAACATGGAATCAAGCTACGGAATCAAGGAGTGTCCGATCTAGCATTTAACTGTCAAAAACGTGAAGCTCAACAAAAATGGGGGTTAGCCCTTGGTGAATCAATCCTGAAGGGCTCTCATACATTCTGCTAGTACAACCCAAAGTCCAATCGCAGAGCTGAGATTCAGTCATTGCACCGAGCCACATGGAGGGTTTCAGGTGTGGCAAGGCCAAACACCACTCAGATTATAAGTGCTTTATTTTGACTTTTTTGGGTGCAATGCACTCGGTGTTGCTTTACTTACAAATAAGACTAATAAATAATATAGTCAGCACTTTAGAATAAACAAGCTAATTCAAATTTGTAGAGAGCAATAATTCCCTAATCTCTCAGCAAATAGATAAGAAATTAAGCTATTGTTTCAGAAATTTCACCAAGTTATCAACTGTCTAGAACATGGATCTCATGCGAATTGTCAGCTTGAACAAGGATCAAATAACCCCCGTCTCAACAGATATCACAAAAATATGACAGCAATTTACAATCATATACCATAGCCCAAATATTTCCCCAGAATTTCAACAAAGAAGTAATTCAGTACAGCAGGATATACAGCTACTCGCTCTGAATTTAGAGTAGATACAGAAGTTCTATGTAGCAACTAACATACTATGTAGAACTCTCTCTCTCTCTCTCTCTCTCGTTCATACAATCTAAACTCTCTTTTAAGACAAAAAACGGAACGCGCAAAACCGTCTCTGCATCTACCTCTATGCTTTCTTTCATACAACTGAGTCATAGCCTTGTAATTAGAAGGTCCGATTCAACACCAAACCAATCCACACAACTCTATAGGACCATAGGAGCAGAGTAGAGCTTGCCGTTACCACGCAGTTCGTTCAGGCAGCCACGGCTCGCCCCGCTTTCCAGGTCTCATACTCTGGATCATCGGTGGGTAGCTCGAAGCGGCAGAGTGGGCACGAGTTGCGCACCTGGAGCCACGGCACGATGCACTCGTCATGGTACAGGTGCAAGCACGGCAGCCTCTTCACGCGCTGCCCAGCCGCCACCCCGTCCCTGCACACCGCGCACTCCTCCCCTTCCCCTTCCTCGCCAGCGGCGACAACCGCGGAAGGGAGCGCCTCGACGGCCGATCTGGCAGCCGGCGGCTTGTTCTTCAAGAACAGCCCCTCCCCACCAGATACGAGCACCTCGTACGACTCGCGGTCGGAGGTGTACACGAATCCCTCCTCGGCGTCGGTGGTCGTGGCAGCCGGCGGCGGCACGTCACCGAGCACCTCCCACTCGGGCTCCGCAGCCTCCCCGCCTGCCCCGGACGCGGAGGCGGACGCAACCTCCTCCCACTCGAACTCATCCCCCGCAGCAGAGGCTACGAGCGGCAGATCCGGCTCGGCGTCCTCAAATTCGAGGCAGTCCCAGTGGATCGAGGCGTCACCGTCGTCGGCGAACTCCTCGGTGAACCCGAGATCTTCGCCAGCGGTCGGCGCGAAGAGGGCGTCGCAGATGAGGTCGATCTCCACGGAGCGGAACAGGCTGCGGACGCGGTCGGCCACCGCGGCCGCCGCCGAGGCGGAGGGGACGGATGGATCCGGGCGGAAGACGGGGACGAAGGCGTCGTCGGAGGAATAGGACGCCGCGGAGGAGGAGGCCTCTAGGGTTTGGTGGATCTCGTCGGCGGTGAGGCGGATGTGTATGGATGAGGAAGCCATGGTCGCGGATCGCGATGCGCGAGAGGGGACGAAAAAGATCGCACCCTGGGGCGGCGATTCAGGAACTCGTTTCTATTGTAGGGCGACCTTGCGTTTCTTCCGCGTTTTCGTGGTAGAATGGGAGTCTCGAGAACTCAGTGACATGTCGGGTCCAGTCTTTGTGGGGCCCGTCGGCAGCGAGTCAGGTGGAGTAAGTGGCTTGATGACACGTGCGGCCGACGGCACTCTTTTTTTTTACTTTTTTTTTTTGAACTGGGCCGACGTCTCTCTGATAAGCCATGGCCGGTGGTCGTGCTATCTCTGGCTGGTGGGGCACGAAATAGTGGGTCCCTAGTGTCAGTTAAGCGATCGTTACGTGTGTGAAAGGCGGCTCGTGGTGGGACAAAGGCTTGTCTACGAATGCATAATCTACGCCTTCACAATGACAGGTGGGGTCGACATGTTCCGGGCCATATCTGTCAGTGACAGATGAAACGTGTTAGGTGTAGCGGGAACGAGGTGTTCGGGCCCTTGCTCACTACAGTGACATGTGGGCCAGTGAACGCTGTGCAGTGTGAACGGAGCAAAGGTGACCGGTTGCTTGTGTTGCGGGAACGACAGGCTGGACAACAGCGACGCCGGGGAACGCCGCTAATCGCGGCGGCGTCACGGCAGAGCCGCCCCGTTACTGTTGGGCACTTGGGCTCTGGCATTGACCGCCTGCATCGCCCAGATGGACTTCGCAAGCTCAATCCTTAATCTTGAAAAAACAAATTCTTCTTCTTCTTTTGCCGAGGAAAATACTTCTGATCACGTGATCTATTCAAAAGGCAGTTCGTCGAATATTTCAATGCCCAATCGAATGTAAGAATTTAAAACAAATCGCGCTGTACAAACTAGCCTGAAGAATGATTAAAATGGTCCAAATCTCGCGGTGTGTTGAGGTATCGGTCCCTAGAACCCGGAATGGACCAAGACTTTACGGCTACCGACCAATAGTGGGCGTGTTCGGCCGGCTGGTTTTCAGCCGGCTGCTGCTGCTCCTGCTGCTACAGTCAACTGAATTGTTACAGTGCACGAATCCTCCGCTACAGTGTTCTCTCTCACTATTCAAACTGCAACTGCAACTGCAACTGCATCCTCCAACCGAACACCCCGAGTGTTGTGCTGTACCGGTTCCTGGCACGAACGTTTCCGTGCCATACAAAAAATAGCACGTGCGTAACTTTGAATTTTTTATCATTGCACTAACCTCATCACGTTTGCTGGTCACGTATCACACGTGGGAGGTTAGGAAAAGAATGAATCGGTACGTTGACATCAACACATGGGGACTGTGTGAGACTGGGAGTGAGCGAATGTGTGGTGGGGAACAAGGCACTGTGCTCTGCCTCTGCCCACGGCTGGTAGACTCGAGCTATCATGCTTGCCCAAATGCCCAATCAGCTTTCCCTTTTCCAGCTACTAGTGATTGACAATAGCCATGAAAGGAATTTTAAGTTGACATGTCTCCATCAGCTTCTCTCTTTCTCTTCGCTATTGGCTGGGCAGTCGTGGATCTCAGTTCTAGCGTGAATTTGGCAGGAAAGGCGTGCAGTGATTCTCGAACTCGTGCAAGTGTTCAGCTTCTTTTTTTTTTTTTTTAGCTCCGTGCAAGTGTTCAGCTCGACGAGAGATCCCCAGCTCCAAATGGGCCTTAACGTGTAGTGGGCTCTTAATAAAACAAAGAGAAAGGCCGAAGGTCGATCTAACGAAAAGCCAAGGTTGTTCGACCCACGGCCTGAAGTCTGAGCTGAATGTTGCTATGTTCAGAAATGAATCCACTCGCGCGCCGTCAGATGCTCAGATCATCAACATGAACCGTGTCCAAAAAAAAAAAAAGGCAATATGAACAGTGAGTTTCCCCAAGGGAATGCTCGGATCAGCACAGCAAGATTCATATGGAGTTTTCTTTTCCCTTTTTGTTTTGCGAAAGATTCATAGGTACCTTCATGTCGAGTCCTAGTCTGAACTCTGCAATGTAGCTTGAACCTAAAGCAAGCGCCACTTTTATGCTTGTACCTCGAAGTAACATCTCACTAAAATGAGTAGCCTCTTCGTTGCCACGCCACGGAAACCGCATGTAAACAGCGCGTTTTGCACCACGGAGATGCAGAGCTTATTGTTTGACACGCTCCTTCCAAGTCATGAAGCAGTCAGCGAACAGAACTGCTGACTTTTTCGTGGGGAAGAGACAACTGCCGCTACCAATCAGCATAGTTCTTCGAGCGTTTCTCTTTTCGATGCGCCGCTGTAACCTCTGTTTCTTTGCGAGGCCGGCAATCTGTGACGGGCATGGATGGCTTGGTTCAGATAACCTGCTTATCCTCGTCCATCAGTGGTTACGACCTGAATAATCATTGCGTCTCGGTAATGATCCCATTTAGCCGCTCTCTGATCTTGCCTCTCACTGCTCTCTGCGTCTCGGAAGCAACTCCATCTCGGAACTTAACTATCTTAATGACTTTCAGCAGACCATCTCTCTCTGTTTCAATCATGACGAGCATGCAGACCTGGTTGTTTCATGTTTCAGTCTCCGTTTCCTTGCTCTGAGGAAACTGAAACCCACTCTTAAACCTATGCAGAGTCACGGGTGTCTTTTTTCTCGTTGAAGTTTTGGGTTGCCAAAAGGAGACTACTGCCAGCTAAAACAGCACAGAGCTGCAGCAATTGCTCCATTATTTGCATGCTACTATGCTGTTACTGTGCCATCTTAACAGCTCTGATCTGATGCAGGCACATGCATCTGATGCTTGTGCCAATGACCGGAGAAAGATCGTAGTTATTAAGGTTCTGGCAACAGCTGCCAGTTGGCTTCGTAGGAAGAGCTTACTCATGTTCACTGAAGATATTACATCACCGGTTTTACTGATGAATATCAACGGTTTTTATCTGTCCTTGTCTGTAAGTAAAGCCGCTGAAAATTTCCGATAAGATATTTACATTACTCTGCCAGGTTGAAACCGTCTTGTGCAGGTAGCTTGCATAGACCAACGACCATGTCCTTGTTGCAGGATCTTGAAGTCACATGCCTTTTCGCAAAGCTTGGTTCGGTTACGTTGCCGTCCTGAATACCCTTTCCCTTTCGAAGACCGGCGGTTTTTTTTCCCTGTCGGATGCCAGAATGAACAAAGGCAAAAGGGGAAGAACAACACAACCGAAAGGTGCTCGGTTAAAGAAGAGAATGCCATGATTTGTACCAGCAGTAACTTGCAAGTCACTCTATGGCTTCCTGCAGTCGCGATGTGCGAGACTAACGAGTGCAGTGCAAATTTTTGCATCTGAAAGGTTAGGGTGTAATTACAGCACGTAAGTTACCGTGTTGTCCAAGTGGATTTCAAATTACAGCCGGCAACTCGGCGTAAAAGCGTGTTTGGATCCAATTAACTATTCTGTGGAGTGGTTTGGTTTAGTTTGCTTTACTGACCAAAAGATTAGATTCGGGGCTTCGTGAACCCCGAGGCTAATGATAGTTTAGTTTAAGCGTCTGGAGGACCAGAGCGGTTAAGGGAGTCAGAAGGGCATCTCAGGGAAGATAGGGAAGAAGTCCTATTGCATTGGTATTTTTTTTTTCGATGGTACAAGCTCATTTTATTTGTTTGAAGCAATGGCACCTTAGAAATTCTGGCTACGTAATTAGAAATTCTGGCTACGTAAAAAGGACATCCAAAGAAGTATGAAGGGAACACTTATCTCTGTTTCCTCCGAAGGAAATTTGCCTTGATCGTCAAGCAGAGTCATGTCCTTGGCTGGAACTAAGTCTACAACTGATCAATATATAATCGATTACTTAAACAATTGCTATATACTAACAGTCAACTAATGATGAGAGGACAAGGTGCGCGCGCACACAGTTTATAATTTTCAGTGGGACAGATTAAACAACGCCTGTGATAGTCGGCACTGTCAGTCAGGATGCCATGAGATTTAGTTACTGTCAGATGACAGAGTAGATGGCAGCAGCAAAATGCAAGTAGTAATGTCAGCTTCTGCGATGCGGCTTTGAATCTACGTACTCCTTTAACTACATTATTTTTTGCAAATTTCAAAAAAATGTTAATAATCTTAAAGGATGTTTTCCTGTTATAATTGAAAAAAATATGATTCTAACTTGCTACCACGTCAACTTATTGCGAGGACCTTATTACCTAGCATAGCTAAGCAAACAAAAGCAAAGGTTAAAACAGCGATCAATACTGAACAGTTCCATAAATTCAAGAACACCCATTTGATCTCTCTCTCTCTCTCTCTCTCTCTCTCTCCCTCTCTCTCTCTCTCTCTCCATGGATTCATTTGCTTGGGCCTCGGTCTCTCAGAACGCGGGGCTTGCCGGCGGCAATGCCGTCTGCGACGCGAGAGGCGGGCTTCTCTTGCCGCCGATGCCCGGGTTCCATCTCCCACCACCGGCTGGTCCCGAGCACTTCCCGGTGGACACCGGCATCGTCGAGCGCGCGGTGCGCTTCGGCGCTGGAAATGGAACAGCAACCGGTGCAGGCCATCAGGCTACTGGCGGCCGCGGCGACGATGACAATGCCGAGCTGGAGGCCGGCGGTGTCCACAGCGACGGACGGAGCGCCGAGGCCGCTGCCGGAGTCTGCTCGTCCGGGAGACACGAGCCGGACTCCAAGAAGAGGATAAGATCAAACGAGGTATGTGCTCACTGCTCACTCTGTTCACCATCTTTTCACCCGTCTCTGAAGCTTCCAATCTCCGCTGCCCAACACGTCGCCGTCGCATTGCAGGACGCTCTTGCGACGGATCAGGGGAAGGAGCTAGACGCGTCCACCGGTTCAGCACACGGGAGCGAGCGCAGCAACGACGCCAGAGTCGGCGAGAACGGCCCGGCGGCGGCCGCCAAGAAGAAAGGGAAGGGCGCAAAGGAGGCCGACGAGGCAGGGTACATCCATGTCAGGGCCCGGAAGGGGCAGGCAACCAACAACCATAGCATCGCAGAGAGGGTGGGTACTGCAACACACAGACTACACTGCCATTATGTTTCTTCCTCAGATTCTCGTTCAGATTTCAGTGTTCTTGTAACTGTAATATTCAGATTTTAGTTTCGGGATGTGTCATTTTGTGCAGTTGAGAAGGGAGAAGATCAACGAGAGGATGAAGCTTCTACAAGACCTTGTTCCTGGTTGCAGTAAAGTGAGCCTTCTGAATGCAATAACAGCTGCACAAAGTTTTCTGATACAGTGGATTTCGTAAGAATGACGCACTCTGTTTTCCTTGGGATGGATTTGGTTCGTTTTAGGTCACCGGGAAGGCGGTAATGTTGGATGAGATCATCAACTACGTCCAATCCCTGCAACGGCAAGTGGAGGTACGGTCTCTTTTTTGTTGGTACGGTGCCTGAGAATTCTTCATCCCCAAAAGAATAAAACACAATAAATTGATCAAATGATTTCCTCTGTATCTTGCAGTTCCTATCGATGAAGCTTGCCACGGTCAATCCTCAGCTCGGCCTCAACATAGAGGGGCTTCTGTCAAAAGATGTATGCTATGAAATGATCTGTAGTTCTTCCAATTTCCAATTGTTTTTTTGGCAAAATGAAACCAGCAAAACTGATTTGTTTCTTTCGATAGCAGCTTTTTCGGTTCCCCGGTGCTCCTCCATCTGCTCCCATTGGATTATCATTCTCCCAGGAAATGATGCCCAAATTACCGCTGGTGTCGGAGTCAGGCATGCTCCAAGGAGGCTTCCATAGCATGGGCAATTCAAATGTGTTCAGAGCAGCAATGCAGGAGCAGCTACATGAGAAAGAATTCAGAGATCATGCTTCTCAGGTATGCCAGTATTTCTACTTATCCTAGCATTGCACTCTAGAGGACCATGACAGATTCATATATTCATACCCCAAGTGTCCTATTCCTCCAGGGCTTTCAGAGCAGAAATTTACAGCAAGTTATGCATTTTTTAAAATAATTTCTTCTCAAGAATTTATAATGGTTCTTTTGCTGTTGCCTCTTGGACAGATGCATCATACTTTGGACGGATCGTTCCACCACCCAGGACAACTGGCGTACAGGTCAGCTGTTGGTCCAGAACATCTGAGCATGAAGCCTGATCAGGACGGGTTTCATATTTGAAGACCAGCTCCATGCACGATCAAAGTTTCTTCTGGTCAGCAGACATGGAGAGAGACAGGAACATAAACTAGCATGTGATCTAGAGTTACTGCATAGTGCAGGAGCAGTACAAGTCTGGTTGCTCTAGGGAAGGCCCATTGCTTTAGAGTAGTACATGGCGTGTCCTTGTATTCAGAAGAAAGTCCAGCAACTCAAGACACCTATATAGGGATTGTGAAATTATGATGCTGGAAACCCTGTCTGGACAAACTCTGCCTAAGGAGAAAAATACAGTACAAGAACAGGGCACAATTGCTGCACTGCATAGCGCATTCTACTTGCAGGTTATTGTTAATATTGTCACTTAACAGCTCAAATTAGCAAGTGATACAGGGAGTGTAAGGATTAAACACCATATTTACTTATTTCTTTTTAACCAAAACCAAGAATGGGTGTCATGATTTGATTGTTTTGCAACAGTTCGTCTGAGATTCTTGCCACTTTCGTTTCTGAAATTATCCACTCTTATCTTAGTAAGACCATATGGCACATTTGGGACCATATAAGCTTCAATAGTTTGAAAATGGTTCATTTGAGTGACTCAATTTACGGTTACCCCGTTGGTCATCCTAACATATGATGAAATGCTTGCAGTATAAAAACAAAAGGGAAACATATCATTCCACCATCGGGATGTGTAAACAGCTAGCAGTCGCAACATTCATCCAGCATAAATTTACAACCCGAGGAAAAGCAGACCAGCAACGTTGGCAAAAAAACTTCTATAGCAGCACATCACAACAGCAATTTAAATAATGAATGCCCAAGAGAGAACTCTAATGCCTTCCTTCTGAAAGCTCAATCACCTCTCACACCAGCAATTGCTTCAGTTTGCTCTTATAGTCAGACCTCCATCTCCGTCAGGTGCAACCGACAACATCTCATAGATCTTGCTACCCAACTCGGCTAGGCTCTCAGGCTGTCCATTTTCCAGTAAACAAACAGAAAATACTTTTGTGTGAAGTATGTTTCACATGAACTTGAAACATAGGAACGTATTTCATGTATTCCACTTACACTATATCCCCTGGAGATCAATGTTGTCTCATACAAAATCTCGACAACCCTCTTGGCTTCTGTGTTCTCAGGGTCATTTTTGCAAGCAGCCTCGCAACAATTGTCTCACACATATCAGTTATTGCTAATACTAAGTACTCACCAGTGTCCTCATGAGCCAACATGTTAAGCCAACAGATAAAGGAAACATAATGCAGTGATAAAATGATTTTCTCTACATATTGCAGTTCATATCTATGAAGCTTGAGATGGTCAATCAAAGTCTCCTAACATAAAAATTCTTCTGCCAAAAGATGTATGCAATCGAATGACTCAGTTCTCCCGCTACCATCCGGTTATGAAAGAAATGAGTTCACAACAGTCATGAAGGAGCAACCAAAACGAGAGAACTATTCAAAGATCATGTATATTTTCTCAGGTTCACGTTACAGAATACCAGGATTTTGTCTTATCCTAGCTGTGACTGTGAACTCTGAAGGACTTAAGCTACCCGAGAGACAGGTTCGAATAGGTATTTGCTAAGTGTCACACATAAGTAGACCCGACAAGAGTACCATCAGTTTTTCCTCTTTCTTGGTCATCCTGCTTTGCTTTCTTCATTGCTAATTCACGTGCAACCTAAATGCAAAAAGGAAAAGCAACTTGTAGCAATACTGTAATTGCAACTAGGCAAACATAAACATATAAACTACCAAAAAAAAACCTTTAGTTCATCAGGAAGATGCCATTGCGATGTCTTTGTCACTTTGTTGTAATAGTACCTAGAATGGTAGAACAGTCAGAAGACAGAACGGACATGGAATCATTGACAGCTAATAAAATGTTTGGTAAAAATATTTCAGTATGGACTCACCTATCACCAAACTGTGTGCAATATTCTTCCCATCCAAGCGAGGCATCAGCTCTCTGTTAAAACACCAAACCCAAAGGAATGCATTAATAATGATATGCATTTCAATACATTGTTTTTATTGGAGCACTGTAAATGTACCTCAACAAAATTCACAAAAAGAAAAGATAGAAGGAAGTCTTACGAACGGTGCATCAGCTCAAGTGGAAGTACTTTGAGTTCAGAAAACTACGCCTATTTGCAGGATGCAGCTATATGACACAAACTGGCTGCGGCTTCCCTGTCTCCTAGTTGTGTCTCCATCGGTGTCTCCACACATGGGAAGGCCATCCGTGCGTTCGTTCCAGGAGCCAGGCTTCCTAATATTTTGTCTGTGCATAATGCGTCAAAACAAACGGACGGTGCCGTTCCTTTGTCCCACAACAAAACGTGTTTTTACTATGATAAATTATTCCATCTGGAAGCAGGGGAAAAGCACCACTGCTGCACTACACAAGACAATAACTCACCAGACCAAACTTGCTAGAACGAACGCAAGCTTTTGTCACCATGGCTGTACTCAGCCATACAATGAGGCACTGAATGATCACACCATCGTCACCATGGCTGTAGCTGCCGGCAACCTCCAGCGCCACGAACTCAAGACGGAAGCATGCGAATACGACGCTACATTAAGGCGACAATCGATGCCTTCTTGCTCAACGTCAAGGTCCCGTGATCCCATCACGCATACCTAGGATTCGACGGAGCCGGCGACGAAACGTCGGAACCGCTGCCGAGATAGACCAATCCAAGTCCCGAGCAAAAGGAGCGATCCACGTTATAGAAGGTCGCTGCTTGATTTTTATTTTATTATTATTATTATTATTTTGATTGGGGATGGAGCTTGTCGTTTGATTCAGAGAAGATCAATAGAGAGAGAAAGAAACGAGTTCAGCAGGAGAAGAGACGACACTGTTTCCTTTTTCCCGTTAAGCGGTGGACGGGCCCATCTCCTGGAATGGACGCACGGATGGCCTTCCTATGTGTGGAGACACCGATGGAGACACAACTAAGGAGACAGGGAAGCCACGGCCGACACAAACCCACTACTTTTTGACCGCCACCACCCTTCAACCACGCATTTCAACTGAAATGTATGGCTGACAGGTGGGTCCAAGTCAAAAAGTATAATAGCTTAATTCTGTTACAGGGATGCAAATAGTTTTAGTTTCATGAAATGTACTCAAGTACTTTCGAGTGGCAATGTTTTGTACAAGTGAATCCCTTATCATAGTATTATAGCTGCTAACCTGGGTAGGTCTCATCAATTCAACAGGTCTCTCCCAGCTAGATTCCCTTGTTTTAGTATTATAGAAGTACCTATATTGGGGGTAAAGCTGATAGATTAGGAGGAAAACAAAACCCGGCATAATTTGATTACTATAGTGCACTAAAAATTAAAAAGAATAAAGCAATTCAAAGCCGACTAACCGTGTTCCATCGGCCGCAATGTGCTCTTTCCAGCAATCCGAAGAGGGTTTAGACACGGCGGCCTTGTGAGACAAAACAAAATGATTAACAGTAGAAAAAGAAATGGCACAGGCACAGCAGAGGCCATAACAAAAATTCTGTAACAGACAATTGTTAATAAGTAATGGAGCCAAGGTTATGAAATACTCAGTGGAAACAATGTGGAGTATGGATGAGTAATGTTATACACTGCATACCTCTGGAGGTGAAAAATGCTGAGAGAAATGGAAATGCCCTCTGATGTCAAGTTTACCTTAACCGTTGCTGGCGCTAGACAGTCACAGGGAACTTGGAAATATTCTTCATTCCGCTTCTCAATATGGAAAGGGAAAGAATCCATTATGGGAGACCTGGACAACTGTTTGTCAGACAATAAAAGAAACTTAACGCACAGTAAACTGGACACTACTCGAGACAGCAAAATAGAATTATAACACCATAGGTCAGCAATTCCGTGATGCGGGATAGAAGGCGGCAAATTGCTGACCATCAAACAAAGACGCAAAAGTATGGAAGAACAGGCTGGAATACAAAACGTCTGACAAATAATCAATCAGCTACCGATCAAAGTGCTGTAAATAGCACAAAAGTGCTCCTTGCCACGCACGTGATCGTTATCAGAATTACCCCATGGTGCGCCCTTCTATCTTACTGGAACTACATGTAGAAAGAGCTGACCGCTTCCGAAAGTTCAGTTCCTCCAGTTAAGCTAGGACCGCGTCCTGCGGCACTACTGCCTGCAGTCCGATCTTCTTGTACACGCTAGCTAGCATCTAGGCATGATCGGTTATACAAACCGCCTCTTGTACATGTATAAAAACAGCAGAGATCATCAATACAACGTGTGGTTGATTCTCTACACTACATTCCATTAACCAGAGGTCCAGAGCCCAACCTGAAATCGTCGGAGACCAATGAGTTTACACAATTTGGAACAGATTCTGGCCAAAGTTCCACATTACCTGGACCTAATCTAGCACCAAGAGCATCCAGGTGATGAGCTACAGAGTTATGTGGCCTTGGAATATACTTGACTTTGATCTCAATAAAAGAAAAGGACATCAAGTACATAATTTCCCTGAATAAAACACCTGAAGCTGCATGATCTAGCATTGAGTTGTTCAAAGCACTGGCCAGAGTTATATTATCCGTCTCCAATTCCACCCGCACCATCTGAGCTGAACTGAATGTGGCCGGCACCCGACCCCCCTGATTTAGTTGCCTGCTAAAAGGCCCCATCCACATTGAGGTTTACCCCTGATGCGGCCTTGGGAGATTCAGAGTCCCATTGTGTTCGACGCGAGTCCGGATTAGATAAGAGGTCCAAAAGATCATATGTTTCGATGCCTCTAACCTACTGCCCTCCGTGATCAAGAAAACGAAGAACGGAAATGCTCTCCGACCAATAAAAAAACCAGAGATTACCAGACCATAAACCCTAGTAGCAAGAGGCGACTAGGCGATCGATCGAAAAGATACAATTTGGGGGCGCGGGCGCGGAAGATGCGGCGAACGAGGCGGAGATCGTACGGGAGGGAACGGGGAAGGAGGCGGGTACTCACCAGCGTCAGCGTGCGGGCCGCGGCGGGCGTGGCAGCGTTTCTGCGACGTCGGCGAGGCCGGGAGCACGGGGAATTGAACCCGACGGAGAAGTTGAGCCGGACGAATCACTCTCTGGGTTCCGGGAAAGGCGATGCGAAGGCAACGGTCCGGCCCTGGAGGGCACCGGTCCCGTGGCAGGGAATGGCCGCCGCGCCGTCCGATTAGTTCCAATATTCGTGCAAGTGGGGCCCAAGTTTGGATGAGAGAGCGAGGAACCGTTGATCCATGACCATGAGATGAGAGGTGACTTCTCAAAAAAAAAAAAAAGAGATGAGAGGTGAAGAGCATGGCCGATGGCCCAGCAAGAATTTTAACCCGTTCGGCACCAGTCCATGAACTGCTATAGTACAAGAATCTAGACAGAAAATATAAGAAAAAACAACAACATTTAAGAATCCCACTCTCTTGATGTGCAACAGCTCAAGGAATCGCAAAGTCTGTATTGCGCGCGTGCGCTCACGACGAAGTCGCGAGTCGTCGCGACGCTGTCGGGACTCGGGAGCGGAGGAAACTGAAGAAATGGAGCCCGCCGGAGAGGAGAAAGAATGGAGGCAGTTAGGGTTAGAGGTTCGGGTTTTGGAGGGGGCTCCATAGTCGCCGGCTGTAGAGGAGGGGACCTGGGGGCCGTGGCCGCGACCCGACTGTGGGCGGCGGCGGCGGCGGGGCGGCGATGGCGCCGCCGGCCGCGGGTAGGAAGGAGGGCGGTGGGCGGGATAGGCGGCGGGGGCATCGTAGTTGGACGAGTTAGTGGTGGCGGCGGTCGATGGCGGGGGAGTCGGAGAATTTAGTGGCGGTGGTGGTTGTGGGCGGCGGATTCGGCGGCGGTAGCCGCCGGAGACGAGGGAGGTGGTCGGCCGCAGGGGCGCTTCGCCAGAGGAGGAGGAGGAGGAGGGGTGGTCGGCCGTGAATCGGGAAGCAAGGGGAGGAGGAAGACGACGTGCACGGCGTTGTCATTTTGTTGTCTGAGGGTCATGCGCGAGCGGGCGTGCTAGCGCGCATGCGCGAATCAGACATGCCCTCAAGAATCGCAATGTAACCGAGAAAGGCTTCCTCTGGTTTATCTTGCATTTTTCATGTTTACCATAGGTACAGGAGAAATTCTAATGCAGGAATCACAAATGATCCAACATGTTTTATTGATATATAAGGGCATCCCCAACAATAACATGGAAGAGGCCTTTAAACCTACACCTACAAAAATGCCTAGGGACCAATCTGTGAGAACCAATATTCTAGCCCATGAATTTCATCATCATAACAAATTTGAAGCTTTCTGAAGGGATGCCGGAGAATCCACTAATCCCTCCATGGGTCGCTCTCAGGTCTTACTTCCGAAGGCTCAATCACTTCCGTCACTGTGCCTTCAGATGAGTCACCCTCTGCACTGGCCTCACCAGCGGATGCTTCAGCCTCCTCTGTATCAGACCTCCCCCATCTCCCGCCGAGCGCAATTGCCATCATCTCGTAGATCTTGCCACCCAACTCTGCTGGACTCTCGGGCTGAATTTTACCAGTAAACAAACATTCAAACATTTCAGTAAATATTTTCACCTGACCATGAAACATGCATGACCATGAACGCACTTTAAGGCATTTCATTCAACTTACAGTGTATCCACTGGAGATCAAAGCAGTTTCATACAAAAGCTCAACGGCCCTCTTGGCTTCTGTGCTCTCAGGCTCATTCTTGCAAGCAGCCTACCCACATTCGTTTCATATATCAGTTATTGCTATTACTATGTAGCATGAGGTATATTAATTATTGATAACTGGTGAGTGGCCAGAAGTATGAGTCTTACATTCAAATCTTTGACGATAGGGTGGTCAGGGTTGATTTCAAAAATCCTTCGCCCCCTCATGAACTCCAAGCTTGATGTGTCACCAAGTGTTTGTGCCTTCATGAGCCTGTCGATCCCGAGAAATGTGCTTCAGGACTCAAAAGACATGTACTGATTCTACAATTAGTACCATATGTACTGAACAGACAGCTAACCTTTCCATGTTGGCGGACCAACCAAACTTGCCAGATACCAGAACACATGGTGAAGAACTCAGGCGCTTTGATATTTGGACCTTCGCAACCTTGTCACCAAGCTGTTGTTTAACCCAGTCACAGAGGAGAGTGTATTCCTGCTTGGTTTCCTTATTATCGTCATCTACATCACCTGTGGAAACAGAAATACAACCTGATTAATACAATGTAAAAAATAACAATAGGATCAATCAAACCAAACTTATGCAATTCCTCACCCAATTCCAGATCCTCTTTGCTGATATCCACAAATTTCTTCTCTTTGTAGGTCTGCAAGTTCTGGATGGCAACCTCATCAATAGGCTCAATAAGATAGAGAACCTGAACAAAAACAAGAAGCATACTTAGTCAAAGTAATTAAAGAAGGGTGGCTCTTGTTCATAATCAACATGTCATGCTCATACTTCAATGTCTTTCTGGACCAGCTTTTCCAAGAAGGGAGCAGTCTTTGCGCTCTGGAGACTGTCTGTAGCAATGTAGTAGATCGCCTTTTGATTCTCTGGCATGTTCTCTACATACTGATCAAGACTTATTATATCTGTCTCATTTTTAGAGGAGTGGAAACGCAGAAGAGGAGCAAGGCGCTTGTGATTCCCGGTGTCCTCAATGCAACCAAGCTTGATAAACTTGCCAAAGCTCTCCCAGAACTTCTTATAGTCCTGCAGTACAAATTACAGAGCTTCAACATCAAGTGAACAGAATAAACAGAAATGAATGAAAATGTTATAGAGTTATACCTCCTTATCGTCTTTTTCAGCAATCTCTTCAATCATATCAAATGTCTTCCTGACAAGTCGCTTGCGCATAATTCTTACCTGAACAAATAACATACGAATGTCAGCAGATACCCACACAAAAAGGATCCCTTCAGTAAGAACAGTCAGATTTTCTAAATTTAAGTATAAAAGCTAATAGAAATTTAACCCATAACTTACAATTCGACTTTCTTGAAGAATCTCACGAGAGACATTGAGGGGAAGATCATTTGAATCTACGATGCCTTTTACAAAGCCCAAGTATCTCGGGAACTGCAAAATACGCGCTGAATCAGTAAGCAGTTTAAATTTCAATTGACGAATAACAGAACCAACTGTAAATTTTTGAATGACAGAAAGTTATCGTGTGAGGTTGCAGGGTAAGATACCAGTTCACCGTCGAAGTCATCAGAGATGAAGACTCTTTTGACGTATAGCCGGATATTTTTGGTCTTGGGATTCATTATCTCATCATTACTAAGTGGTGCCATTCCTGGGACGTAAAGAACACTTCGAAATTCAACTTCACCCTGTTAACAGAAAAGGTCAGGTTATAGACGCTATTCAATGTAGATGAGTTTAACAGAGAGACATTTAATGAATCCACAAACCTCGGTTGTGAAGTGAGTGTGGGCAAGAGGGTCCAAGAACTCATTGAATGTCTTCTTATAGAACTCGTTGTATTCAGTTTTCTCGATCTCCTTCGGATTTCTCATCTGCATCAAGGAATATAATTCAACTACTTGTTTTCTTCATAAGCCCATTATTAGTATCTACCATGCAATTGTTGATGTTGAGAACAGTGACAGTAAGTACCAGAAAGATAATGTTCAAACTATGCATAAGTGGTAACAAATAATCAGTAGTAAGTGCGGACTTACCCATATGGGCTTGGTTTCATTAGCTAGCTCCCAGTCCCAGTATTTTTCAGTAATAGTCTTCTTCTGTTTCTTTTTTTCACCCTATACATCGAAGTATAATGGATCAGTTACGAAAGAAGTAACATTTCTAGAAACAAAAAGACAACCGAGAAGCAGTCCATTAAGATATAACTAACCTCGGTTGCCTCTTCACCTTCTTTTGGCTCTTCGTCCTCTTCAACCTGTTGAGGAGCGTTACATCAGCGAACCAGTTGAAAAGGCAATACATGGCAGTAAATCAAAGGCACTTATATGTGAGGAAATCAGCAAGTATTACCATTAAGACCCTACCTCAACAGTTCTTGATTTCTCCTGCCATGTGTATATGGGGAAAGATACAAACTGAGAATAGTTCTTCACTAAGCCTTGAATCCTTGAAGGGTCAGCAAACTCAAACTTATCATCAGGCTGAAAAAGTAATAAGAACGTAAGATTCCTATCTGAAAAATAATCACAATGACAATATTACATTATGTGATACGTATGATGAACACACCCTTAAAAAGAGAGTAATCTGAGTTCCACGTGTAAGCATTTTCTCAGGATCAGTCTCTTCCTTGATGACATAAGAGCTACTATCAGCCACAGCTTCCCACACATACTGTTTATCTGATTTTGGGCTCTTCGTGGACACCACAATCTGACATGTGTTCAACAGAAGGGTAATACTATGAGCTCACGTGCAACGTGAACAAAAGATTGTTCCATGTAAAGTAAATTACAAAAATAGACCTCAAAGAAGTTTCTGTACCTTCTCTGCAACAAGAAAAGCTGAGTAAAATCCAACACCAAACTGTCCAATTAGACCATTGTCGGCTCCCAGGTCTTTGTTCTCCTGAAGAGTAACCCATTTCACATTATGAAACAAACAACGAATGAATTCACAAAGACAACTATTTCGTATCAACCCTATTTCATGCATAGCCATATTCACAATTGAAAAGGAAAGTGCAGTACTGCACCTTGAGGGCCTTCAAAAATTTTGAGGTGCCACTCTGAGCAATGGTACCAAGGCAGTCCTTGAGCTCATCTTTGGTCATTCCAACACCAGTATCACTGTAGTGAGTAGTAACAAATAACAATCAGCAAACGATGCTATCAAAGCGTCTTCAGAAAACATAAAAAGGACAACCATTAGAAACAACAACTTACGTGATTGTAATTGTTCCAGCATCAGGGTCGGGTTTAATCCTTATTTCGAGCTCCCCACCATCAGCAAGTAGAGAAGAATCAGTAACACCGAGAAACCTCAGCTTGTCCAATGCATCGCTTGCATTACTGGTACAACACCACATGAATAGCATCCATGAATCATCACATTAGATGACAATATAGACCATTTCTTTGTTCCAGCAGAGCTAATAACCTGACAAGCTCCCGAAGAAACACCTCCTTATGACTGTACAGGCTATGGACGATCAAATCCATTAAGCGGCTAACCTACAGAGCACAACCAGAAACAAACACACATGTTTCAATAGCCTTGCATAGAAACGGATGCTACACAATCAAACTCGGCCATACTGATTTGGCAACATTTCTGCCGACTTTACAAGCTTATCATATGAAGTTATTAACCCACCGAAGAAATTCCGTTATGACACATCGTGAATTATCAATTATGAATATGCACGGTGATGAAGACACGGCGACGGTGCCCATATCTTACCTCAGCCTGGTACTCGAATTTCTCCTCGGCAGCTTCCTCCCCGGTGGGCTTCTCCGCGACAGCCGTGTCGCACCTCACCTTAACCACCCTCCCACTGCTCTTCCCAGGCCCCCATCTTACCCCTCTCGCGCACCTCGCCGTCCCGCTCCCCAGCGGCGCGACCGAGCTCGCGGCGGGCGGCGCCCTCCTCCCCACGCAGGGCCGCAGCGCCGCCACAGACGACGCGCCCAGAGTCCCGCTCATCGCTGGCGCCATGGGAGACAGGGCCCGCGTAGGCCAAGAAGCTGCGCGACGCTTTGGAGTTTGGAGTGAGATAGAGGGGGAGAGGATAAGGGGTGTTAGGGTTTTTGTACGCAATGTGGGCGGGCGGGTTTGGGAGGAGACGGTCAGACGGAGGAAGGAGATGAGGCGCCGAGGAAGCTTCTAGAAGAGCTCTTGAGCGCGCATGCCACTTCGCATGGCTGCGGTATCGTAACCGTCCGATGGTTCGCCGAACGGTGGATCGACACTGGCGTTGTAGGGCCAGGCTTACAGCCTTTTTTGTTCAGAGCTTGGAGGTAATGGGCTGCTGTGAGCCGCAACGGCCTCTTATCTTCAGAAAGTAATTGGGCTTCTGTGACCCGTTTTGTCGTATTTTATTGGGCTTAGAAATGCAAAGAGTAACACTCGAATGTGATGAATGCATCCTGTGTGGTCACAATCCTGGTCTGTTTTTGTCTGAAATGGAGGTTTTGGCATTGAGGAATGAGTACACATGTTAGTAGTGGCATTGAGGAGCTTCTTTCTTTACTAATGGTCTTTCGGAGCTTCCACTCCTTATGAGTGGTGTGTAGGCAATTAGCCCCTTTGTTGCTGGTGCCAGACTGAACAATTAACAGTAGCAGATCACAGCGTTATTTACAGAACTTCAACCAACGATAACGTACAGCAGCAAAGAAGCGGAAGCTGAACATCGTGCTATATTTCCCTTTTCGGGTTGTGAAGATTTTTGTGATTTCCAATCACAAGGAGCAAACAAACCAGTGCTGACATCTAAGCGGACGGGGAAAGAATAACTAGTACAACCAGAAATCCGCTCACGGACACTGTCAAGGCTCGGTGCTTGGAGCAGGCTCTTTGAAGCAATCAGCATTGCACAAACCCATTGACTTAATCTTCTCTCCAATCCTGCAAAAACAAAATAGCGAATGCCAATAGTAAACAATGTGCATCATTTTTATTTTTGAAGGGTAACAATGTGCATCATTTCTGCTATATATGTATCTGGGAAAATCATAACTACTGCCAATTCTAATTCCTAAGACAAGATGAAGAGAGAAAGAACCGACCTGTCAAAACTTTTCCTTGGTTTCTCTAACTGCTCATCCTCCTCTTTTATCCTGTCAACCCAGTCGACACTTCTCCTTGATCTTTCTTTCTTGTCAGTGCTGGTTCTCGCCTTTTCTCTCCGACCCGTGCTGCGCCTATGTTTATCTAAATGTTCGGTGCCCTTCCTTGACGTTCCTAACCTTTGCGAGATCATTTGAGGAGCCTCGGAGAGAGTTATATTATCAGGTGGTGTCTTGCTTTCGGCTGGCGATTTTTCAGTATCAGCTGCTGCTCCTTTTTCGGCTGGCAACTTTTTAATAGAAGATAGGAACTTTTTTAAATGCCTCACGAACACTGGGAAGTACTCCAAGTTAGAGTGGTCACCTCCCTCGATCCACAGAGGTTCATACTTCTGCTGGCTCAGCTCCCAGAGCCGCTTTCCATGGGAGCAATCCACAATATCGTCATTTGTGCCCTACAAAACCGGAACAAAACGCTTTGTTTATAATGAGATCTGTACGTATGTTAGGAGAATAAATTAATATATAAGACTTACATGAATAACCAGAACCGGGCATTTAACAAGAGGGATTTTATTGACGTTCTGCAAAGTTAAGTGTTAGCATATACAAAATGATAAATTATTTCTTTGTTATTTCAGGCAGCGAAACAGACCTTATATATGTCGAACCAGTATGTTTTCTTCACAGAATACATCACACGTAAGCCGGACAATATAGCACTGTGAAGAATAACAGCTCTTATGCGATCCAAACGAGCAGCTAAATCGAGGGTAGGTCCGCTACCTACTGATTGACCATACAGAACAATGTCTTCTTCCCTAGTCCCGTAAACATCCACAAGGCACTTGTACGCAGCGTCTATGTCAGCAAAGGAATTAGCTTCGCTTGGCTGAAGAATGATTTTTCCAGAAAGATTGAGTCAACAGTGTTTTTCTATGGAAAAAAAGACAACTAGAAAAATATCGAGCAAACTCAGACAAAAAAAAAAAATCCCCTGAATCAAAATCTCATTGGAGCGAGAATAGATTTCATGTCCTCTTATGTTAAATGCTGCCCTTCTACCAAATCTAGCAAGATATGAACATTAGTTCAAAAAAGGACAAAGATAAAATACCTTGCCTGATGAGTGTCCATAGCCAGAATAATCATACCTGCAAAGATTGACAATTTTTTATAAGACAGGTAACTTAGGTGCAAATTATCAAGGATAGGCATGTCACATATATAGTACTCTAACTCTAATTATGATTAGTTCTCTGTCTATAATATGCTTGCAATCTGTAGTAGTAGAAAATAACCACAAAGTCGTATTGAGACCTGGGGTTATACTACTTTTTCAAGGAAAAAAATAGACGCCAACAAAAAAGATATAGTTAATGCATAGTCAGCTTCAGTTGATTAGTCTACTCACAAAGGCGTGTAGATACAGTTTCACCACAAAGGATGCAATATATTGGCAAAAGGCAGATACTAAGTATCTTTTAGATTAAAGTTACTCCCTCTGTTTTTTTTAATCTTGACGTTCAGACATAAGAGAGTAGTTCATTTCCCTTGTCTGAAACGACAAGAATTTCAGAACGGAGGGAGAAAACAGCACTACCTGCAATGGTAGCAGTAGCAAGTAATTTACATCAGTTCTACCTATCATAAGTAACATAATACATTCACGGTCAACCATTAATCAGGGAAAAGAATCTGATCTCCTTAAGATAACCAGAAACATCAACAAACAAGTGCAGTATGGACTATTGAGCACCATATAATCACAGTATCCATCATATTTACTTCGCTAATCATATATTAAACCATACAGCGAAAAAGAAACGATGGAATTAAAATAGGGGAGAAAACATAACGTTTCTGTACAACCGATCGAGGCACGCGTACTTTGAAGGATCAAGCCATAATCAGATCAGATTTTTTCCCTTAAAGAAAAATTCGAATCAGATTGTGCAAGAATCAAGATACTCCCAAATACTCTGCTTGTTTCACTCTGAGCGTCATCCAGTAATAACCGAAGCAGCAATGCCCAACCAAGTAAAAACACCGGAGCACTTTCACTTACCCCATGAGGTTGACGCGGAGCGCGGCGCTGAGCTGGACGAACATCCCGTACATCTTGCCGATGTCGGCGGCGTTGCCGTGCGAGTAGAGCACGGTGAGGCTCGCCTCCGGGCACCGCACGTACACGACGATGATCTCCGTGTCCCGCAGCGTCGGCACCCGCCGCGCCTCCACGCCCGGCCTCCACGGCACCCCCGTGATCGCCACCCTCCTCGTGGCCATCGCCGTCGCCTTATTGCCCCGATCGTCCCCCGCTGCCGCCGTGGCGGCACCCTCCGGCGGCGGCTCCTCCTCCTCGTCGACCACGCCGTACGACGGCGGGTTGGGAGGGAAGAAGGCGAGCTTGGAGGCCACCGAGGACGTCACCCCGCCCATCTCCGGCGAAGACGGCCTCAGGGCTCCGGCCGCAGCGGCATTAGCTTTCTCTCAGGCGAGGGAGGTGGAAGCGGGACAGGCAAAGAGTCAGAGGGGGGCTTCAACTTCAAGCCGGATTTTTTTTTTCGAGGTTTAATTGGAAAGTTTGGAGATATGGGCAGCTCCGCCATCAGGGATAGGAAGGATTAAAAGGTTGCCGCGCAATTAGTGGGAGGTGCCGGGAGAATTAAAGGAAAGGATGTCACATGAAGGTCTGAGATTGTGGATTATTACTATAATCACGCTCACAGCTAAATATGGTGCGAAAAAAAATCAATGAATACCTTCCTCCCACATCTCAATCTTTGAATTCGAAATGACGTGATGTGACTCACATCAGTAGCTCTAGTATGTGCATAATGTGCTGTATTTTTGCAGCAGAAGTTTATGGTCGATCCGATCCGACAGTGCAAGCGACACCGGAGTGTGATCTGGTGGCCGTCGTCGACCATTGACAAAACATAAACATATTACTACATAAATGATGAAATGTGGCATTGGTCTATAAGCTGAAATGTTGTAGCATGGTCCATTGGAATGTGTTATAGGTAACCGAGTGAAGATACTCTGCTCTCTGCCTCAAAGAAGTACCAAGCGTTCAATCACCGCAAAATTTCACCACACAGCCTTCAAACCAACAAGAGACGCCGACCATGATTTTGGATAGAATGAAATTATTAAGACCAAATGCTATTCCTAACTCTCCATCCATTGAAATGTCATGTGCTTTTTTTTCCTAATAAAGATAAATGACAAAATTTTAAGTGTTTGTATTGCTCCTTCCATATTGTGTTCGAAAAACATGGAATGCATCTCTTCACTTCTTTTGGTAGACATGTTATACAAAAGCATACGTGGTCCATACAAACTGGTATTATTTCCTTGCTTCTCCGGGTCCTACTGCTGAAGATCAGATCCAATGTAAGCTGTGACGGCGACATGAATTGGAGTTGGTTGGCATCGGCACTCTTCATCTGCCACTGGGTCCCTTCGTTCTTCTAGGCCATATGAGCATGCATGCCATGGCACAATGTTTTGCTTTCATCAAATATATATCATGTTCGCTTCTTTTCTGAACGTGAATGCTAACTTTTTTTTACAGCAACAGCATGACACGATGCTCTAGTGGCACGCAATAGCCAAGCCGTCAACCTATATAGATTTGCTAATGTCCACATCGCGATCAATTACACTGAGGCACTGAGCCAGCCCATGTCAATGGATGCAATTATCAGTGCTTGCAAAGGCTGCCTCGTACGCACTGCAGCAAATCGTGGCTGAATAAACAAACTGGCATGGATATCATTATCCTTTTGCTAGGAGAAAACAAAAATGCTACGATGCTTTTCTAGCTCTGCTTTGGATGCAACTAAATTAACTCGTCTCATCTAGAGCTCCCAAGATGAACGCGAAACCCGCAATTAGTAGCATGAAAGGCAGTTATCGACCAGACACACTTTCCCCGAGCTTGTTGACTTTATATATATGATGATCTGCCACTATTTTTTCTTTTCTTTACTTTTTTCACCTCTTTGCTTATCTTATGGCAATGATGGTGAATTTTTCATGCTTCCAACTGGACGATGAAAAGCCGGAGGTGAAAAGGACGATCAAATCGAACGCGCACGCCTACCTGTTACTGCTCTTCTCCTTTGTTTGGCTGTCAGATTGCAAAAGTTCCTCTGTTCTCCGAAAAGAATACAGAGCGGCATGGCTGGGGTGGCCATGCCTGCTGGTTGGGAGGTCGATCATTTGCTGATCTGCTCTTCATTTCATTTTTTGTTGGGTCCCTTTTTGCACTCTGCCCTACCGTTTGGTTACCGTGAAATCTGTCTGAAGAAACCAGCACATGGACAGTGCCACCAAAATGCTGCCCTGTCATTTCGCGGAACATCTTATTAGAAAGTAGTAATAATTTTCATATGGCTTACCGAGAACAATCATTTCCAAGCAACTTGGAACATAGCTTCTTGTTAGATTTCTGGAAATTATTAGCTTTAGAGCTGGTATTCTAACTGAAAAAAAAATGAAACAAACATAATCTGTGTTTGGATAAACGTGCTGATGCCACATAATATGGAGACATCTTCAGGGTTCAGCGAGCTTCAAATGACACCTTAATACTGCAATAGCATCAGTTACATGCCTGGGAATTCTTTGCAAAAAAACTTTAGAGGACATGCCTGGGCAAGTAGAAGGAACTTTGCAAACTCACCCAGTCATGCAATTGTCATTTGTATTTGGTGCCAGGCTACATGATAATTGACCACAGGCCCACTGTGCACCAAAACAAAAGCATTAGGTGAATTTTTTTTCAATCTGCTTCAGACAAGAGCCTTGATTTGTGATCAAGATAATTGCATACATAACTGCAAGTCATTGAAAACTTATGAAATACATCCTTTTTTTTGGAGCTGATAACAGAGTAAAACTGACATGATTAGAAAGAAAGGAAATGGAACTAAACCGTTTAATTGGCATGTCAGAATTCTTTATTTATAATGAACCAACCAATTGTGTCGGCACCATTGCAGGTCGAATGCAGCCCCTATGGCTCGTCGCAGTGATCGGCTCGTCGCAGAGCGCGCCAAAATCTACAAGCGCTCCATGGAAGCAGGTTGTAATGGGCTATATGAATGGGAAAGGACCAAGGCGGATCGGGTTGGGCTCATATGTACTACTGCGCAAGAGGCGATTCAATATCCCTGGGCTGAAATTACGTGAACGTCACGGGAAGCAGCCCATGGATTACTGATCACGGCATTCGGCGACCGGCGTGAGGGGCAGTTGCTGGTTCACGGCCGATGACTCCGGCCTGCCACCGTGCCTTTCGCCGGAGCTGAGCAACTGCTGCATCCCCTGCTCGCGAAAGAAGCAGCCACACTAGAGCAACGCGGCGAGTCAGAGTGTGAATGTGTGATACAGAGTCTCATAGTGATTCGAGGAAACCAACGGTTGTTTACAGGTTGCACTGCTATTCACATGATGACATAAACATCTTTAGGCCTTGTTCGGCAAGGCAGTTTTCAAAACAGAGCAGGAATGTGGCAAGGGTAGGATTTATTGGATCCTGCCGTTTCACTCAAACCACCTCCTGTCTGAAACCACTCCCTGAATGAAAACTGTTTATCAACATACATGTTCGGTTATGCCTGTTCGTTCCTATTCCTGATCGTCAAAACAACACAAAGAGGCTTGTGCTAATCCACTACTAGTAACAAGGATAGTTGTCATTAGCCTGACAAGCAGGAGCAAAAATTTATCCTAGTAACTACATTTCTGAATATGCTCAACGATGTGAACGGCATATCTATCTGTATAACAAAACTGCACAAGAATAATGACTTGAAAAAACTGAGAGAAATGAAATTATCCGAAGCCAACGGCTGAAATATTTTCACTCTCTAGCAGATTAGTCATAGAAGAGCACCACCACGTTATAAATTACAACTGCTAGAACATTTTGTCACTCTCAAATTGACTAGTCATAGAAGAGCACCACCACAGTATAAATTCATTCCATGGGAGTTCCCACAAGTGATATCAAAAGCATGAAACATTTACAATTTTGATATCACAGTTCACAGCTCCCACACAGAACTCCATGGTGTACTGTTGTAAGCTTCATGACCATTGGAGCTAGGGAAACCCCAAGGTATGAATGTTTTGGTGATAGGATGAGAACCATGAATGTGACTAACACTCTTTGTGAGATCTTATAGGTCACATATGAAGAAAGCTCCGTCCGTTGGTGGTGAACGCCAACACACCATGAACTTAATTGACAAGGATGATTGGTTGCCTTCATCTACACAAGAACGGACTTGATGGAGTCGCGGAGAAGACATGGATCAAGGCTAAGGACATGCTAGATCCAAGCGGGTGTTGCTTGGTTAGATGTTAGCTTGAGTCCATAGGAAAAACCGGACTATCAAGAGGGTTCGAGGTGGTTCTCTTAGTACACACTAGTTATAGAGATCATTGGATGCATGGTGAGTCTCTCAGGGGCTAGGGTGGCAGAAGAGAGTTGAAGGAACCAAAAAGATCAAGTGTTGAAGAAGAAGATCAAGAAGAAGATCGAAGCTGCGAAGGCAGAAGAGACCGGACAGTACGGTCAAGGAGACCGTACAATACGGTCTACAGAGGAAATCCAGACAGAGAAGCTCAAGTTTCTGGAAGTTGAAGAATAGAGACCGGACAGTGGACCGGACAGTACGGTCCTAGGGACCAGACAGTACGGTCTCTATTGGAGTGTTCCAGACAGAGAAGCTGAAGTTTCTGGAAGTTGAAGAATGAAGACCGGACAGTTGAGAGGACGGTACGGTTATGGAGACCGTACAATACGGTCTTACAGGAGAAGAGCAACAGAAAAGGAGAAGTTTCTGTTGGCTGAAGAAGAAGTGGAGACCAGACAATACGGTCCTAGGGACCGTACAATACGGTCTGCTTTGAGATGACGAACAGCACTCCCTGGACGCCAGTCTGGTGAAGACCGGACAATACGGTCAGAATGGAGACCGGACAGTACGGTCTATTGTACGGTCATCACGCAGACTGGGTACTTTTGGACAACGGCTAGTTTGAGGTTGGAGGCCTATATATAGTCGGTTGTTTACCTCTTTGAGGTGCTCTTGGACCCAGAAAAGAGGGGAGGTGCTGCCAAGAAGCCAAGAGGAAGAAGTGTGAAGCACTTGAGAAGGATTTGGAGTGATCCTAGTGCTTGAGAGAGTAGCAAGTTGCATCCTTTGATCTCTAGGCTAGTGTGGGCTTGAGAGAGTCATCTTGGGCTGTTACTCTTGGTCTATGGCAAGGCCTAGACCGGTTAGGCGTCGGTGTTGAGCTGTCCAAGGAGATTGTGGAAGTCGACACAAGTTTGTACACGGTCTTGGAGCTTCCTGTGCGAAAGAAGCATCACTAGTGGAGCGCCCTTTGGCACGCATCAAGTGCGGAGCCTTACCTCCGGAAGAGTACCCGGGATCGAGCCCGGCGGGACGTGCCCGCGACTTCACTCGGAGGGTGAAGTGTGCTCTAGGAGGGATCGCCATCGAGCGGAGGGACGGGGTCGAGACTCCGGCGAGAGTGACCCAACGTGGAGTAGGGGAAGGCGCCATCCTTCCGAGACCACGAGAAAACATCATGAGCATTCTCTATCCCTTCTCCTTTACTACTCGCATTTACTTATCGCACTTCATATGATTGCTTGTAGTACTTGAGTTGTGCTCTTATCTTGCTTGTGTGTTTACCTTGGTACCTACTAGCTTCAATAGGTTTGCTTGTTTGTCTTGCTCGTGTGCTTACTTGTTATAGCCTATCTAGTAGCTCTAAGGTCTCTACTTAGTGTGCCTAGTGTCTTGGTTGCCTTGTCTCTAGTTATCTTGTTGCCTTGCCTTGCCTAGCTTAAGTCTTCCGCTTTCTATCTATCTTGTGCTAGGTTGCTAGTGTGGTGTGATTGTGTTATCTATATGCACTAGCTATATAGATTAAGGATACTCCTTAGTGTGCTTTACCTTGTTACTAGAACTACTTGCTAGGAGTTGCTTGGGTGTAAGTGTTTGGAAAATAGATTCTAGAGTGCACCGATTCACCCCCCCTCTCGGTCACACGATCCTTACAACTGTTTCTATTGAACATATGGCGATGCTGGACACTACGTTGTGTGCGAAGCTATCAGATATCTGTCAACAATTGTGGAAAAAAAATGATAGTTAGTAGCAATCTCTGGGTATAATCAAATTTTCCAAACACATAGTGATTCACTGCTAGATCGATTAAGAACACGAACATGTTTCTATCCCTGTAGATTTTATCACCACAAAAGAAACCACATGATTTTACAACTAGTTTACATAACTTGACATAAACAGTAGGTAGTAGACTAATCTATGCATGTCGTAGAACCCTCTTCACTAGTTAATTTTTAGTCTAGGCAAGATTCTGCTTGCAGGTTAAACACATAAAAAGAGTGAAGCTACTCTAATTTCAATCGTAATCGTCAATTCAATCCAGTATCTAGATAGTAGTAATCGTCACCGGCCATAATATAATTTAAGCACTACAACAATATCATCCCTTGATTGCATTGCATATGAACTAGTCTAACAAGATCCAGACAAGAATTGTTATTGTACTGCACTAGCATGAACTCAACTAATAATTGCCAAATGAGAATCACATTAGATGCCGATGAACAACGCCACACCCATAAGCTATTCCACAAGAACAAACACTACGGCCAAAATATTCTCTGAACTTTCATGCCCCGTTCCATTCTGTATGGTGTGCGAAGTTGGGCGAGGAGATGAGAGGGGAAGAAAGAGAGAGCGTCGCGGCCAAAGGCTTACCGGAGAGAAGGATGTGGGAGGTGGAGTCGCCGTCTCCAGCCTGGGTCGCTGCAGAGTCGCTGCTGTCCAGCCTGGGTCGCCGCCGCAGCCGTCGTCGTCTCCAGCTTCGCGTTAGGTCACGACGCGTCGCTCGCTGTGGGCTGTTTCAATCTGGGAGGTCGGACTCCAGTTTTTCTTCCAGGCCGTCAGGGAGGAGGCAAGGCCGAAAAGGGCCCGGAGTTAGAACAGGCCTGGTCTAAACGAACACATCTTCCTGGCCAGAACCGTTTTGAGGCCTGCTCGATTATTTCCGGCCGGTTTCGCCGCCTTCCAGGCCCGTTTTGGTGTAACCTAACAAGGCATTAAAGGTTCAGAGCCTTGGATCGTCAGACGACGATAGAGTAAGCATGCTGTCACACCCAGTTTTAAGGACAAAACTGAATGCATAACTATATGTGTGCCAGGATCAAGTTCCACACATATAGAGACAATAGTGAAATAAACAGTATAACCAGTGTCATTATTACATCGTCTCATCGTAGCATTATTACAATATCTGAATAAAATGTCTTAAATGACTAAATAAAACGACAGCGGAAGACACCCAAACACACAGGCAGTCGACTGGGAGACAGCACGCCTAGTATTCCTCGTCGAAGTACTCATGGCGCCTTCATCTTCTGAGCAGCATTTCAATTTAGAGTGGGGAATAGCAAGTGTGAGTACATATCGTACTCCGCAAGTGTAGGAAAAGATGACATGCATAGCTTAAACAAAAGAAAGGCTAACACATGGTTCATAGCAGAAAGCAACTATAAATTAAGTCATTTAATTAAAGCACCTATTTACTAGATGATGTGGAACCCACCCAAAAGTTATCAACATAAGGTCAACTACACAGGTTACCCCACCTGTGAAGCCAAAGGGCTACTCCACCCCAAACCAAACTACAGGTTACTCCACCTGCAGCTCCCATGGGTTACTCCACCCATATCTGGTTACCCCACCAGATCCACCCAACCATTCCCACTAATCATGTGAGGATCCAGGCCGCTCCTGACCGTGAGCACGGCTGTCATGACAGTTTTACTTCTCTGCAGAGGCCGTACCACTTTACCCACGAGTCGTAATTTCATCCCCTGTTGCCAGGTGGACTAAAACCTCCCTTATGCCCGTGCTGCGCTGCACTTACACACTTCCGAGGTGTGCGGCAAGGAGATCGCTACAAGGTCTTTCAAAGAGTCTTCCAGCCAGCAAACATCCCATGCTAAGGTTCCACTACTGCCAGTACCCCTGCAACAATAGCCCCCTCTGGCACCGTGGCTCGGATTACACCATCCATCACCTAGGACTGAGGTTACTCCACCCCAATCCTCTTCCTCGAATGCCGCCAACTGGAAGAACATCTTGGTACTCAACCAGGCTGCTCCATATCAGCCTCGTGATGGCACTGTTGTCCTGGGTTGCCGCTCCACGAACCGGTCCTTAGCTAACTTGAGCAAGACCAACACAAACCAAAGTCTCGTGCTAACCGCACCATCATCAAACATACCACTTGCTCAAGTTACAGCACACCTAAGTTCCAGGTTGCTAAAAAGATTAACCGGTCCATGATCATTATGTTCAAGTGAACCATTAGTCAAGATTATTAGTCAAATTATCATCCAACCCAGTTCAGCAAGCTAAGCAAGACCTACCCATCCTCATACTATCATCTACCATAACCAGGCGACAAGGAAATAGTATGGAACAGGATAAATGACATATAGGATTCATATTAAACGCTATGCATGCAAATTAAACTAGAGGGAGAAAGACATAGGTTCAAAATGGTCAAGGACACTTGCCTGTTCCCCCTGCTGCTGCTTGGTCAAACTCTTGGTCCTGGAAGTTCTCAAACGGCTCCTCTTCTAATAACGGTAACATGCAAAGCACACATACACAAACAATAAGGAACAGTACACCAATCAGTATCAAAATGCTACAAAAACTGTACCAAAAGCTAGAGCTCGTTCCTACGATCGCGTGAGCGCAAGAATCGCTTAAAACAGAGTTAGGAGTAAAAAGTTATAAGCATTTGAAGTTAGAGGGTCTAAAATAGGAAAACAGAAAACGTTGTAGGTTACTTTGTAATTACAGAAAGATTCTGAGGACTTATTTGTAAATATGAAAAAGTTTAGGCACTAAAATATAATTTATATAAAACACAAGGTGTTTTCCGTAAAAGTACAAGGCTTAAACAGAATTACAAAAGACTGAGGGCTTAACTGCAAAATTACCTTTTTCTGGAAATTGAATTGATTTAAGCAAAAAGAGAAAAGGTATTTTTTTTAATATCAGAAAACCGTGGACCGCGTCCATGAGATCTATGGACCGGACGGAGTCGCCGGTCTATGGGTCCACCGTGGACTGGGTCACCGGGGCGGCGACGGGCGCGGCGGCGCTCCGCCGGCGCGCGGCCGGGACGGCGCTCCCGTGCGCCAAACCTCGATGCGGCAAGCCGGGGAGCACGAGGGGGCGACGACGAGCTCACCTAGGCGGTCGCGGGGGCTCGGCGAGGCTCGGAAGGCGGCGGTCGACGGCGAGGAAGGGCGGCGAAGCTTCGGCGACGTCGAGGTGCGGCGTCGGGCTACGGAACACGTCGAGATCAGGCGGACGACAGGCGGTGTGGCGCGTCGGTCCTCGGCGTCGGGTCAGCGGAGTCCGGGGCGTCGTCCTTGGGCGGCTTCCCGAGCTCGAAATGGCGGCAATGGCGGCGGCGGCGCTAGGGCACGGGAGGCGTCGGGTTTCGGCGAAAGGGGGCGCGGGGAGCGAGGGGGTCCCGTTTTATAGGCGCGCACGCCGATGCAGTGCGGGCCCACGGCGTAGACGTCGAGGTGGGGTCACGCGGCGGCGGAGTCTGACTCGGGCGCTAGGGTTCCGGGGTGGAAGGCGGCGGCGCGGTTCGCGGGCTGGCGCGGGCCGAGGCGGGGCGAAGCTGGGCCGAGGCGCGCGCTGGGCTGGCAGGCGAGGCTGGGCCGCGGGGGAAAGAAAGAGAGGCCGGCCCAGAGTGAAGGAAAAGAGAAAGAAAAAGGAAAAGAGAAAATGGGCCAAGGGAAATTCGGCCCAGCGACCGGCTGTGAACTTCTTTCTTCTTTTCTATTTCGTTTTTCCTTTCCAAAATCTAAACTAATTCGTAAACGAATTCTATACGAAGTTTAAATACATTTTCCACACAATAAAATCCCTACTGCAAACTACTCCAGCATGAATGCAACAAACAATTATAATATAGCCTAAATTAATTTATTTAATTTAGAAAATAGCTCTTTTGCCTAAAAAAATGATAACACCATAATTAACTAAGAAGAAATTTTAATCTATTGCAAAAAGTTTTAAAATTTAGTGAAATTTAAGTCACATTCCGAAATTTGAAATTTTGGGGTGTGACACATGCGGACCAACTCGTCCAAGTCCCTGTGCGAGCTCCCGCCTTCCGCTACCGCCGCCGTCGCTTTCCGGCCGAGCTCCACCGCGCGCTCCCTCACCGGCTTCCCCTCCTCCCCGACCGCCGCGGCGATGGCGCTCGCCATCCGCCCAGCGTCGGGCACGGCGTCGGCGCCCTCCGCCACGGCCACGGCCACGCCGGCCTCCGCGAGCAGCCACGCGTCGGTGAACTGGTCGGCGCTCATCGGCCACGTGAGCATCGCGACGCCGGCGGCCGCCGCCTCGAGCACCGAGTTCCAGCCGCAGTGCGTGAGGAACCAGCCCACGGCGCGGTGGCGCAGGACCTCCACCTGCGGCGACCACCCGCGGACGACCACGCCCCGCGACGCCGTCGCCGCCTCGAACCCCTCCGGCACGGCGGTGCCGCCCCGGGCCGCCCACACGAACGCCGCGCCGCTCCGCGCCAGCGCGTCCGCCACGCACGCCGCCTGGGCCGGGGACAGCGCGTGCTGCGTCCCGAAGCTGACGTACACGACGGAGCCGTCGGCGAACGCGTCCAACCACGCGGCCACGGCCGCCGCCGCCACCGCGGGCTTCCCGCCGCGGTCGCCGCAGGGGTTCACGGGCACGGCGGCGTCGGCCAGCGGGCCAACCGCGAACACGCGCTTCGCCATCAGGTCCGGGAGCGGGCGCTCAACGTAGGCGGCTTCGAGCGCGGAGAACGTGTTGACGACGAAGCACGTGCTGTCCAGGTTCCAGAGGAAGAGCTGGCGGATCGCCTCGGACACCTCGTCGCCGGCCACGTGCTGCCGGAACAGCCACGACAGCTGGCGCCACGGGAAGCTAGGCGAGCCGGGAATGTCCGGGAACGTGACCGCCTCGTCGGTGTCGGGTTTACCGGGGAGGTGGCGCCAGAGGGAGTGCGACATGGCGAGGTGGAGGGTGCAGGACGGCGAGAACGTGACGTGCGGCACGCCGAGCTCCGCGGCGAGCGGCCGTGTCCACCCCGTGAAGTAGTCGGAGACGACGGCCGTGACGCGGCGGCTGCTCGGCTGGCCCTCGCACCAGGCGAGGAGCGGCGCGCGGAGGGCGGCCAGGGACGCCATGAACGGCCGGAAGAGGTGGGGCGGGAGGTCCTTGGTGTTCTCGCCGCACCCGGCCGGGAGCAGCGGCGACGACGGGAACGGCAGCACGACCGTCCCGACGGACGGGCACGAGGCGGCCAGCGGCGCGAGGAGCGGGGCGTTGCCGGCCGTGACGGCGACGGTGACAGCGAGCCCGCGCGACGACGCGAGCAGAGCCGCGAGGTCGAGGAGCGGGAGCATGTGGCCCTGCGCCGGGTACGGCACGAGGAGGACGTGAGCCAGAGCCGCAGCTCCATCGCCGCGGCTGCCCGCGCTGGCCTGTGGTAGCGTGTCCATGGACGACAAGGACGACGACGACGTGCGGCGAGTTGACTAATGAGCACTGCGGGCTAAATAGACTAAGAAATGCTAGCTGCCAAGGGAGTCTTTCGCACGCAATGGAGATCGTGACATGGTGATCGATGATGCGTTTCCTCGTCACGAATCAGAGAGGAGATACCGTGTCGACGACTAAAGCTCCAAACGCGAATCTGAGTGTGGTGAAAATCTGTTCGTGACGGAAGTTGCACGACTCACACCGGCCTCGTGTCGTGCCGCTGCCGGTCCGGGTACGATCAATGACCGTTTCTAGAAGGAGGGAACGGACGAAGCAAGGAACACGATGCAGATCACATTGCTAGCTGCAGGGCGTCGCGGTTAATTTCGCCAAAATGCGGAGGCACACCGGACTCCGGAGTGGTGAAACCACGGACGATCCTGGACTACCGCTAGCTTTTCCACGGTTAGTCTTGCCGCCGTGTAGCCCCGTCAAATTTCGTTGCGCATCAGTCGACGGTTAGGCAAGCATCTTCTTCTGACGGTGCGACGCCCACCGATCGACCAGTACGTGCTGGTGCCTTCGGGATGGTATTTCGCCGAGTGCGTTCGATGGTACTCAAGACTTCCCAGGTCAACCATCGCGTTGCTGTTTTTTTTTTTAAGATTACACAGTACAACTCACACACTCACAACGCACGCACACTCACCTCTATGAACACACGTATGCAAACCGTACCCCTATGAGCATCTTCGAAAACTGAGCCGGCAAATCTAGAGATACGAAGTCACCGCTGGCGCCTCGCTGTCGACGGGAGCGTCGCCTACCACTGAAAGCACAAATGCCGTTAAATCCTTGAAAATTCGCTCTCACGAGGAGTCGAACCCAGGACCTGAGAGGTGTTACTCGGATGTCTTAACCATTAGGCCAAGACCTCTTTCGCATGTCGCGTTGCTGTTGGGAAGACAGCAACTCGTAAACCAGTCGTGGCCGTGAGGGGACGTGAAGGGCATGATGGACCGCGAGCTGGCGTGTTGTTGGGCCACAGCCAGCCAGCTGGGTTCCACGCGCGCCGCGTGGGTGGTGGTGGTTCCGCCGCAGCCGGATGCGGGCCTCGGGCTGGGAGAATCCGAGGGGACAGGGCTGTTGCGGGCCGGTGCGAGCGAGAGAGAAAGAGAGATGATCAGAACACGTTTGTCCTTTGACAGGGCAAAACTAACACAGACGCACGGCGCACGCGGCAGCGTAACCGGTCGAGATCGACGCTTTTGTCGCGGCGAGCTGGTGAAATTCGGTTTGCCGCGCACGGTGGTTCCTTGCCATGGTCTCTCACCTCCCTCCCGCGTCCAATCCAATCCGCCGTAAAGCTTCCGCCATTAACGTGCAACGAGCCGTGATGATGAATCAGCTAGTGTTGGCTTCGCTTCCGTTAGAAGGCGATTTGACCTCAATTGCAATCTTCCTAGCTAGGACACGGCGGACGATATTAATTGGGCGCACGTACGGCCGGCGGATTCCAGGGGCGTCGCGCTGGTTCCGTCGGGCCGATCCGTGTCGCCGTGGTCCGATTCAGAACCCCGTCGCTGCTAGGATTGGGTGATGCTCGCGTTCTTCTGTCTTTGCTTCTCGATCGGCGTCCACGACGTCGAGGGCTGGGACACGGCGGCGCGAGCCGTCGCCTCTGGGCAGAGCCAGAGCGCCGACGACCGCGCGAGCGTGGCAGAGCGTCCGCCCTCGAGAAGAAGATCGCGTCGCGCGCGGTTGACGAAGTCACCAAGAAGCGAACGCAGCAGCTGCTGGTGTCGCGGAGGACTGGAAGGAGGCCATGGCGGCGTGGTTGTCGCCGGGAACGTCGGCCCGGGGGTGGTCGCTGTTGGATACGAATTTGGCAAGGGGTTTGTGTTTGCAGGCATATCTGATGAGGTTCGGTTGACAAGGAGCTAGTTGCATGGCCTTCTCCATGGAGTTTCTTGGTTATCTGATGAGGTTTGATCCAGTTACGTGGCCTGCTAATGAGTTACGTGGTTTTCAATGGTGTTAATCAGGGACTTTGAAGCCGGCCTGTGTGTTTGGTGCAGCGCCGTTTAAAGGAACAACATCTACGTACGTGGAGATAAAGTATATACGTGAGTGTTTAGGATAATAAGTTTATTATTAAAATAGATGGCTATCTGTTGAGAGGTCGGTTTGATTAGTTTAATATTCAGTTAGGATTCTCTATACTGTTATATAAGCCAAAGCTTGTTGGCGAGAGATGGCAGCCAGAATACAATCATACTTTCGTTATGTTTTCATCTACTATTTTCGTTTTCCTTTTCTTTGGTGTTTTGCCGTGAAAAACACTCGCGTTCTTCCTGCGAAAGTGAAAGAATCCTTTGCTGATTTGTCGAGTAAATCAGTCGCTTCGCCGTTGCGTAAACACGGTGTTTATCTTGGTGTTGCTTGGCGAATTTGTTGAGCAACAAATTGGCGACTCCGCTGGGGAACGACGATCGCGGCAAGGTTGCTGCGGCGCGTGCGGAGAGGCTGGCGACTTCATCGTCGGCTAGAGTGAACATGGCGGGAAAGGCGGTGGATGTTGCAGGAGGTCAAGACAGGCTGACAGATCATTGCCGTATCAAATCGATTTGTCTTCCTAGCTGGGTTGATGATCTGCCGCCGAGCTTGAAGGCCAAACTGAGAAATCAAATACCTATGGTGGATCAAGAAGAGGAAGATATGATGGCCTGTGGAGGTGATGCTGCAGATCTTGATTCCAACAACGTGAGTGAGGTCACGTTGGAGGATTTATCAGAAGGGGATAGGATGAAAAACGAGAGCGAGATCCAGCAGGAGATGGAAGGACTCCGGAGGAGGAAGATAGAGAGCTGCCGAAAGACGCGGAGCGGCATCGTCAAGAAGGCGGACACGGCAAGCATCTCTGCAACGAAGGTATTTGCATCACTTAGTACGCCTAATGTAGGTACTTCAACAGTGGTTGAAAGTGATTTTATTAGACAAGTAAAAGAAATTTATGCGAGAAAATATCCTGAGTTTAGGGAGCAATTGACCAAAACACTAAGAGAAAGTAGTAGTGGGCAAAGGATGGACATTGTTTTAGAAAAGAAAGAGTCTGTTGCTATGTTTGTTCAGGAAAGGAGGGAGCCTTTTATTTTACCATCTGAATTTCGTGCTAAAGAAATAGGTAATGAATTGAAAATTAGTCATTCACCCGTAGAGAAAGTAGGCGAGCATATGGAGGTTTCGGCTGGAATTCAAAGTGAAGAAAGAAACCACAACAACTGCAAGGATAGTGCGCCTGATTACCCGTTGATAGCTTTCTTTGTGCTGAAATAATAGGGGATCACCATAATGACGCTACTGTAGAAAGTGAGCACATAAGCAATTTGAGATTAGATGATAATACTAAAAACTTATTAAGTGGAGCCGCACCAGATGATTCAGTTCTTGCTGAAATTAAAGGGACAACACCATCTTTGGCTAATACAAAATCGTATATAGAGCCTGTGACTATTAGAGGACAAATGGTTAAAATTTGGCAGAAGAATCTTGGAGTAGAAGCAATTAGAAAGGACGATATCGGTAATAGCTCGGGGGGCATTTTTCAGGTAGAGGCAAAAGACAGTAACAGCTGTTCAGGCCGCGAGAGATCCAAGGCCGGGCAGCTGATAACAGGGGACATAAACGATTGTTCAGGCCAAAAGGATGGCAAGGCCGGGCAATCGATTGTGTGCGGCACTGAAAATTGGTTGAAACAAGAGCAGGCTGAGCGGCCAGCGAGGGTTTTGTATGAGGATTGTTCAGGTGCGTAAGGCCGAGCAGTCGGAAAAGGGGTGTTCAGGCCGTGACCAACAAAAGGCCGAGCACCAAGTAGCTGAAACCGATGTTTGTTATGGCTGTGGTATACATAGAGCCGAGCAACCGAAGACAGGTGTTAATGGCTGTTTTGGCCGTTGGATGACTAAGGCCGGGCAACCAGATGCAAAGCGAAGATGGTTGTTCAGGCCAGCAGCAATACATGGCCGGGCAATCAATATTACGAAAGAAAACATGATCGTTCAGGCCAAAGATTGTGCGCGCATATGGCCGGGCGATCAGCGCTGGTGGAATTAGATTACAGCTGGGAACTCGTTTATGCAGGGCAAAGATGAGAGTTGTTCGGGCCAGAGAATATTTCAGGACAAGCAGCTAGGATCGGGAGGAGATTCAGGCTGGGACGTGGGATGGAACGAGCTATCTTCAGTTGATGGTCTAGCAAGTGTTGAAAGCATGGAGAATCCGGGCCAGAAAGAGTCGGAGGCCGGGCTATCATTGAAAAACGAGATGGTGAGCAGGTTAGTGGAAAACGATTCAGGCCAAAGCATGATGCATGCTGGGTTGTCGTCAATAGGAAGTGAAGCAAAGAGAGACGCGGAATATGATTCAGGCTCTACGAAAGGCAGGAGGCCGGGTCATTGGGTGAAGCTGGTATTGATACGCCAGGGAATAATGGTTCAGACTACACGAGGTATCAGGCCGAGCTGTCGATAAGTATGCATGGATATCAGGTGAGCACGGATGATTCAGGCGTTAGAGAAACAATGGCCGGGTCAAGTACGTGTGTTGCTCAGATCAAGGAGAACGGTGGTTCAGGCCGGAAATTAGCAGGGGCCGGGCCATTAGTGGTACAGGACTGTTCAAAGGAGAGGAGCAGCAGTTCAGGCCGGTTACCGCACGAGGCCGATGCAATTGTTAGTGGGGAAAGCATGGATGGCCATTCAGGCCGGTTCTTGTACAAGGTCGAACGGTGGATGGTGGGAAGCAATGATGGTGTCGGTGTACGAGAACCAACATATGGGGGGTTAGCAAGAACCGCCCCTTTGAGATTCGGTTAGGGGATGAACACGCTGCAATCTCGTAAAAGATTAGTGCAAAATAAATAGCACACAAAGCATTTTACCCAGGTTCGGACCGCTCGAAGGCTAATAGCCCTACATCCTGCTTGTCTGGATTATTTTGGGTATTCTTGGTAGAATATTACAGTGGAGAAGAGCTCATGTTCTTGAGCTAGAAGCCTCCAGCCGGAGGAAGGAGATGAGGAGGGAGAAGAAGTCCAGTGTCGGAGAGAGACCTGCCCCCTGCCTGTACCGGGCGCTCCCTTTTGTCAACCAAGGGGCTCTCCCACAACGAATAGTACAGAGGGCATAAAGGAGGCATGGGCTGTACAGTAGATGGGACGCCTGCTTTTTCCCGCGCCGCCCGCCGGTCTGCTGTCAGGGCACGCCGCAACGCCAGGAGATAATGCGAGCGCCGCTCCATCCCAGGATTCGCGCTCCCAGCGCATCATCTCCTGGAACCATGCTTCAGCCGTGGGCCCCCTCCCTTGAGACAAGCGCAACACGCCAGGAGAGGGAGAGGGACCGGGGCATGCTTCCAACCAAGGAGTAAAATCCTGCATGCATATCACTCTCCGTCCTTTCCTTTGACCAAAGCTCCCCAGCTAACCACTGCCTGCATGCACCATGGGGCCCATGCGAGCAGGCAGCCATGTGGAGGTGAGGAGAGACGATACAAGGGATTTCTTCTTTATAGTGTCTTGTCTTGTCAATGTGTCCCACGTAATTGGGATCTTCTGTGGCAGTTTGGTGTATTTGGCCGGTGTGGGGAACCCCGATTCCCATAACACCGACAGGAGCCCCCGGCCTTATCGCTGGGCGCAGGACATCAACGAGACCGGCGATGAGGCCTAATCCGTTATCACTGGAGTAAATACCTGCGCGTGCAAACGTGAGTGCTTCAGGAGTCGAGGCAACATCGAGCGAACTGGTGCCACGTGTGTAGGACCAAGCTAGGCGATCAGGGCTTAGGTGACGACCACAGGGGTGACCTTGGGCCAGGCTGATGCCACGGGTATTCACAGGCTAGGCGACCAGTACGCAGATGACAGCCCCAAACTCTTTCAGCAGCTCGCATTGCGACCCCGCGAGGCTTCCCTCCTATGGGCTGGCGCACCGCGCCAAATGATCTTGCTCTTGGGTGAAATTATGGGAACCAGCGGAGTCGGAGCGACCTTAAGCCAAGCAGGTGCCACGGGTGCAGGACCAAGCGTGACGACCAGGGCATAGGTAGCAACTCTTAACTCTTTTAGGCTCCCGTGTAGCGGCGCTGTGATCCTTCGAATATGGCGGCGCCGCGAGCCTGTCCATACTGACGGTCGGATGCGGCGCAGAAAGTAGTCCTTCACAGGGTTCGTCTCTGGCTGGACGCGCGGCGAGCTCTTCACGCTCTTCCACAGAACCGGGCGCCCATTCTGCCACGAACTCGGCAAGAGCCCTGCTCTTGATTGCGCTTGAGGTTGCGAATTCCACATGGCTCTCATGTAGCGGCACTGTGATCGGGGCTCACAGGCTGTCCATACTGACGATCGAATGCTGCGCAGAAGGTGGTCCAGCTCGGCGGGAAAGGGATTGCCTTTCACCGAGGACACCATGACTGGAATCGGATTTCCGCCGGAGCGGGCCACCGGAGTGGACTTTAGTGCGACCATGGCGAGTGGTCTCCGCCGGGGCGGGCCACCGGAGTGGACTTTTGTGCGACCATGGCCAGTGGTCTCCGCCGGAGCGGGCCACCGGAGTGGACTTTTGTGCGATCATGACGGGACGATCGGCTTTGGTGCGACTGCAGCGGAACGGCCGGCTTATGTGCGACTGTACGAGACAGTCGGCTTGGTGCGACCGTAGCAAATCAGTCGGCTTTGTGCGACTGTGATCGGCTTAGTGCGACCGGTGTCGGCTTTGTGCGACTGTGATCGGCTTAGTGCGATCGGTGTCGGCTTTGTGCGACTGTGATCGGCTTAGTGCGATCGGTGTCGGCTTTGGTGTGAATGCATGAGACAGCCGGCTTTAGTATAGCTGCCGGCGCAACCATGCAGTGTCTCCAGATGAGAGTTTGCTGTGGGGGAGTAGGCCTCCAAGTTGCCCTTTCGGCGTTGTCACAGCACCGGGCCACCCCGCGCGCGTTGCCACGTCCAGGCAAGCTGCGCGGCACCGGGCCCGGTTGCCAGGATACGGCAGTACGTCCATGTGCGTCGGGGCGCCCGGAGTGGCCACGTGTGACGCCCGCGTCGCGGCCGCGCCAGCGGGTAGCCACGCTCACCTTCCGAGCCGGCAAACCAACAAGTTGGCCGCGCGAGCTCGGGGTAGCCCCCAGGTTGATGGAGTGAGTTCACGACATCGGAGGCACGAGCTTCGGGCGAGCCCAACGTAGGCGGCACGAGACCCCCGAAATCGCACCCCCCGACCCGAGGTGAGAGCCCGGCGTAAGCCCCCAAGCCAGGGGTGAGTTCGAGGCAAGCCCCCGGGTAGGAGCCGACGGTGTTGCGGGTTGGGGTCGACGACGCCCGGGAGTCGGTCGGCGAGCCTGGGCCGAAGCCGCACCGTCCAGGCGTGGAAGTCAGTGACGCCCAGGAGTTGGCCGGCGAGCTTGGGTCGAAGCCGGAGCGTCCGGGCGTTGAAGGGCGTTGACGTCGGTGACGCCCGGGAGTTGGCCGGCGAGCCCGGGCCGAAGCCACGGCGTCCGGGCGTCGAAGGGCGTTGGCGTCGGCGACGGCCGGCGAGCCCGGGTTGACGCCACGGCGTCCGGGCGTGGAAGGGCGTTGACGTCGGCGACGGCCGGCGAGCCCGGGTTGACGCCACGGCGTCCGGGCGTGGAAGGGCGTTAACGTCGGCGACGGCCGGCGAGCCCAGGTTGACGCCACGGCGTCCGGACGTGGAAGGGCGTTGACGTCGGCGACGGCCGGCGAGCCCGGGTTGACGCCACGGCGTCCGGGCGTGGAAGGGCGTTGACGTCGGCGATGCCCGGCGAGCCCGGGTCGACGCCACGGCGTCCGGGCGTGGAAGGGCGTTGACGTCGGCGACGGCCGGCGAGCCCGGGTTGACGCCACGGCGTCCGGACGTGGAAGGGCGTTGACGTCGGCGACGGCCGGCGAGCCCAGGTTGACGCCACGGCGTCCGGACGTGGAAGGGCGTTGACGTCGGCGACGGCCGGCGAGCCCGGGTTGACGCCACGGCGTCCGGGCGTGGAAGGGCGTTGACGTCGGCGATGCCCGGCGAGCCCGGGTCGACGCCACGGCGTCCGGGCGTCGAAGGGCGTGGACGTCGGCGACGCCCGGGAGTTGGCCGGCGAGCCGGGTCGAAGCCGCGGCGTCCGGGGGTCGAAGTCGCGTGCTGGGCGGCGAGCCCCGGTCGAAGTCGTCGCTCGGTGTAGAGCCCCCGGCTCTGCCGTCGCTGCGTGGGACAGTCGTCGCGGGTGGACGCGTCGCTCGGCATGGAGCCATAGCTTGCAGGGACGCTGCCATAGCGTGGCCGCCGGCGGCGTCACTGCCTGCTGGTTGCCATTGTGCCCCGCGAGGTCATCTCGGCGCTGTCGCCGGAGCCGTCGCCGTCGCGTAGCCCCCGGCCCCTTCCTCGATGATGCTCGACGCGGAGGCCGCTGCGGGTCGAAGAACGGGGGAGCGGAGCTTTGCAAGTCCCGGACCAGCCCCCAGACGCAGACGCAGGGCGACCGCCCCGCGAACTCAAGTGCGCTCACAGGCGCTGGTGCCGTGCTATCGCCGCCTAGCACCGCACTGCTTGGCGTAGTACGCCGGCCTTGCTGTTGCCGGGCTAGGCCGCCGCCGGGCCTTGCCGCGTCGCTTCCCCGCCGCAAAGAGTTATCCCAGCTGCGTACCGCCGTCCCGAGACGCCCATGCGCACACACGCGCAGAAAAACAAGACAGAGGCCGGTGGCCGTGCGCTCTCGCCAGGGAATAACCAAACTAGCAGAGATAGATTAGTTTATTCCAAAAGGGAACCGATGCTTGCCACCGCATGCATCGCAGTCCTGTGGACATCGAGTATAAAATTCGTCCATGAATAAATAAAGGGAGGGGATTAGTTAGACCAGGTAAACAAAGAGCTCCAGCCCCCGTACTGCCTGGGATGCGCCTTCCGTCAGTTCCGTGCAACAGCAGCGCCACAACAACAGCATGCATGTGAGCAGTGGGGTCCAGCAGACCAGCAAGATGCGCCCCGTGTAGCCACGTGGCTACGCGGTAGTGCACACAACACGCCATGCAGCTGGTGGCCATGCCCACTTGTGCACGCGCAGGTGCCGAAGGAATAAAATAATCACAAGAGATTAAACAAAAGGTGAGAAACAGATTAGTACAGCCAGGAGGGCCGCGACTTGGGACCTCTGCCGCACGCTGGAGAAAACGCCGCATATAGCCCCGAGAGCTGCGCCGAGCCAGCGTGTGCGGGAGCTTCGCCCGCTACAGGCATGTCCTCCGCCTAGTGGCTGCTGCAGGCTGCGAAACCGTGCTCCGGGGCCAGAGGCACCCGCCCGGGGCCAAAGGCGCGCGCGGAGCAGGTTCACCAGCACGCCGCTCGCCAGTAGCGCACAGCAGGTTGCAGTAGGATGCATACGCACAGTGGCTTGTGCTAAGACTGCAAAAACAGAACAAGGAAAAAGAGAGTAGAGAGAGCAGCGCCTCATCCCCCTACCTGGCGCGCCAAATGTCGGTGTACGAGAACCAACATATGGGGGGTTAGCAAGAACCGCCCCTTTGAGATTCGGTTAGGGGATGAACACGCTGCAATCTCGTAAAAGATTAGTGCAAAATAAATAGCACACAAAGCATTTTACCCAGGTTCGGACCGCTCGAAGGCTAATAGCCCTACATCCTGCTTGTCTGGATTATTTTGGGTATTCTTGGTAGAATATTACAGTGGAGAAGAGCTCATGTTCTTGAGCTAGAAGCCTCCAGCCGGAGGAAGGAGATGAGGAGGGAGAAGAAGTCCAGTGTCGGAGAGAGACCTGCCCCCTGCCTGTACCGGGCGCTCCCTTTTATCAACCAAGGGGCTCTCCCACAACGAATAGTACAGAGGGCATAAAGGAGGCATGGGCTGTACAGTAGATGGGACGCCTGCTTTTTCCCGCGCCGCCCGCCGGTCTGCTGTCAGGGCACGCCGCAACGCCAGGAGATAATGCGAGCGCCGCTCCATCCCAGGATTCGCGCTCCCAGCGCATCATCTCCTGGAACCATGCTTCAGCCGTGGGCCCCCTCCCTTGAGACAAGCGCAACACGCCAGGAGAGGGAGAGGGACCGGGGCATGCTTCCAACCAAGGAGTAAAATCCTGCATGCATATCACTCTCCGTCCTTTCCTTTGACCAAAGCTCCCCAGCTAACCACTGCCTGCATGCACCATGGGGCCCATGCGAGCAGGCAGCCATGTGGAGGTGAGGAGAGACGATACAAGGGATTTCTTCTTTATAGTGTCTTGTCTTGTCAATGTGTCCCACGTAATTGGGATCTTCTGTGGCAGTTTGGTGTATTTGGCCGGTGTGGGGAACCCCTATTCCCATAACACCGACAGATGGTTGTTCAGGCCGGTTATCTATCAAGGCCGGGCGATCAGTGGTGGAAAATAATGAGTTGGTATATGGCAAGAGGCGTGATCGGAGATGGTCAAGCAAATGCCTTTTGGCAAAATTCAGAAGTTTGCCAAAAGGGCAGGGTGGCATGTGTTGGATACGAAATTTGGCAAGGGGTTTGTGTTTGCAGGCATATCTGATGAGGTTCGGTTGACAAGGAGCTAGTTGCATGGCCTTCTCCATGGAGTTTCTTGGTTATCTGATGAGGTTTGATCCAGTTACGTGGTCTGCTAATGAGTTACGTGGTTTTCAATGGTGTTAATCAGGGTGGCAGCCAGCGAACAGAAATACAAGCGAAGTACTTCAGATCCATACTAAACGTAAGCGTGAAGGACTTTGAAGCCGGCCTGTGTGTTTGGTGCAGCGCCGTTTAAAGGAACAACATCTACGTACGTGGAGATAAAGTATATACGTGAGTGTTTAGGATAAGTTTATTTTTAAAATATATGGCTATCTGTTGAGAGGTCGGTTTGATTAGTTTAGTATTCAGTTAGGATTCTCTATACTGTTATATAAGCCAAAGCTTGTTGGCAAGAGATGGCAGCCAGAATACAATCATACTTTCGTTATGTTTTCATCTACTATTTTCGTTTTCCTTTTCTTTGGTGTTTTGCCGTGAAAAACACTCGCGTTCTTCCTGCGAAAGTGAGAGAATCCTTTGCTGATTTGTCGAGTAAATCAGTCGCTTCGCCGTTGCGTAAACACGGTGTTTATCTTGGTGTTGCTTGACGAATTTGTTGAGCAACAGTCGCTATTCGAAATAGCGACCACCCTTGGGTCTGACTAGAACCGTTGGATCGATGGGGCACGCATGGACCAGATCAACGCGGTCTATTTCACGCTAGCGCGCGCTCCTTTCCGCCCTCCTCGCTCCGTGGTCGCCGTGGTTCCTCGACGACTCGCTCCGCCATGCATGGACGTACGGCCTGACGAAGCAATCTAGCTCAAACCGCAGAGATCGTCGTACTTAGGCAGCGGCCTTTGAAAGTACAAGCCGAGGGCATGGCATGATGGATCACGAGTTGTCACAAGCTGATCGCGATCTAGAAGCGGTCGTCAGGTCAGCAGTTTCTCCGCCGTCGGTCGCATGACCGTACGGACCGGGTGCTAGCGCCGGCGGCGCGCGCGCGAGGACGACGGGGCCGGGGACTCCCTATACGCAGCCCGTCCGACGATTAACGTGCGATAGAACGGCGGCCCGTGCAAACTCGGCCCACAGCGGCGGCGGCCTTCTTCTTCCTCGCGCCATCGCCGCGCCGCCGCCATCGACTGCCGTCGTCGTGCACGCCCCCGCCGCCTCCACCTCCCGCCCGGCTCCGGCGGCGTCCCCGCCGCCTCCGCCGCCGCCCTCGACCGCCGCCGCGCTAATCCGACGAGACGTGACGCCCCCGCCAGGGCCGTCTTCAGGAATTTGGAGGCCCGGTTCAAAATGAAAAATGGGGCCCCGAATTCATGGCCCACTTCTCCTTTTTCGTTGTGGATCCGAAGTGCAAATGGGTTCAAGATGTAAAGAAGGCCCAGTCAGCCCAATACTTAGCTGGTCAGGCAAGCGTCTTCTTCCTCCTCGAGTTAGACGATTCTGTTCTCTCTCTCTCCACCATTGTTGACGAGACGAGCTCACACCCGAGCATGATTGAATGGCTGAGAAGCCAATAAACAAGAAAAATGGAGTGCGTGTTCACTCCTCCATCACTTCCCTAAGTCAAAATCGAAATTGCATCCTTTATCCGGTGATGTGAAGCACAACGGCACCGATGAGCGAAGCTCTAACTGGGGGCCCTAGTTTTTTGGGGGCCCTGTTCCGTCGGCCACCTTGCCCATGCTCATCGACGGGCCTGCCCCCGCCCTCACCCCGCCCACCGCCGGCGGCCACCACCGCGGCCGGCGGCGTCCCTGCCGCCTCGCCGCCCGCCCGCATCGCGCCGCCCGCCGCCGGTCCGGCACGCCGCCGCCTTCTATGTCCGGAGGGAGGAGGAGGAGATCGTGGGGGTACAAATCCCGCGCACTAAGGGATCCTCTGGCGAAACGCCCCCGCCCCGCCCTCCTCCATCGTCTCCGGCGGCTCCCGCCGCCGAATCCGCGGCCGCCGCCCTCCGCCGTGCTAACCCGGCTTCGCCGGGCTCGACGGCGGCCATGGCGTCGGGAAGGTGGAAGGAGGAAGAAAGCTGCGCCACCGTTGGATGCGTCTCAAGCACGAATCTCAAAGCTGTCCGATCGATCGAATCCTATCGGGCGACCTACGTATAGGATTGACGACGGGGCCGGGGGACGTTGCGTCGGCCGGCAGGCCTGGACAGCTCGCGCGTAAAAAGGCCCTTCCCCCGGCCTTTTCGTGGCTTGGGACATGGGCCTGAGCTGACGGCGGAGCTGTTGTCTGCCCGATGGGCCTTGCTTGGGCAGAGTGATGTATTGATGGGCCAGCAAGAGCCCCGACGA